>CM038674.1:506321030-506921030 GCA_021605145.1 Aegilops bicornis
AAAGTGATTGAGCATCACTGAAGAGATTGATCCTGCGTGGATCCGACGCTTGTTACCTTTGAAGAGTGTGCTTCTTCCAGACGGTTAGGCGTCATGGTCTAGAGCATCCAAGAGGAATTGTGGATCGCCGGTGACCAAGTCTGTGAAGGTTTGGAAGTCGCTCAAGACTTACCACGAGTGATTGGACGAGTGCATGTGACCTTAGTTCAAGGAGAATACGGTGAGGACTTGGTGTCTGAGCTGCGTGCTTTCGGCGAATGGGTGTCCGGGACTGTGTGTCCTCGAGTTTAAATACTCAGACGCTCCAACCAGACATACAACTGAGACAGCAGTTGGAACTGGTCTACCAAATCATTGTCTTCACATACCTTACTGGTTCTATCTCCTCAAATCTTTCATTTCCTCATTCTGTGTTGAGTGTTTTTCATATCTGTGTTTGAAGACTTTGATCAAGACTTTCTCAATTTCCTCAGTTCAATTTCTTGATCTGTTTGTCTTCATCTTGAGCTATCCTGTGTTTACGCTTTTACGTACTCTTTGTTTGTCTTCATTTCATCATGATGACCATGCCGCGATACATTATGTTTACTTCTGAGTACTTATTCCGTTGCAAGTAGTTCTTCGCTAAGGAATTTCCTCACGGGCAAATTCCTCAGCGAAGAATTCATAAAAATCGCCTATTCACCCCCCTCTAGTCGATATAACGCACTTTCATGGAGATATATAGCCGGAAGAAGTACGTCACGGGAGCCACGAGGGGCCCACGAGGGCGGAGGGCACGCCCGCCTACCTCGTGGCTCCCTTGTTTCTTTCCTGACGTGCACTCCAAGTCTACCAGGTTGCTTTTCTTCCAAAAATAACTTCTCCAGAAGGTTTCATTCCGTTTCGACTCCGTTTGATATTCCTTTTCTTCGAAACACTGAAACAAGGAAAAAACAGGAACTGGCACTGGGCTCTGGGAGAATAGGTTAGTCCCAAAAATAATATAAAAGTGCATAATAAAGCCCATAAACATCCAAAACACATAATATAACAGCATGGAACAATAAAAAAATTATAGATACGTTGGAGACGTATCAACATCCCCAAGCTTAATTCCTGCTCGTCCTTGAGTAGGTAAATGATAAAAACAGAATTTTTGATGTGGAATGCTACTTGGCATAATTTCAATGTAATTCTTTTTAATTGTGGTATGAATATTCAGATCCGAAAGATTCAAGATAAAATTTCATATTGACATAAAAACAATAATACTTCAAGCATACTAACTAAGCAATTATGTCCAAAATCATATAGTCTGGTTGTTCTCTATCTTCACCACACAAAGTATTTAAATCATGCACACCCCGATGACAAGCCAAGCAATTGTTTCATACTTTTGACATTCTCAAACTTTTTCAATCTTCACGCAATACATGAGCGTGAGCCATGGACATAGCACTATATGTGGAATTGAATGGTGGTTGTGGAGAAGATAGTCTCACATCAACTAGGCGTATCAACGGGCTTTGGATATGCCCATCAATAGATATCAATGTGAGTGAGTAGGGATTGCCATGCAACGGATGCACTAGATCTATAAGTATATGAAAGCTCAACAAAAGAAACTAAGTGGGTGTGCATCCAACTCGCTTGCTCACAAAGACCTAGGGCATTTTGAGGAAGCCCATCATTGGAATATACAAGCCAGGTTCTATAATGTAAAATTCCCACTAGTATATGAAAGTGACAACATAGGAGACTCTCTATCATGAAGATCATGGTGCTACTTTGAAGCACAAGTGTGGTAAAAGGATAGTAGCATTGTCCCTTCTCTCTTTTTCTCTCATTTTTTTATTTTTTTATTTGGGCCTTTCTCCCTTTTTTATGGCCTATTTTTTTTCTTTTTCGTCCGGAGTCTCATCCCGACTTGTGGGGGAATCATAGTATCCATCATACTTTCCTCACTGGGACAATGCTCTAAAAATGATGATCATCACACTTTTATTTTCTTACAACTCAACAATTACAACTCGATACATAGAACAAATTATGACTCTATATGAATGCCTTGGCGATGTAATAAAGGGATATGCAATGAATCAAGAGTGACATGTATGAAAGAATTATGAACGGTGGCTTTGCCACAAATACAATGTCAACTACATGATCATGCAAAGCAATATGACAATGATGGAGTGTGTCATAATAATCGGAACGATGGAAAGTTGCATGGCAATATATCTCGGAATGGCTATGGAAATACCATGATAGGTAGGTATGGTGGCTGTTTTGAGGAAGGTTTATGGTGGGTGTATGATACCGGCGAAAGGTGCGCGGTATTAGAGAGGCTAGCCATGGTGGAAGGAAGAAGAGTGTGTATAATCCATGGACTCAACATTAGTCATAAAGAACTCACATACTTATTGCAAAAATATACAAGTTATCAAAGCAAAGTATTATGCGCATGCTCCTATGGGGATAGATTGCTAGGAAAAGACCATCGCTCGTCCCCGACCACCACTCATAAGGAAGACAATCAATAAATAAATCATGGTCCGACTTCATCACATAACGGTTCACCATACGTGCATGCTACGGGAATCACAAACTTTAACACAAGTATTTCTCAAATTCACAACTACTCAACTAGCACAACTTTGATATCACTACCTCCATGTCTCAAAACAATCATCAAGCATCAAACTTCTCTTAGTATTCAACACACTCATAAGAAAGTTTTTACTAGTCTTGAATACCTAGCATATTAGGATTAAGCACATTACCATGTTGTTTAAGACTCTCAAATAATATAAGTGAAGCATGAGAGTTCATATATTTCTTCAAAATAAAACCAACATTGTGCTCTAAAAGATATAAGTGAAGCACTAGAGCAAACGACAAGCTACTCCGAAAGATATAAGTGAAGATCAATGAGTAGTCGGATAATTATGCAACTATGTGAAGACTCTCCCATTTAATAATTTCAGATCTTGATATTTTATTCAAACATCAAGCAAAGATAAATAAAATAAAATGACGCTCCAAGAAAAACACATATCATGTGGTGAATAAAAATATAGCTGCAAGTAAAGTTACCGATGAACGAAGACGAAAGAGGGGATGCCATCCGGGGCATACCCAAGCTTAGGCTCTTGGTTGTCCTTGAATATTACCTTGGGGTGCCTTGGGCATCCCCAAGCTTAGGCTCTTGCCACTCCTTATTCCATAGTCCATCGAATCTTTACCCAAAACTTGAAAACTTCACAACAGAAAACTTAACAGAAAACTCGTAAGCTCCGTTAGCGAAAGAAAACAAAACACCACTTCAAGGTACTGTCATGAACTGATTATTTATTTATATTGGTGTTAAACCTACGGTATTCCAACTTCTATATGGTTTATAAACTATTTTATTAACCATAGATTCATCAAAATAAGGAAACAACACATGAAAAACAGAATCTGTCAAAAACAGAACAGTCTGTAGTAATCTGTAACTAACGCAAACTTCTGGAATCCAAAAATTCTAAAATAAATTGGTGGACCTGAGTAATTTGTCTAGTAATCATCTGCAAAAAGAATCAACTAAATATCACTCTCCAGTAAAAATTTAAAGCAAATCTCGTGAGCGCTAAAGTTTCTGTTTTTTACAGCATGATCATAAAGACTTCACCCAAGTCTTCCCAAAGGTTTTACTTGGCACAAACACTAACTAAAACACAAAACCACATCTAAACAGAAGCTAGATGGATTATTTATTCCTAAACAGAACCAAAAAGCAAGAAACTAAAATAAAATTGGGTTGCCTCCCAACAAGCGCTATCGTTTAACGCCCCTAGCTAGGCATGATGATTTCAATGATGCTCACATAAAAGATAAGAATTGAAACATAAATAGAGCATCATGAAGAATATGACTAGCACATTTAAGTCTAACTCAATTCCTATTCATAGGGATTTTGTGAGCAAACAACTTATGGGAACAAAACTTGCATAGGAAGGTAAAACAAGCATAACTTCAAGATTTTAAGCACATAGACAGGAAACTTGATATTATTGCATTATGTAGAAGCATATGATCCTCTCTCATAATAATTTTCAGTAGCATCATGAATGAATTCAACAATATAACCAGCACCTAAAGCATTCTTTTCATGATCTACTTGCATAGAAATTTTATTACTCTCCACATAAGAAAAATTCTTTTCATTCGGAATAGTGGGAGTTTCATAAGAGACTTGAATACTATAAATTGTTTCCACATTAAAAGAGTAACATTCAGAAAAAGGGGAATCATAATCATGACAAGTTTTATAAATATAATCATCACTACTTTTTATAGCATAAGTTTCATCACAATAATCATCATAAGTAGCAACTTTGTTCTCATCATAATCGATTGAAACCTCTTCGAAATAGTGGATACATCACTAAATAAAGTCATGACCTCTCCAAATCCACTTTCATAAATATTATAAGATTCAACATCCTCCAAAATAGTGGGATCATTACTTCCTAAAGTTGACACTCTTCCAAACCCACTTTTATCAATATAATCATCATAGGTAGAAGGCATGCTATCATCATAACAAATTTGCATATCAAAACTTGGGGGGCAAAAAATATCATCATTATTAAACATAGCATCCCCAAGCTTGGGACAAACATTAATTTCCGCAAATATGTTCTCAAATATGTCATCCTCATCAAACATAGCTTCCCCAAGCTTCAGCCTTTTCATATCATAAGCATAATCACTCTCATCATTAATAGTATGGATAGCACCAATAGTATAGCAATTATCATATTCTTCCAAGCAAGTCCCAAAAAGATTTTCAAGATCATAAGAAGTATCATTATCTTCCCAATCATAATCATCACAACAAGCAATAGGCATAACGAGATCATCATCAAGTGCATCATCTTCCACAATTATTTTGATTCATTTTCATGAGGCACAACAATAATAGGAGCAACATTATTTGGGAGGGATACCTTTTACCTCTCTTCCTTTTCTTTTCTTCTTCTTCTCGTCATCATGTGTGGGTTCAATCCTCTTTTTGGAGCTCCTTATTAATGAGATTGGTTGAATAGAAGGCTCCTCCTCGTTACCTGATTCATCATAAGAAATAATAGGAGGATATTGTGAAGTCTCTTTCCTTTCGTTAGTATTCTCTTCATCCTCTATTTGTTTTATTTTCTTTATGTAATTGGCAATATAAGGATTTTCAATGCAATTCACCGCACAATACATATAAATTTCTTCTAGATCAAAATGAAGAACTCTATCAAGGGAAAATTCTGGAATATCCTTAGTTATACGTTTCATTTCTTCATAACCCAAGAGCAAACTAAGTTCATTATGATGTGCAAGGGAAATCAAGTCATCACAATTTTTGGACACGATATGATCATGAAACAATTTGCATTGGGTACTGAAATGATCACGTTCATTGCGAAGTCCACAAGTATGGCTCAGAAAGTTTAAATTTTAAGCACAAACATCTAGCCTTTCTTGCAACAATTTAGTTTCTAAATACTTATGCCTCTTGCAATATCTATCTTCCCTATTTGGTGTGTATTTGCAAACCCAATGCACTCCACAAAAATCGACATGCTTATAAGAGATATTTTCATCATGACTAGTGCAATCATAAATGGGTACCATGGATATTCAAGGAGTTCATACTAACAACATTGCAATCATGCTCATCATTCAAAGATTTAGTGCCAAACATTTTAATGCATTCTTCTTCTAACACTTTGGCACAATTTTCCTTCCCATCATACTCACGAAAGATACTAAAAAGATGCAGCGTATGAGACAAACTCAATTCCCTCTTTTTGGTAGTTTTCTTTTATAATATAAACTAGTGCTAAAACACGAAACAAAAAGATTCGACTTCAAGATCTAAAGATATACCTTCAAGCACTCACCTCCCGTCAACGGTGCCAGAAAAGAGCTTAGTTGACGGGGTGTGAGTGCCGCTTACCTAGCCTCCCCGGCAACGGCGCCAGAAAAGAGCTTCATGTCTACTACGCAACCTTCTTCTTGTAGCGTTGTTGGGCCTCCAAGTGCAGGGGTTTGTAGGACAGTAGCAAATTTCCCTCAAGTGGATGACCTAAGGTTTATCAATCCGTGGGAGGCGTAGGATGAAGATGGTCTCTCTCAAGCAACCCCGCAACCAAATAACAAAGAGTCTCTTGTGTCCCCAACACACCCAATACAATGGTAAATTGTATAGGTGCACTAGTTTGGCGAAGAGATGGTGATACAAGTGCAATATGGATGGTAGATATAAGTTTTTGTAATCTGAAAATATAAAAACAACAAGGTAACTAATGATAAAAGTGAGCACAAACGGTATTGCAATGCTAGGAAACAAGGCCTAGGGTTCATACTTTCACTAGTGCAAGTTCTCTCAACAATAATAACATAATCGGATCATATAACTATCCCTCAACATGCAATCAAAGAGTCACTCCAAAGTCACTAATAGCGGAGAACAAACGAAGAGATTATGGTAGGGTACGAAACCACCTCAAAGTTATTCTTTCCAATCAATCCGTTGGGCTATTCCTATAAGTGTCACAAACAGCCCTAGAGTTCGTACTATAATAACACCTTAAGACACAAATCAACCAAAACCCTAATGTCACCTAGATACTCCAATGTCACCTCAAGTATCCGTGGGTATGATTATACGATATGCATCACACAATCTCAGATTCATCTATTCAACCAACACATAGAACCTCAAAGAGTGCCCCAAAGTTTCTTGGGAGAATCAAGACAAAAACCTGTGCCAACCCCTATGCATAGGTTCATGGGCGGAACCCGCAAGTTGATCACCAAAACATACACCAAGTGAATCATGTGATATCCCATTGTCACCACAGATACGCACGGCAAGACATACATCAAGTGTTCTCAAATCATTAAAGACTCAATCCGATAAGATAACTTCAAAGGGAAAACTCAATCCATTACAAGAGAGTAGAGGGGAGAAGAAACATAAGATCCAACTATAATAGCAAAGCTCGTGATACATCAAGATCGTGCCAAATCAAGAACACGAGAGAGAGAGAGAGAGAGAGAGAGAGAGAGCTCAAACACATAGCTACTGGTACATACCCTCAACCCCGAGGGTGAACTACTCCCTCCTCGTCATGGAGAGCGCTGGGATGATGAAGATGGCCACCGGTGAGGATTCCCCCTCCGGCAGGGTGCCGGAATAGGGTCCCGATTGGGTTTTGGTGGCTAGAGAGGCTTGTGGCGGCAGAACTCCCGATCTATTTTGTTCTCCGAAGTTTTTAGGGTATATGGAGATATATAGGCGGAAGAAGCACGTCAGGGGAGCCACAAGGGGCCCACGAGGGTGGAGGGCGCGCCCTAGGGGTGTGGGCGCGCCCCTCTACCTCATGGCTCCCATGTTTCTTTCCTGACGTGCACTCCAAGTCTATCAGGTTGCTTTCCTTCCAAAATTAACTTCTCCAGAAGGTTTCATTCCGTTTCGACTCCGTTTGATATTCCTTTTCTTCGAAACACTGAAACAAGGAAAAAACAGGAACTGGCACTGGGCTCTGGATGAATAGGTTAGTCCCAAAAATAATATAAAAGTGCATAATAAAGCCCATAAACATCCAAAACACATAATATAATAGCATGGAACAATCAAAAATTATAGATACGTTGGAGACGTATCAGGAAGAAGGGCCAAGAGGTGGCGCGCACCTCCCCCCTGCCCAAACCGAATTGGACAAGGGGTGGGGGCGCGGCCCCCCTTTCCTTCTCCCTCTCCCGCTCTAAACTTCTCTCCTACTCCTAATAGGAAAGAGGAGGGGAATCCTACTTGCACTAGGGAGTCCTAGTAGGATTCCCCACACCTGGCGCGCCCCCCTTGGGCCGGCCACCTCTTCCCTCCCTTCCTTTATATATGTGGCCAGGGGGCACCCGAAAGGCACTCAAGATTGGTCTTAGCCGTGTGTGGTGCCCCCCTCCACAGTTACACACCTCGTTCATATCATCGTAGTGCTTAGGCGAAGCCCTGCGCTGGTAACTTCATCATCACCGTCGCCACGCCGTCGTGCTGACGGAACTCTCCTTCGGCCTCAACTGGATCAAGAGCCCGAGGGACGTCATTAAGCTGAACGTGTGTTGAACGCGGAGGTGCCATACGTTCAGTACTAGGATCGGTTGGATCGCGAATATGTTCGACTATATCAACCACGTTACTAAATGCTTCCTCTTTAGGTCTACGAGTGTACGTGGACACACTCTCCCTGCTCGTTGCTATGCATCTCCTAGATAGATCTTGCGTGATCGTATGATTTTTTTGAAATACTGTGTTCCCCAACAGTGGTATCAGAGCCAGGTTTATGCGTAGATGTTATATGCACGAGTAGAACACAAAGAGTTGTGGGCGATAATTTTCATACTGCTTACCAGCATGTCATACTTTGATTCGGCGGTATTGTTGGATGAAGCGGCTCAGACCGACATGACGCATACGCTTACGTGAGACTGGTTCGACTGACGTCCTTCGCACACAGGTGGCTAGTGGGTGTCTGTTTCTCCAACTTTAGTTGAATCGAGTGTGACTACGCCCGGTCCTTGTTGAAGGTTAAAACAGCACACTTGACGAAAAATCGTTGTGGTTTTGATGCGTAGGTAAGAACGGTTCTTGCTAATCCCGTAGCAGCCACGTAAAACTTGCAACAACAAAGTAGAGGATGTCTAACTTGTTTTTGCAGGGCATGTTGTGATGTGATATGGTCAAGACGTGATGAGATATAAATTGTTATATAAGATGATCATGTTTTGTAAAGTTATTCGCAACTGGCAGGAGCCATATGGTTGTCTTTTTATTGCATAAGATGCAAGCGCCATATAATTGCTTTACTTAATCGCTATGCGATAGCAATAGTTGGCGAGACGACCATGTGACGACATGTTGATAGAGATCAAGATGATAGAGATCATGGTGTCATGCCGGTGACGATGGAGATCATGACGGTACTTTGGAGATGGAGATCAAAGGCACAATATGATGATGGCCATATCATGTCACATATTTTGATTACATGTGATGTTTATCTTTTATGCATCTTATTTTGCTCAGTACGATGTTAGCTTTATAAGATGATATCTTACTAAAATTTCAAGGTATAAGTGTTCTCCCTGAGTATGCACCGTTGCGACAGTTCTTCATGATGAGACACCACATGATGATCGGGTGTGATAAGCTCTACGTTCACATACAACGGGTGCAAGCCAGTTTTGCACACGCAGAATACTCGGGTTAAACTTGACGAGCCTAGCATATGCAGATATGGCCTCGGAACATTGAGACCGAAAAGTCGAGCGTGAATCATATAGTGGATATGATCAACATAGTGATGTTCACCATTGAAAGCTACTCCATCTCATGTGATGATCGGACATGGTTAAGTTGATATGGATCACGTGATCATTTATATGACTAGAGGGATGTCTATCTAAGTGGGAGTTCGTAAGTAATATGATTAATTGAACTTTAATTTATCATGAACTTAGTCCTGATAGTATTTGCATAACTATGTTGTAGATCAATAGCTCGCGACGTAGCTCCCCGTTTATTTTTGATATGTTCCTAGAGAAAAATAAGTTGAAAGATGATAGTAGCAATGATGCGGATTTGGTCCATGATCTGAGGATTATCGACATTGCTACACAGAAGAATTGTGTCCTTGATGCACCGCAAGGTGAAAGAACTATTGCAGGAGTAGATACAGACGTTATGAATGTTTTACAAGCTCGGTATGATGACTACTTGATAGTTTAGTGCACCATGCTTTACGGCTTAGAACCGGGACTTCAAAATGTTTTGAACGACATGGAGCATATGAGATGTTCCAAGAGCTGAAATTGGTATTTCTGACTCATGCCCGAGTCGAGAGGTATGAGACCTCTGACAAATATTTTGCCTACAATATGGAGGAGAATAGCTCAGCCAGTGAGCATGTGCTCAGAATGTCTGAGTACTACAATAACTTGAATCAAGTGGGAGTTAATCTTCCAAATAAGATAGTGATTGACATAATTCTCTAGTCACTATCACCAAGTTACTAGAACTTCGTGATGAACTATAATATGCAAGGGATAACGGAAACGATTCCCAAGCTCTTCGCGATCTTTGAAATCGTGAAGGTAGAAATCAAGAAAAAGCATCAAGTATTGATGGTTGACAAGACCACTAGTTTCAAGTAAAAGGGCAAAGGAAAGAAAGGGAACTTCAAGAAGAATGGAAAGCAAGCTGCCACTCCCGTGAAGAAGCCCAAACTAGACCTAAGCCTGAAACTGAGTGCTTCTACTGCAAAGGGAACGGTCATTGGAAGTGGAACTACCCTAGATACTTGGCGAATAAGAAGGGTGGCAAAGTGAACAAAAGTATATTTCATATACGTGTTATTAATGTGTACTTTACCAGTGTTTATAAGCAACCCCTCGGTATTTGATACTGGTTCAATTGCTAAGAGTAGTAACTCGAAACGGGAGTTGCAAAATAAACAGAGACTAGTTAGGGGCGAGGTGATGATGTGTGTTGGAAGTGATTCCAAGGTTGATAAGATCACCATCGCACACTCCTTTTACCTTCGGGATTAGTGTTGAACCTAAAATAAATGTTATTTTGGTGTTTGCGTTGAGCATGAATATGATTGGATCATGTTTATTGCAATACGGTTATTCATTTAAGTCAAATAATAATTGTTGTTCTGTTTACATGAATAAAACCTTCTATGGTCATACACTTAATATAAATGGTTTATTGAATCTCGATCGTAGTGATACACATAATATTGATGCCAAAAGATGCGTTGATAATGATAGTGCAACATACTTGTGAAACTGCCGTTTAGGTCATATTGGTGGAAAGCTCATGAAGAAACTCCATGCGGATGGACATTTGGAATCACTTGATTATGAATCATTTGATGCTTGCGAACCATGCCTCATGGGAAAGATGACAATGACTCCGTTCTCCGGAACAATGGAGCAAGCCACTGACTTATTGGAAATAATACATACCGAAGTATGCAGTTCGATGAGTGTTGAGGCTCACGACGGGTATCATTGTTTTCTGACCTTCACAGATGATTTGAGCAGATATGGGTATATCTACTTGATGAAACACAAGTCTGAAACATTTGAAAAGTTCAAAGAATTTCAGAGTGAAGTAGAGAATCATCGTAACAAGAAAATAAAGTTTCTATGATCTGATGGCAGAGGCGAATATTTGAGTTACGAGTTTGGACTTCAATTAAAACAATGTGGAATAGTTTCACAAACTCATGACACCTAGAACACCACAGCATAATGGTGTGTCCGAACGTCATGACCGTACTTTATTGTATATAGTGCAATCTATGCTGTCTCTTACCGATTTACCACAATCGTTTTGGGGTTATGCATTAGAGACAGCTACATTCACGTTAAATAGGGCACCGTCTAAATTCGTTGATACGACACCGTATGAACTATGGTTTGGCAAGAAACCTAAGCTGCCATTTCTTAAAGTCTGGGGTTGCGATGCTTATGTGAAAAAGTTTCAACCTGATAAGCTCGAACCCATATCGGAGAAGTGCGTCTTCATAGGATACCCAAAAGAAAATGTTGGGTACACCTTCCATCACAGATCTGAAGGCAATACATTCGTTGCTAAGAATGGATCCTTTCTAGAGAAGGAGTTTCTCTCGAAAGAAGTGAGTGGGAGGAAAGTAGAACTTGATGAGGTAATTGTACCTGCTCCCGAATTGGAAAGAAGTTCATCACAGAAATCAGTTCTAGTGATGCCTACACCAATTAGTGAGGAAGTTAAAGATGATGATCATGAAACTTTAGATCAAGTTACTACCGAACCTCGTAGGTCAGCCAGAGTAAGGTCTGCACCAGAGTGGTACGGTAATCCTGTTCTGTAGGTCATCTTACTTGACCATGACGAACCAACGAACTATGAGGAAGCGATGATGAGCCCAGATTCCGTGAAATGGTTTGAGGCCATGAAATCTGAGATGGGATCCATGTATGAGAACAAAGTATGGACTTTGATTGACTTTCCCGATGATCGGTGAGCCATTGAGAATAAATGGATCTTCAAGAGGAAGACGACGCTGATAGTAGTGTTACTATCTACAAAGCTCGAATTGTCACAAAAGGTTTTCGACAAGTTCAAGGTGTAGATTACGATGAGATTTTCTCACTCGTATCGATGCTTAGAGTCTGTCTGAATCATGTTAGCAATTGCCGCATTTTGTGAAATTTGGCAAATGGATGTCAAAACTGCATTCCTTAATGGATATCTCAAAGAAGAGTTGTATATGATGCAACCAGAAGGTTTTGTCGATCCTAAAGGTGCTAACAAAGTGTGCAAGCTCCAGTGATCCATTTATGGACTGGTGCAAGCCTCTCGGAGTTGGAATATACACTTTGATAGTGTGATCAAAGCATATGATTTTATACAGACTTGTGGTAAAGCCTGTATTTAGAAGAAAGTGAGTGGGAGCACTACAGCCTTTCTGATAAGTATATGTTAATGACATATTGTCGATCGGAAATGATGTAGAATTTTCTGGAAAGCATAAATGAGTGTTTGAAAGGAGTTTTTCAAAGAAAGACCTCAGTGAAGCTGCTTACATAATTGAGCATCAAGATCTATAGAGATAGATCAAGACACTTGATAAGTTTTTTCAATGAGTACATACCTTAACAAGTTTTTGAAGTAGTTCAAAATGGAACAGTCAAAGAAAGAGTTCTTACATGTGTTACAAGGTGTGAAGTTGAAGAAGACTCAAAGCCCGACCACGGCAGAAGATAGAGAGAGAATGAAAGTCATTCCCTATGCCTCAGCCATAGGTTCTATAAAGTATGCCATACAGTGTACCAGACCTATTGTATACCCTGCCCTGAGTTTGGCAAGGGAGTACAATTTTGATCTAGAAGTAGATCACTGGACAGCAGTCAAAAATATCCTTAGAGGACTAAGGAAATATTTCTCGGTTATGGAGGTGATAAAGAGTTCGTCGTAAAGAGTTGCGTCAATGCAAGCTTTGACACGGATCTGGATGACTCTAAGTCACAATCCGGATACATATTGAAAGTGGGAGCAATTAGCTAAAGTAGCTCCGTGGAGAGCATTGTAGACATAGAAATTTGCAAAATACATACGGATCTGAATTTGGCAGACCCGTTGACTAAACTTCTCTCACAAGCAAAACATGATCACACCTTAGTACTCTTTGGGTGTTCATCACATGGCGATGTGAACTAGATTACTGACTCTAGTAAACCCTTTGAGTGTTGGTCACATGGCGATGTGAACTATGGGTGTTAATCACATGGTGATGTGAACTATTAGTGTCAAATCACATGGCGATGTGAACTAGATTATTGTCTCTAGTGCAAGTGGGAGACTGAAGGAAATATGCCCTAAAGGCAATAATAAAGTTATTATTTATTTCCTTATTTCATGATAAATTTTTATTATTCATGCTAGAATTTTATTAACCAGAAACTTGATACATGTGTGAATACATAGACAAAACAGAGTGTCCCTAGTATGCATCTACTTGACTAGGTCGTTAATCGAAGATGGTTAAGTTTCCTAGCCATAGACATGTGTTGTCATTTGATGAACGGGTTCACATCATTAGAGAATGATGTGATGGACATGACCCATCCGTTAGCTTAGCATAATGATCGTTTAGTTTTATTACTATTGCTGTCTTCATGACTTATACATGTTCCTCTGACTATGAGATTATGCAACTCCCGAATACCGGAGGAAAACCTTGTATGCTATCAAACATCACAACGTAACTAGGTGATTATAAAGGTGCTCTACAGGTGTCTCCGAAGGTGTTTGTTGAGTTGGCATAGATTGAGATTAGGATTTGTCACTCCGTGTATGGAAGAGGTATCTCTGGGCCCTCTCGGTAATGCACATGAATTAGTTGCGGGATGATGCATTACAGAACGAGTAAAGAGACTTTCCAGTAACGGGATTGAACTAGGTATGAGGATACCGATGATCGAATCTTGGGCAAGTAACATACCGATGACAAAGGGAACAACGTATGTTGTTATGCGGTTTGAACGATAAAGATCTTCGTAGAATATGTAGGAACCAATATGAGCATCCAGGTTCCGCTATTGGATATTGACCAGAGATGTGTCTCAGTCATGTCTACATAATTCTTGAACCCGTAGGGTCCGCACACTTAACGTTCAATGACGATTTGTATTATGAGTTATGTGATTTGATATACCGAAGGTTGTTCAGAGTCCCGGATGAGATCATGGACATGACGAGGAGTCTCGAAATGGTCGAGACGTAAAGATCGATATATTGGAAGGCTATATTCGGACATCGGAAAGGTTCCGAGTGATTCGGGTATTTTTCGGAGTACCGGAGAGTTACGAGAATTCGCCAGGAGAAGTAATGGGCCTTATTGGGCTTTAGTGGAGAGAGGGGAGAAGGGCCAAGAGGTGGAGCGCGCCTCCCCCCTGCCCAAACCGAATTGGACAAGGGGTGGGGGCGCGGCCCCCTTTCCTTCTCCCTCTCCCTCTCTTTCCTTCTCTCCTACTTCGAATAGGAAAGAGGAGGGGAATCCTACTTGGACTAGGGAGTCCTAGTAGGATTCCCCACACCTGGCGCCCCCCCTTGGGCCGGCCACCTCTTCCCACCCCTCCTTTATATATGTGGCCAGGAGGCACCCCAAAGGCACTCAAGATTGGTCTTCGCCATGTGCGGGCCCCCATCCACAGTTACACACCTCGGTCATATCGTCGTAGTGCTTAGGCGAAGCCGGTAACTTCATCATCATCGTCACCATGCCGTCGTGCTGACGGAACTCTCCTTCAACCTCAACTGGATCAAGAGCCCGAGGGACGTCATCGAGCTGAACGTGTGCTGAACGCGGAGGTGCCGTACGTTCGGTACTTGGATCGGTTGGATCGCAAAGACGTTCGACTACATCAACCGTGTTACTAAACGCTTCTACTTTCGGTCTACGAGGGTATGTGGACACACTCTCCCCGCTCGTTGCTATGCATCTCCTAGATAGATCTTGCGTGATCGTAGGATTTTTTTTTGAAATACTGTGTTCCCAACACCTACGGGTGCGAGAACTATGTAGACATGACCGACACACCTCTCCAGTCAATAACCAACAGCAGAACCTAGATGCCCATATTGGTTCCCACATATTCTACGAAGATCTTTATCGGTCGTACCGTAATGACGACATACGTTATTCTCGGTATGTTACTTGCCCGAGATTTGATCGTCGGTATCTTCATACCTAGTTCAATCTCGTTACTGGCAAGTCTCTTTACTCATTTTGTTGTAACATCCCAAAATTCTAAATTTTGGAATGTTATATTAAATAAATAATTCTGATTGTTTGTTTGATTGTTGAGTGATTGATTGTGTGAAATTGAGTGGAATTTGAAACTTTTTGAAAGTGTAATGAGAGGGAATGAAATGACTTTCCCAGGCCTTTTTTTTGACTTTTGATCTCTGAGAATTCAAATTCAATTCAAACACAAAACCCTAGAGAGAAGATGATATGACTTCTCCCATTTAAATAAATGAAAAGGGTTTTGAAAAGATTTGAATTCCATTTGGAAATATTTCAAATTCAGAAACTTTACGCAACTCAGTGATTTTCATGAGAGAAGATAAAATGACTTCTTCAAATTATATGAAATATGAGTTGGAAGTTTAAAAGAATCAAATTGAAAGGCCGGTTGAAATTATTTTGAAACCCTCTTTCAAATTGGAGTTATTTGGTTTTATTGAAATTATTTTTCTCCAAAACTAAAATATACGAAAATAGGGTAAAATGATTCCCTACAGTAGAAAAGTGGAGAAAAATGATTTTTAAATCATTTTGGTATTTTAAAATAATTTTGTTTGCATTTTAAATGCAACAGTGGCACCTTTTGAATTTTGGGATTTGCTGTGAATTTTATTTGAACTTGAAAAATTGTTCATACTGTAACAAATGTTTTTTCTGAAAATTTTGATATATAATATGCATATATATTTATTTTATTTATTGCCCTCTATTTCAGTTTTCCTTCTCTATTTTATAAAAAAACAAAAAAACTGGCCAAAGCCCAGCCGCACTAGGCCCAGCCTCCACGACCCAACAGGTCGCTCTTCCTTCCTAAATCGTTTCGCACCTACAGGAGCAGAACGCACGACGCACCCCACCCGCGCGCCCCACAACCTTCCCTCCTTCCCCTTCCCCAAGAATCCTCTGAATGGATCCACCTCCTTCCCTACACCTCCTTCTCCAAGTAAAGGCCATTAATGCCCCGGATTTCCTCGCCGGAGATCCGAACTTGCCGTTTTTTTGCTCGCCATGGCTGCACGCATCTGGACACCCCCTCGCCCTATAAATACCTCCCTCGTGTTGCCCTCCTTCCCCTAGCCCAAAGCCCTCTCCTATGTGAGCTTATCCCCCTCCCTATTCAGCACAATTACTCATCGGAGTTCATAAACTCCGGCGGCTTCTCCATCGCCGCCCGAGGCTCGGTTGGTACTTCCTCGGCCTCCCTGAGTTTGCTGAGATCTCCTCTGCACCGTCCCGTGCTCTCCTTCCTCTAGGAGCCCCCATAACCTCAGATCCGATCTTCTTCCCCAACTCCGGCGACTACTCCGGTGAGATCAAAGAAATCCCGTAATTCTTCTTTTCAGAAAAGTAGCGATCTTAGAAAATTCATATCTATTAGTATACATATCCAAATTGAGTGATTCCAATTGCGTTAGATCACAAATTTTGTAAAGTTTCTGAATAGGTAAATATTTTTTAGGTTTGACTATTTAAATTTGAACTTGATAATATTATCTTAAATCCTTGTATTTGATTTAACTTGAGTTTAGAAATAGATTTTTGATTGATTCTTTTTGCTACTGCTTTGTTATTGTTTTGTTTATCCAGTAGAGTATAGTTATTTATTTTTAGTTTATTTTGAATTAGGTTTTTAGCAAAACAGTACTGTTTTAGTTATAGTTTTGTTTTAGTCTTTTCTTTATAGTTTTAATTTTTTTAAAAAAATTTCATTTTGTCACTCTTGAAAATTTTAGTTTTGTTTCTGTTAGTCAACAAAAGAAAATTTGTTTTTATTTAAAAAAAATTATTTTACTTAGTTTGTACGAAAACTTGTTTAGGTCATAGTTAGTGCTTCATAAAAGCTTTTTATTTGTTTATTTTTGCAAATAAATTTTTTATAAATAAAAAAAATACTTTCTGTTAACTTAGTTGTTTTACATTTTATTTTTTTCTATTAAGTTATTAGTTTATTGTTTTAATTGTTGTTAAGTTTTACTTAGGACAAAACTATTTTGTGTTATGTCTTAGAGTTTTCTTTAGTAGTTTTGTTGTGTAGTTTTCCTTTGTTTTTATTTGGTGTCCCTTGATTTGCATTTTTATTTGTTGATTTTATTATGAGTGTTAGAATTGTTTGCTAGGATGTTTGCTTATGTAAATGCTATGTTTGACTATATAGATTTTCAATGGAGTGACGAATAGTTCTACCAAGTCATTATTTGAGAGTGTTGCTATCTTCATCAACTTACCGTGCAAGTTCACTTTGACCATGTTTTCATACCTATGTGTTTTATTGCATCTAGTGTCATCTCGCAACAATCCCTCCAGAGTGACATTGAATCCTTGTAGTTGAGTAGTATGCATGAGGTAGGAATCCAGCACCTGTTACCAAGCCCGGACGTTATTTATTTTAATGCTACGCTATAGTAGACGGGGTTGGTATGAGTGCTTCGGAGTGGTGTGAGAATGGAGGATCTCGTCAATGGCGACAACTCCATGATGGAATCTGCAAGGACTGCATCTTCAAGGCCTCAAGACTTCAAGACTCGAGACAAGAATTCAATACACACTCTTGGGTGAAGGATGGTTGACGGGCACCTGGAGAATCCGGTGGTTGGCGGGATGCATGGAGAAGCGCCAGGACATCTTGCGGAAAGCTTCACCCGGACTCAAAGAGGCGGAAGAATACTTCATGTCCGGAAGCTTACATGCAACCGCAAGTCACTATGGGCTCTGGCTTGGTTGACCTTAGTTGTGACTCTAGCTAGGACGGTGCTAGCAGATGTAGAACTACGGTAGGATTGAATGAGCACCGACGGTGGTCGAGGAACTCTTCGGAAGACCATGTTTGATCATCTTGTTCTCAAACACCACGAAGTGCGAGAACGTAAAAGAGGGATCGAAGCTTGCGGGTAAAGTGTACAAACCTCTGCAGAGGGTTAAAACCTAATCGATTAGCCGTGTCCCCGGTTACGGACAACTTGACCATCTGGACTTGGATCTATCTCGGAACTCTCAACACCGGACTGATAACTTAATTGTGGGTAACTTATGATGATTTGGGCTATGAGACATCGGTTGGCGGAACCATGTCATGATAGAAAACTCCATAGTACAGACTCGATTATTCCCTTGATGTAGGGAAAATAAACCAGCTTTTATGCAAAACAAAACTTCGATCCGCGAGCCACAAAGCCATATTGCATATAGTATAGTTTTATCATCTGTTTTCTCATACTGTGATCTTGCTGGTACATTCAATGTACTGACCTGCACGGCTGCAACGTATCATGTTGCAGATATTTCCTCGACGAGTAAGAGTTACGATCTGAGGTTACGGTCTACACTCAACCCGCCGATGGCGTTGATGGGACTCCACACCCGTTGTTGTTTTATTTGAGACATATGAGGTATATATCAGTTTTACGTTATTTATACATGTGATTGCACTTTGATATATACATTGATGTACTGTGTGTGCCAGCATACTGATCCAGGGATGGCACAAATACACAGAGGCTTGACCGTCTAAGGTCGGGTCGCTACATTTGTAATACATCATCCCGCAACTAACTCATTAGTCACATTGTTTGCAAGGCTTCTTATGATGTGTATTACCGAGAGGGCCCAGAGATACCTCTTCGATACTCGGAGTGACAAATCCTAATCCCGATCTATGCCAACCCAACAAAAACCTTCGGAGATACCTGTAGAGCATCTTTATAATCACCCAGTTACGTTGTGATGTTTGATAGCACACAAGGTATTCCTCCGGTATCCAGGAGTTGCATAATCGCATAGTCAAAGGAATATGTATTTGACATGAAGAAAGCAGTAGCAGTAAAACTGAATGACCATAATGCTAAGCTAACGGATGGGTCTTGTAGCGACCCGACCCGAATGGATTAAAGTCTCTGTGCATAAGTGTCATCCCTGGATCGGTAATGCTGACACACACAGTACTTGAAGGATTTATAACAGAGTGCAATCACACACTTATTACAACGAATGTCTCAAAAGAGAACCTATTACAATAAATATGGCTTAAGGCCATCTAAATAAGATAACAGCGGAAGGCTTGGAAGATAAAGTGAGTCCATCAACTCCAATGGCATAGCTGAGTGCACGACAACGACCTAGCACACCTTACTCTTCGTCTGAAAAGTCTGCAACATGACATGTTGCAGACCAAAATGGGTCGGCACATGGAATATGCTGGCAAGATAATACAGTAGAGCAATGAACAAGTAAAAGCTAACATTACATGCATATATGGCTGGTGGAGGCTCTATTGTTATAATGTTTTGCGAAAAGCCAATTTTTCCTACATCAAAGGAATATATTTTGTTTAACTATCATGGTAGTTGATAAACATTGAGAATGGTACCCCAATCTTAATCCCAACTAAAAATAATTAACAACCCAACATATTAATTTAGAGTGATGAGATCAACATGATAATCCACGAACCAGATACTCAAGATTGTCCATAACTGGGGGCACGACTAACCATGATTAGTTTGTACACTCTGCAGAGGTTTGCGCACTTTTCCCCACAAGACTCGATCTCCTCCGTTGGATTTCTCGCACTACATGGCGTTTGAGAAACGGATGACCGAGACATAGTCTTTCAGAAACACTAACTCTTTACTCTGGGTGGACAGTTACACCTACTTTCCCCTACATCTGCTAGCCCACCACTGAAAGAGCTCATGCAACATACTCAACTATGCTAGAGCCCATAATAGCTTGTGGCTGCACGCGGAAGTTTCTAGCATGAATAATCCTATGATCCCTTTGAGCCTGAGTGGCGAACCAAACGGATAGCACTGGTATATCCCCAGGTGCCCGCAACCAGTCCACCCAAATGTGTATTTAAGTAGCCACCTTAAGTTAACCATTAATTAACAATCTCGCATCTGTCATGGATCACTCAAACCCTATCCACGTCTACGAGCATATCATAGCAGTATAAGCATAATGTAGAAGTAACTCCCAGGGGTTTGATCTAAAGGACAATAGGTTCTACCTCATCAACTACTTCCCAAAACCCACATATTAATCAGATCCTACTCATGCAGTGTTTGAGGGTTGTAACTAATGCATAAAAATTGGGTATTAAAAAAAGTATGATCAATGTGTTACTTGCCTTGCTGACGATATGCAAACCCTAGAGACTCGTAGTAGCACGCTTCGCACTCCGGAAATTCTATCGCAAACAAACAATAGCATACATAAGCACTCAAATTAAGATGCACGAGTAAAACTCAAATAAGAAGATCAAATCTGAAAATTCAACTGAAGAGCTTTGATTTGCAAAAAGAATCAATCGAATCGGAGCTACGGAACTAAAACTACGGTCAAAAGAACTTCGAATTCAAATCTGCTTGAAACCCAAATTTTAAATTGTCAAAACCTTGTTCAAGTTGATTAAACAGAGAGAGAGGCTCGAAACGAAGATTTTGGCGTTGGTTTCACTGGATTTGGACAAACGGTTTAGAAACGGCGAGGGTTTGAAGATAAGGGGCTAATCTGCGATAAAAATAATCGCGGATAGGTCCCTGGCTGAAAACAAACAGAAAAAGAAAAATCTATCGGACGAACGTCCGCTAACAAAGACGAACGGCGAATTCGTTCGTTAAAACGAATGAACGAACGCAAACGAAGTAAACCGAGAGAATCGAACCGATCTAAATAAAAAACCGAACCTAGGTTTTTTTTAAGAAAACCGGCGGCTTTTACCTAAAAACCAAAAAAACGGACGGCGAGATCAGGCGGCTCCAGTGGCTCGATCCGGCGAGGCGGCGGCATGACGGCGGCAGGCTGGCGAGGCGGCGAGGCGGCGGCCGGCGCTTGTTGCTGTCAAGGTGGGGTGGCGATGGGGTCGGGATGGCGCCGGGCTTTAAAGGCCCGGGGGGGCGTGGCGTGCGGGAGGGGGCGGTGCCGGCGGCTCGGGGTCGGACTCCCCGAGTCCGTCGCGAGCACGACGACGGGAGGCGGCGGCGGGAGATGGGCCAGCTGGGCTTTGGCCCGGCTCGGTCCGAAACATTTAAAAAAACATTCCGCAAAAGAAAATCCTAAATAAATAGAAAAAATTCTAAAAATGCCAAAAACAATTTTCGCCGTCTAAATAAAATATTTAGAACAAAGTGAACATTTTCTTGGCCTAAAAATGCATATTTTTCTAATTCAATTAAAATAGCAATAAAATCCAAATAAAATTATTTATTTGATTTTAACATTTTTCCTCCAATATTTCATTTATTTTGGAGAAGTCATATTATCTCCTCTCATATATTTTAATATGAAGTATTTTTGGAGAGAAAAATAATTAAAACCAAAATGATCCTCTTTTCAATATTCGAGAAAATTCAGATATGAAAAGGAAAAGAAATCCCCAACTCTCTCTGTGGGTCCTTGAGTTGCTTAGGATTTATAGGATCACAACTAAAATGCAAATAAAATGCATATGATGACTTATGATGACATATGATCCTCTTTGCATAGATCTTCCTCTCGTTCCCAGGTGGCTTCATCCTTGATATGGTGGCTCCACTGAACTTTGCAAAACTTGATAACCTTGCTGCGTGTGACTCGGCTGGCAAACTCAAGAATCTTGACTGGTTTCTCCTCATAGGTCAGATCACTATCCAACTGAATTGCTTCCGGGGGCATTGTATCTTAGAGGGATATCGGCCATCTCAGCATGACACTTCTTCAACTGGGAAACGTGGAACACATCATGAACTCCTGACAGTCCTTCGAGTAACTCTAACTTGTAGGCCACTTCTCCCATACGTTCCAGAACTCGGTATGGTCCTACAAATCTCGGGGCTAACTTTCCCTTAACTCCAAATTGTTTAACTCCTCGCATAGGTGACACACGAAGATATGCTCTGTCTCCGATTTCATAGACTACCTCCTTGCGTTTTGAGTCTGCATAACTCTTACACTGGGTGAGCTACCTTCAGTCTATCTCGAATCAACTTAACCTTCTCTTCGGACTCTTTGATCAAATCTGGTCCAAACAACTGACGGTGTCCAACTTCATCCCACATTAACAATGTCCTGCAACTCCTTCCATACAAAGCTTCGAAAGATGCCATCTTTAAACTGGCCTGGTAGCTGTTGTTGTATGAGAACTCTGCGTAGGGCAAGTTATCATCCCAACTAGATCCGTAATCTAGCGCACAAGCTCTCAACATGTCCTCCAGAATCTGATTGACTCTCTCGGTCTGTCCATCGGTCTGCAGATGAAAGGTTGTACTGAACTCTACTCTGGTTCCCAAAGTCTGGTGCAGCTGGTGCCAAAACTTTGGAGTAAACTGGGTTCCTCTATCTGATATGATGGTCCTTGGAACTCCGTGCAGACATACGATCCTGGTCATATATATCTTGGCCAACTTCGCACTTGTATAGGTGGTTTTCACTAGGATAAAGTGAGCTACTTTGGTCAGACGATCCACTACTACCCAAATAGAATCATATCCCGGTCGGGTCCTGGGCAACCCGATGATGAAATCCATGCCAAGCTTATCCCACTTCCATTTGGGTATCGGCATAGGCTGCAGTAATCCTGCTGGCTTTTGATGTTCTGCCTTCACTCTTTGACAAACATCACATACGGCTACATACTCGGCAATATCCTTCTTCACACCAGTCCACCAGAAACGCTCCTTTAAATCCAAATACATCTTAGTGTTTCCGGGGTGTATCGAGTATGGCGATCATGAGCTTCCTGAAGTATCAACTTCCTGATCTTTGCATTATTGGTCACATAAACACGGTACTCAAACCACAAGGTGTCGTGCTCATCCTCACGAAAACCTTTGGCTTTTCATTTTTCTCATCTTCTCATTTATCTCGGCAATTTCTTTGTCCTCCTTCTGAGCTTTTTTCCCAATAATATCGACTAAACTTCCAATGCTGCAACAAAACCTCTAGGGACTATCTCCAAATGTAGATCCGTGAGATCTTCGACTAACTCCTTTGGTAATCCTTCGCTTATGAGGGTATTGGCATAACTCTTCCGGCTCAACGCGTCTGCTACGACATTGGCCTTGCCTGGATGATAATGCAGTTTCATATCATAATCCTTTATAAGCTCCAACCATCTCCTCTGCCTGAGATTCAGCTCCTTCTGTGTGAAAATGTACTTCAAGCTCTTATGATCCGTGTACACATCACAACAGTTTCCAATAAGAAAATGTCTCCAGGTCTTGAGCGCATGCACTACAGCTGCTAACTCCAAATCATGTGTGGCATAATTCAACTCATGCGGTCGAAGTTGACGTGAGGCATATGAAACAACTCTTCCATCCTGCATAAGTACACCTCCAAGTCCTAAGCGAGAAGCATCGCAATACACTTGGAAATCCTTGCGTATATCTGGCAGAATCAACACTGGGGCTATAACCAAATGTTTCTTCAGCTCCTGAAAACTTGCCTCACATTCATCTGTCCACTTGAACTTGGTGTCCTTCTTCAACAACTCCGTCATGGGCTTCGCAATCTTAGAAAAGTTCTCAATGAATCTCCAATAATATCCCGCGAGTCCAAGAAAACTGCGGATCTCTCCAACTAAGGTGGGTGCTAGCCAATCAGTGATAGACTGAACCTTGGTAGGATCTACTGCTATACCTTCTCCTGATATAACATGTCCAAGAAATCCAACTTCCTTCAACCAAAACTCACACTTGCTGAACTTGGCATATAGCTGATGTTCCTTAAGCTTCTCGAGAACTAAACGCAAATGCTCCTTGTGTTCCTCTTCATTCTTCGAGTACACCAAGATATCATCAATGAATACCACAACAAACTTATCCAAGAACTCCATGAACACCTTATTCATCATACTCATGAAATATGCAGGGGCGTTAGTCAGTCCAAATGACATAACAGTGTACTCATATAGCCCGTAACTTGTGGTGAAGGCTGTCTTAGGTATATCCTGTTCTCGAATCTTCAGCTGGTGGTATCCTGATCACAGATCGATCTTGGAGAATACATTAGCTCCTTGCAGCTGGTCAAACAAATCATTAATCATCGGTAGCGGGTACTTGTTCTTGATCGTAACTTCATTCAATGCCCGATAATCAACAACCATTCTCAAGGATCCATCCTTCTTCTCAACCAAAAGCACTGGGCCTCCCCACGGTGACGAACTTCGTCGAATGTAACCTTTCTCCAATAACTCCTTAATCTGCTTCTTAATCTCCTCCAGATCATTTGCGGGGATCCAATATGGTCTCTTTGATATGGGTCCGGTGCCTGGCAACAGCTCTATCAAAAAATCAACGTCTCGATCCGGCGGCATGCCTGGTAGTTCCTCTGGAAATACATCTGGGTAATCCTTCACTACAGGCACTTCCTCCTGAACAACTCCGGAGAGAGAATTTACTTGGGTTCTCCTTGGCTCATGCCTGGATACATACTTGATCCTTTTTCCCTCCGGTGTGGTGAGCAGAATTGACTTACTGGCGCAATCGATGTTTCCCCCATACATCGATAGCCAATCCATTCCTAGTATCACATCCAATCCTTGTGACACCGTAATTATCAAGTGCGAGGGGAAAACATGCCTACCTATGGTTAATGGCATCTGAAAACATCCTTGGCTTGCCATATACTCCGCTCCTGGCGAGCTTACTAACATAGGGGTCCTAAGGACTTTGGTGGGCAACTTATACTTATCCACAATCCCCTTGAAATGTATGAATGCGATGCACCAGTATCAAAAATAACGATTGCAGTAAATGACTTAACCAAAAACTTAGCGATAATTGCATCTGGCTGCTCTTCAACCTCCTCCACGTTCACGTGGTTCACCTGTCCCCTATTGAAAGGGTTGGGCTTCTTTCCAGAGCTTCCATTTCCATTTCCATTCTTTGGTTCAAGACACTCATTGGCATAGTGTCCAGTCTTCCCGCACTTGAAACAAGTAATGTGACTTTGGTCCTTCTTGGCGGGTGTGGCTGGGTTAGAGCGGTTCTGATGGCTGCATGTGATACATCTCCAACGTATCTATAATTTTTTATTGCTCCATGCTATATTGTCTACTGTTTTGGACCATATTGGGCTTTATTTTCCACTTTTATATTACTTTTGGGACTAACCTATTAACCGGAGGCCCAGCCCAGAATTGCTTTTTTTTTGCCTATTTCAGTGTTTCGAAGAAACAGAATATCAAACGGAGTCCAAACGGAATGAAACCTTCGGGAACGTGATTTTCTCACCCAATATGACCCAGGAGACTTGGACCATACGTCAAGAAAGCCACGAGGTGGGCGCGAGGTAGGGGGCGCGCCTACCCCCCTAGGGCGCACCCCCCACCCTCGTGGGCCCCACGAAGCTCCACCGACGTACTTCTTCCTCCTATATATACCTACGTACCCCAAGCGATCGGAATCTGCCGAAAACTTAATTCCACCTTGAAACTTTCAGACCATGAGATCCCATCTTGGGGCTGTTCAAGCTCATGGAAGGGGAATCCACCATGGAGGGCTTCTACATCATCACCATAGCCCTCCGATGAAGTGTGAGTAGTTTACCTCGGACCTTGGGGTCCATAGTTAGTAGCTAGATGGCTTCATCTCTCTTTTGGATCTCAATACAATGTTCTCCCCTCTCTCGTGGAGATCTATTCGATGTAATCTTCTTTTTGCGGTGTGTTTGTTGAGACCGATGAATTATGGGTTTATGATCAAGATTATCTATGAACAATATTTGAATCTTCTCTGAATTTTTTATGTATGATTGGATATCTTTGCAAGTCTCTTCAAATTATCAGTTTGGTTTGGCCTACTAGATTGGTTTTTCTTGCAATGGGAGAAGTGCTTAGCTTTGGGCTCAATCTTGCGGTGTCCTTTCCCGGTGTGATGAGGGGCAGCAAGGCACGTATTGTATTGTTGCCATCGAGGATAACAAGATGGGGTTTTTATCATATTGCATGAAATTATCCCTCTACATCATGTCATCTTGCTTATGGCGTTACTCTGTTTTCTTGAACTTAATACTCTAGATGCATCTTTGGATAGCGGTCGATGAGTGGAGTAATAGTAGTAGATGCAAGGTGAGTCGGTCTACTTGTCTCGGACGTGATGCCTATATACATGATCGTACCCAGGTACTCTCATAACTATGCTCAATTCTGTCAATTGCTCAAGAGTAATTCGTTCACCCGTCGTAAAATACTTATGCTCTTGAGAGAAGCCACTAGTGAAATCTATGGGCCCCGGGTCTATTCTCATCATATTAATCTTCCATCACTTTATTATAGCTTTGCTCTTTTGCTTTGCTTTTTATTTTACTTTGCATCTTTATACCAAAAATATCAAAAATATTATCTATCATCTCTATCAGATCTCACTCTCGTAAGTGACCATGAAGGGATTGACAACCCCTATTCGCGTTGGTTGCGAGGAGTTATTTGCTTTGTGTAGGTACGAGGGACTCGCGCGTAGCCTCCTACTGGATTGATACCTTGGTTCTCAAAAACTGAGGGAAATACTTACGCTACTTTGCTGCATCATCCTTCAAGGAAATCCAATGCAATGCTCAAGAGGTAGCAGCCTGCTCCATTCCCATTTCCATTCTTGGGGCCACTATGATTATGCGAACTTCCTCCATTGTGGTTATGGCCTCCATGGTTATGGGTATAACCTCCCGAGTTCGAGGTAAAGCGAGGCTTCTGCTGAGCTCCTGAATTGTACTTCCCTTGTCCGTACTTCCTTTTGCGGCTCTCAATTTGCTGTTGCTTCCCTTCAATCATAAGAGCCTAGTTTACCAACTCCTGGTAGTTGTTAAATGTTGCCACCATTAACTGCATACTCATCTCATCATTCAGCCCTTCCATAAACTTCTCCTGCTTCGCGGCATCTGTGGCCACATCATCTAGGGCATAGCAGGCTAACTTACTGAACTCATCCACGTACAGCCCCACAGTACGGTTTCCCATGCATAGGTTGCGAAATTCATGCTTCTTCATACTCATAGCTCCAGTTGAGACATGTGCAGGGCGAAAGGCTTGCTGGAACTGCTCCCAAGTGACATTGGCTATAGGGAAAGTGGTTGTGTAATTCTCCCACCATGAGGCTGCGGGTCCATCAAATTGATGTGCGGCAAAACGCATCTTCTCAGCATCTATGCAACCTGCGGTGGTCAACTCTCTTCCAATCCTGTGTAGCCAGTCATCAGCAACTATTGGCTCGGTGGTATTGGAAAAACCGGTGGCTGTAACCTCAGAAAACGGGCTAAGTTGTCAACTGGAGTTGTTGTTGTTGTTGTTGTTGCTATTCTTTATTCTTTGTTCTTTCTTTACTCTTGTTGGTGCTATTCTTTATTCTTTGTTCTGTTGGTCTTTGTTGTTGTTGGTGGTGCTGTTGTTGTTGGTGTTGTGTTGTTGTTGGTGCTGGTGCTGTTGGACTAGTAGCTCCATCAAGGCATTCTGCTGTTGGATCAACTGAGTGAGCTCCGGTGGGAAGGCAAATCCGGGGTCACATCTCGGAGGCATCTGATGGGTTTAGAGGGGAGAGATTAGAATAGAATGAGGCATCTCGTAGGCATCTCGGAGTTATCTCGGAGGCATCACACACTTATTACAATGAATGTCTCAAAAGAGAACTTATTACAATAAATATGACTTAAGGCCAACTAAATAAGATAACAGCGGAAGACCTGGAAGATAAAGTGAGTCCATCAACTCCAACGGCATAGCTGAGTGCACGACAACGACCTAGTGCACCTTACTCTTCGTCTGAAAAGTCTGCAACATGACATGTTGCAGCCCGAAACGGGTTAGCACATGGAATATGCTGGCAAGATAACACAGTAGAGCAATGAACAAGTAAAAGCTAACACTACATGCATATATGGCTGGTGGAGGCTCTATGGTTATAATGTTTTGCGAAAAGCCAATTTTTTCCTACATCGAAGGAATATATTTTGTTTAACTATCATGTTAGTTGATAAACATTGAGAATGGTATCCCCACCTCAATCCCAATTAAAAGTAATTAACAACCCAACAAATTAATTTAGAGTGATGAGATCAACATGATAATCCAAGAACCAGATACTCAAGATTGTCCATAACCGGGGACATGGCTAACCATGATTAGTTTGTACACTGTGCAGAGGTTTGCGCACTTTTCCCCACAAGACTCGATCTCCTCCGTTGGATTTCTCGCACTACATGGTGTTTGATAAACGGATGACCGAGATACAGTCTTTCAGAAACACTAACTCTTTACTCTGGGTGGACAGTTACATCTACTTTCCCCTACATCTGCTAGACCACCACTGAAAGAGGTCATGCAACATACTCAACTATGCTAGAACCCATAATAGCTTGTGGCTGCACACGGAAGTTTCTAGCATGAATAATCCTATGATCCCTTTGAGCCTGGGCGGCGAACCAAAAGGACAGCACTGGTATATCCCCAGGTGCCCGCAACCAATCCACCCAAATGTGTATTTAAGTAGCCACCTTAAGTTAACCATTAATTAACAATCTCACATCTGTCATGGATCACTCAAACCCAATCCACGTCTACGAGCATAGCATAGCAGTATAAGCATAACGTAGAAGTAACTCCCAGGGGTTTGATATAAAGGACAATAGGTTCTACCTTATCAACTACTTCCCAAAACCCACATATTAATCAGATCCTACTCATGCAATGTTTGAGGGTTGCAACTAATGCATAAAAACTGGGTATTAAAAGAAGTATGATCAATGTGTTACTTGCCTTGCTGACGATCCGCAAACCCTAGAGACTCGTAGTAGCACGCTTCGCACTCCGGGAATTCTATCGCAAACAAACAATAGCATACATAAGCACTCAAACAAAGATGCACGGGTAAAACTCAAATAAGAAGATCAAATCTCAAAGTTCAACTGAAGAGCTTTGATTTGCAAAAAGAATCAATCCAATCGGAGCTACGGAACTAAAACTACGGTAAAAAAAACTTCAAATTCAAATCTTCTTGAAACCCAAATTTTAAATTGTCAAAACCTTGTTCAAGTTGATTAAACAGAAAGAGAGGCTCGAGACGAAGATTTTGGCGTTGGTTTCACTGGATTTGGACAAACGGTTTAGAAACGGCGAGGGTTTTGAGATCAGGGGCTAATCTGTGATATAAATAATCGTGGATAGATCCCTGGCCGAAAATTAACAAAAAAAGAAAAATCTATCGGACGAACGTCCGCTAACAGAGAGGAACGGCGAATTCGTTCGTTAAAATGAACGAACGAATGCAAACGAACTAAACCAAGAAAACCAAACCGATCTAAATAAAGAAAAAACCGAACCTAGAGTTTTTTTTAAGAAAACTGGTGGCTTTTACCTAAAAAACCAAAAAAACGGGACGGCGAGATCCGGCGAGGAGGCGGCGTGCGGCGACGCATGACGGCGCGAGTGGCTTGTGGTGCGGCGCGGCTGCTGGCTTAGCTGAGGCGCGGGGTGGCGATGGGGTCGAGATGGCTACGGGCTTTAAAGGCAGGCGTGGCGTGGCGAGGAGGTGGCGGGCGCCCGGCGGGTGTCGGACTCCCGAGTCCGTCATGAAAGCACGACGGAGGCGGCCATGAAATGGGCAGTGGGCTTCGGCTCGGTCCGAAACATTTTTTTAATTAAATTCTGCCGAAAGAAAATCCTAAATAAATATAAAAAAATTCTAAAAATGCCAAGAACAATTTTTCCCGTCTAAATAAAATATTTAGAACAAAGTGAACATTTTCTTGGCCTAAAAATGCAATTTTGAAAAATGCATATTTTTCTAATTCAATCAAAATAGCAATAAAATCCAAATAAAATTATTTATTTGATTTTAACATTTTTCCTCCAATATTTCATTTATTTTGGAGAAGTCATATTATCTCCTCTAATATATTTTAATATGAAGTATTTTTGGAGAGAAAAATAATTAAAACCAAAATAATCCTCTTTTCAATATTAGAGAAAATTCAAATATGAAAAGGAAAAGAAATCTCCAACTCTCTCCGTGGGTCCTTGAGTTGCTTAGGATTTATAGGATCACAAATAAAATGCAAATAAAATATGATATGCATATGATGACCTATATATAACATTCCAAATTGAAAATTTGGGATGTTACAGGTCTTGTCCATCACATCATTCTCCTAATGATGTGATCTCGTTCATCAAATGACAACACATGTCTATGGTTTGAAAACTTAACCATCTTTGACGAGCTAGTCTATTAGAGGCTTACTAGGGACACGGTGTTTTGTCTATGTATCCACACATGTATCAAGTTTCCGGTTAATACAATTATAGCATGAATAATAAACATTTATCATGATATAAGGAAATATAAAATAAAAACTTTATTATTGCCTCTAGGGCATATTTCCTTCAGTCTCCCATTTGCACAAGAGTCAACAATCTAGTTCACATCGCCATGTGATTTAACACCAATGGTTCACATCGTCTGTAACCAACACCTAAAGGGTTTACTAGAGTCAATAATCTAGTTCACATCGCCATGTGATTCAATGTCGGGCGAGCCTCAGCAAAATGGAGTAGCTGAAAGGTGTAAACGTACACTTATGGATATGGTGCGCGGCATGATGAGTTACTCCACCTTGCCATTGGGATTATGGATGTTGGCGCTTAAAACTGTTATTCACATTCTCAATAGAGTACCAAGCAAGTCGGTGCCCAAAACACCGTACGAGTTGTGGACAGGAAGAGTGCCCTCCCTACAACACTTAAGGGTGTGGGGGAGCCCAGCTGAGGCCAAAGTTTTTAATCCAAATATTGCAAAGTTAGATCCCAAAACAGTCAGTTGCCACTTCATTGGCTATCCTGATAGATCAAAAGGTTTTCGTTTCTATTGTCAAGAGAGATACACAAAGTTTGTAGAAACAAGACATGCAGTCTTCTTAGAGGACGAAATGATGAGGGGGGCATGGTAGCTCGGAAAATTGATCTTGAGGAGAAGAGGGTGCATGCACCTAATCCGATGATTCAGGAGCCATTTTTCTCACTACCTGTTGTACCTGAGATTGCGGTGCAAGTACCTGTTGTAACTCCATCCATGACAACTATGGGAGAAGATTCGGAACCTGTCCGTCAGGAGCCGACTGAACCCGTTGTTGAGCATGAGGGGGAGGCGTAGTAGCCATTTTTAGAAGATGTGCCGGAAGTTGAGGCACAGAATGTGCCAGAGAATGAGGCCCTTAGAGGTCTAAAAGAACTAAAAGGTCAGCTATTTCTACTGATTATAAAGTTTATAACACAGAAATGGTTCATATGGAAGGTGGTCCCACTTCATATGAAAAATCCATGAGAAACCCTCTTTTCACTCATCGAAGTGGCTGGAGGCAATGGAAGACAACATGAAATCAATAAGTTCCAAAGATATTTGGGACTTAGAGAATTTTCTAAAGGAGCAAAAATAGTAGGTTGTAAATGGGTCTACAAAACTAAGCATGACTCTAATGGGAATGTAGAAAAGTATAAAGCACGACTTGTGGCAAAAGGATTTACACAAAGAGAAGGGGTAGATTACAATGAGACATTTTCCTCAGTCTCATGTAAGGATTCCTTCAGAATCATAATGACATTAGTTGCACATTTTGATTTAGAGCTACATCAAATGGATGTAAAGACGGCATTTCTAAACGGGGATTTAAAATAAAATGTTTATATGAACAACCCACGGGTTTTATCATGGAAGGCAAGGAAGATAAGGGATACCGCCTGAAGAAATCATTTATGGATTAAGGTAAGCCTCAAGATAGTGGTATCTAAAGTTTAATGAGACAATTAAAAGTTTTGGATTTAAAGAGAATGTTGAGGATAACTTCGTTTATGCAAAGTTTAAAAATGAGAAATATATTTTCCTAATCTTGTATGTGGATGATATCTTGCTTGCTAGCAGTGATGTTAGTCTGCTATGAGAAACAAAGAAGTTCTTGTCCTCAAATTTTGATATAAAAGATCTTGGTGAAGCATCATATGTTTTGGGCATATAAATTCACCGAGATAGGAAAAATGGAATTTTAGGACTATCGCAGAAGGCATATTTAGGAAAGGTTCTTAAAAAGTATAATATGCATGCGAGTAAAGCCACACCTGCTCCTATAGTCAAGGGCGACAGTTTTGGAAAATTCCAATGTCCCAAGAACCAGTACGAGATCGATCAAATGAAAGCAGTACCACATGCTTCGGCTATTGGAAGTTTACAGTATGCACAAGTGTGCACTCGCCCTGACTTAGCTTTTATCACCGGGGTACTCGGTAGATATCAAGATAATTCAGGCGCAGAGCACTGGAAGATGGTAACGATAGCATTGCATTATGCGCAAGGCACGAAGGACCACATGCTAACATACAGGAGATCCGATTCCCTAGAGATAAGAGGGTATTTAGACGCAGATTTTGCGGGAGACAAAGATGATAGAAAATCCACATCGGGATACATGTTCACTCTCGCTGGAGGAGCTATTTCGTGGAGAAGCTCCAAACAGTCAATAGTTGCATCATCCACGATGTATGCAGAATTTATAGCATGTTATGAGGCCACGGGGCAGGCGATATTGTTAAAGAAATTTATAACCGACTTGAAAGTGGTAGATTGTATTGACAAACCACTAAAGATGTACTTTGACAACCAGCCCGTAGTATTCTATGCTCACAACAACAAGTCGAGTAATGCTGCCAAAACAATAGAGATAAAGTATTATGTTGTGAAAGATAAAATCCAGGAACAGACTTGCAGCAACAATTAAGCATCTTCAGTGGCTTATCCTCTTTCTTGTGGTACAACGCCAACATCCAACCGGACTAGCAAAGGAATACATTGACATGATCAACAAGTTGCATAACAGAGCAAAATAATCATTTGACCAACAAATAGAGCAATACGAAGCAAAACTTATGACCTCTTGGAGTGCCATGTCACTTGGCCATCGGTTCGTTTGTGAATACACACCATAATACTTGTTGACATCTTGAATGGTGTGTCGTCGATGGCTTTCAGAGAAGACAGTAACTTATCTTACCATGGTTTTATCGGGGGAGAAATTTAGGTGGCATAGAACTTTGATCAAAGAGAGATTAGATCGAGTTCTGATAAATGATGGATGGAATCTGATGTTCCCTAGCGCTATTCTAGAACACTTTATAACAAATCAGATCATAGACCAATACTTATGTGCTTTCATGAGGAAGTGGCCTAGGAATCGTTGGGCAGTCGGTTCTTCAGTTTGAGGCACACTGGCTAAGGGAGCAGATATTCCGAGACGTGGTCGAAGAAACTTGGCAGTCCTCACGGCCGGATGTTCAGAACACTGGCATGGCAGGCAGACTAGCATGTGTTCATGAACAACTCCATCGGTGGGACAAGACGGTTCTGAAAAATCATAAAAGAAAATTAAGCCCAAGGATTTTATCATGGAAGGCAAGGAAGATATGGGATGCCGCCTGAAGAAATCCATTTATGGATTAAGGCAAGCCTCTAGACAATGGTATCTAAAGTTTAATGAGACAATTAAAAGTTTTGGATTTAAAGATAATGTTGAGGATAACTGCGTTTATGCAAAGCTTAAAAATGGGAAATATATTTTCCTAATCTTGTATGTGGATGATGTCTTGCTTGCTAGCAGTGATGTTAGTCTGCTACGAGAAACAAAGAAGTTCTTGTCCTCAAATTTTGATATAAAAGATCTTGGTGAACCATCATATGTTTTGGGCATAGAAATTCACCGAGATAGAAAAAATGGAGTTTTAGGACTATCGCAGACAGCATATTTAGAAAAGGTTCTTAAAAAGTATAATATGCATGCGTGTAAAGCCACACCTGCTCCTATTGTCAAGGGCGACAGTTTTGGAAAATTCCAATGTCCCAAGAACCAGTACGAGATCGAACAAATGAAAGCAGTACCATATGCTTCGGCTATTGGAAGTTTACAGTATGCGCAAGTGTGCGCTCGCCCTGAATTAGCTTTTATCACCGGGGTACTCGGTAGATATCAAGGGAATTCAGGCACAGAGCACTAGAAGATGGTAAAGAAAGGATTGCATTATGAGCAAGGCACGAAGGACCACATGCTAACATACATGAGATCTGATTCCCTGGAGATAAGAGGGTATCCAGACGCAAATTTTGCAGGAGACAAAGATGATAGAAAATCCACGTCAGGATACGTGTTCACTCTCGCTGGAGGGGCTATTTCGTGGAGAAGCTCCAAACAGTCAATAGTTGCATCGTCCATGATGTATGCAGAATTTATAGCATGTTATGAGACCATGGGGCAGGCGATATGGTTAAAGAAATTTATACCTGACTTGCAAATGGTAGATTGTATTGACAAAGCACTAAAGATGTACTGTGACAACCAGCCCGCAGTATTCTATGCTCACAACAACAAGTCAAGTAATGTTGCCAAAACAATAGAGATAAAGTATTATGTTGTGAAAGATAAAATCCAGGAACAGAATTGCACCAACAATTGAGTGTCTTCAGTGGCTTGCCCTCTTTCATGTGGTACAATGCGAACATGCAGCCGGACTGGGAAAGGAATACATTGACATGATCAACAAGTTGCATAACAGAGCAAAATAGTCATTTGACCAACAAATAGAGCAATACGAAGCAAAACTTATGAGCTCTTGGAGTGCCATGTCACTTGGCCATCGGTTCGTTTGTGAATACACACCGTAATACTTGTCGACACCCTGAATGGTGTGTCGTCGATGGCTTTCAGAGAAGACAGTAACTTATCTGTCCATGGTTTTATCAGGGGACAAATTTAGGTGGCATAGTGTTGACGCTCAAAATTGGCACAGTCATAAAATTAGCATAAGTTATATCAAGACCAATTCAAACTTATGATTGGAAGTCACCTTGGAATGTCTCTCTTCGAGAAAATCAAGATGGATATGAAGATGGTCTAAAACGGAGCTCGGACTCAAAAGTTATGACAAGTTCAGAGATGCTCATGTTGACACCAGAGTAAATAAAGGCATAAAACTCAATCAATCTGGCCTCTGATGGAAACTGTTTCAACATGAAAGTTGTGCGTCTCGTTGAAACGATTGTTTTTGATATAAAAGTCGTCTTAATCCGAGTTCGTATTCAACCTGTGGACGTAAATCAAGGTCAGAAACAGAAGTTGCAGAGTCATTTCGGACCAACCGAGTTGATTTGATCGGTGAGACCGAGTTGGTCCGAAAATTTACCAGAGAGTTGGCAATGTTCACTCGGTAGGACCGAAGCACACCAATCGGTGAGACCGAGTTGATCCGAGAAATTACAGAAGGATACAGAGAGTTGGCAACGTTCATTCGGTGGGACCGAAACGAACCAATCGGCGAGACTGAGTTGGTCCGGGAAATTACCAAAGATTCATGTACGAGTTAGGTTAGGGTTTTTGATGTTTTGGACGGAATTTTTAGTCCTTTTATTGTACGGGAAGTCCAACTGCCTCATAAATAGATGAGAGGTGACGGCCGATTGAACAACACACAATCGAACAAACCTATCTACATCTTTTACATTTACTTTTCCTTCTCCCTTGTTTTTCTTCTCGTTCTTCATTCGTTCTTCATTTGTAGGGCGGCGAACCTCGAGGCCCTAGGGGCGGTCAGGCCGACCTAGGGCAGCCCATAGCCGCCACGTGCCCTGACAGGGTCCCTCCCGGGCGTGTGGGGTTTCGGGTGTACAAAAGCGCCTGCCGGATTGTCTTGCGTACCGTGCTTCCGGCGGGTCTTCTTCGACGTGAGCTGCGGTGCATCACCCTCGGCGTTGGAGGTACACGGTGACATGTTCGTGTGCGAGCACACTTTTTGGCGACTCCGATAGGGACGAAGGTTTGAACGGTCTCCAGCCCGTTCTTGCTACGAAGAGATCGTAATCTAGGGTTTGCAATCTACAAAGGTAATATGAATCCCCAATTCACTTATGTAGATGCAAATAATGCATATGTTGTTGCTAGATCGTCTAATGAGCATAATGTATCGGCTAGCCCTAGCTTTATCAATCATGTATCTAATTATATGCAAGAGCCGATGCAACAAAATCTCCATGCTTCTACCTCATATAATTTTAGCCACATGCAACATATGTATTCCAACTCACATGCATCGGCAACCCCACAAACTCATATGTTGATGACCAGCATGATGAGTTTGGCTAATTAAGTTGAAACACCCCATGTAGGAATTTCCAATAGCATACAAGAAAGTGTTTCCCCCTTTTATTCATCGGCAACTAATTTGCAATATACTAATCCAACCATGCCGATGAACGAGATAATTGGCCATGTTACTACTAGCTATTCGGCTAGTCATTCTCAACCGCCATATGCTACACCTCATGAAAATAATTTTCCAACACCGTACACAACTGTAGATGTTCATAATTCGGCTTCACACCTTCCTGGTCATAGCCGAATAAATGTAAATTTTACATGAGGGGTTGTGCCCAATATTGTAGAAGATGAGGTAGTGGTGGCTAGCTGCATTGAAGAGTTTAGCCCAAAATAAGAGGATTAGTGCCCTTTGCCTTGAACAACATGAAAAGGGGCTATTTCCTGATTATGGCGCAATAAAAGCTAGAGTTTTGCAAGAAGATGAGTCTTTGCCAATTGATAAAATTGGCGAGCAAAAATATGGTTTTACAACAATGCATATGCCTTCACCTAGTACTACATCATATTATACACCCCCTACACTATTGCAAAATTTCGACAACACTAGTGTGTCATTGCCGAAAGAATCTAAAAGCATTGGGGGGCAATCATATCCGGAGTGGGCTGAAATTGAGAAAAAGCTTAAAGCCAATTTTGCCGCTCGCCGCCCGAAACAAATAGAAAAAGAATTGGCTCAGATAAAAGAAGCATTGCCAATTGGTAGTATCAATAAAAATAAGGATGATTCGGAACTTGAAAATGCTTCGGTTGAAAAAGCCGAATCAAGTAGTATATATTCCGAATCCATCAAATCCAAAGAGGCAAGCAATATTGAGAAAGGGCACGGCAAGCATAAGAAAACAACCATGCTTGATTTTTCTAAAGTGAATGGATCCTACTTCCTGCCCTATGAGTTCCGTGCCGTATAAATTGACAAGCCTCAAGGACAAGAGCAAGTAGCCGAACAAAGTTCGGCTGACAAAAATCTTCAATGTAATGATGCACGGAATCAAGAAAAAGATGATGAAAAGGCGTTGGGGAGCCATCGAAAGGCGGAGCAAGATATTGTTCAAGTCACACCATCATCATGCTCTCCCAACATATTTGAAGAGGTATGTCTAGCAAGTAATTTATCTATTTTTAGATTTGGTCACAACTTTATTGTTGATGCATCTATTAGAAAAATCCTCATAAGTAATTTTGAAAGACCAATGAAGAAGGGTAATTTACTTGTTAGCAATAAAATTGTTATAGAATATATCGGTCAACCTATTGTGCCATTTATAAAGACCGATAATGACTTACTGTTGCAGTCAGGCTTTCCCCATTGCTTTATCTAAAGTTCATATCTAATTGGGTAGCTTTGCTTATTTCGTACTTGGCTTGCACTTGGTCTCAATTGAGACATGTGTGTTCTAAATATTTTCATTTCAGAAATTTAAAGCCAAGGTTAAATTCTTTTGAGAAATCTGATGCTAATATAATATCTTATCCAAAGACATCGGAGATAGAGTGGAAAACACAATGCATAGCCGAATGGGGAGATTCCAAATCTGAACCATTCGTTTGCTTATCTCCAAAGCCGTTCACACAAAGAAGATCGGCTAGAAAACAAGAAGTTTACCTTCAATTCAAGCCTGTGTGACCAAATATTTGATTTGTTGCTAAAAAATAATTACATAAGAATTCTTGATCACCATGTTGAGCCATCTATCCAAGGACGAATGTATTGTAAGTTGCATGATTCGTTCAAGCATAATTTTGAGGATTGCAACATGTTTTGTCAAATAGTTAAATCAGCCATTGAAAAAGGACGATTGAAATTTGTTGAAACACCAAGAGATGACCAGTCTATTCCTATTGGTCCTGGTGGAAAAAAGTTTTTGCATCGGCTGCTTCAAGCCAATCCATTTAAAGAGAAGGGAAAAACTGCAGGTGATGCGATCAAGCTTTCAAGTAAAGAAGTAGTTGAAGAGCACAATGAACATGAACTTGAGGGTGAGAATTCCATCGAAGCTACAATGAAGTCGCTAAGTACTGGGAGGCAACAAGGAAATCCAATGATCGATGAAAGCAAACCAAAATAAAACAAAGGCCGAAATAAGCGCAAGTCTAAGAGATCAAAAATCACCTTCGCTGAACTATTGGATAAATATTAAAAGAAGAGTGAAGATAAAAGTGCTTATCGGTCAAGTAATTCAAAAGCATCAAGATCACCCCCTAGGCGCAAATCCAAGGATCGGTATTGGCAAAGTGAGAATCTCAATGCAGCATATTCATATCCTTACTTTGGGCCGCCGATGCCAAATACATATCCATCATGGGACAGGTATGATACAGGGGCACATAATCCATCTTATTTTAGACCGTATCACCAACATTATGCAGCTCCAAGAAGATCAACATTTGATGAACAATCACATGTCAAAGACCGTTTCAATCATAAGGAATCAGTCCGGAGCTCAAGGAACAAGAAAGGGGTGGTCAAGCAAGTTTACCGTGTTAAAAAAGATGGCCGTAAGAGTGCTACTTCAGATTTGATCTCAAATAAAAAAGAGAAATTAAAGTGTTGACATTGGCTATTAAAGGCGATGAGGCAAGTCAATCAAGTGCCAAATATGAAGAGAAGAAGTTGAGAGTGCACAAGGTAAAACAAGAGTTGCCATTGCTTCAAACAAAATTACAACTGGGGTGCCCACTCGGCTTATCATATTGGCAAAAGAAGAAATTGCAAAAACTTAGTGCACAAGAACTTGAGGAAAAGAATATGGCATGGATTCCGAAAGGAAGTACCCAAAATGAGAATTATGTGCAAGCTTCCATTACAAGAAGTACAATAAAAGTGAAGAGAGTGAAGGATGGAAGCAACAAACTAATCCGAAGGAGTGCATCACAACATCAAAATCTTCGGTTAGCACATCATCCATTTTCTTCAACCATGCCATTGATGCCTTTGCCATGGAACTCATCCCTAGGTATGATCAATTACCCTCCATGAATTTATTTTCATCCATGGATGCAACATAATCTTCTATATCATGAGAGGGTATTACCAAATCATTATACATTTGATTAGCTACAAGTTTGTTGCTGATCCAAAGAGCCGAAATACTTGACTTGTCATTTCATTTGTTTATTTCGGCTATACATGCTTTGGTGGATGAATTCTACATGAACCTTATGGAGGTGGCCGATATTTATTTATCGCCCTAAGAATATGACAAAGCGTGGCTGGTGTACCATTCTAACATTGTCCTTAGTTTGATTGGAGAGCAAGACAAGGTACATGTTCATGGAAATCTATACATATACTTATATTATGCTTGCATGGAGATAAAACATTTTGACCGATGCCATTCAACATATGTTGCATAGACCGATTCATAGAAATTGAGTGGGTTTATGCTTTGATTTAATATATATGATTTGGCCTACGAATATGAGAGGTCAAATCATTGTTGTTTTATTATCGACATCAGATTTATGACATCCATAATATTGATATTAGCCTTGTCTTTCTAGTACTATGGAGATTATGTTTTGATGGTTGAATTCATAACAATGGCCAAGGAGTTGGTGTTGTTTATATATCTCCTTATGGTGCTATTTTGTGAAGCCTTATGCCACTTAAAATATTTTTTGCACAATAATCAAAGCCGAATATGCAATGTTATTCAGTTTGGATCTTTTGGTTGCCATAGGTGCTACGCACATTGAGGCTTTGGGTGATTCGTTATGAGTAGTGCAACAAATATCCAAGGGTCATCAATGTTTTGACGAATCATTTATAGTTGACCTTGAGGTATTTCTAGATATAAAATTTACCTTGGGTTGCTTTAATATTTCTCATATATCTAGACATGAAAATTGAAGAGAAAATGAGTTGGCGCAACAAGCATTCGGCCACCATGTTGATCATGGTGTGTTGTACATCTATCAATAGCTGATGCTTGATCTCACCGACATAGGTAAGGCCGAACCAAAGCCCATTGCTTCGGCCACTAATGAAATTTGTATGCAGGTGAAAGAAAGGATTAGAGTAAATTCATTCTTGATTGTCTACAAAATCCCAGCGAAAGTGTGAACAATATGGTTCAAAGGATGACTTTGAAATACATATCTATGGAAATTCATCACCGGATTGTTAATGAAATTGAGAAGGTTTCACCCAAGTTTGCATCAAGGATTCAAACAAGTAATGGCCGATATATACTTATCGTCCTAAGAAGATGCAGAATGGCCGATGGAGTGTTGACATCGTCCTTAGAACCAACATGCTACATGTTATTTTTCGGCACGCTAGCTATGCCGAAAAACAGGGGGGCATGTGTTGACGCTCAAAATTGGCACAGTCATAAAATTAGCATAAGTTATATCAAGACCAATTCAAACTTATGATTGGAAGTCACCTTGGAATGCCTCTCTTCGAGAAGATCAAGATGGATATGAATATGGTCTAAAACGGAGCTCGGCCTTAAAAGTTATGACAAGTTCAGATATGCTCATGTTGACACCAGAGTAAAGTAAGGCATAAAAATCAATCAAGATGGCCTCTGATGGAAACTGTTTCAACATGGAAGTTGTGCGTCTCGTCGAAACGATTGATTTTTTCATAAAAATCGTCTTAATCCGAGTTCGTATGCAACCTACGGACGTAAAACAAGGTCAGAAACAGAAGCTGCAGAGTCATTTCGGACCGACCGAGTTGATTTGATCGGTGAGACCGAGTTGGTCCAAAAATTTACCAGAGAGTTGGCAATGTTCACTCGGTAGGACCGAAGCAAACCAATCGGTGAGACCGAGTTGATCCGAGAAATTTCAGAAGGATACAGAGTGTCGTGGAAATATCACGTCAGATGTCCTATCGGAAGGACTTAGTCATGGAGCCATCGCAACGAGGTTAGCCTAAAGGGGTTAAACCGGACAAGGGACACGAGAGTTATACTAGTTCGTCCCCTTCGACGAAGGTAAAAGCCTACGTCTAGTTGTGATGGGATTATTGGGATTTCGATGACCAGGGAGCAAATACGCCTCCCTGGGTCTCGAGTTGTTGTCTGTCGTCCCTGAACCGCCGCCGGGTCGTCCCTTTATATACACAGGTTGACGCCTTGGCCGGTTTACGAGAGTCCCGAGGCCGATTCATACAAGTGTTCGCCCGGTCTCTCCCTTTCCCTAACTTACAATACAAGTAAACAATTATGGCGGTTTATCACTAGGGCCCTAATCCGCCTCAAGACTCGGGCCTTTAAGCTTTATCCAGAAGCGCCATCTTCTTGTCTTCATGGGCTTGGTATAGCTGAGCGTGAACCGGCCCCTCCTGGGCGGTTTACACTCAGTGGTTATATCCTCAACATTAGGCCCCAGATTAATTTGAACCTGTTCATGTCAATCTCCAACCTTAGGAAAATTCCATGAACATCTTGTAATGATTCATGGTAAACCACCATGTTGTCTTCTCCCTGTAAACTTTGGTGAACCGCCATAATGTCACCTTCTGTCACTGTAGTAAATCATCATGATGTCATCTCTGCATAAAAAGATTCCCTTTATTAATTACTCCCGAAGATTGAGGCGACAACTGCATCCTCTTTTGCCGCCTTAGGCCCCTCGATTTCCGTGCTGGCCGTTTTATCCTCTTGCTTTTATAAATAGGGCCAGGGGGTCTTTCCATTTTCCCCCATTTCCTCTCGTCTTCCTCCTCGCGACCCGAAGAGCTCGAGCGCCACCGGCGCCGCCGGCGATCCTCGAATCTGCACCGACCAGGCCGCTGCATCACCCTGTTCGTACCAGAGCTCTCTGCGATACTCCTCCGCTGTGGCGTGGCCCTGGTAAGCTTCCTTCCCTTAACGCTAGATCTCCATTAGTGTTTCATGTTCTTCCCTGTTCATCGGCGTTCGTCAATACCGGTCCCCTTTTCCCTTGGCATCTCTACTGCATCTTAGCCAGGCCCGATTGTTTTCTTTTGCAGCTAGATCCATAACCTTAGTTTACCACACCACAGCATGATGTTGTTCCTTGGAAAAAACTGTATCTGGACCTTCTCCGTTCTTCTTAGCGCCATTGTAAGGCTCAGAAAATTTTTCTTTACTGATCCATGGTAGATCCAAAATTATACTGCCATATTGTGAAACCTGTTTCTGCAAACACTTAGTAAATTTTATCTCTGCCTCTTCTATTTAAGGGCGGTTTAACCTTTAGCAGTTGATAATCCGCCATATGCCATTAGCCCTCACTTAAACCGCCATCTTGATTTGAGTATTTAATTTCCGGTTTAACTTACATATATGCCTTGATCGAATTCTCTGGTTTAACTCCGATTAGTGCACATCAACCTGCAATCGTAAACCGGCCTTCACTTTTCTTTTACAGCTTGTTCAAAATGACCAAGCAATTCGCCGCTTGCAACTGGGTTCCTTCCTGATCACGGAAACACAAATCAATGGATATGTTCTCGACCGGGTGCTTTAGCCTCGAAAGATGTCCTCCATTGGCGAAGTCCTCGGTCCCGAGTGCCCTCCACGAACCTCAAGATGGAGAAGTGATCGTGTTCATGCAACATCTATCCCGGGATTCAGCCCTCCGGATCAAAGTTTTTCCGGGATGTACTTGCGACTTCCAACTCCATCCTCTGGATATTGGACCAAATTATGTGTCCAACATATGCAACTTCCAAGTGTTACGTGAAGTTTACCTTCAAGAAGAACCAATTGTTGATCTCTTCCGGGATTTCTTCCACTTAAACCGCCGAACTGAGTTCTCTGACGGCCCCAATACTGAATTTGGTGGTGTGTCGATTCAAAAAAGGAAAGAAGTTGATTTTCCTCATGCCAAACTTCACAGCCATCCTAAAGACTAGAACCAAAGATGGTTTTATTGTCAGAACACTGCCCCTGCTGGAGAAAAACCTTTGCCGGGCTACCGCGCTCACCGGCTTAGCAATGGCCACCCGTTACCTCAACGATTAACTACCAAAGAACGACAAGCTTATGCACCTCAGCTTGCCAAGCTCCGGGCTCTCCTCGCCAACGGTTTGACTGGTGTTGATCTCGTCCGTTGTTGGGTTTCGTGGTGTGTTCAACCTTTAAGCCGCCGCTCCGGATTGATGTATAAATATACCGGCGACGTCAAGGATCCTCAACGGTTTAACGAAATAGAGATGACGGATGATGAAGTCACTGAAAGTGTGAAGAAGATACTTGACGAACTGATCGCCGCATGCAGCCAAATTGGGTTGCGCCCTTTTTATGCCTCCAACAAACCGCCAGCGGTAAAAACTTTAACCTTGTACTTTTTTGTTCCGTCTCCGCTTTAACACTGATATAATAATCCTTTGTTTAATTCTACAGGCCAATAGCTCTTTCTGGAAAAGGAAAACTCAAGATAAACCGCCGTGGCTCCTCGTGCCAAGAGCAAAGTCACAAAGCGACCAGCCAAGAAGAAAACCGGCGAGTCTGCTGATCTGCTCGAAGATATTGAAGACTCAGACCAAGAGGTAGCACTTGACTCCCTTGGCTTATTTTTCATACACCTTATTGACAATGACTATTACCAGGATGAAGCGGAAGCTAGTCGCGCTGTTCATGTTGAGGTAATCTCCGTTTCCTCCGATTCAGATCATGTGCCAGTTCAAAAATTTCGCCGTGCAGTTTGGAAAGTAAAATGCTCTCACCCTCTTGCTTATTTGGGTCCAAAATTTGCTTTGAAGACACAGCAAGATGAAGGCCGTCGCACAACCCAGCATAGCGGCCAACAAGTCACTTCCTCCGGTTTACCGGACACTCCACCCCAGAAACGTCGTCCAGAGGTCTCCTCCTCTCTTAATAAGCCTTATCCCTTGGCGGGTTTCTTCCGATACCCACTTAATCCGTCCGATTCAAATTACCAGGTAACTTCTAATTCATCTGGCGACTCATCAACCACGCAATTGCCTCCCCTCAAGACCGTCGCTGGGTAAGTATTGCCTTTCAGCTTTTTTTTCATGCGTCGGTTTTCCATACTAATCCTTGCTTTGATATTGTAGCGCCAAGGCCTGCCCGAGCAAAGAGCCAAGACCAATGGCACCACCGGTGAAGTTGAACCGGAGAAGACTCGTAAGATGTTGATGTTGTCATGGATGACTCGCTTACGTGATCCAGCCATCGATGCTAATCCATGGGGAGTCGGCTACGCATGTTGATCCATCAAGTCTGCATACTACGCCTCCAAGCCCATTCTTGACCCGCCGAGTCCAAATTGCGATCCGCCAAGCCGAAGTTAACCCGCCGAGCCCGGCCAGGATATTGCCAATCCGCCGAGCCCGTCAAAAGGTAGCGACGATGATGTTATTATCACCGTCTTGGTCATATCGCCTGTGTAATCCGGTTGCCTTATCGAAGCATACCGCCAAGGAGGAATTTGCTGCAATGGGCAAGGGAAAGGGAAGATGATTTGTCGAGCTATGCTAATCTTTACGCCTGTGGAGCTTCATTCCGAATTCCTGAACCGCTTGTACACAACCCGAGATTATGAAGCCGGTTTGGTGAATATGATGAAGGAGCACTATGAGGTAATCTTCCAAACACTTTCGTCCTTGTTCTATATATTCACTGCATTGTAGCCCCCAAGGGCCGGTTTGTCTCTTGAAGATAAACCGGGACTTTTATGTTTCATACTGCAGTTTATTAATTCCCTTGCCTGTGTACTTTCTGATCAAACACACATTAGCCCCCAAGTGCCAAGATTAAAACTTGTATTGATCCTTGGGACTTCAAACAATCAGTAGTAAAAAAGCAATCCACATTAGCCCCCAAGTGCCAAGTGTATAGTTGGTTATATGCTTGGGACTTTTTGATAAAAATATTAACATGCTCCTTCTCTGGCTGTGGCAGGCTGATATAAATCACCAAGGTTCTCAAATTGCTGATCTTCAAGAGAATATCAAGTCCCAACAAGCGTAAACTTCCAAAGCTAAAGAAGAGCTGAAAAGCGCTTTAACAACTATGGAACAACCAAGGACAGCTTCAAGATCGGCGTGCCAACTGGGAAACTGAAAAGACTGCATTGCTGAAGCGGGCTGAAGACGCGGAGTCAGCTCTTAAACCGGTGGCGGAAGAGCTAACTGGGTTGAAGCGCCAAGTAAACGCCATGACCTCTGCAATTTTTGGTAAATACTCTTGCCAAGACTGCTTAAATAATCATTTTGAAATTGCGGTTTAACATCAAAATCTTAAACCGTTATAGGTAGCCATGTTGCTCATCCGGCTCGACATGCGGATGAAGTCAAGGCAGCATATACTTTGATAGAGCGGTATATCGGTGCCCAACGGGTTATCTGTGCAGCCTCATGCAACAAACCGCCCCAACATTGATCAAGGACACTCTAGCAAGGTTATCCATGACACCGCGCAGAGATAGAAGAGATGAAGCGATCCGCTGCCAGGGCTGGCGCTTTGTTAGCACTTACCCGAGCCAAAGCATGGATAGCTGACATGGATCCAGTTGATATTGCCAAGGGCTTCCCTGGTGAACAAGAAAACGGGGCAGAATTAGATAATGAAGCCCTCAAAGCCCCGACAAAGGAGATGCGTCCTCTGGCAAGTCAATTGGCGGAAGAGGCAAATTTGACTGTTCATCGGTCCTTCTATGATGCCAACAACCAACGGATTGACACTGCTGTGAAGGAAGTGCAAAATCTTATCCCGCCAATCCGTAAGCACACTTACGCCCCGACGTTGATCCATCCGAACTTATAAGTGAAGAAGCCGTCTTTCAAGCGTTAACTGGATTGATCGGACCACCGTTGACTTCCGACCCTTTGGATGGGGAGGAGGAGGTCAACCGACACCGGAAGATCCATCAACCTCTCGTCAACCCGCAAGAATGAGTCTTAAATCGGCAATCGAGTTGATAGGCACATATTGTGTTCTATGTAAAAACAATTGCTTATTTTGGGCCTTAAAGCGCCTTTGTAATAGGCTAGTTGAAATACTTTGATCTCGCCGCCATCCCGCACCGGGATATAACTGTTTGATCCGCCGTGATAATTTCAAAGGTGGCTTATATACCTTCATAATGTTATGCAATCCACAATATGCGCATAAAGATCTGTCCGGCGGTTTATCACGGACGGGTCAAAATGCCCAACACACAACCTGGTAGACAACCATGGTTGCAAAAAATAGTCAAAAATAGATCATACCCGTGATATGAAATTATGCTGTTGGTTTACAACTTTGATTGTAGTAAGGGTGAATACCCAACTTCCACCATGCAGTGCTGGTATGAAGTAGAACCGGGTTGTGATGAACACCGGATGATTATGTTGGCGACTAGTAGTCAAAGCCAGACTGGTTTGAAAAAGATGCCAGTTCACCATTAATTATATGCTTTAACAGATAATAACTGTAAGCCGCACCGGGTTAAGAAACACCGGGTCAAGATGGAGGCATATAGCCGGGCCGGATCAAGAGATGTCGGCTTACCTTAAAAGGTGATCAAATAAGGATAAAAATTTGCAAAGACAAGCAAATAAAAACTTGTAGTCGAGGCTTTTCAAGGGCTGCCAGGCCCAAATTCGAGGCTTTTCATGGGCTACCACATCGCTGAGTTAAACCATTTGACAAAGCCTTTTAAGATGGGCCTCCAACTAACCAATCGTCGTTTTAACTTTGACAAGTTCATGGTCTCAATGAGAGTAACTTGTCAAACGTTCGGCGGGTCGTGCCAGGATTACCTGGATAGGAGTGGCATACTTTATGAAGGCGAGTTAACCTGTGGTTTTAGGTGAATACACGGGCTTCCAAGTCGTGGGTCGATACCCGATTACAAGGGTCCTTTCAAACTCTTTGTTACTTTACACAAAGAGCCCCAAGTAACTTTGTGAGTTGTGCTCAATGGGTGCCTATGTTTGAGTCGTGCTTTTAGCAATGTAACTCTCTTTGGCCCCTTGGGTGTGAAGCTCCCAAGCTGTATGATGGCATGATAGCCGGTTTAATGGACAAATCGGGTCATCGCTTTGAAAGAAGAAGCCCCCTTGTAACCAAGAAATATTGGAAGAACGGCAGAGGCCCTGCTTGTAGCAAGGATGCCGGTTTATTATATTGAAGATAATATATACATTGTCATAATATGTACATAGTGAGAGCCTATGGCTCAGGTGTAGTAAGGCCGAAGGAGAGCTATGTTCCACGGCCGTCGGGTCTCCTCCTCAGAACTGCGTGAGTCTTCTCGAACGTCAATGAGGTAGTATGATCCGTTGTGCAGATTCTTGCTGACCACAAAGGGCCCTTTCCAAGGTGGGGATAACTTGTGCATGTCGGTCTGATCTTGGATGAGCCGGAGCACTAGATCGCCTTCTTGAAAGGTTCTTGTTTTAACCCGGCGGCTGTGATAATGCCGCAGGTCTTGCTGGTAAATCGCCGAACGAGCCAAAGCCATATCCCGCTTCTCATCTAACAGGTCCAACGCTTCTTGGCGTGCTTGCTCATTGTCTGCTTCAACATAATTGGCAACCGAGGCGAGTCATGACGAATATCACTGGGGAGTACCGCCTCTGCTCCGTAAACCATGAAGAAAGGCGTATAACCTGTAGACCGGTTTGGGGTGGTGTTTATGCTCCATAATACAGACGGTAGTTCTTCCACCCAGCAACCCGGCGTCTGCTTCAAGGGGACTGTCGGTTTCAAAACCGGCGGATCTCGGGTAGGGGGTCCCGAACTGTGCGTCTAGGCGGATGGTAACAGGAGACAAGGGACACGATGTTTTACCCAGGTTCGGGCCCTCTTGATGGAGGTAAAACCCTACGTCCTGCTTGATTAATATTGATGATATGTGTTAAAAGAGTGGATCTACCACGAGATCGAAGAGGCTAAACCCTAGAAGCTAGCCTATGGTATGATTGTTGTTCGTCCTATGGACTAAAACCCTCCGGTTTATATAGACACCGGATAGGTTAGGGTTACACAGAATCAGTTACAATGGTAGGAGATCTACATATCCGTATCGCCAAGCTTGCCTTCCACGCCAAGGAAAGTCCCATCCGGACACGGGACGAAGTCTTCAATCTTGTATCTTCATAGTCTTGGAGTCCGGCCGATGATGATAGTTCGCTATCCGGACACCTTAGTCCGGAACTCCCTCAAGAGCCCCTGAACCAGCTTCAATGATGACGAGTCCGCGCGCATATTGTCTTCGGCATTGCAAGGCGGGTTCTTCCTCGAATAATTTATAGAAGATTGTGAACACCAGGATAGTGTCCGGCTCTGCAAAACAAGTTCCACATAACACCGTAGAGAGAATAATTTTCGCACAGATCTGCTGACGTATTCCGCGGCGTGACATCACACCACAGCCATGCCTTTATATGAATCGTTTTTTTATTGTTCCACCTCAGCGTGTTTAGCGAGGCGGTTTCCTTGGCACGCCTTATCAAAGCGTAGATCGTGCCCCCTTATTCCGGAATTCTCATCAATACGGACGTGGGTAACCCAACTGGCGCGTTGGCCCCGCCTTCTCTATCAAAGGCGAGTCCTAATCGACCACGGGTGGGCTCTTGGTATTCAACCTCTTTATAGTGAGACCAAGGCCCTCTTCTTTACACCCTCCATCGAGTTCGCCTCGCCGAGTTCCAACACCCAAAGCTTCAGATTCAGCGCTTGGACTTTCGACGATGTCCGGCTCCGACCAGCACGGCCGATGGATGTCTTCCTCCGTCACAAAAGAAGATGTGCTAAAGCTGCGAGACGCTAGGTATCTGACCGGCGAGATCTCGCATAGGCTGCCTGCTCCAGGGCAGGTCACTCCCACTCCTAAGCCCGGCGAGAACGTGGTGTTCGTGTCCCACTTCCTTCGGGGTTTAGGCTTCCCGACGGACCCCTTTGTGCGGGGGCTCATGTTTTATTATGGGCTTGATTTCCATGACTTGAATCTGGAGTCCATCCTCCATATCTCGTCATTCATTGTCGTATGTGAGGCCTTCCTCCGTATTACCCCCACTTTGGATTGTGGCTCAAGACCTTCAAGGTGGAGCCAAAGATGATCAAGGGGCAGCAAGCGGAGTGCAGAGGGGCGGTCATAAGCAAATGTCTTTGATGCTCCGTGGCCCGAGGGCTCTTTTCAAGGGGAGCTTGGTTGTAGCAACGGGAGTGGTTTTATATCACCGCTCCTGGGGGCACCAAATGGGCGGCGCCTCCCCGCCTTCCGCCAGTCCACCACAGCCGGTTGGCATCATGGGTCAACAAGGGCTCGACTGGGGCCGCCCAAGGGCGTTCCCCCATTGCGAGGCCGTATTCGAGATCTCCAGAAAGAGGGATCAATCTGGTTGCGATGGCGCAGTTATGGTGATCCGGCGCCTTCAGCCCCGCAAACGCCGCCTCCGCCTATGGGAATTCAATCCAAGGGACCACGAAGCTCTCCAAAATTTTATGGGCACGACGCCTGTGGAGATGTATAAACTGCTCTTGGATCACAAGAGAAGTGTCCGGACTTGACCGAGGACACAGGACTAAGCCGCAATCGCCCGTGATACTCAAGTAAGTAGTCCCAGAACCGGACAAGCTGTTCATTCATTTATTATATATATATATGCCCTTTAAAGGAGCCGTTTTTTGAACAGGAGTGGATAGCCAAGGCAAAGTTAATAAGGTGTCCGGCTCCCCTCCCAGAGACCATGCCGGATCCCATGCTGACCAAGATGTTGAAGGTCGCGCCTTTGAAGAAGGCGAAGGGGGAGCTGGAAGCGATCGCCCCCATGAAGGAGGCTATCAAGGAAGGAGGGATTAAAAGTCCCGCTCTTCGAGGAGGGAAGAGGACTGCTTGAAAGATCCGGAGGTCAAGGCCTCAAAGAGGGAAGGGAATCTTCGTCGGAGAGTCCGGGCTGGGAAGTAACCCAGCCGCACTATTTCCCCAAGGGGATCAGCCCTCCAAATGAGCCGTAAGTAAAAAGAAGGGGTCTTGTAAATAAGGAACATCCTCAGTATTTATTTATGAAGATAACTCAAATTGTACCTTGTAGTTCGGACCTCAGCCCTTCTCGCAGAGCTCGTCTTGGGGGTCTTCTTCCGGAGATGATGGAGAGCGAAACGCCTCCACCTGTCACACCCTCATGTGAAGCGGACGACCCGGAGGTGTCGTCGCAGAAGGTTCCCCCAAGTCCGGCGGGGGAGGAAGGTCTGGCGCCAAGTGGTGTGCGGTCGGGGGAGCTGAAGGATTTTCTCGGGCGAGCGGCTATCTCAGAAGATCACCGTGCTCTAATGGGTACGGCGATTGAAAGAATTGCATCCGTAGAGAGCGGATTGCACGAAGCCGTCAGAAGCTTACTGACGGGGTTTGAGGTACGCAAAAAATAATGTACCTTCTGACAGTTATGCATATAAAATGTGCCATGTATAGATAGTAGCCCCTGAGACTCGGTATGTTGTCAAAATTGACGACGCCCGAGGATCAAATCTCGATTGTAACATATCGCTGCTCCTAAACAGGTGGCGGGCGTCCGGAGGCCAGCCGGATCGATGAATATGCCGAACTAAAGCGGCAGCTTGATGAGGCGGATGCGACATCGCTACCGGTCAATAAACGGTTTGACGAGTCACAAGGTATGCGACTTCTATGCGGACACCTGGTAAGGGAGCTTGACGTCCATGTCTTACTAATCATATGCTTAATGCAGATGGTGCCGCTGCGGTGGAAGAGCTGCGGGCAGAACTTGCCCGAGCGAAAGAGCAAGCCAGAATTAGTAATGTGGCCGCTTTAAAGGCGGCCGAAGAGCTAGAAGCTGAATGGGCTGCTCATCGCCGGGTTAAAGAGGAGATGGCCGATATGGCCAAAAAGTTGAGGAATACTACCGATCGCTATGCGAGGTTCTTGAGAAAGAACGTCAAGTGGAACAAGAGGGCCTAAAAAGGCCACCGCCGAATCCAAAAATGCCCAATCGGCTTTGAGAGCTGCCAAGGAGGAGCCGAGTCAGCCGGGCAATGCGCTGGAAAACCTTTTCTGCTGCGGAGGAAATATACAGATCCAAAGTATGCTCAGTTAGATAAGTTGTGGAGTTCAGAGGATGCTTATCTGGACTTGGCGTCGAGCGCTATGGATGCGGTTGAGCACTTCTGGGGCCAGAAGGGGCACAGAAGGGAAGAGCTATATTGGTCGCAATTCCATAGTCCAGAGCGCCCTTCCGCCATCGACCGATCGGTTGGCCGAATGGGCCGAGCTGAATCGATCGTCCGGATTTGCCATGAAGCATGTCTTGACTCACTTGTGGCCGGACGGACCCCAGTCGAAGAGCTATTTTGGTTTAGTGCAACAGTTCGGGAGCGGTGCTGCCAGACGACGCGATGAAGCGATCGGCATGTATTGAGGAGCACGGATGGCTCTTGCCCGTGTCAAGACATACCGGGCGTAGATAAAGGCCACCGACGTTGTATCCCGTGATTCGGACAGAGGTCGAGTACCGCCGAGCACTACTTTGAAGAAGTCTCCGGGCGCTCGTTTAATAGAGACGCCTTGATGCTCGAAGGATATTATGTTTAAATGACATGTATGATTTGTGAAAACAATGTTTCAATGTAATATAAATGCTTTTTATACTTGTGCGTTCAAGTAGTAAACTACTCCCTGTGTGGCCTTTTATGTATATGTGTATATAACCTGAAAGATGGCAGTCCTTGGATTCAGCCCCCACGCACATAGTGCGGGGCTGTTTGCAAAAAAGCGCTTTTTCACACTTAATCCAACGTCTTGGTCCTGTTAAGGAGGTGATAGCGTAGCAAACCAGGCAACCGGACTATAATGCTTTATCACTTTCACTTAGCCATAGGAGTTCGAGGGTGGGGCTACTATATAGCCCCTGGGGGCACCGCACTCTCCCGAATTCGGGGTGCATATGTGCCTGACCGGAAACCGGTCCTTCGTTAATGAGGAGGAATCCTAAACATTCCTGTTAGTCATCGAGTGGTTGACCAGTCTCTCGCTATATCATGACAGCCGGGCCGCTTTCTCTCGAGGTGCTCGCCCGGCCGAACCGGGCACAATCGCAGAGTTCTCCGGTGCCGCGTTAGCCGTGAAAAAGGAACGTAAGGCAGCAAAACACGGAGCCGGCAACCCAACATTTGACCAAAGACATGATTCGGAGCTGATGCATATAAGGCCTAACTCGAGACGCCGAATACTCCCTAAGGTATTCGGTCTTTATGAAAATGGATGAATAATGCCCCGAGCCCCTTGTGTTCGTGCACGCCAAAAAATTTGCAGTGCGGCCAATGCCAAAGCACCAGCCTCCTCCTCAATTATATTAAGGAACTGGGGAATGTATATCAACAAGAGACGGTGAAAAAAGGTTTACGCAGGTCTTAATCTGAAAAGAATCCTTTGCAACGGGTCCTCGCTGCACGTCTGCGCTTGTGTCTCCGTTGTGCCGTGTCTCGACGGGTGTAGCACGTTGTTCATCTGTAAAGAGAGGAACTTAGTTTGAAAGAAAAGGATCGTCACGAAAGATGTACTTAATATTAAATAAACAGTGCAGTTCAAGAATAAAATTGAGCTCTATTGTCTCTTGTTATACATGCGTGTAGCCCTCGTATGGGGGTATGCCGCTAGTAGGTGCCGGACTTCGTCTATCCGTGTCCGGGTTTGAATGACCAATTTGTGTTATTTGCCTAGTGGAGCGGATAGGCGTGGAGCTGTCGATGCGATCCCCCTTCTTCCGTGCTCGAGTAACACTTAATACTTCCTTTTAACGAGATAATGTCGCGTGTACCAGGCATTTTAAGTGTTAGAGATGCATAAGGCGGTATTGTGTTAAAACGGGCGAAAGCTTCGCGTCCCAATAGTGCTTGATGGCTACTTTTAAGCGGGCGACATGGAAGAGTAACCTTTCGACGGAAGTTGTCGATGAACCAAACACAACTTCTAGCGATATGGAGCCCGTGCAGAGGGCGTATGGGCCGGGCAGTACTCCTTTAAAGGAGGTGTTGCTACGGCAAATTTTGGTTGGGTTTATCCCCATCCTGCGGATTGTGTCCTGATATATCAGGTTTATGTCAATGCCGCCGTCCATGAGGACATGTGTAAATTGGAATCCGCCGATTATAGGATCCAATATCAAGGCAGTCCATCCCACATTTGGTATTATCGGAATAGTCACGATGGTCGAAGGTGATTGGTTTTGACAACCAGGTGTCTGCGCGCCTTTTAGGGCGCCGCTTTGTTTTTCCTTTTGATCACGTGAAGTGAGTTTACTGTTTTGATCTCCTGTGGGAAAGTTTTTTGTTTTCCGAGGCTCTGCGTGTGGTGCTTTTGGGTTTCGTCCCTTTTACTTGGTGTGTCGAGCCCCTTGTGTTCGGCGTTAAGTCACCGGATCGCTTGAGGACCCAACAATCTACGTGGGTATGGTTTGCGTGCTTCCGGAGGTACCATGTATTTGACACAGTCTATCCAGAATCTTGTTTAGGTTGGATAGCTCGTCACTGTTATCCTTTAGGGGCAGTGTTTTGTTGTTCGGCCGAGACCTTTTGAATCCGGTGTTGACCGTCGTACTATTTGGGCCATTTTCCTTATTTCGGCGCTGATCTTTTCTGCGTCGTGATTTTCCATTTCCATCCCTGATTTCGGATGTACTCGGGTCATTTGGTCTTGCATCTAGCCAGCCAGTTGTCCTCTCCCGCCGCAAAAGCGGGTCATGAGGCTTGTTAATGCGGCCATTGTTCTTGGCTTTTCTTGGCCGAGGTGTCTGTGAGCCATTCGTCTCGGACGTTGTGTTTGAAAGCTGCTAAGGCTTGACATCCGGACGATCGACTATTTGGTTCTTTTAGTAAGGAACCTGTTCCAAATTTCGGCTGACTCTCCGGGCTGTTGAGTTATGTGACTTAGATCGGCATCCGGAGGCGAGACATAAGTCCCCGAAAATTTGCAAAATGCATCCTCGAGCTCTCCCAGCTTCCAATGGTATTTTCGGGGAGGCTTTTAAGCCAATGCCGAGCTGGCCCTTTGAGTTTAAGGGTAAGTATTTTATGGCGTGGAGATCGTCTCCTCTAGCCATGTGTATGTGGAGGATGTAGTCCTCGATCCGCACTCTGTGGTCTGTTGTTCCGTCATATGCCTCTATGTTTACGGGTTTGAATCATTTGAAATTCATGATCCGGCACCTCATCGGTGAAACATAGGGGTGTCTGGCGCCCTATATTTGGGTGTGCCGTGATCTTCGGAATTTTGGCGTATTGCATTGCTTTGTGACGAGCCTGCTTTCTTGGCCCATAGATGGACCTAATCGGGCCATCCTCTTGATGTGAATCCGTATGCGGATCGCATCGGCTTGTGTCTTGGCGCCATTCGCCGCTCTCTTTTTGCCGTGAGGTCGCCCATCCGACCGGGTGGCCTTCTTGTTTTTTAATTGTGGGGGCTCTAAGGCCTCCTCGTCGAATTCGGGCAGTACCTTTCTTTTCGGGTAGCTCTTTGTTCGGGCGATCGTCGGCGCATTTGTTCAAGGGTGCTGAATACTTTGCTCCATCTCGATCCTCGAGTCGTCTTCCGCTGTTTTGAGCTTCCTTCGCTTTTTCAGGCTCTGGCGTAGTGGCGACGAGCCTTTTACGGAGGTCATTTTGCTCCAATAGTTTGTCCGGCGTGAGATCATCCGGACTGTTGTCTTCTTGGGCACAGATTGTTTATCCAAGTTGTCTTGTTCGGACGATTGCTCGATAGCTTGTTCATTGTCCACGGTTCGCCTGCTCTATGGCTGGGTCTTTGTTGAGGCGGGACTTTGTTCGGGCGTTTACGTTGTCGCTTTTGATCTGCCGAGGATTTATCCTTCGTGGCGTCCCGCTGCTCCTCGTCTTCATTTCCTTTAGGTGTATCCACCATGTATACATCATGGGATGAGGTTGTCCGACATCCTATAGGTGCTGGTTCATTGTTGTCTCCTACATCGTCGTCCATACCGTCGATGTGTTCGAGTCGAAATCGAGCACGCCGTGTAGGCTATCGGCGATTAGCTCTGAAGTGGGTGGTGGGTGGGCTTTGAATTTCTTCGTCGTCCGCATCCCAACCGTCCTGACCGCAGTCCGGCCAGGGCTCTCCTGATAACGAGAGAGACTTTAGTGAATTCAGGATGTCGCCAAAGGGCGAGTGCTGAAAGATGTCCGCGGCCGTGCACTCCATAACGGGCGCCCAATCGGATTCGATAGGCAAGGGCGCGGAGGGTTCGGAGTCCGGAGAGGAGTCCGGCACCTTGGAGTCGAGGTCTTCGCGAAGGACAGGGATGGAGTTCGGCTCGATCGCCGTAGAGATTAAAGCCCCCGAGGCGGTGTCCAACCACTCGTCCTCGATCGGGGAATCCGGCTCCGGATTAAGGGTCGGAGCAGAGGCAGTGCGGCCTGTGGCACCTTTCGCCGCAGAGCTAGATCATGCCCATCGAAACAAAGGCGGCACGCCGGCTGCGGCTCGAATCCGTCGGCGATCAAGTCTCCGCGGATATCGGTCGTATAGTTCAAACTTCCAAATCTGACTCGATGGCCGGGGCGAAGCTTCGATCTGCTCCACATGGCCAAGCGAATTGGCCCGGTGCAAAGCTGCCGAATCTGAAGATCTGTCCGGAGAAAGGTCTCACCTGGACTGCTTCGTTGTTGATGATCGAAGGAGCCATCGGGCCTATCGGTGACGCATACGTAGGAACTCTCAATGAAAGCACCAATGTCGGTGTCAAAACCGGCGGATCTCGGGTAGGGGGTCCCAACTGTGTGTCTAGGCGGATGGTAACAGGAGACAAGGGACACGATGTTTTACCTGTGTTCGGGCCCTCTTGATGGAGGTAAAACCCTACGTCCTTCTTGATTAATATTGATGATATGTGTTACAAGAGTGGATCTACCACGAGATCGAAGAGGCTAAACCCTAGAAGCTAGCCTATGGTATGATTGTTGTTCGTCCTATGGACTAAAACCCTCCGGTTTATATAGACACCGGATAGGTTAGGGTTACACAGGTTACAATGGTAGGAGATCTACATATCCGTATCGCCAAGCTTGCCTTCCACGCCAAGGAAAGTCCCATCCGGACACGGGACAAAGTCTTCAATCTTGTATCTTCATAGTCTTGGAGTCCGGCCGATGATGATAGTTCGGCTATCCGGACACCCCTTAGTCCGGAACTCCCTCAGGGACCATAAGACGAGGCTTTATACCCTTTAAAATTTCCTGATTAGCTCGCTCGGCTTGACCATTAGATTGGGGATGAGCCACAGACGCTACATCAAGCCGGACGTGCTCTCGTTGACAAAAATCCTCCATTTCGCCCTTTAGAGAGGTTCGTGCCATTATCCGTGATAATGCTATGTGGAAAACCGAAACAGAAGATCACCTATTTGATGAACTGAACCGCCGTGGCTGCGTCACACTTGCTTACTGGCTCCGCTTCAACCCATTTAGTGAACTTGTCAACCGCCACCAACAGGTGGGTCTTCTTATCTTTTGATCGCTTGAAAGGACCCACCATATCAAGCTCCCAAGTAGCAAACGGCCAAGTTATTGGAATCATCCGTAGCTCTTGAGCCGGAACATGAGCTCGGCGTGAAAACTTCTGACAAGCATCACACCGTTTTACCAGGTCCTCTGCATCAACATGAGCCGTCAACCAGTAAAAACCATGACGAAAAGCTTTAGCCACCAAGGATTTTGAACCGGCGTGATGACCACAGTCTCCTTCGTGGATCTCGCGTAAAATCTCACATCCTTCTTCGGGAGAGATGCAACGCTAAAATGCCCCTGAAACACTGTGATGATGCAACTCGCCATTAACGATTGTCATGGACTTGGATCGTCGGACTATCTGTCTGGCCAGAACTTCATCATCAGGTAACTCGCCCCGGTTCATATATGCCAAGTACAGAACCGTCCAATCCGGAATAAGATGTAAAATGGCCACCAACTGTGCCTCCGGATCAGGAATGGCGAGGTCCTCCTCTCAGAGGCAATCGAACCGACGGGTTATGCAAGACATCTAGGAAGGTGTTAGGGGGACCGGTTTACGCCGAGATCCCACCGGCTTAAAAGCGTCAGCCGCCCCATTTTTGCGCCGATCAATGTGCTCCACTTGATATCCCTTAAAGTGACCAGCAAAAATATCCACCTCTTGTCGGTAAGCCGCCATGAGTGGATCCTTGGAATCCCAAGTACCTGAAACCTGCTGGGCTACCAGGTCTGAGTCTCCAAAGCATCGTACGCGGCTTAAGTTCATCTCCTTGGCCACTCGAAGACCATGGAGTAAGGCTTCATACTCAGCTGCATTGTTAGTACAAGGGAACATTAAGCAAAGAACATAATGAATTTTATCACCTCGAGGGGAAGTAAGGACAACTCCAGCCCCCAAGCCTTCCAATTGCCTGGACCCATCAAAGTGGATAGTCCAGTATGTGATGTCCGGTTTGTCTTCTGGTGCCTGTAACTCGGCCCAGTAGTTGATGAAATCCACAAGAGCCTGGGACTTGATAGCTGTGTGAGGCATATACTTCAAATCGTGTGGTCCAAGCTCAATAGCCCACTTAGCAACCTGGCCAGTTGCTTCCCTGTTCTGGATTATATCCCCCAAAGGAGCAGAACTGACCACTGTGATGGGATGACCTTGGAAGTACTGTTTAAGCTTCCGGCTTTCCATAAACACCCCATACACCAGCTCCGCCAATGCGGATATCTTTGCTTTGACTCGATGAGCACTTGACGATATAGTAAACCGCCTTTGAACCAGGTACTCCTTCCCAGCCTCTTTGCGCTCCACTACAATAGCAACACTGACAGCCCGGGCATTAGCAGCCACATACAACAGTAGTGGCTCCTTATCAACATGAGCAGCAAGAACTGGCGGTTCAGCCAACTGCCACTTCAAGTCCTCAAACGCCGTATTAGTTGCATCGCTCTAGACAAAATTGTCTATTTTCTTCAACATCTGATACAGAGGAATTGCCTTCTCTCCCAGACGGCTGATAAACTGGCTCAAAGCCGTAATACGACCCGCCAGTCGCTGGACATCATTGATGGATGCCGGTTTAGCCAGGGATGTAATCGCTTTGATCTTTTCCGGATTAGCCTCAATACCTCTGTTAGACACAAGAAAGCCTAAGAGCTTGCCTGTCAGAACACCAAAAACACACTTAGCAGGATTGAGCATCATTTCATAAACTCTCAGATTGTCAAAGGTTTCTCACAAATCAGATATGAGTGTCTCTGCTTTCCTGGACTTGACCACAATATCGTCCACATAGGCATGAACATTGCACCCAATCGAGTATGAAGACAATTCCGCACGCATAGCGTTGATAAGTTGCTGGGCACTCTTCAGCCCAAAGGGCATAGATACATAGCGTAAGGCTCCAAAGGGAGTGATGAAAGCTGTCTTCTCCGGTCCTTAATCGCCATCTTGATCCGATGATAACCAGAATAAGCATCCAAAAACTCAAACGCTCACAACCCGCCAGAAGCGCCAATGATTTGATCAATACGAGGGAGGCGAAGGGATCACCGGGCAAGCTTTGTTCAAATCTGTGTAATCCACACACATACGCCAAGTGCCGCTTTTCTTAAGTACCAAAGACCGGACTAGCCAACCACTGGGTGAAACACTTCGACGATAAACCCTGCTGCCAGTAGCCGGGCTACCTCTTCTCCAATGGCCTTACGTCGTTCCTCATTAAAGCGGCGAAGAAACTGTTTGACCGGTTTGAACCTCGGATCAATATTAAGAGTGTGCTCAACGAGTTCCCTCGGTACACCTGGCATGTCAGAAGGTTTCCATGCAAAGATGTCCCGGTTCTCACGGATGAACTCGATGAGCACGCTTTCCTATTTGGGATCCAAGTTGACGCCGATGTCGAATCGCTTGGATGAATCGCCAGGAACAAAATCAACCAATTTGGTTTCATCAACCGATTTAAACTTCAAAGCCGGATCATGCTCTGTGGTGGGTTTCTTCAGAGAAGTCATGTCTGCCGGATCAACATTGTCCTTATAAAACTTCAACTCCTCTGTTGCACAAACTGATTCACCATACGCCGCATCACCTTCCTCACACTCTAGAGCAACCTTACGGCTATCGTGAACCGTAATGGTCCCTTTATGACCCGGCATCTTGAGCTGCAGATAAACATAACACGGCCTTGCCATGAATTTAGCATAAACCAGCCGTCCAAACAAAGCATGGTATGAACTTTTAATCTTAACCACTTCAAAGGTTACTGTCTCGGACCTTGAATCATGATCATCTCCAAAAACCACTTCCAGAGCTATCTTTCCAACTGGGTAAGCCGATTTACCAGGCACCACTCCGTGAAAAACGGTGTTTGACGGTCTAAGATTCTTATCTCATCAACCCCATACCGGGAAGGTTTCATAGTACAAGATATTGATATCGCTCCCTCCGTCCATGAGCACTTTGGTAAACTTATAACCTCCCTGGGCGCAACTACCAAGGCTAGGTGACTCGGATTGTCGACCGGGCGGATGATCCTCCCTGCTCCGCATAATAGGCTGCTCGCATCAACAGAGATAACGGGCACCGCCCGGTTCAACAGAGTTCACCGCCCTTTTATGGAGCTTACGATCGCTTGCACAAGCTAGTAGTGAACACGTGATATCGCTTCGCCATTCAACCGCTTTGGGTGACTCGATAACCCGATCGCCGTTGATTCCCTTGATTACTCTGCTGGTTATTACCACCTTGGTTGTTCTGATTGCCCTAATTATTCTGAAACCCTGAGCTTGAACCGCCACCACCGTAACCCGGCCCATGGAATCCTGGACCGGAACCACCAGACGGACCCTAATCATACCGGAAAAGGTCAGAGTTTTTGAATTCCCTCATGATGTGGCAATCCTTCCAAAGATGTGTGGCCGGAGCCTCCTTTGTCCCGTGCTTTGGGCCTGGCTGGTTTAACAGGCGCTCCAGATTCATTCCTCCGCCGCGCTGGGGCGGTTTACCCCTAGGGCGCTGCATATTACCCTGCACATTGGTGTTAGCCACAAAATCGGAATTGTCCGCCTTACGCTTACCATTGTTTCCGTGGCCCGCTGGTTATGTTGTCCCTTTGAACCGGCATTCTTCTTTCCCTTCTCCTGTTTGTCCTCATCAGAATCAGGGTCCTTGGTATTATCAGAATCAGCGTACTTAACCAGAGCCGCCATAAGTGTTCCCATATCATTACAATGACGCTGGAGCCGTCCCAACTTCATTTTTAGGGATTTGAACCGGCAATTGCCCTTCAACGTCACAATTGTCGTATCCGGATTGATGCGGCCAGATGAATGCAAGATTTCTGAAACCCGGCGTACCCAATGGGTTGTTGACTCGTTCTCTCCTTGGACACAAGCCGCGGATCTACAATGGACATAGGTTGCTTGCATGTATCTTTGAAATTTGCTATGAACTTGGCCTTCAACTCATCCCATGAATTAATCGAGTTAGCGTGCAGGCTCTTCACCAGTGCGAGCCGTTCCTTCCAAAGATCATGGTGAAGTACTTTGCACACGCCGCTTCATCCACATCTAGCATCTCCATTGCCATCTCATAACTCTCTACCCACGCCTCGGGGCTGATCAGCGGTATAGTTAGGCACCTTGCACGGACCTTTGAAATCTTTGGGCAACCGCACATTCCGGAGGGCCGGGATGAGACACGGTACTCCCCAGGAGCTCAAGGCAAGCCCGGTCCCTCGTTCTACTGACGCTAGTGGTTGAGCCGGGGCGGGTTGATGATGACCTGCGTGCTGTGCCGCCAATGCGGTCTCGCTTCGCGCTCTGCCATTATCCACCACATCCTGAGCATTCAAACTGCCGTTCGCCGGATTAGGCCCTCGAGGAGCATCATGACGCCATGCACTGCTTGACACGGCCGGTTCGTCTACGTGCCTGCTATAACTCTTGCTCGGACGAGGGGTTGAATGTATTCTGTCTCGGCTATAGGAATAAGCATGTTGCTGAACAACGGCGATTTGAAGAAGATCCCTGGCTCGTCGAGTCTCAATCGCTGCTAATGAATCACCCTCCATCGGAATAGCCGCCAACCGTGATGCTGCCGCCATCATGTTATCCAAGGGGCTGGAAAAGTGACCCGACGGTGTTGCTACATATTGCGGCGGGTTGTCTGTCCGTCGAGGCGGATCCATCGCCCGTGGCTGATCCGGTGTGGCCCCAGGTGCTTCAGTCCGGTTTACTCCTACCGGATTGCTAGGCCCAGCTCCTGGTGTGCCGAAGAGATTCAGACCCTCGATAATTTGCGGTAGTCTAGACCCGTGCTTCCTTCTCATAACTTCGTTTGAGGCATTCTGATCCAACGTAAGCCGGTAATTCTGCTTTGGATTTCTGTGACCGGGCATCTAAAGCGGCCCGTTCTTCATCCATCTGGCCTCCTCACCGCCAAGTCCGCCTTGGCTCGAGCTATTCGATCCCTTAGCTTCGCGACATCCGCATTATGCTGAATTTGAGTCTCCGGAGTCACCGTTGTAGTTAACAATGCCGTCAAAGCATCCAGTAACCCGGCAAGAACATGAGCCGGCCGGCGCGCCGGGCCTCCTGCCGCGGCTACCGATCGGGAAACCATTGTCTTTGCCAGAGACGAAGATTGCACAGATGGGTTGCGCATCGCCATGAAGATCACAACCCGGTTTGGCGGTTTAAGGGGATCCGGAATACTGTCACCATCGGAATACCCTCAATCCGCCATCTTGCGCCGGTATAGCGACTCGGTTTCGCCAGTGGACGATTCACCATCTGAGTAGACGGCGGTCTCACTGTCGGACACCGGTTCAGATTCCGCACCATGAATGAATCCTACGAACGCACGCTTCATGGCTGGCTGAACCCGGGCAGGATTTGCACGCTGAGTTGTCTCGACGAGGTCGGTGGAGATGTCCGGCTCAGGGCCCGGTTCGCCGATCTTGCCGATGAAAACGTGAATTCCACCAAAGGGGACCTGGTACCCGTACTCGATTAAGCTGGCCTCGGGGCCCCAACGTGCGTCATCGATGTAGAGCTTGCCGCGACGACTCTTGGTCATCCGGCCAGCCACGTGTTGGAGATATGCCCTAGAGGCAATCATGTATGATGATATTTCCTATGTGTTTGTGAATAAAGATAGTCCCTAGAGGCAATCATGTATCAGCAAGTATGTGACTTGTTTGTGGGACTATGCATTGTATGATGACTGTCCTAAAAGGTCCCTAGTCGAAAGGGTTGTGTGGACGCGCTGGCCGACTAGATCGGCATATGACACGGTCGATGGCTTGGTCTCACTAGCCATGGAGCATTGGATGCTAACCGGATAATATGGACTTGGAAAGGTCTGGTCGGATTCGGCGCGGAGAGGAGGGCCGGCGGGGCGCGGGGCGGAGCCTGCGGCGCTGGCGCCGGGCGGGGCGTAGGGACGGCAGGTCGGAGTGGCCGGGCGCGGGCGGAGGGCGTAGGGCGGCGGCGCTCACGGGCGGCGGCGGAGGCCGGGCGGGCGCTGCTGGTGCGGCGACTGGCGGGGTTGCCATGGGCGGCGGCGGCCGGTAACGGGTTCTGGGGCCCGCTGCAGCCGAAAGCGGCCGGGCGCGGTGGGTGGAGGCGGCGGCGACACGTGGCGCGGGGATCGGTGCGGAGCGGCAGCGCGGACGTGTCCGGCGGGAAGGACGCGTCTGCTATGGGAGGAAGAGGAAAGGCTAGGGTTAGGGTGGAATTGATCCGCGAATTTCGGGGTAGGGGTGTTTATATAGGTATAGGGATCTAGGAGAGTCCAAATGAGGAGCGTTTTTCGGCCACGCGATCGTGATCGAACCGCGGAGAGCATGAAGGGGGTTAGGATGGGTTTTGGGCCACTTTGAAAGGGGTGTTGGGCTGCACACAAAAGAGGCTTTACGGTTACCCGGTTAACCGTTGGAGTATCAAACGACCTCCAAATGGCACGAAACTTGACAGGCGGTCTACCGGTGCTATACCAAGGCCGCTTGGCAAACCTCGGTCCATTCCGAGACCGTTTAACACCCGCACACGAAAAGAGGCAAAAGGGGGCGCCGGGAGACATAGGAGTGCCGGATTGCAAAACGGACAACGGGGAAAATGCTCGGATGCATGAGACGAACACGTATGCAAATGCGATGCACATGACGACATGATAGGAAATGCAGATGATGACATGGTAAAGTGCAACACGCAAGCACATGACATGGCAAGGACGGCAAATAACTGGCGGACACCTGGCGCATTGAATCCGGGGCGTTACAGGTAACCTCTGCCGCTGCGCCGAAGTCTGGACCGGACTCGAAGACCGTTTGCTATCACTGCAAGGAAACCGGTCACTAGAAGAGGAACTGTAGCAAGTGGCTTGCAGAGCATGGCAAGAAGGCCGGAAATGCTTCTTCAGGCAAAGGTACACTTGTTGCATATGTTATAGACATTTACCTTGCTGACATACCTAGTAGCTCTTGGGTATTTGATACCGGATCGGTTGTTCATATTTGCAACTCGATGCGGCGGCTGGTAAGAACTAGGCGTGTGGCACAAGGGAGATTGACATCGGGATCGGCAACAAAGCAAGAGTTGCTGCGTTGGAGGTCGGCACGATGCAGCTCCAGCTTCCTTCCGGATTCATAATGGAATTGAATAATTGTTATTACATTCACGCACTTAGTCGGAACATTATTTCTGCCTCATGTTTGATGAGTCAAGGTTATGAATTCAATTTAAAGGACAATGGTTGTTCGATATTTTTGAATGGTATGTTCCACGGCTATGCACCCATTGTTGATGGGCTATTTATATTGAATCTAGAACAGAACCGGTCTATAACGTGAATGTCAAGAGGCATAAGCCTAATGAGATAAATCCGACATACTTCCCGGCATTGCCGGCTTGGACACATTAGTCTGAACGCATGAAGAAGCTCCATGATGATGGGCTCCTAACCCGTCCGACTTCGGTCGCTCGAGACATGTGAATCATGCTTGCTTGGCAAGATGACTAAGTCTCCTTTCGCAAAGAGTTGCGAGAGGCGTCCGAAACTGTTGGAGCTTATACACGGTGATGTGTGTGGTCCAATGAGCACAACTGCCAGAGGTGGCTATCAGTACTTCGTCACTTTTACCGACGACTTGAGTAGATATGGATATATCTATTTGATGAGGCACAAGTCGGAGACTTTTGAAAAGTTCAAAGAGTTTCAGAACGAGGTTGAGAATCATCTCGACAAGACTATAAAGCTTCTGCGATCTGATTGTGGAGGTGAGTACATGAGCTAGGAGTTTGATGATCATCTGAAAAGTCGAGGTATAGTACCTCAGCTCACACCTCCAGGTACGCCACAGAGAAATGGCGTGTCGGAACGGAGGAATAGGACCTTGTTGGACATGGTCCGGTCTATGATGAGCAAATCGGATTTACCCTTGTCATTTTGGGGATACGCTCTAGAAACTGCAGCTTTCACACTTAATAGGGTACCATCAAAATCCGTAGACAAGACACCACATGAGATGTGGACCGGGAAGAGTCCCGGTTTGTCTTTTCTAAAGAGTTGGGGTTGTGAAGCATTTGTCAAGCGACTTATGTCAGACAAGCTTACACCTAAGTCGGATAAATGCATATTCGTGGATATCCGAGGGAAACCTTGGGATATAGCTTCTACAACCGGGAAGAGAACAAAGTGTTTGTTGCTCGGAACAGGGTTTTCCTTGAGAAAGAGTTTCTCAGTCGGGAGGCCAGTGGGAGGACGGTTCGACTCGAAGAAATTCGAGGACCACTCGGGGACGGCTCGGCTAGTGATGAGATCATACCGGAGTCAGTCAGGGAACCCGTAGTGGAAGCGGCACCAGAACCACGGAGGTCGGAAAGATTGCGCAGAGTGCGCGATGTATTGTTGCTAGAAAGCGACGAGCCGGCCACGTATGCGGAAGCGATGGTGAGCCCAGATTCCGAGGCATGGCTGGAGGCCATGAGATCCGAGTTAAAGTCCATGGATGAGAATCAAGTCTGGGACTTGGTTGATCCGCCACCGGCGAATCGCCATTGGTTGCAAATGGGTCTTTAAGAAGAAAACCGATGTGGATGGAAATGTTCAGATCCACAAAGCTCGGCTTGTCGCTAAAGGTTATGGACAAGTTCAAGGAATTGACTACGACGAGACTTACTCGCCGGTAGCGATCTTTGAAGTCGGTGAGGATCATACAAGCTATAGCTGCATATTTCGATTATGAGATATGGCAGATGGATGTCAAAACGGCTTTCCTTCACGGAAATTTAACCGAGGACGTGTATATGATACGACCCGAGGGTTTTGTCGATCCGACTAGCACTAGTAAGGTATGCAAGCTCAAGAGATCCATTTATGGGTTGAAGCAAGCATCTCGGAGTTGGAACATTCGTTTTATGAGGTCAAATCCGGTCTCGGTTTCATCAAAAGCGAAGAGGACTCTTGTTTATACAAGAAGTTAAGTGGGAGCTCAATAATGTTTTTGATCTTGTATGTGGACGACATACTACTGATCGGAAACGATGTTTCGATGTTAAACTCGGTCAAGGGATCATTGAATGGCAAGTTTTCGATGAAGGACCTTGGTGAGGCAGTCTATATTTTAGGCATTAAGATCTATAGAGATAGATCGAGGAGGCTGCTCGGCCTAAGCGAACGCATTACATAGATAAAGTGTTGAAGCGGTTCAACATGAGTGAGGCGAAGAAAGGGTTCTTGCCACTCTCACATGGTATAAGGCTAAGCGGGACTCAGAGTCCTTCGGCATCTGATGAGCGAAGCGAGTAGGATTCTGTATGCCTCGGCAATCGGATCCATCATGTATGCCATGATATGTACAAGGCCAGATGTTGCTTTTGCAATAAGCCTAACAAGCAGATACCAAGCCAACCCAGGTGAGAGCCACTGGGCAGCGTAAAGACTATTTTGAAGTACCTGAAAATGACTAAAGAGATGTTCCTAGTTTATGGAGGTGAGGAAGAGCTCATCATAAGGGGTTACGTCGATGCTAGTTTCCAAACCGACAGAGATGATTGTCGATCACAGTCCGGATTCGTGTATGTCCTGAATGGAGGAGCAGTGCATTGGATGAGTTTCAAGCAGGATACGGTGGCCGATTCTACCACAGAAGCCGAATACATTGTGGCTTGTGAAGCTGCAAAGGAAGGTGTTTGGATCCGGCATTTTCTGGATGATCTTGGTATTTTCCCAGCCTCGGTGAAACTGTTGGACCTTTATTGTGATAATTCTGGTGCCATCGCACAAGCCAAGGAGCCGAGGAATGACCACAAGGTCAGACACATAGACCGGACATATCACCTGATACGAAAGATCGTAGAAGAATGGTGATGTAGAGTTATGCAAGATTCACACGGATGCAAACGCGTTGCAGATCCATCGACTAAGCCGCTTCCACAACCCAAGCATGAGGGGCACGTTAGAGCTATGGGCACTTCGATGTCTATTTGATTGACTCTAGTGCAAGTGGGAGATCATTGGAGATATGCCCTAGAGGCAATCATGTATGATGATATTTTCTATGTGTTTATGAATAAACATAGTCCTTGGACATTATCAATGATGTGTATCAGCAAGTATGTGACTTGTTTGTGGGACTATGCATTGTATGATGACTGTCCTAAAAGGTCACTAGTCGAAAGGGCTGTGTGGACGCGCAGCCGACTAGACTGGCATATGACACGGTCGATGGCTTGGTCTCACTAGCCATGGAGCATTGGATGCTAACCGGATAATATGGACTTGGAAAGGTCTGGTCGGATTCGACGTAGTCGGATCCGAGTCGAGATAAGGCCCGAGTTGGACAGACCCAAAAATGAGACGCAGCGATATGTCATCTGTGAGTCTCTAGTACAACATACGTTCTATGTCCTAAGACCTGAGCTAACGCATGTATTCGGGATGGTGACAGACTTGCTTTGGGCCGACCAAACGCTACTCCGTGGATCGGGTAGTTACAAAGGTAGGTTTCGGGTTTGCCGGTCCCATCTTTGCGAGACATGGTCGAGCAAGATGGGATTTGCCCTCCGGTCAGAGAGATATACCGGGCCCCTCGTGTAATCCGACCAGAACAGCATGGCCATGCGACAAGGATTATGAGATAATCCGGATTGTGGTCGGCATCATCGAACGAGAAAGAGGTCGGGCTAGCACAAGGATGACAGTTTCGCCTTGAGCCCGACAACATATATCGTGTGGCAAAGGGAACAGAAGTGTGACACGTTGTACATGTTCGCCTAACCAGCTTCATAGTCTGCTTGGTGGTTGGCACGCCTTGCTAGAGGCCGCTACCAACCGTGCAGGTTGGAGGTGATCCGAACTGTGACCAAGCCGACTTGAACCTAAGGGGTCGCGCCCTTAACGGAAGGAGCCTACGAGGTCGGTTCGTAGGACACCGGTCGGATGTGATCCGAATCGACTAGGAACGTGACCGAGTAGACTTTGGGCTTTAGGGTCCGTGCGAGGCCCAAGTGTTGAGCCCGCGACGGACGCCTATATAAAGTGGAGGTGCGGCACACTCAGGCGATTGATCGTTTCGGCGCCACGACTAGGGTTTGCATGTGTTGCGAATAGCCACCTCCACTTGCCGCCGACTGTGTGATCGGACCTAGCAGTCCGCCGCACGGTGTTCCTCCTGCACGCGCGGATACCGTTAGAGGCGGTGCACTTGCGTCGCTTCGGTGAACTCGTACCTGGGATCGGACGACCGGCTGTTCGAGGGAGATCGAACGAGGAGGAGACGATCCACGCGGACGCGCTGCCCCAATTCTTCTTCTTCACGACGGCATCGCTGCCTAGTGGTAACGAACTGTGATCCATCTCCCGTAGCATGTTCCTGGATGTTCTGCGCGTAGAAAATTTTTAATTTGCAGTCGACGCACCCTACCGTAGAACCCAACACCACGTACCCCTTGAGTCCTTCAAAGTTGCCCTTTAGGAGCTCGGAACCATCGTGCGACAGCCCCACGGTGGGCGCCAACTGTCGTGGAATTATCACGTCAGATGTCCTATTGGAAGGACTTAGTCGTGGAGCCATCGCAACGAGGTTAGCCTGAAGGGGTTAAACCGGACAAGGGACACGAGAGTTATACTAGTTCGGCCCCTTCGATGAAGGTAAAAGCCTACATCTAGTTGTGATGGGATTATTGGGATTTCGATGACCAGGGAGCAAATACGCTTGCCTGGGTCTCGAGTTGTTGTCTGTCATCCCTGAACCACCGCCGGGTCATCCCTTTATATACACAGGTTGACGCCCGGCCGGTTTACAGAGTCCCGAGGCCGATTCATACAAGTGTTCGGCTCGGTCTCTCCCTTTCCCTAACTTACAATACAAGTAAACAATTATGGCGGTTTATCACTACGGGCCCTAATCCGCCTCCGGGCTCTGGGCCTTTAAGCTTTATCCGTAAAGTGTCATCTTCTTGTCTTCATGGGCTTCAGTATAGCTGATCGTGAACCGGCCCCTCCTGGGCGGTTTACACTCAGTGGTTATATCCTCAAACACAGAGAGTTGGCAACGTTCACTCAGTGGGACCGAAACAAACCAATCGGTGAGACCAAGTTGGTCCGGAAAATTTGAAAAGATTCATGTCCGAGTTAGGTTAGGGTTTTTGATGTTTTGGACGGAATTTTTAGTCCTTTTCTTGTACGGGAAGTCCAGCTGCCTCATAAATAGATGAGAGGTGACGGTCGATTGAACAACACACAATCGAACAAACCTATCTACATCTTTTACCTTTATTTTTCCTTCTCCCTTGTTCTTCTTCTCGTTCTTCGTTCGTTCTTCGTTTGTAGGGCGGCGAACCTCGAGGCCCTAGGGGCGGTCAGGCCGACCTAGGGCAGCCCATGGTCTGGCACGCTACCGACGGGTCCCTCCCAAGCGCAGGGATTTCGGGTGTACAAAAGCGCCCGCCGGATTGTCTTGCGTACCGCGCTTTCGGCGGGTCTCCTTCGACGTCAGCTGCGGTGCATCACCCCCGGTGTTGGAGGTACACGGTGATGTGTTCGTGTGCGAACACATAAAGCTTGATTAAAGAGAGATTAGATCTAGTTCTGATAAATGATGGATGGAATCTGATGTTCCCTTGCGCTATTCTGGAACACTTTATAACAAATCGGATCATAAACCAATACTTATGTGCTTGCATGAGGAAGTGGCCTAGGAATCATTGGGCAGTCGGTTCTCCGGTTTGAGGCACACTGGCTAAGGGAGCAGATATTCCGAGACGTGGTCGAAGAAACTTGGCAGTCCTCACGGCCGGATGTTCAGAACACTAGGCTGGTAGGCAGACTAGCATGTGTTCATGAACAACTCCATCGGGACAAGACGGTTCTGAAAAATCATCAAAGAAAATTAAGAAAGTGCATAGAGAACTAGAGCAAGTGTTAGAGATGTGCTATCTTAGGGAAACGTTACTAGGCAGAGAGAACATGCAGATGAAATTTGGAACAATTGTCAGAGATAGAGGAGATTCATTGGGCCCAAAGAAGCCGGATAAATTGACAAGAATACGCCATATTTCCAAAAGTTTGCTTCATTTCGTAGACTAAAGAACCGTATAAACAAGTTACAAGATGATCAAGTCGTATGGTGGAGGGTACTACATATCTAAATCCCTCGTATATGATTATTTTGCAGGAAGGGATGCGACAAAGCCGTCAAGCTTTGCGTATTCATAAAAAAATTATTGTTTTGCGTGTATTTTCTCTCTGAGAGATAGATGAACCGGACCCAAGTTCGATTGAAAAGGCTAAGCCGAGGATGACGGTACAAATGAACAAAGCTTAGTGAAACCATATAATCCAAGAGAGGTAAAGAAGAAACCTTCTCCATTGGTGATATGAAAGCTCCGGGTATGGACGGGTTACATGCTATCTTCTTTGAGAAATGTTGACTTGATCTTGGGTGATGTTCTAATTTCTGAAGTTCTGAATGCTATTAATAACAAAGCTATTCCAAATGGATGGAATAACATGGTCATCATCCTTTTCCAAAGGTGAAGAACCCGGGAAGAATTACCCAATACATGCGAATGAGTCTTTGCAATGTGTTGTATAAAGTGATATCTAAAATGGTAGCTTATCGTCTTAAACTTTGCCTTGATAAAATTATTTCACCGGTTTAAAGTGCTTTTGTTGCAAGCCGACTTATTACAGATAATATCTTATTAGCCTATGAATGCATTCATACAATAAAAATAAAAGGAAAGGCAAAGAGGGGTGTTGTGTTGTAAAGCTTGATGTGCATAAAGCTTATGATCGTGGAATGGAAATTCTTGGAGAGGATGATGGAAAAATAGTGTTTTCAAACTGGGTTTGTGGAGCTTTTAATGACTGGTGTTACTTCTGTAAAATACAAAGTGAAGTATAATAATTGAGAAACAGAAGGATTTAAACCTAAAGGGGGCTCCGACAAGGGGACCCCTTATCACCATATTTATTTCTTATGCGTGCAAAAGGTTTATCTAGTGCTTTGGTTCATAAAAAGAAGGTTTGTGGCATTGAAGGTGTTCGGGTGTGCAGAAATGCACCATTAGTCTCTCATGTACTCTCATGTATTATTCTCTTTTGATTCCTTAATCCTTATGAAAGCAGATATGAATAATGCAACCTCGTTGAGACAGGTATTGGATGAATATTGTGCAAGCTTTGGACAATTGGTGAGTGAAGGAAAGTTTAGTATATTTTCTATCCCAATGTATCTCTACTCCTAATGCAGCTGTTGGTAGTCTCCGCCGATCAATTTTCGTTCCATCAGAGATAGTTTTTTTCATCCCTCCTTCCACATCCTAGGTCGCTCGCACGCCAAAAAAAGAACGAAGCAAACCACGTAGCCAGTCATGCCCCCAGGTTCCCTCACAGGCAAGAAAATCGAACGAAAATAAACCGACTAAAGAAAACCAACGAAAGGAAATCGTACGCAGGAACGAGTGATCGAAGCCTCCAGGATCCCTTCGCCGCCGCCCTCGCACTCGGTGACTCGCATCCCTTCGCCGCCGCCCTCGCACTCGGTGACTCGCATCCCTTCGCCGCCGCCCTCGCACGTCAAGACGCCGCCGATCCCTGCGCTACTACGGGAGCCGCCGCGCTCACCTACCCCCTCCCCAATCCCTAGCCTCGCACTTCCTCCCCTCTGGCGCCTCCTACCTCGGCTGGGCAGCGGCCTCGAGTGCCTCTTCTTCCCCAATGCGGCCTCAACCAACGACGCTGCACCCCGGTGACGACAGCCGTGACCTCCCCCTCCATGTATCCCTGCGATCCGGTCGTGCGCCGCTTCTCCAGGCGCCTAGATCCAGGCTTCCAGAAGGGGATAGGGGTGGAGGCGGCAGCGGAGGGGATGGAGATGTGGACCGGAGAAACTACATGGTGGAGGCACAACAAAGCGTTCAAGCACGGCAGCCCGTCGCATGCAGCTGCAGGTAACTAGACTTCCCTGAGTCTCCTTCGTAGATGTGGTCACTATATTTCCTACTTGTGCAGATCCTAACTGGTTGTAACTCCGTTCATTCTCTTCCTAACGGTAGTTCATTAGCCACATTGGACTAATCTAATGCATTCGAATTGCCTTGTGTATGAAAATAACGATATAGGCTTGATGTGTACAAGTGCAAAGCTACTTATCTAGCCTAATCTGACTGTAGCTTATATTCTTAATCTTTTTATATGCACACTATTTTAGCCAGCAGCAGATGTTGGACACTCTGAGGTATGCAAACCTTCTCTGAGCAAGGGGAGCAAGAGTACCGGTACTGCATTTCTTATCTTCATCACTCAAAATTCCCAGAACTAATCTTGAGCTCTTGCTTTGATACAAAAAATATTTTTTCATATGTTATTCTCCTCTACTGCACAACCAAAAGGACTCCAATGGATGTATAAATCCCAAAGAATTTCCAGGTATGAACTGAACCCTCCTGAACTTGAGTTCCAAAGAGGAGGGAAGGTTACAATGACATGTGTCTATAAAATCCCTCCATTCCATTTTTTGTATGGTGTCTTTCTTCATGTATCTGAGCTTTTAAAGGTTAATTACCGTGTAGCCAAAGCGTATGGCTCCAAAGTATGTTAAGACACAAAATAGCTCCCCAGACAGAGATACCATATATGAGCTGCCTCCTTGAAATTTTACATCAAATGCCCTTCTTTATTTGAGACGTTACTTGAGAATAATGAAATTTTAATTTTGATAACAAGCCATTTCAGTATGATATTTCTTATCTTCCAGTGCACGGAACTATCATGAATATTTGCCGCAAAATTTTGCACGCTGAAGTTCAGTAGCGTATAAAATCAGTGGCAGTGAATACAACATCAATTATTTCTTCGGTACAATGTTCAAGGTTCGGTGCGTATTTGTAAAATTGAGGCAACTGTTTTCAGTTTACAACCATATTTCTGGACTGATTCAATAGTCTCTGTGACTGCTACATGTGAAGTGGTTTATGGTCAGTTTAGGGTTTATGAGGTGAACGACCTGGTCCGTCTTTTCTTGTGATCTGAAATATGATGTAGGACATAGCCACAAGGGTTATTGCTGAGGGGCTGCGGGTTGAGCACAAAAGCATCTCCAAAATCATGACATGCAACCCTCTACACGTCACAGCTGACACTTGCTGTCGAGGCACTGCAGAAAATGGTCCAAGGTATACGTGAGCTACACTTTAAGTTAGAGTATGGTTCCCAGTGATGTGCTAACTAAACATCACTGTGACTGGTCAATGAATTTTCTGGTCGAGTGAGTTGAACTCACATTCGATAACTTGTAATGTGTGTTGTTTTTAGCGAAGGTAATTGTATTATATCATGATCAGTTAATTATATTGTATGTCTCCTTTCTGACAATTAATTATATCATGTTTAGTTAAGAGAAAAATATTTCAGAGAGAGGGGGAGGATATCACAGTTAAAATTGATGATTGTTTACCCATTTGGTCCCATGTATTGTTATCAACTAATATTATTTTTCTCTTCCTTGTGTGTAATTTTCTTCAGTTCATCGGACTACCTGGTGAGACATGCACATTGTTTATCTAAACCTATATTGGGCATTAATTAGTCCACCAATCATGAGATATCTGACTTTCAGAGGCATATGGCATTTTCTGAATTATTGCTGTTAAAAGGGAGTGAGAGAGAATGAAGAATTGTTCCTTCATGATTTTGTACCAATGCAATTGTGTTTTACTTCAAGATTCTATCACCGTCTACCATTTTGCCCAGAAGAAAAATATAATTATGTACTTGTTTTCTATTTATTGGAGATAATATGCTTGGACTCACAAGTGCATCTAATGCTTCCATATGGAGGTTAGTTTTTTAGTTCTTTCGACATTATTCCTCTTTCAAGTTCTTGATCCTTGAAGATATTTGCTAGGTTTCTAGCTGATTTTTTGGTAGTATAAGCTCGATGTATATGGCCTGAATATGATCTGATTCAGAGTACATTGTGTTCTGAAGCTTTTTACTGTATGGTTCTCTCTTGAAAGAATTCAAGCCATTGTTCAATGGGAGAGAACAGTTGTAATCCTCAAATAACTGTCGTACCTATTCATCAGCTGACACGATTGCCACCGAGATCATTATTTTCCTTTTTTTTTCAGGTTTCAACATCACGAATTTCATACTTTGGAGTGAAGCTATCAAAATATCTATTGAGGTAAAATCACTATATACATATTGTTTTCCCCCCATTGCATCAGGCGACACACATCTGTTGCAAAGAAATAGGCATCACCTGCGTGCTTGCTTTTGTTCGTTTCTAGCCGGCAAGAATCCATCGAGTCTTCCTCTATGTGTGCAACCTTGCCAACATGGGAATCAATCAAGGCAAGGGCAGCCAACGTTAAGTATGTGCAGTCTTGCCGGGATCCAATCTATTAACTCCTTCAGCCAGCTTTGCACTATGTGCACGACGTCCATGCTCGAAAGCACTTTGCAAGTGGACCATGCACGGCTCCACCGGCCTTGCGTCAACAATTCAAATCCTTATCTTATACTCCCTCTGTCTGAAAAAGCTTGTCCCAAGTTTGTCCCTTAAATGGATGTATCTAGCACTAACTTGGTGCTATATACATCCATTTGAGGGACAAACTTTTTCGGGCGGAGGGAGTACTACTAGATAGACACATACTTTTTTATGCAATTCTTAATTTATAGAAGCAGAAGAACTGATTATGTGGATTGAATATATAATCCCATGTGTAGGTGCTATCCAAGTGTTGTGATTATTTAGCACACACAACTTGCAGGGAGATAACTCTATAGTATGAAGACTTTAAAATACGAGTGCGTGTCGTTGGTGTTTTTGAAACCATCTTCCATCACGTCTAATATTGTTGTATTTCATAATAGTAACTGTTCAGCCTTTGACTGACATATGGATGATATTTGTAATATATTTCTTTCTTCCATATTACCAGGAAATATGTTGAAGCACAGAATATATTCCATTTGCAGTGGACTAACAGAACAACACAACACATAAAAAGAGGAGTATAAGTGGAAACCTTTCTTTCTCTTTAAATTCTTGAGGACGGTAACATTATGATGAAGGTGGAACCATAGAGAGATGTGTATTTTTAATTGAGATATTTTCAGGAGTACCTTTGCAAAGCTGATATATCTTTCTTTTACAAGATATGGTTGCACTTGCTTCATCTACATTTCTTGAGGACGGTAACATTATGATGAAGGTGGAACCATAGAGAGATGTGTATTTTTAATTGAGATATTTTCAGGAGTACCTTTGCAAAGCTGATATATCTTTCTTTTACAAGATATGGTTGCACTTGCTTCATCTACATTTCTTGAGGACGGTAACATTATAATGAAGGTGGAACCATAGAGAGATGTGTATTTTTAATTGAGATATTTTCAGGAGTACCTTTGCAAAGCTGATATATCTTTCTTTTACAAGATATGGTTGCACTTGCTTCATCTACATAGGCCGTCTGGAATGCCATGAGGCCGGGATTGGTGTAGGAAATCTTCAAAGCTATTATATTGGTCTCAAGAAACTTGCAATACATCAATGCATTTTTTTTTATTTTTTTGCTGACACCACAGCTACCGCCTCTTCACTAAATGACAGAGGTTGCCAGCAACTGCACATGGAAAGATTGAATGTTATATTCTGTCTACTAATCAATAAGGAGGGAGATCAAATTACTGCTCTCAAATATTCACCTGATTGATTTTGAAAAGAGGGTTAAAAAATGGTGTTATGAATGAAGATGGATGGGGGTGAGGGCTGGGAGAAAGATGTTGTATTGCAAGAAGTTGGTTAAGAAGACTGATGATTATGAGAATGAAGGACACAAACTTTTGAATTAGACCAATTGTTTGATCGATCATTTTTGTTCTCTTGAAAATGATGTATGGTCAATTTTAGTATTCTGATGTGATTGAAGGATATAGGAGGGACAAAGAGATGTGCTATTGCCAGGACAATTATGACTCTCTATTCAGGTATTCAGGTATGATTCTCCATGGTCGTGCTTCTCCTGTTCACCTGGAAGTTTATTGATGGGAGGGACGCCACTTCTGCTTTGATGATTTCTTGGAAGTTCAGGTTAAAACACTTTTGCTCTTAAAGTCTGTTTATCAATTCTTTGGATAACCTATGTAACGATTGGTTTTGATTTTCATACAGCTAGGTGAATTTACAATCAGTATATACAAGTCAGGTTGTTTGCGAGAGAATTTCATTCCCTAGAATCATTGTCATTGTTGTTGCCTACAAGGTACTTGAAGAAAATGCCCGAGACATATTTGAAGGAGTATAATTCAGCACCAAGGCTATTATTACAACGATGGAATCTTTGTTGTGGTAGTTATGTCTCCAAATGCGTCGATCCCTATCGGCTTACTGAAGTAAACTTCTTTTTTTTGTGTCGATTTCTATTGGCTTACTGACAGCTTATTTATTCTTTTCGAATTTTAATTCCTTGATCTTTGCCTCTGCCCATCTCCATATCACATAGAAGGTGCTCAGTGCAATGCATCATGCAGTGATTCCATGATAGCTAGGAATTAGGAACTGCCCATCATTTGTATGTTTCTACAATTTTCCTGCTTGTTGGAACATGTTTGATGTACTTACACATTAACAAAAATGATCTGTAACATTCATGAAAATATTTGGGTTTGGTCCTCTGCTTTTTTACTGTTTATTTACTCATGAAGATAGCAGATGTCCCTGTTTTTAAATATAGTTATCTGTGCTTTCAGTTGGTAGAGATCAAATTAAAGTATTAACTCGCCAATGTAGGGAAAAAGAGCTCTTTTATAGACACTACTAGCAGTGGATACAGGGTGAGCCGTTTTGAAATTGTTTCATAGAATAACTCCCGTATAAGGTTCTGGTCTTTTGGGTATACAATCCTTTCTTGAGATGAGCATTGGCAGCTCACATAAGTATAAAGTAGTATATTTGACAGATGATGATGATCATTGGCAGCTCACATAAGTATACAGTAGCATATTTGACAGATGAGCATTGGCAACTCTTCTAAATCTGTGTTTACCATGTAACAATGAACTATGTAATTCAATCAATAGACTCACTTCAGTTGCCATGCTAACTGAAAATCTATATGTCAAATGATGCGATTGTCAAGTGGAAGTTACTTATATTTTCTTACGTCACCTGAGAAGTTCCTTTTTAGCAAGCTTATTTAAGTGCGGCCAAAGTGTACTATGTTTTTTAGACGATCTCCATGTTTTCTATTGAGATCAGAGAGCAGCTGAAGTAGTGATGGGACTATACCATTTTTAGGTTCTGAAGGCAAAGCTTCTTACAGAGTTAGTCAAATTTGTCAGTTCTGTGAGTAGAAAAAATCTTGGTAGCTTGTTGCTTCTAAGTCGATGTATCCCAAGCTTGGTTAAGGAATCGATGTACGCAGCAAAGATGTCGTAGATGTACCCAATGAGTATGAATACTATTTGTGCTACAACATACATTCTAGAGATTTGAGAGCATCTCTAGCAGATCCTGTATAAGCTTGCTGGCTCTTATAATTCCGGCCGATTTACAGGAGAAGGTAAAATTTCACCCGAGCAGATCTGGTAAATAAAGCTCGGCCTGTAAATATACCGGATCCTGGCCGATTTAGGGTTCCTATCAAGCATATCCCGCGCCCGCCTCCGCCGCAATCCCCCCCCCCCCCCCCCCCTCCCCTGCCCGCTCCAGTGACAAATTCACTCTTTGGCGACCGTTTCTAGCGTGCAGAGGCCATTTTCAAGTAGATCCATGTCGAGCGAAGGTCGCGGGCATGGTGGCCGTGGCGGCTCACCGCCGCACAAGCGGGCCCGCCACGACGATGAGGCCGGCAGCTCCATCCGCCCCCCGGTCGAGGAATGGCGCTCCAAGCAGGTGAGGGAGCTCAACGCCCTCTCTCGCAGCAGCGGCCGGAGGGCGTGGAGGAAGTTCTACGAGATCCGGGACATCCTTTGGCCGACCACCAAGCAAGCCGGTCGTGGCCGGAAGAAGGTGCCGCCGCGCGGCGAGGCGGCCAAAGAGGAGTACCAGCTCGTGTAGTCTCTCCAACTCTGCGGCCGAGTACTATCCCAATGTCAAGCCCTAGAGTAGTTTAGAGTAGGTTTATCTACTATGTTTTTAAGTTCGTGTGTTTGAATGTGTGATGAACTCCGGTGAACTATGGTGGTGCGAAGTCCAAGTTTAAATTACGTAGTATTGTATACAGGATCTGCTCTGTCGTGTCTTCCGCGGTATTGCAAAATCATTTTATAGGATCCCTCAAACGAAATTTGCGCTACCGCGTTTTACAGGATTTCCTAGAGATGCTCTGATCCATTTATAAATAAGTAAACTGAGACTCTTACGTCTAAGTCGATTATGAAAAGTACAGCTTCAGTTCAGAAATAATATTAATTGCACTTTTATTCAAAAATCTTCTCGAAAAAGGTGCAAGTTGCACTTTGCACTAAACAGAAATTGCACTTTTCAGAAATCGACTTAGATATAAGAAAACCTCATGCGACTAAGAACCAGCAAAACCACTGGAAATTATAAGACAACCCATGGCCAACAATTTGTAGACCAACCTTGTACAAATTCCAGAGTCAAATAAATATGCACATAAGTCAGGTACGGCCTTTTGGCATGGACATGGTCCACCAAAGCCTTGTGTAGTTATTAGGTTGTCAACTGTAATAATATTAGTTGCGGACTGGTATTTTTCTAGTATAAATTGACCGATAACATATTCAACCTCCAAACATGGTCCACTTTACTTATTATTTGTGTTTGCGCCATCCATATTCAACCCATAACATTTACCAATAACCAACAGTACAGATTCCACACAGCATACCACAAACTCTTTTTAACAATGAGAAATTTCAAGCACAACTCAAAAGTTGCGCCTGATACAATACAACTAAAAGTCACCGCTACCTTTGTTTCTTGTTGCAAGTATTTGGGTTATTAACACAGTCTCCCTCCATGCACAATCTGGTGACTAAGAGTCTCATAGCTTCGTGATGTGTTTGGCATCTAAGAGTATCATTGATTAGTAGCGTAAAGCATGAGCAGACCTTACCTTACTTCTAGAGAAACACTTGCAGCATACTACTACTGCAGATCCTAGTAACTATATACCACATTACAACAAGACAATGGATAGTGATCGGCATACCTTTGCAGTTTGACCCTTCGCAATTACAAATAGAACATGCAGTTAACAAAAGAGTTAAAACACAAGCTCAAAACAAAAATACTTCAACTGCTAATCAGATATGCACAGACAACAGAGCAAACTCCACGGACATGTTCAGAACACATACCAATAATCAAGTGTCCCTGAAACATCAGACTGATCATAACACCACCACAGGAGTATCAAGTATGAACTGCTAGGCACGAGGGTTACACCATACTTCTGTACCCAAGCCTCAAGATGCGCAAAACATTGTATCCTTATGCCATTGTAGAACTCAAATGGCAATCACAATCTTATTTCTCGTCGCAGGCGTCTATATTTCTCTTGCATTCTCAACAGATCTCTAGAAATTTGCTGATTCCCTGTCAACATCAACCCATTCAGAACGCGGTTGAGCATGAACCTTCTAGGCAAGTAGCCTCTCTCCACCATCTCCATCACCATCCTCGCCGCCGTTGCCATGTCCTCAGCCCTCTTGCGCACAAACATTGCACTTATTATGATATTGTATGTATCTTGGTTAGGCAGGCAGTCCTCTCCTTTACTCATCCTCTCAAACAAACACAAGGCCTTCTCGATCTCCCCTTCCTCAAATGAATATCTTATTAGAACATTGTATGTCTGAACGACTGGCTCACAGCCTTCATCTTTCATTCTCTCCATGAGCTTCATAGCCCGGTCAATTTTCCCAGCATGGCAGAGACCTCGAATCAAGACGGTATAGGTGACCACATTTGGCACGTAATCCTGTCGAACCATATCATCAAACACTGTGATTGCATCCTCCACATTTCCCTTCTTACATGTCACCTGGATAAGCGCATTGTAAGTTGCCACTGATGGCGTGCAACCTTCTTTAGACATTTCATCGAACAGTTTGCGAGCTTTGTCTAGCTGCCCAGCAACACCCAGCCCATGAATGATGGTAGTGTACGATACGATGTCCGGCTTACAGCTCTCGTCCTTGACCCCCCTCTTCTTCATTTGGAGGAAGAAGTTCCATGCGTGCTGTATCTGCCCAGCACGGAAGAAGCCTTTGAGGATGATATTATAGGTTGTCTTCGTGGGTGTAATGCCGGACTCGGCCATCTGCCGCAGCAAGTCTAGCGCGCGGGACGTGTCCTTGACGCGGCACCATCCGTCAGCGAGGGTGTTGTACGTGACAACGTCCGGCGGGAAGCGCCGCTCGAGAGCGCGGACGAGGGAGGCGGCCTTGCTGGCATGGCGCGACTTCCCGAGCGTGTCGAGGAGGGAGTTGAAGAGGGGGAGGTCCTGCACGACGCGGTGGGAGCGGTGGAGCGAGAGGAAGAGGCGGACGGCGATGTCGGGCCGGCGCTGCGACGCGGCGAAGCGCTCGAAGAGGATGGGGAAAGTGCGCGGGGTGAAGGGCAGGCGGAGGCGCGGGAAGAGCGCGAGGATGGAGTTGGTGAGCTGGCGGGGGTGGCGGAGGCGCGCGGAGAGGTCGAGCGCGAGGTCGATGGTGCAGGGGGAGACGGCGTGCGCGCGGGCGGGGAGGTGGAGGAGCGAGTGGAAGAAGAGGAGCGCGCGCGGCGCGTGGTGCCAGAGGAGCTTGAGGACGCGGTTGGCCACGGGCGTCGGGAGGGCCGGGGCGACGGCGAGGAGGGACGCCGAGAGGGAGCGGGCCGATGCGGTGGTGAGGTTGGACGACGGGTGGTTAAGCACGAGTGCGGCGATCTGGCGCGGGGATGGGGATGGTGCGGTTGAAGGCGTGGGGGAGGATGGCGAGAGCGAGGTCGGCGGCGGCGGCATTGGGGGAACTTCGGGCGCGGGGGTAGGGCATTTCCAACGCTAGGCGCTAAGAGAGGGCGCCAGGAAAATGATCCTAGTCGATCGGCAGTTAGAGCAACTCTAGCTCAACTAGCATCCCGCCGGCCCTCAAAACGCGTTCGCAGTTCACGTAAAATGGCCTTTACGGGTCGGTATGAACGGCCACAGATGCAGACCCTTCAAACAAACCCATATACCATAAAATATGTTTTTTTACTGGTCGGCTTTGTAGGGTCTGCTCTTTGCGCCACTGTATCCCGCATCTCATCGGCTCGCAAATATCAAATCCAACATAATACAACAATCGAAAGCAAGCTAAATTATTCAAATCAAACATAATACAATAATCATCTACATTACAAATAATTATTCAAATCGCCGTAGCAAACTTAAATAATGCAATACAAAACTTGTCATGAATACAAATACAAATGAATACAAAAATTAGTCCTTTATCCAGCCCTTTGCTAATGGTGCTCAATGAGATCCTCCTGAAGTTGAAAGTGTGTGTTTGCATTTTCAATCTCCTTGTATGTCTGAAGAAAAGCTCTAATGCGGTTAGGGTCTCTAGCTGGTTTGACACGGCTACCCACAATGTCGTAGAAGAATTCCAAGTTCATTCCTCTCTCATCTTCAAGAATCATATTCTGGAGGATAACACAGCATGGCATGATATTTTTCAAGGTTTTCTTATCCCAAAAACGAGCAGGACCACGGACAATGGCAACCTAGATCGCAAAACACTGTATGCTCTTTCAATGTCTTTTCGGGCTGCCTCTTGCACCCTTGCAAATTCATATTGTTTTTTAGTTTTGGATTCTTTGATGCTCTTGACAAATGTGCACCAAGGAAGGTATATACCATCTGCAAGATAGTACCCCTTTGTGTATTCATGCCCATCGATAGTGTAGTTGCAAGCAGGAGCATTACCACTAGCAAGCCTAGCAAACAAATGAGACCGTTGCAACACATTGATATCATTGAGAGTGCCCGGCATACCAAAAAAGCAATGCCAAATCCATAAATCCTCGGATGCTACAGCCTCTAGCACATTTGTTGAATCACGAGACTTGCCACAATACATTCCTTGCCATGCCTTGGGGCAATTTTTCCAAGTCCAATGCATACAATCAATGCTACCTAGCATGCCGGGCCAACCTCTCCTTTCATTAGATGCCATCAACTTCTTTGTGTCATCTTCGTTGGATGCCCGAAGATACTCAGTACCAAAAACACGGATGATCATTTTTACAAAATCTACGAACAGACTCAATTGTAGTATCTTCACCAATGTGAAGGTACTCATCGGCATAGTCAGCCGGAACGCCATATGCAATCACCCGCATAGCTGCGGAGATTTTTTGATATGCACTAAATCCTTTTAAGCCCGCAGCATTTCTTCTTTGAGTAAAATACGGCAATTTGCCTGCAAGCTAGAACAATTTTCACGGAGGGATCGGTAGCATTCGGTACCTTCTCCGGAAGAGGTGCGGTGGATATGTAGGATTCTCCGCGAAGTAGTCTTGCATCAATATCTCGTTCCCAAGATGAAGATTCTGAGGAATGCAAAGACGCCCGATGGTCGATCCTCGCCTCCTCTTCTGGTTCTCATCTTCGTGCTCCTTCACGGCAAGTGCCATGACTAATGTCTGTTGCCGAAAGTTCGCAAGCATGGTCTCAACATCCGAGTCGTCCGAATCGGACGAATTGGAGAGCAAGAACTTCTCGCACGGGCTCAACTCCATCGACATGCATACCGCGCGTCAATCAGCTATACCGCTTGCTCGCAAAAATCACAAAAATACGCACTAACCGGTGGCGGATGCGGCGGGTGATCTCGGACGGCGACGAGGGGCGGGCTCGACGGTGGTCGATCCCCGGCGGCGGCAGCGACGAGGGGCGGCTCTTCTCGCCGGATCCGGGGCGGTGCGGCGTCTCGACGGGAGGGTGTGGGCGGCCCAGCGATTCCGCCGCAGATTTTCTGAATCGGCCGGTGGGCGGAAGCAAGGGCAGTCGAGTCGGAAGGAGGGAGGAAAGGCGCACGGGCTGAAATGTCCCTCCCGCCAACTGCTTCTCTGTGATGCAGGGCACCGCAGCCGCGAGGGGGAAACCTGCGTATTCCCGGGTTGGGGTCGGGATTTTGCCGCTCCCCTCAAAAAAATTTGCGGGCTGGGGCGAGATGCGGGGTCTGATCAGGCAGGCTTTTTCCGCCCCTACCCGCATTTTGGCGGTTATTTTGCGGGTCGGGGGCGGATGAGAGGTCTGCTAGAGTTGCTCTTACGGCATCGATTCCTTGCGTCGGGCACCGCAGCAACGCAAAACAAGGCATCGAGTGCTAGTGTTTTCTTTCCTCACGAGATGACACACGGATCGCTATTTTCACCAATGCTTAGAGCATCTCCAACCACGCCCCCAACAGGCCCCCCAGCCGACTTTTTTCGCGTCGGCGCCAAAAAAACGCCCTAGTCGCGCCCCCAGGACGCCGAAATCCGCCGGCTCGGCCCGTTTTTGGGCCCGGCGATCGCAGGCCGAACCCGGCGCACTGGGGGCGCTCGGGGGCTCCGGCGCAAGGGAAAAGCACGCCTGGCCCACACCGTCAGGCGAAAAGTCAAGCCTATCGTCCAGATTCGCCTCCCACCCCCCGCGTGCTCGGCCGCCACCCGGCTGATCCCGGCGCCGCCCACCGCCCACCACCGCTAGATAGTCCATTCCCCGCCGGAAAACGAGTAGAGGTTTCACCGAGGCAGCCTCTCCACCATCGTCTGGGCAATTTTTTCGGCGTTCCGACCGCGGAGGGGCAGTGCACCAACGGGTGCGCGCCCACCGCGCCCGCAAGGTGTTCGGCGATTTTCCTGCCTCGGCAATGGACTCGGACGACGAGGAGGCACTCGCCGCGCTGCTGGAGGAGGAAGCCGATGCCGACGTTCAGGAAGAAGAACATCTCATGGTCCTCGCCGCCCTGCTGGCGAGCAATGAAAAGCCGTGGCGAGGTGGCTCGGCACCGGGGCGGATGAAAGCAAAGAACCGGCATCGTCTCGAAGGCTACTGCATGCTCTACTCTGACTACTTCACGGACGCTCCACTGCACGGCGACAAAGTATTTCGGCGCCGTTATCCGATGAGCCGAAAGCTTTTCCTCGGGATTGTGAATTCCATCCAGGAATTCGACAGCTACTTCAAGTGCAAGAAGGATTGCACCGGCAAACTTGGATTCACCTCAATCCAGAAATGCACGACAGCGATGAGGATGCTTGCATACGGAGCTCCCGGTGATTCACTCAACGACTATGGGTGCATGGCCGAGTCCACCACCATTGAGTGTTTCTACAAGTTATGCAGGGCAGTGGTGGCAGTGTTTGGACCGCAATTCTTGCGAACACCCAATGTGGAAGACGCTGCTCGGATCCTAGCACAGAATGCAGCAAGAGGATTTCCTGGGATGCTTGGAAGCATCGACTACATGCATTGGAAATGGAAGAACTGCCCATTTGCTTGGCAGGGGATGTACAAAGGCGCCAAAGGCGGTTGCAGTGTGGTACTTGTGGCGGTGGCCACACAGGACCTCTGGATTTGGCACTCTTTCTTTGGTATGTCAGGAACTCACAATGACATCAACGTGTTTGCAGTGCTCCCTTGTCTTTGCCAAGCTTGTTGAAGGTCATTTTCCTCAGGTGAACTTCGAGGTCAATGTGCGGCACTACAACAGGGGGTACTACCTAGCTGATGGCATCTATCCGAGATGGTCTACATTTGTGAAGGCTATCTCAAATGTTGTGCCAGGAGGCAAGAAGTCCCACTTTGCCAAGGTGCGGGAGACGAAGGATGTCGAGCGGGCATTTGGTGAAGGAAATATGCCCTAGAGGCAATAATAAAGTTATTATTTATTTCCTTATATCATGATAAATGTTTATTATTCATGCTACAATTGTATTAACCGGAAACATGATACATGTGTGAATACATAGACAAACATATTTTCACTAGTATGCCTCTACTAGGCTAGCTCATTAATCAAAGATGGTTATGTTTCCTAACCATAGACATGAGTTGCCATTTGATTAACGGGATCACATCATTAGTAGAATCATGTGATTGACATGACCCATTCCGTTAGCTTAGCACTTGATCGTTTAGTATGTTCCTATTGCTTTCTTCATGACTTATACATGTTCCTACAACTATGAGATTATGCAACTCCCGTTTACCGGAGGAACACTTTGTGTGCTACCAAACGTCACAACGTAACTAGATGATTATAAAGGAGCTCTACAGGTGTCTCCGAAGGTACATGTTGAGTTGGTGTAGGACCTTGAAGTATGTCTAGAGGGGGGGGGGGTGATTAGACTACTTGACCAATAAAAACTTAACATTTTCCCAATTTTATAGTTTGGCAGATTTAGGACAAGTCAAGCAATCATCACACAATTCAAGCAAGCATGCAAAGAGTATATTGGCAGCGGAAAATAAAGCATGCAACTTGCAAGAAAGTAAGGGGAAGGGTTTGGAGGATTCAAACGCAATTGGAGACACGAATGTTTTTGGCGTGGTTCCGATAGGTGGTGCTATCGTACCTCCACGTTGATGGAGACTTCAACCCACGAAGGGTAGCAGTTGCCTTGCTGAGTCCGCGGAGGGCTCCACCCACGAAGGGTCCACGAAGTAGCAACCTTGTCTATCCCACCATGGCCGCCGCCCACGAAGGACTTGCCTCACTAGCGGTAGATCTTCACGAAGTAGGTGATCTCCTTGCCCTTACAAACTCCTTGGTTCAACTCCACAATCTTGTCGAGGCTCCCAAGTGACACCTAGCCAATCTAGGAGACACCACTCTCCAAGAAGTAACAAATGGTGTGTTGATGATGAACTCCTTGCTCTTGTGCTTCAAATGATAGTCTCCCCAACACTCAACTCTCTCTCATAGGATTTGGATCCGGTGGAAAGAGGGTTTGAGTGGAAAGCAACTTGGGGAAGGCTAGAGATCAAGATTCATATGGTAGGAATGGAATATCTTGGCCTCAACACATGAGTAGGTGGTTCTCTCTCTAAAATGGTAAGTTGGAAGTGTAGGTTCGTTCTGATGGCTCTCTTCACGAATGAAGAGGAGGTGGAGAGGTATATATAGCCTCCACACAAAATCTAACCGTTACACACAATTTACCAAACTCGGTGGGACCGAATAGTTAAACTCGGTCGGACCGATTTAGTAAACCTAGTGACCGTTAGTGATTTTCGGTGGGACTGACATGCATCTCGGTGAGACCGATATGGTTAGGGTTAGGGCATAACGTAATCTCGGTGAGACTGACATACAAACTTCGGTGAGACCGATTTTGGTAATTAGCTAACGGAGAGTTGGTCAGTAAACTCGGTAGGACCGATTTGCTCTTTTCGTGAGACCGAAATGTTACAAAAGGAAACAGAGAGTTTACATTGCAATCTCGGTGGGACCGATCGCTCACTTCGGTTAGACCGAAACGTTACGAAGGGAAACAGAGAGATTGCAACCCCATCTCGCTGAGACCGAGATCCCTATCGGTAAGACCGATTTGCTTAGGGTTTGTGGCAGTGGCTATGACTTTTGGAATCAGTGGCACCGGATAGAAAGAATCGGTGTGACCGATTTTGGCTTTAGGTTTCGGTCATTTGTAGATGTGGGAAAGTAGTTGAGGGTTTTGGAGCATATCACTAAGCACATGAAGCAAAAGGCTCATTAAGCAACACCTCATCCCTTCTTGATAGTATTGGCTTTTCCTATAGACTCAATGTGATCTTGGATCACTAAAATGTAAAATGAAGAGTCTTGAGCTTTTCAGCTTGAGCCAATCATTTGTCCTTAGTATTTTGAGGGATCCACTTTCATCATCCATGCCATGCCATTCATTGAGCTTTCCTGAAATAATAGTCTTGGAATAGCATTAGCTCAATGAGCTATATGTTGTTATGAATTACCAAAACCACCTAGGGATAGTTGCACTTTCAGTTGGCGTATTTCGATATTAGGATTTGTCACTCCGATTGTCGGAGAGGTATCTCTGGGCCCTCTCGGTAATGCACATCACTATAAGCCTTGCAAGCAATATAGCTAATGAGTTAGTTACGGAATGATGCATTACATAACGAGTAAAGAGACTTGCCGGTAACGAGATTGAAATAGGTATTGGGATACCGTCGATCGAATCTCGGGCAAGTAACATACCGATGACAAAGGGAACAACGTATGTTGTTATGCGGTTTGACCGACAAAGATCTTCGTAGAATATGTACGAGCCAATATGAGCATCCAGGTTCCGCTATTGGTTATTGACTGGAAACGTGTTTCGGTCATGTCTACATAGTTCTCGAACCCGTAGGGTCTGCACGCTTAAGGTTTCGATAACAGTTATATTATGAGTTTATGAGTTTTGATGTACCGAAGGAGTTCGGAGTCCCGGATGAGATCGGGGACATGACGAGGAGTCTCGAAATGGTCGAGACGTAAAGATCGATATATTGGACGACTATATTCGGACTTCGGAAAGGTTCCGAGTGATTCGGATATTTTTCGGAGTACCGGAGAGATACGGGAATTCGCCGGGGAGTATATGGGCCTTATTGGGCCATACGGGAAAGAGAGAGGGGCTGCCTAGGGCAGGCCGCGCACCCCCCCAAGGCCTAGTCCGAATTGGACTAGGGGGAGGGGCTGCGCCCCCTCCTTCCTTCCCTTCTCCGTTCCCCTTCCTTCTCTCCTACTCCTACTAGGAAAGGAGCAGTCCTACTCCCGGTGGGAGTAGGACTCCCTCCTTGACGCGCCTCTCCCTGGCCGGCCGCCTCCTCCCCTTGCTCCTTTATATACGGGGGCAGGGGCATCCCATAGACACAACAATTGATCCTTGAGATCTCTTAGTCGTGTGCGGTGCCCCCCTCCACCATAGTCCTTGATAATATTGTAGCGGTGCTTAGGCGAAGCCCTGCGACAGTAGAACATCAAGATCGTCACCACGCCGTCGTCTTGTGGAACTCTTCCCCGACATTCTGCTGGATCGGAGTCCGGGGATCGTCATCGAGCTGAACGTGTGCTAGAACTCGGAGGTGCCGTAGTTTCGGTGCTTGATCGGTCGGGCCGTGAAGACGTACGACTACATCAACTGCGTTGTTATAACGCTTCCACTTTTGGTCTACGAGGGTACGTGGACAACGCTCTCCCCTCTCGTTGCTATGCATCACCATGATCTTGCGTGTGCGTAGGATTTTTTTTGAAATTACTACGTTCCCCAACAGTGGCATCCGAGCCAGGTTTTATGCGTAGATGTTATATGCACGAGTAGAACACAAGTGAGTTGTGGGTGATACAAGTCATATCGCTTACCAAAGATGTCATACTTTGGTTCGGGCGGTATTGTTGGATGAAGCGGCCCGGACCGACATTACGCCAGACGCCACGCCGAGACCGGTTCTCTCGATGTGCTTTGCACAGAGGTGGCTAGCGGGTGTCAGTTTCTCCAACTTTAGTTGAACCGAGTGTGGCTACGCCCGGTCCTTGCGAAGGTTAAAACAACACTAACTTGATGAACTATCATTGTGGTTTTGATGCGTAGGTAAGAACGGTTCTTGCTAAGCCCGTAGCAGCCACGTAAAACTTGCAACAACAAAGTAGAGGACGTCTAACTTGTTTTTGCAGGGCATGTTATGATGTGATATGGTCAACACGTGATGCTATATTTTATTGTATGAGATGATCATGTTTTGTAACCGAGTTATCGGCAACTGGCAGGAGCCATATGGTTATCGCTTTATTGTATGCAATGCAATCGCCCTGTAATGCTTTACTTTATCACTTAGCGGTAGAGATAGTCGTAGAAGCATAAGATTGGCGAGACGACAACGGTGCTACGATGGAGATCAAGGTGTCGCGCCAGTGATGATGGTGATCACGACGGTGCTTCGAAGATGGAGATCACAAGCACAAGATGATGATGGCCATATCATATCACTTATATTGATTGCATGTGATGTTTATCCTTTATGCATCTTATCTTGCTTTGATTGACGGTAGCATTATAAGATGATCTCTCACTAATTATCAAATAGTGTTCTCCCTGAGTATGCACCGTTGCGAAAGTTCTTCGTGCTGAGACACTACGTGATGATCGGGTGTGATAGGCTCTACGTTCAAATACAACGGGTGCAAAACAGTTGCACACGCGGAATACTCGGTTAAACTTGACGAGCCTAGCATATACAGATCACGGCCTCGGAACACGGAGACCGAAAGGTCGGCGTGAATCATATAGTAGATATGATCAACATAGTGATGTTCACCATTGAAAACTACTCCATCTCACGTGATGATCGGACATGGTTTAGTTGATTTGGATCACGTGATCACTTAGATGACTAGAGAGATGTCTGTCTAAGTGGGAGTTCTTAAGTAATATGATTAATTGAACTTAAATTTATCATGAACTTAGTCCTGGTAGTATTTTGCAAATTATGTTGTAGATCAATAGCCCGCGTTGTTGCTTTCATATGTTTATTTTGATATGTTCCTAGAGAACATTGTGTTGAAAGATGTTAGTAGCAATCATGCGGATTGGATCCGTGATCTGAGGTTTATCCTCATTGCTGCACAGAAGAATTATGTCCTTAATGCACCGCTAGGTGATGACCTATTGCAGAGCCGATGCAGACGCGTTATGAACATTTGGCTAGCTCAATATGATGAATACTTGATAGTTTAGTGCACCATGCTTAACGGCTTAGAATCGGGACTTCAAAGACGTTTTGAACGTCATGGACCATATGAGATGTTCCAGGAATTGAAGTTAATATTTCAAGCAAATACTCGAGTTAAGAGATATGAAGTCTCCAACAAGTTCTATAGCTAAAAGATGGAGGAGAATCACTCAACTAGTGAGCATGTGCTCAGATTGTCTGGGTACTATAATCGCTTGAATCAAGTGGGAGTTAATCTTCCAGATAAGATAGTGATTGACAGAGTTCCCTAGTCACCATCACCAAGTTACTAGAACTTCGTGATGAACTATAGTATGCAAGGGATGACGGATCGATTGAGCTATTCGTGATGTTGAAATCGACGAAGGTAGAAATCAAGAAAGAGCATCAAGTGTTGATGATTGACAAGACCACTAGTTTCAAGAGAAGGGCAAAGGGAAAGAAAGGGAACTTCAAGTAGAATAACAACCAAGTTGTCACTCCCGCGAAGAAGCCCAAAGCTGGACCAAAGCCTAAAACTGAGTGCTTACACTGCAAAGGAAATGGTCACTGAAAGCGGAAATGCCCTGAATATTTGGTGGATAAGAAGGATGGCAAATTGAACAAGGGTATATTTGATATACATGTTATTGATGTGTGCCTTACTAGTGTTTATAGTAGCCCACAGTATTTGATACTTGTTAGGTTGCTAAGATTAGTAACTCAAACAGGAGTTCTGAGAATAAACAGAGACTAGTTGAAGGGGAAGTGACGATGAGTGTTGGAAGTAGTTCCAAGATTGGTATGATCATCATCACACACTCCCTATATTTTCGAGATTAGTGTTAAACCTAAATAAATGTTATTTGGTGTTTGCGTTGAGCATAAATATGATAAGATCATGTTTATTGCCATACGATTATTCATCTAAGATAGAGAATAAATTGTTGTTTTGTTTACATGAATAAAACCTTCTATGGTCATACACCCAATGGTGATGGTTTATTGAATCTTGATCATAGTGATACACGTATTCATAATGTTGATGCCAAAAGATGCAAAGTTAATAATGATAGTGCAACTTATTTGTGGCCTTTGCCGTTTGGGTCATATCGATTGTAAAGCGCATGAAGAAACTCCATAAAGATGGATTTTCGGAATCACTTGGTTATGAATCATTTGATGCTTGCAAACTGTGCCTTTTGGGCAAGATGACTAAAAACTCCGTTCTTCGGAACAATGGAACGAGCTACTAACTTGTTGGAAATTATACATACCGATGTATACGGTCCAATGAGTGTTGTTGCTCGTGGCAGGGTATCGTTATTTTCTGACCTTCACAGATAATTTGAGCAGATATACGTATATCTATTTAATGAAGCACAAGTCTGAAACATTTGAAAAGTTCAAAGAATTTCGGAGAAGTGGAGAATCATCGTAACAAGAAAATAAAAGTTTCTACAATCTGATCGTAGAGAAGAATATTTGAGTTACGAGTTTGGCCTTCATTTTAAACAACGTGGAATAGTTTCACAACTCATGCCACATGGAACACCACAGCGTAATGGTGTGTCCGAACGTCGTAACCGCACTTTATTGATATGGTGCGATCTATGATGTATCTTACCGATTTACCACTATCGTTTTGGGGTTATGCATTAGAGATAGCTGCATTCACTTTATAAAGGGCACCATCTAAATCCGTTGAGACGACACCGTATGAACTATGGTTTTGCAGTAAACCTAAGCTGTCGTTTCTTAAAGTTTGGAGTTGTGATGCTTATGTGAAAAAGGTTTTCAACCTGATAAGCTCGAACCCAAAATCGGAGAAGTGTGTCTTCAGAGAATACCCAAAGGAAACCGTTGGGTACACCTTCTATCACAGATCCGAAGGCAAAACATTCGTTGCTAAGAATGGATCCTTTCTAGAGAAGGAGTTTCTCTCGAAAGAAGTGAGTGGGAGAAAAGTAGGGCTTGATAAGGTAATTTGTACCTTCCCCCGAATTGGAAAGTAGTTCATCACAGAAATCAGTTCCAGTGATTCCTACACCAATTAGTAAGGAAGCTAATGATGATGATCATGAAACTTCAGATTAAGTTACTACAAAACCTCATAGGTCTTCCAAAGTACAGTCCGCACCAGAGTGGTATGGTAATCCTGTTCTGGAAGTCATGTTACTAGACCATGATGAACCTACGAACTATGAGGAAGCGATGATGAGCCCAGATTCCGCGAAATGGCTTGAGGCCAAGAAATCTGAGATGGGATCCATGTATGAGAACAAAGTGTGGACTTTGGTGGAGTTGCCCGATGATCGGCAAGCCATATTGTATAAATGGATCTTCAAGTGGAAGACAGACGTTGATAGTAGTGTTACTATCTACAAAGCTCGACTTGTCGCAAAAAGGTTTTCGACAAAGTTCAAGCTGTTGACTACAATGAGATTTTCTCAACTGTAGCGATGCTTAAGTCTGTCCGAATCATGTTAGCAATTGCCACATTTTATGAAATCTGGCAAATGGATGTCAAAACTGCATTCCTTAATGGTTTTCTTAAAGAAGAGTTGTATATGATGCAACCAGAAGGTTTTGTCAATCCTAAAGGTGCTAACAAAATGTGCAAGCTCCAGCGATCCATCTATGGATTGGTGCAAGCATCTCAGAGTTGGAATATACGCTTTGATAAGTTGATCAAAGCATATAGTTTTATACAGACTTGCGGTGAAGCCTGTACTTACAATAAAGTGACTGGGAGCACTACCGCCTTTCTGATAAATATATATGAGTAACATATTGTTGATCAGAAATGATGTAAAAATTTTCTGGAAAGCATAAAGGAGTATTTGAAAGAAGTTCTTTAAAAAAAAGAGCTCAGTAAAGCTACTTACATATTGAGCATCAAGATATATTGAGATAGATCAAGACACTTGATAAGTTTTTTCAATAAGTACATACCTTATCAAGATTTTGAAGTAGTTCAAAATGGAACAGTCAAAGAAAGAGTTCTTGCATGTGTTGCAAAGGTGTGAAATTGAGTAAGACTCAAATCCCGACCATGGCAGAAAATAGAAAAGAGAATGGAAGTCATTCCTATGCCTCGATCATAGGTTCTATAAAGTATGTTATGCTATGTACCGGACCTATTGTATACCTTGCTCTGAATTTGGCAAGGAGTACAATAGTGATCTAGGAGTAGATCCTTTGGACATTGGTCAAGAACATCCTTAGTGAGGACTAAGGAAATATTTCTCGATTATGGAGGTGATAAAAGAGCCCGTCGTAAAGAGTTACATCGGTGCAAGCTTTCACACCGATCCAGATGACTCTAAGTCTCAATCTGGATACATATTGAAAGTGAGATCAATTAGCTAGAGTAGCTCCGTGCAGAGCATTGTAGACATAGAATATTTGCAAAATACATACGGCTCACGAATGTGACCAGACCCGTTGACTAAGCTTCTCTCACGAGCAAAACATGATCACACCTTAGTACTCTTTGGGTGTTAATCACATAGCAATGTGAACTAGATATTGACTCTAGTAAACCTTTTGGGTGTTGGTCACATGACGATGTGAACGATGGGTGTTAATCACATGCAGATGTGAACATTAGTGTTAAATCACATGGTGATGTGAACTAGATTATTGACTCTAGTGCAAGTGGGAGACTGAAGGAAATATGCCCTAGAGGCAATAACAAAGTTATTATTTATTTCCTTATATCATGATAAATGTTTATTATTCATGCTAGAATTGTATTAAATTAAACGGAAACATGATACATGTGTGAATACATAGACAGACATATTGTCACTAGTATGCCTCTACTAGGCTAGCTCATTAATCAAAGATGGTTATGTTTCCTAACCATAGACATGAGTTGTCATTTGATTAACGGGATCACATCATTAGTAGAATGATGTGATTGACATGACCCATTCCGTTAGCTTAGCACTTGATCGTTTAGTATGTTGCTATTGCTTTCTTCATGACTTATACATGTTCCTACAACTACGAAATTATGCAACTCCGGCCATCGGAGGAACACTTTGTGTGCTACCAAACGTCACAACGTAATTGGGTGATTATAAAGGAGCTCTACAGGTGTCTCCGAAGGTACATGTTGAGTTGGCGTATTTCGAGATTAGGATTTGTCACTCCGATTGTCGGAGAGGTATCTCTGGGCCCTCTCGGTAATGCACATCACTATAAGTCTTGCAAGCAATGTAGCTAATGAGTTAGTTAAGGAATGATGCATTACATAACGAGTAAAGAGACTTGCCGGTAACGAGATTGAACTAGGTATTGGGATACCGACGATCAAATCTCGGGCAAGTAACATACCGATGACAAAGGGAACAACATATGTTGTTATGCGGTTTGACCGATAAAGATCTTCGTAGAATATGTAGGAGCCAATATGAGCATCCAGGTTCCCCTATTGATTATTGACCGGAAACGTGTTTCGGTCATGTCTACATAGTTCTCGAACCCGTATGGTCCGCACGCTTAAGGTTTCGATGACAGTTATATTATGAGTTTTGATGTACCGAAGGAGTTCAGAGTCTCGTATGAGATCGGGGACATGACGAGGAGTCTTGAAATGGTCGAGACGTAAAGATCGATATATTGGACGACTATATCCGACTTCGGAAAGGTTCCGAGTGATTCGGGTATTTTTCGGAGTACCGGAGAGTTACGGGAATTCGCCGGGGAGTATATGGGCCTTATTGGGACATACGTGAAAGAGAGAGGGGATGCCTAGGGCAGGTCGCGCACCCTCCCAAGGCCTAGTCCAAATTGGACTAGGGGGAGGGGCTGCGCCCCCTCCATCCTTCCCTTCTCCCTTCCCCTTCCTTCTCTCCTACTCCTACTAGGAAAGGAGGAGTCCTACTCCCGGTGGGAGTAGGACTCCCGCCTTGGCGCGCCTCTCCCTGGCCGGTCGTCGCCTCCCCTTGCTCTTTTATATACGGGGGTAGGGGGCACCCCATAGACACAACAATTGATCCTTGAGATCTCTTAGCCGTGTGCGGTGCCCCCTCCACCATAGTCCTCGATAATATTGTAGCGGTGCTTAGGCGAAGCCCTGCGACCGTATAACATCAAGATCGTCACCACGCCGTCGTGCTGACGGAACTCTTCCCCGACATTCTGCTGGATCGGAGTCCGGAGATCGTCATCGAGCTGAACGTGTGCTAGAACTCGTAGGTGTCGTAGTTTTGGTGCTTGATCGGTCGGGCGTGAAGACGTACGACTACATCAACCGCGTTGTTATAACGCTTCCGCTTTTGGTCTACGAGGTTATGTGGACAACACTCTCCCCTCTCGTTGCTATGCATCACCATGATCTTCGTGTGCGTAGGAATTTTTTTAAAATTACTACGTTCCCCAACATTTGGTGTGTTCCAATCTCGATTTGCTGTTGTCCGGTACCCTGCTCAGACCTGGTCGAAAGATCAAATGTGGAAGATCATGACTTGTTGTGTCATCTTGCACAACATGATCATCGAGAGTGAGTAGGAAGAGACAATGTTTGACACTGAACCATACTACAGGTAGGGTCCTCTAGCCGAAGTTGATCACCAGCTACCGGCAACCTGGACTGCCTACCTCAATATGCGTCAGGAGATCCGAGACCCACAGGTGCATCAACAACTGCAGCAGGATCTGGTGGAGCACCTATGGAGGATCAAGGGCGACGCCTAGCTCGACGTGTGATGAAATATGAGTTTTTATTTCTTGAACTATATAATTTGTATTTAACTATTTGTTGTTGTACTATTTGTTGAACTATTTTGATTTTTGTTGATTTGCTGTGATGAATATGTGAAACAAAAACCACGCCGAATATGGGCCGATTCGCGCTGATATTGGGCCATTTTTCGCCGAAACGTGGCCAGGAATGGGCCGATATCGGCGCCTGGGGCGACGACTGGATGCCCAACCGCCCCCAGAGCCGATTCTACCGCCGGCTCGCCCCCAGGCGGCGATTTTTATGCCTCCTGGGGGGCCAACGGCTAGATATGCTCTTAGACTATCTATAGTGGGAGTAACATAGGTGGTAACATCACACATCTCTAGGTAAAATAGATGATTTGGCGAGTAATTAATGAGGAAAGACGGGCATGTGGTAACATAGCTAGTTACTGTAACATCACACATACCAAGACAAGATAAGTCTACAACCTGATAAATAAAGTGATGCATGACACCACACATATGTTATTCCCCACTATCGAGATAGTAACATAGATTAGTAACATATGCATGTGACTAGTCTAAGTTACTACCCATTGTGACTAGTCTTAGCGCCGATGGTTAGCGCCTAGCGTTGGGATAGATGACGCTTGGTGCTTTAAAAAATACTGGTATTTACTTTTTTTGCTTAAGCACCCAGATAAGCGCTCCCATTGTAGATGCCTTGAGACGGAGAGAGAGGATCAGTTACACAAAGACGAAGGAGTATTCAGTTACTCCCTCTGTCCGGTGAAGAGTGTACATCTAGAAATTATAGGATAAATTATGAAATTGAGTAAAAAATGCATTGGAAAGGTGCAAGCCACCATCTCTTTCCTCTTTAATTACTCACCCTCCAATGAGCTAAGTGCATGTAAAAATTAAGAAGATCATGTGTAGATTGCTATTGGTCTTGATTACCGTGTGATGAGAGAGAAGTTTTTTTTTTCCTACTTTAAAGTGTATTGAGAAAATAGAAGTACACTTTTTTGTGAACAAATTTTAAAGCTAGATGTACACTCTTTATTGGACAAAGGGAGTACTTCTCGATACGAGTTCGTGTGATACTTTTCTCGGGAGTTTTTCCCATTTTTACAGCGAGAGAACATCAGCTTTATTGATTGCTCAACAACATTACCGAGAGTTTCCCGTATGCAACCCAAGACAAAAGAACATAAACCATGAATACATACAAACTCTAGCTAACAAATGAGCAACAATATTCAAATGATAATGGATGAAACATATATGTATGAATGCGGGTACATGTGAGCCCACTTCGGAAAATGCATGTCTAAATGTCAAAAAAATATGAAAAAAAGTTGCATGCGTACATCTCTGTGTTCTATGTGCGCTCAAGAAGTTTCGCCCAAAAATAACTTTCTTTTGGCATGTGTAAAAAAGATTAAAAAATGTGACATGGAACACTTTTTAGGAGCACTGATATTTGTCTTTTCGAAATATGTATTTGGCAACCCTGTGCCCGATTGCAAAACTGCCACACGGTTCCTTCGGCGTTCGATCCGCATCGCACAGCACATTTTTTCTTCGTCCGGTGAAGCTCGTTCGCATCCTCGTCCCACAGGACGGGGTCGCCCCCGCACCTGAGAAAAGCGGGGCCCTTCCTCAACCTCCCGACCTTACATCACATACCTCGCGCCGCCGCTGCACTACCTCACGCGCGCCGCCGGCTCTCTATCGGCCACCATCGTCACACCACTGCACACCGCCACCGCCTGCCTCGCGCCGCCCCTCCCAGCTTCGTCGTGTTGGGGAACGTAGTAATTTAAAAAAAATTCCTACGCACACGCAAGATCATGGTGATGGTATAGCAACGAGAGGGGAGAGTGTTGTCCACGTACCCTCGTAGACCGTAAGCGGAAGCGTTATGACAACGCGGTTGATGTAGTCGACGTCTTCACGATCCGACCGATCCAAGTACCGAACGCACGACACCTCCGAAGTTCAAAGACACGTTCAGCTCGATGGCGATCCCGGACTCCGATCCAAAGAAAGTATCGGGATGAGTTCCACAAGACGACGGTGTGGTGACGGTGATGATGTTCTACCGGCGCAGGGCTTCGCCTAAACTACGCGACGATATGACCGAGGTGGAATATGGTGGAGGGGGACACCGCACACGGCTAAGGAACGATCCGTAGATCAACTTGTGTTGTTGTGCCTAGAGGTGCCCCCCTGCCCCCGTATATAAAGGAGCAAGGGGAAGGGGGCGGCCGGCCTATTAGGGGCGCCAAGAGGAGAGAAGGGGAAAGAGGGGAGAGGAGGAAGGAAAGGGGCTGCACCCCTTGTCCAATTCCGGACAAGAGGGGCTGCACGCCTCCTTCCTTCGGCCTCTCTCCTCTATTCCCGTATGGCCCAATAAGGCCCATATACTCCCGGCGAATTCCGTAACTCTCTCAGTACTCAAAAAATACCGAATGACTCGGAACCTTTCCGAACTCGAATATAGTCGTCCAATATATCGATCTTTACGCCTCGACCATTTCGAGACTCCTCGTCATGTCCCCGATCTCATCCGGGACTCCGAACTCCTTCGGTATATCAAAACTCATAAACTCATAATATAAGCATCGCCGAAACCTTAAGCGTGCGGACCCTACGGGTTCGAGAACTATGTAGACATGACCTAGAACTATTCTTGGTCAATAACCAATAAGCGGAACCTGGATGCTCATATTGGCTCCTACATATTCTACGAAGATCTTTATCGGTCAAACCGCATAACAACATACGTTGTTCCCTTTATCATCGGTATGTTACTTGCCCGAGATTTGATCGTCGGTATCCAATACCTAGTTCAATCTCGTTAATGGCAAGTCTCTTTACTCGTTACGTAATGCATCATTCCGTAATTAACTCATTAGCTACATTGCTTGCAAGGCTTATAGTGATGTGCATTACCGAGAGGGCCCAGAGATACCTCTCGACAATCGGAGTGACAAAACCTAATCTTGAAATACGCCAACCCAACATGTACCTTTAGAGACACATGTAGTACTCCTTTATAATCACTCGACGTTTGGTAGCACCCAAAGTGTTCCTCCGATAAACGGGAGTTGCATAATCTCATAGTTACAGGAACATGTATAAGTCATGAAGAAAGCAATAGCTATATACTAAATGATCAAGTGCTAGGCTAACGGAATGGGTCATGTCAATCACATCATTCTCCTAATGGTGTGATCCCATTAATCAAATAACAACACATGTCTATGGTTAGGAAACATAACCATCTTTGATTAATGAGCTAGTCAAGTAGAGGCATACTAGTGACTATATGTTTGTCTATGTATTCACACATGTATCATGTTTCCGGTTAATACAATTCTAGCATGAATAATAAACATTTCTCATGAAATAAGGAAATAAATAATAACTTTATTATTGCCTCTAGGGCATATTTCCTTCATGTCGACCCCCGCACCAGCATTGCTTGCTCCTAGGAAGTGGATGCCCAGGGGCTGACGCCGTCGGCAGAGCTTCCAGCCCCGTCCCACCCGGTTCCTCAACTCCGGCGACTGCGCAGGCGTGCATAGCCTACACTCTTCACCAACGCCTCCTGCCCAAGTGCTTCTCCGTCGAGGACTCCCATCGCCGCCCTCTCTTGTTCTCCAACGTGCACTGACGGTCATGCTCTTCTGCTACGCGCCTCACCCGCTTCTTCCTCAGCGCCTGGACGGTCCCGAACATAGTCGCCATCCCGTGCTCGCCACCTTCCCAACCTCAGGGAGCTCGGCATGTGCATCGTCGCCCTGGATTTTTCCCTGTGTTTAACATGTTAATTGAGAGAGGGTTGAGCTCATCCTATGAACTGAAACATGCTTCTTCTCGGTTGACATGTTTGAGCTCGACCTGTCTCAATCTCCGGGAGGATGTTTTCATATCACAACACGCACATACGTGTACTACTGGTTTGGCAGCCTAGTTGTAGGTTCCACACCAACTAAATTTGGTCGCTCGATCTGCATTCACTCCGGTCCATCGGGTGGTTCGTTCCAACACTACACACACCGCCATCGGATTGTTTTTGGACATGTCAACTGGGAGACATCAACCGTGGTCTGCGCCTCATCGTCGGAGAAGAAGAGCACTGCTGGCTTGTACTAGTAGGTTGCAGTTTCAGAAGGAAAATCGGGATAAAAGTTCAAGTGCCGCTGACAGACGCACGTTGATGTGGACGTCCTCGTCAACCGATGCAGGTTGCTGCTCTATATCCATCACCATCTCTCTCACTCTCTCTCATGTGAATTTTGGACATTGCCTACTTATGCACTTCACCGTTGATGCAAAAAAGCTACTACCCCGCTTAGAACTGCTTTTTTTTCTTGCATCGGAATCTCAACATTCTTCTGAACCTCATTTGAACCTATCTCCCATGAAGCAGGTACTCAAGCTGGGACGCCTCAAGACGCGTCTTGATGTTCCATGTAGGCCTACATTTGTTTTAGATTGTGGATTTTTTGCTACTGCCGACAGAGAACAAGAACGCATAGCGACATTTTATTTTGAACTTCCATCTCTTTTGTTGCACATTGTTTAGGATATTGCTAGTTCTAAAGCATTTTTTTTCTCTGAACTATTTATCCCAGTAAATCTCGTGTTAATAACACGGTAATATATATACATGAAAACCTGATAACTTACATACAAACACAGTGATAGTTTGAGCTAGAATTTTTTTGTTTAAAACGTACTCCCGATAACGTTTGTGTAAATAACATGGTAACCTACGTATAAATATCCCGGTAACTTCTTTGATTTGGGAGAAAAGTTGTTGGAAAACATACACCCCATTAACTTATGTGCAAATAGCATGGTAATATGCACACAACTGAAGTGATAATTTATGTACAAACACCACGATAACTTTTAACCTCAAGAAAGAAGTTGTTGAAAACATACCCTCTGGTAACTTCAGTGCAAATAGCATGGTAATGTGCAGACAACAGACGTGATAACTTATGTACAAACACCGCGGTAACTTTTCGTCTCCGGAGAAACAAGTTTGTTAAAACATACCTCCGGTAACTTCAGTGTAAGTAGCATGATAATATATGAACCGTAGACCTAATAATAACTTATATACACATATCGGTAACTTTGATCAGGGGAAAGAGTTGTTCAAAAACACACCCTAGATAAATTGTAAATAGCATGGTAATATACAAACTGCATATTTGATAACCTGGATGTAAATACCTCGGTAACATTGACCAAATAAGGAAAAAGTTTGACTAGGTGAAAAATTATTGAGAAAATAATCCCCATTAATTTGATGTAAATATAACGGTAGTTCACGCACCGCAAACTTGATAAGTTATGTACAAACACCGTGTTAACATTTGACTCGGAGAAAAAGATGTTGAAACATACAATGATAAATTGTGTATAAATAACACAGTATTGTACAGACCACGATCGTGATAATATTCGGTACAAACACCACGGTAATTTTGACCCAAGAAAAGTTGATAAAAACATATCCCTCATAACCTTTGTGTAAATAGTATGATAGTTTACTCATGCAGATCTGATAACTTGTGTATGAACATCATGGTAACTTTCTAATCTGGGGTTGAAAAAATTGTTGAAAACGTAGACACAATACCTTCTATGTACCTAGCATGATGATTTACACAACGCAAACATGGTAACTTTGGTACGAAACGCCATAGTAAATTTGCCCAAATGATTTTTTTATGAACACGCGATAACTTCTGCTAAATAACGTGATAATTTACTCACCGCAGATTTGAGTACTTATGTAAAAACACCATGGTAACAATGACCGGAGGGGGGGGGGGGGGGCATTGTTCCAAAACCCGTAGAAGTGAGGCTGCTGGTTTGGATTTTCAGTTTGTTTTGTTTATTCTCGTCACTGGAAGATACGATTAGTATGTAAGTTGTATGTAATCAGCTAAGTGGGCTAGTGCAACTGGATGTTGCAGCTTAGTTTCGTGTGGGAGGGTCTGGGTTCGATTCCCCTTCAATGCCTTTCTTTTTGCCTATTTTAAACTACAGACCTGAAAAGAAGGAGGGCGGTCGCTCGGGAGGAGGTGGGATCGAAGGGAGAAGAGTGGTGTGGCACTTTTAGCAATCTGGCACACGTGTGCCAAATATCATTGTCCTTGTCTTTTTACGGAGACAAAAGAAAGAAATTTATTTGCTAAAACTTTTGCCCCACACATATTCTACGAAGATGTATGTCTAAGATTTTGTTTAGTGATTTCTGACACTCTAAAACATGTTTAAAATGCACTTTTTCTAAAGACGGGTTTATCTGTACCTAAGTTCAGTTACTGCCTACTCAACAATGGATGTGTTTGAAGATCACCGAATTAAATGCACTAGCTGCAATTTTAATAACAGAAACTACTGCACAGATAGTAGAACGACCAGCCGTTGAAGAATGAATCGTGTGCACCAAGGATAGGCAGTCTGTGCATAGGAGTTTGTTTGTAGTCTCGATTTTACGCATTTTCCATTACCGAGCAACCAATTTCTCTGTAGTCGATGTAGCAAAAACTAGCATGTTGCCGATGCTTGGCTATCAAAAAAAAATATATCTCTCTGTAAAAGTAATAGTCGCTCGGATCAAAATTAATTGTCGTAGATTTAGTACATGTTGATGTCAGACGACAAGCAATAGGTGAGTGCTGAAGGGCTGATCGATGGCTAGCACAACTATTGATATACGATAAATGTAGAAAAAGAACAAAGAGCAGAGGAAGCAATGATACGGTGAAGATAGCAACATCGCGAGAAGAGGCGTAAGCGCAGGTAGATGCTAGTTAAGGGAGAATCTGAATGTTGGCCAGAGCCAGCTCGCTTGTACGCAAAAGTTTTTGCGTATTATTCCAACATTTAAATGGTTTGTGTCCTTATTATCAACTGATCAGATGGCCGAGTTGGTCTAAGGCGCCAGATTAAGGCTCTGGTCCGAAAGGGCGTGGGTTCAAATCCCACTCTGGTCATATTATTATGTTTTGCCTTTTGCTCTCGAATAGTTCAATTACCAATACTGCAATGCCAAGTACGCATTGTGGAGCAAAAAGATCAGATGGCCGAGTTGGTCTAAGGCGCCAGATTAAGGCTCTGGTCCGAAAGGGCGTGGGTTCAAATCCCACTCTGGTCAAAACATATTTTTCTTTTCTCTTGGATATGCATTCACTTGTTTTTTTATTCCCTTGAATATGAAAATTCACCAATGCAATATTTTACAAAGTATCAGGAACTTGATTTGTAAATCTACTCTGGTCAATATCTTTTCCTTTTCTGTCGGATATACATTCGCTTCTTCCTTTTATTCATTTGAATATGAATATGAATTCATCAAGACAATTATTTACTAATCCTGGGAAAGTGATTCATAAACCATCCACTTGAGAAATTGCTATCAATGGTGTTGGATAATTGGGATAGCACTATGAGGCCTTCGCCTCTGTCGTCCGCCCCAGCAAAATCTTTGAGCATACCGCCGTCGGGAAGGCGTTGCGGGCCAGGAGGGAACACTTCGTCTGGTCCGTTACAATATGAAGCAGACAGACATGGTGTAGGAGAAGGAGTGCAATAGATGGCACAAATTTGATATGGATATGGCGTCCTTGACTGATACAGGTCGTGACATATTGTTTCTTCCCGACCTCGATGACGACGGGCAGGAACGGGACGAAGGCAAGGTCGTCGACTGTCACACCGCCTTGCCTAGACGAAGAGGTGACTCATCGCATATGCATGTGTCCCATGCACTGCATTCGTCATCGTCATTGCGGGAACAACTAGTGATTCTCCTAAACCGTAAAAAGTCATCAATTTAGTAAAACAAAAGTCGCTAATCGACTTTTCTACCCAATGTAGCCACTTTGAAAGGCACTGTTATCTCTGATTAGTTTTCAGGGACTTTTCTACCCAATGTAGCCACTTTGAAAGGCACTGTTATCTCTGATTAGTTTTCAATCCCTGAAATCGTCTGTGTGGATTTTTAAATTGATGTGACAAAAAAACCTGAAAATAAAAGATACGGAGACCGCATACGGCAACTCTGTGTTTGCGCGTCACCTCGGCAGTCTTTGTATCCATATGAAACATACTCCATACGACGAATGGTGATTGAAGTTATGGCGATTATGTTAGAGTTGCTCTAAGATTTTGCGGCATGCTAAGATTAGACATGGTAACCTTAGGATACAAACCAAATATGGCTTGGATACTAAGGCCGTGTTTGGTTAGGTTATGGATTCTGAAAAAGTTATTGTCAGCCGTGAGCTGCGAAAAAGTTGATGTGAGGAGAGAACTGTGGAAAAGTTGAAAGTTGTTTGGATGAGACAACTATGGAAGTATGTATTTGACTGTGAATTGTCTATATGCTAATTGACCACAAAGCAATTTTTTTACATTGCTTCGCAATTGAATGAGCATTTTGCATAGAAAAATTATAACAATATAGACAATTCATAGCTAGCATACAGGCAATTCAATGACTATTTTTAATGTTGCATACGTATAAATAGAGTGTGCTCTTGTATTATTATTACAAACGACATGAACCATACAGAACACAGATGGTCCGCATGACGATGACCTCCATCAACATAGCTACCTATGATACACTCACAAGACAAGCATAAACTATCTTACTATGAATATTGTTCACCGTACTACAGATATTGTTCATGGTATCTTCGTTCATAATGATTTCAAAAGTTTCTGGATTTTTTTACTCTTTAAGGTTTCTAAAAAATCCAATTCGGGTGGAATGCGACCTGAGACCCATTGGGGAAACTCCAATCCACCATGCCCGCACTGTACAGATGTGTAGGAGAACATATTCCAAGAGGCGCTCGCGACAAGAACAAAGGCTGACGGCACTAGCCCCATGTGCAGGACAGGGTTGCAGAATCTAAGGCCAACTCCACCGCGATCCTATCCTGTCCGCCCCCGTCCGTTTGGGATAAAAAGGATAAAAGAGGCGGCCCAGCGCACGGCCTCAAACGGACAAATGTCCGCTTTGTGTCCGCTTTCGACCCATCCGCGGCCCAAACTTGCGCTCGGTTTGGGCTGAAACGGACGCGCGCGGACGGGGGGGACGCGCGCGCTTGTCCCCCCCCTAGCCCGCATGTCGGTGGGAGAAACCAAAACCCCCCATGCCCAACCCTCCCACGTCCCTCCCGTCGCCCCCTCTCTCCCCCGTCCATGGCCGACGCCCCGCTGGGTTCCGGCGGCCTGGCCGTCGACCCGCCCGCAAAGATGAAGAAGAAGGCGCCAAGGAAGACGCGGTCGGAGTGCACGTCCGATCGGCGTGGCCGTTCTTTAAGGTCGGTAGCATGGGTGCCGCCTACCGCCGTCGGGCGGTAGTGTGTGCCGAATGAAAACATTCATTTTGGAGGCCGATGTGTTGCCGGCGGCTATGTTCTTGGCGAGGACAACTATTCATTTTGGAGGCGGTACGTGTTGCCGGCCCGCTCTGTTGTCCGGCGGTGGGCGTGTAGGCGGCGCTCTGTGACGTGATGAACCGGGGCCGCTTGGCTTTGAACTAGGACTTGACTTTGAAATGTTGCTTTTATTAGTTTTTAAAGTGTCTGTGGACAAGATGGGGCAAATGGATGCGCGCACGCGACCACCGTGATCCGCGTAATGCGCCGAGCGATCCTAAATCCCTACCCAAACGGACAAAATCCGGACAAAACGGATGTCCGTTTGGGATCGTGCGGTGGAGTTAGCCTAACGTGTTCTGAATCCAAGTATCTCGTCCTCGCGGCTGGTCATGTCACGACGGACAAACCACGACCTACCGTTCGATGACAAATCATCGTACATGCACGTGCACGCAGAAAGGTGCCCCTGCCCTCTCCGGTCTCACGGAAATGGAGAGCGGAATATAACGCGCTGTCCTTTCCCAGCGGTTCATCTTTTTCAGGTGGGTGAAGTTTGTTTTAAACTTTAAGTTTGTAGAGCACGACTTAAACAAACCCTCACGTCTAAATCCTTGAAATCTATACCCTATACTCGCCAATCCCGATCAATTTAGACCCTAGACGTGTTTGGCGCGCCAGGAAGAAGATGATCCTGGCCAGGATCAATCGCTAGTCGCCTAGTCTCACTGACTACTTTGGCCCAGCTGTTACAGCCATCTTCTATCTCAATTCTCTTCCTCTCGTTGCAGCCAAGACCAGACCAGCTTGGTGAGCAGGTGAGCAGCGCTCCACCCAATGCAGATGATGCATGGAAGTAGCAGCACAATCATCCACACGCACGCACGCAAGTAGCAGCGACACACACGCTACCGCAGCAGCAGCACGAGCGCGCCGGTCTGCTCGCGGCGCGCCGGACACCGAGAAGACGACGACGAGTACTGCAAGGAATAAAAAGAGATGGAATTTTGTGAACTGGGTCTCACCGGAGAGGGTAAATCGACGCAGCAGAGCTCTCACCGGAGACGAAGAAGAATGCTCCACCATGGATAAAACGTCGATTCCACTAATTTTGGTCAAAGTGTCAAACGCCAAGCAAATTGCTCGTGTCAGTAACTCAGTACTCAGTAGCCTCCCCTCGTCTCCTGTGACCGCGTGGGCGCCAATTGCAGGTTTAATTGGCCACCGGTGAAATCACTTCGAGTCCCTCCACTGATGTCGCTCTGCTCCGCCGTCGCGGTCTTTCCAATCCCCTCCCCTTGTCCATGTCGAGAACTTCTGTTGAACTGCTCGTTCGGAGAGCTCTGCAGCGTTAATTTACTCTCCGCCTTCCCCTCCGCGCCCCTCCCGGCGGCGAGACCTGTGGCAAGATCCCTCGAGAGCTCACGGCCTGCGCTCTGGTGAAGAGGGGAACTAATCCGATGGCAGCGGCGGTGGGTCGTCACGGGCGGGTGGAGGTCGTGCCCCTGTCACCCTCGGCGGTGGCGGCCAAGGCGGAGCCCCGTCGTGCGGCAGAGGTGATGCAGCTGGACCGCCCTGGGGGTGGCGGACCACAATGGCAACGGGATCTGTTGCTGGACTCAGAGGTCCGGGACAAGCAACGCTGCGAGGAGACAAAAACCCCACCCAACGCGAGGACAGCTGCACAAGAGATATGGATTCCAGAAGAGAAAAACAGAGAGGAAGAAAAGAAGTCGAGGAAGAAGAAGGACGCGACATGTAGGCCCGTGCGGTCAGTGACAGAAACGAGTGATCCCAGTGGAAATTTTCTTCCAAACAGATCTAGAGTTGGGTTAGGGTTACAGTTGACCAGGATCGATAAGTATAGGGTATAGACTTGGGATTTAGACGTCGAGGTTTGTTTACGTCGCGCTCTACAACCTCAAGGTTTAAAACAGACTTCACTCTTTTCAGGTAGACAACTACAACACCCAATGCACGCAATTGACCCAAAGAACTGTCCTGGGACAACAGACTACAAGCGTGTTAGTTAATCAACTTTTAGCTGGTATCCTACCCAATAGTCAGTACTCAGTTCTCCCACTGCAAAACGACTATGAGAGTGCACTGATTAATCCGTTGGTCGCTTGGTACCACCACCGTCCGTGGTCCTTCACCTGCGCAGTGTCCGTCTCTACTCTGCCGATATCCACACATGCATCGATCAAGTGCGGTCAGTGGCTCAACGGCTTAAAAAACCCTACTACTACAAAATATCCAAATGAAATTGATGCCCACTTGAATCAGACTTCTCATATAAGAATATCAGATTATGGCTCTTTGGTTCATTTTCATATAAGAATACGGTGAATTTGAATTCTTAAGATTTTTCCCGTGTGAATTGACTGATAGGTTTTTCCAACTAAAAGAACTGGCAAAATGGGGAATGTGCATTTTGTTTCTAAAAGCTTCCATTTTGTTTGATTCTTGAATTTTTTTCCAATTGAACCTCAAACAATATGGTCTAGAACTATATTCTGTTGAATCAGATACTCTCAGGAAAATAATACTATGGATTTGCACTTATCAATGGTGAAAAATCTAGGTTACGGACTAAAATTGTGCGACTGCATATTATGGTGTCATGCAAGTATGGGATACACCAGCGATGACATAGAGGCCGATGATTCCTATTAGAGAGGAAAAGTTAACCCATAGTGGGTTGTCTTCGTCATCCGAATCACACGGGTAGTACTACATGAAGAGGTCGAGGCTCACGAGTCCTTCGAGGTCAACTCAAAAAGAAATGAGGCAAGTATAAACATTTTTGTGTATCTCAACCGGGAAGCGAGCCAATCTTAAGGTAATACGAGCTCGCTTGATTTTAGCTTGACATCCATTACACCGCGCTACGCCAGAACTTTTTATGGTCTTTGGACTATATTTTGTTATCCTAATTAAATGTTGGGACGTTTGTAGTGAATCCTTGTCTTGCGTTCCAATTAAGTATTAGTATATGAGTTGAGAGAGAATAAGCTAAACTACTTTGAAGAAAATTATATTATCATGATGTTGATCAGAGTAAACCTTTTATAATTTATAGTGTATCAATGTGATGTTGTTGTACTCCCTTTGTTTCTAAATATAAGTCTTTTTAGAGATTTTAATATGGACTACATACGAAGTAAAATGAGTGAATCTACACTCTAAAATATGTCTCTATATATATGTATGTATTTTGATTCAAATCTCTAAAAATACATATATTTAGGAACGGAGGGAGTAGCATATTTAGTCGAATGACACCTCGGATAAATAGGGTTGTCATCATCTTTTGCTTGAAACTAGCCCAAGATCGTTACAAGTTGATCATAAGCTATTTTTCACACCTCAACCCTTAACTTGACTAGGTCTGAGCTCGCTAGAATTTTAATGTGAGCTAAGCTAAGTGCATAAGTGTAGTCTAACTCGCCCGAACTCAGCTCCTTCACCGGCCCACACAAGGGACAACCATGAAGGCAATGGGGAGCAAGGCACGTCTGGGTGGTCTGGCTACCGAAAAAATGGGATCTACATATTCTGTTGCAAATTCAGGATCAGCAAGCTCTGATTTAGCAAAATCCAGAGATGAAAACCAACAAACTCCCCTTTCCCCTCCTTCTCTAGCGCTCCCGTGGGGGGTAGGGGAGTAACCCTAGCCGCCGGCCGGCTCTCCCTTCCCGTCCCCTCCTCCCCTTCCCACTGCCGCCTGATGCCATGGCGGCTTGGCCCGGCAATCACCGGCAGCAAGAACTTCTCACCCCACCGGGCTGTTGGGGAACGTAGCATGCAATTTCAAAAAAATTCCTACGATCACGCAAGATCTATCTAGGAGATGCATAGCAACGAGAGGGGAAGAGTGTGTTCACATACCCTCGTAGACCGAAAGCAGAAGCGTTAGTTTAATGTGGTTGACGTAGCCGAACGTCTTCTTGATTCAACCGATCAAGCACCAAACGTACGACACCTCCGAGTTCTGCACACGTTTAGCTCGATGACGTCTCTCAAACTCTTGATCCAGCAAAGTGTCGAGTGAGAGTTCCGTCAACACGACGGCGTGGTGACGGTGACGGTGAATGATGCAGAGCATCCCTCAACCATCCCCATGGACGTCACACCACCACCGCAAGCACGGAGAGGACCTACGACGAGAGCTCGCGCACGCGCCGTCAAAACCGAGGTGAACTCGTTCCTCTTCGAGTTTCATTCGGATTCACACGAGAGTCGGATTCTACCTCAAATGGAAACTCTATGCACTCTTAGGTACCAAGAAGAAGTCCATGAAGAAGCTCGGAGGGAGACCCAAGTGTAAGTGCATCTAGTGCCACCCTAGTTGGTTTTGGAGTATTGACGACAAACCTGGTTGAGGGACTAATGTGTTTGTGAGAATTGCAGGATAACACAGGTTGTAGTCCCTTATTGATTCGGTTTACCTACCAGAGATGACCCCTAAAAATGTGTGAAGACATTGAAGACAATGGTGGTTTGTGAAGATATTCACAGTGAAGATTATGACATGAGAAGACATTCACGTGAAGACTATGGGGTGCGAAGACATAGTTGTTTCGTACTTTCCTTTTCTTCTTTGTTGAGTCATAGGAACCACCATACTGTTAAGTGGGGTCCAAGTGAACAAAGTCAAAGTGACTGATGTGATGCTCAACCAAAATCCTATGTCTTCGAGCGAAGACAATGAGAGCAAATCTTATCCAGAACTGGATGAGTCAGCTTTACTTGTAGCCCAAGTCAAGATGCCGCGTGTGTTTGAAATCCAACCGTTGGACACGTGTTGGTTCCTTAGTGACCCAGGGTCATTTCTGTTGGGGAACATTGTAATTTCAAAAAAAAAAATCCTACGCACACACAAGATCATGGTGATGCATAGCAACGAGAGGGGAGAGTGTTGTCCATGTACCCTCGTAGACCGAAAGCGAAAGCGTTAGCACAATGCGGTTGATGTAGTCATACGTCTTCACGATCCGACCGATCAAGTACCGAACGTACGACACCTCCGAGTTCAGCACATGTTCAGCTCGATGACGTCCCGCGAACTCCGATCCAGCAGAGCTTCACGGGAGAGTTCCGTCAGCACGACGGCGTGATGACAGTGATGATGTAGCTACCGACGCAGGGCATCGTCTAAGCACCGCTACAATATGACCGAGGTGGAATATGGTGGAGGGGGGCACCGCACATGGCTGGGAGAGATCAACAGATCAACTTGTGTGTCTATGTTGGGGAACGTAGTAATTTCAAAAAAATCCTACGCACATGCAAGATCATGGTGATGTATAGCAACGAGAGGGGGAGTGTATCTTCATACCCTTGAAGATAGGTAAGCGGAAGCGTTTATCAACGCGGTTGATGTAGTCGTACGTCTTCACGATCCGGTCGATCCAAGTACAGAACGCACGGCACCTCCGAGTTCTGCACACGTTCAGCTCGATGACGTCCTCGCCTTCTCGATCCAGCAAGACGAGCGAAGTAGTAGATGAGTCCCGGCAGCACGACTGCGTGGTGACGGTGTTGGTGAAGAACAATCTCCGCGGGGCTTCGCCTAAGCACTACGGAAACTATGACGGAGGATAAACTAGAAGGGATGGGGTTGCGGCTGCGGCTTGGTGTTTCTTGATGTGTCTTTGGTGCTAGCCCTGCCCTCTATTTATATGTTGAGCCACAGGGTGAAACTTGGAGAAAAAGCCTCCTCAAAGTCGGTTTTGCCCGAAGGCAAGAGTCCTACGGACTCTGGGCTAGACGCCAGGGGTTCCCGGCGTCTACCCCTAGACGCTGAGGTTCTGGCGTCTAGCTCTGATCTCCATAAAACTTCCTTTTGCACTTTCCAAAAGCCTCGTGGGCTTTCCCCTCTCGCCCAAATAACGTGTTCTCGTACCCAAACATTTCGGGAAACATCCGGAACCCCTTCGGTGAATTCTGGAACCCTTCCGGAGATCACACACTATTATCCCATATATTAAACTTTATCTCTGGACTTCCTCGTCATGTCCATGATCTCATCCGGAACTCCGAACAACATTCGGTCACCAACATACATAACTCATATAATACTAAGAAACGTTAAGCGTGCGGACCCTACGGGTTCGAGAACTATGTAGACATGACCGAGACACGTCTCCGGTCAATAACCAATAGCGGGACCTGGATGCCCATATTGGCTCCCACATATTCTACGAAGATCTTTATCGGTCAAACCGCATAACAACATACGTTGTTCGCTTTGTCATCGGTATGTTACTTGCTCGAGATTCGATCGTCGGTATCTCAATACCTAGTTCAATCTCGTTCTGCGGCAAGTCTCTTTACTCGTTACGTAATGCATCATTCCGTAACTAACTCATTAGCTACATTGCTTGCAAGGCTTATAGTGATGTGCATTACCGAGAGGGCCGAGATACCTCCCGACAATCGGAGTGACAAAACCTAATCTCGAAATACGCCAACTCAACATGTACCTTTGGAGACACTGTAGAGGTCCTTTATAATCACCCGATTCGTTGTGACGTTTGGTAGCACACAAAGTGTTCCTCCAGTAAACGGGAGTTGCATAATCTCATAGTCATTGGAACATGTATAAGTCATGAAGAAAGTAATAGCAACATACTAAACGATCAAGTGCTAAGCTAACGGAATGGGTCATGTCAATCACATCATTCTCCTAATGATGTGATCCCGTTAATCAAATGACAACTCATGTCTATGGTTAGGAAACATAACCATCTTTGATTAATGAGCTAGTCAAGTAGAGGCATACTAGTGACATTTAAGTTTGTCTATGTATTCACACATGTGTCATGTTTCTAGTTAATACAATTCTAGCATGAATAATAAACAATTATCATGATATGAGGAAATAAATAATAACTTTATTATTTCCTCTAGGGCATATTTCCTTCAGTCTCCCACTTGCACTAGAGTCAATAATCTAGTTCACATCGCCATGTGATTTAACACCAATATTCATATCTGTATATGATTAACACCCATAGTTCACATCGTCATGTGACCAACACCCAAAGGGTTTACTAGAGTCAATAATCTAGTTCACATTGCAATGTGATTAACACCCAAAGAGTACTAAGGTGTGATCATGTTTTGCTCGTGAGAGAAGCTTAGTGAACGGGTTCTGTCACATTCAAAGCCGTATGTATTTTGCAAATATTCTATGTCTACAATGCTCTGCACGGAGCTACTCTAGCTAATTGCTCCCACTTTCAATATGTATCCAGATTGAGACTTAGAGTCATCTGGATATGTAACTCTTTACGGCGGGCTCTTTTATCACCTCCATAATCGAGAAATATTTCCTTAGTCCTAACTAAGGATATTCTTGACCAATGTCCAGTGATCTACTCCTAGATCACTATTGTACTCCCTTGCCAAATTCAGAGCAAGGTATACAATAGGTCTGGTACATAGCATAACATACTTTATAGAACCTATAACTGAGGCATAGGGAATGACTTTCATTCTCTTTTCTATTTTCTGACGTGGTCGGGATTTGACTCTTACTCAATTTCACACCTTTGCAACACAGGCAAGAACTCTTTCTTTGACTGTTCTATTTTGAACTACTTCAAAATCTTGACAAGGTACGTACTTTTTGAAAAAACTTATCAAGCGTCTTGATCTATCTCAATAGATTTTGATGCTCAATATGTAAGTAGCTTTACTGAGGTCTTTCTTTTAAAGAACTCCTTTTAAATACTCCTTTATGCTTTCCAGAAAATTTCTACATCATTTCCGATCAACAATATGGTACTCACATATATTTATCAGAAAGGCGGTAGTGCTCCCACTCACTTTATTGTAAATACAGGCTACACATGAAGTCTCAGTATAAAACTATATGCTTTGATCAACTTATCAAAGCGTATATTCCAACTCTAAGATGCTTGCACCAGTCCATAGATGGATCGCTGGAGCTTGCACATTTTGTTAGCACCTTTAGGATTGACAAAACCTTCTGGTTGCATCATATACAACTCTTCTTTAAAAACCGTTAAGGAATGCAGTTTTGACATCCATTTGCCAGATTTCATAAAATGTGGCAATTGCTAACATGATTCGGACAGACTTAAGCATCGCTTCTGCTTGAGAAAATCTCATTGTAGTCAACACCTTGAACTTGTCAAAAAACCTTTTTGTGACAAGTCGAGCTTTGTATATAGTAACACTACTATCAGCGTCTGTCTTCCTCTTGAAGATCCATTTATACAATATGGCTTGCCGATCATTGGGCAACTCCACCAAAGTCCACACTTTGTTCTCATACATGGATCCCATCTCGCATTTCATGGCCTTAAGCCATTTCATGAATCTGGGCTCATCATCGCTTCCTCATAGTTCGTAGGTTTGTCATGGTCAAGTAACATGACCTCCAGAATAGGATTACCGTACCACTCTGGTGTGGATCTCACTCTGTTTTACCTACAAGGTTCGGTAGTAACTTGATCTGAAGTTACGTGATCATCATCATTAGCTTCCTCACTAATTGGTGTAGTAGTCACAGGAACTACTTTCCAATTCGGGAGAAGGTACAAATTACCTTATCAAGCTCTACTTTCCTCCCACTCACTTCTTTCGAGAGAAACTCCTTCTCTAGAAAGGATCCATTCTTAGCAACGAATGTTTTGCCTTCGGATCTGTGATAGAAGGTGTACCCAACAGTTTCCTTTGGGTATTCTATGAAGACGCACTTCTCCGATTTGGGTTCGAGCTTTATCAGGTTGAAAACCTTTTTCACATAAGCATCGCAACTCCAAACTTTAAGAAACGACAGCTTAGGTTTACTGCTAAACCATAGTTCATATGGTGTCGTCTCAACGGATTTAGATGGTGCCCTATTAAAGTGAATGCAGCTATCTCTAATGCATAACCCCAAAACGATAGTGGTAAATCGGTAAGATACATCATAGATCGCACCATATCCAATAAAGTGCGGTTACGATGTTCGGACACACCATTATGCTGTGGTGTTCCATGGGGCGTGAGCTGTGAAACTATTCCACATTGTTTAAAAATGTAGGCCAAACTCGTAACTCAAATATTCTTTTCTACGATCAGATTGTAGAAACTTTATTTTCTTGTTACGATGATTCTCCACTTCACTCTTAAATTATTTGAACTTTTCAAATGTTTGAGACTTGTGCTTCATTAAGTAGATATACGCATATCTGCTCAAATCATTTGTGAAGGTCGGAAAATAACGATACCCGCCACGAGCATCAACACTCATTGGATCGCATACATCGGTATGTATTATTTGCAACAAGTTAGTAGCTCGTTCCATTGTTCCGGAGAACGGAGTTTTAGTCATCTTGCCCAAAAGGCATGGTTCGCAAGCATCAAATGATTCATAACCAAGTGATTCCGAAAATCCATCTTTATGGAGTTTCTTCATGCGCTTTACACCGATATGACCCAAACGGCGGTGCCACAAAGAAATTGCACTATCATTATTAACTTTGCATCTTTTGGCATCAACATTATGAATACTAGATAATACCCCGCGTGTTGCTGCGGGACATGTTACGTGTATCCGATGCTATAATAGGTATATGAATATATGTGTAATTAGGGGTGCACTTGGTTTGCCAAATAGATTTAGGTGGCTGCGGGTATTTGCAACCGAGGGCTAGAAATGGCCATTTTTCTGCTTGGTTGAGAAGATAAGAAGTGGCTATAGGTAGCCAACTTTGTATTTTGTTGAAAGGATAAAAGATGGATAATTTGTTGAGATGACCTCTTCACTATGATATGGCATGCAACTGGTTCATAACAATCGCTTGAGAGTGCCAAATACATAAGTTAGACGAAGGTGTAGGATACAGTCGCACATGCCCACTAAACCCGTCGCACGCATTCAGAGTCTGGGATTCATAATCTGTTGATTCTTCATAAGAAAAATAACAAAGACAAAGTTAATTCAGATAGGAGACATAGAAATTTATGGAGAGAGAGACAATATTAACAGAGAGAAAATCTCGAGTCCATCGCCGCCTAGCTCCTGGTCATGGCCTCACTTTTGTGCACCTGTAATCAAAGGAGAAAAATCAGTACAATGCCCTGCAATCGGATTAATGGCTGGAGGAATGGATGGATCATGCACGTACGGTTCATCTAGTTTTTCTCAGGCTGGAAATGGAAGCCGGTGCGCTGCCACTGGAGCATGGCTTTGCTCCAGGGATCCGTCGGCTGTCGGCGCCGCGCCGAGGAACCCCATCTCGTCCGCGTTGCCACGAGGTCTTCTCCGACACGCTGGCTTCCCTGCCCAGACTCCGCGCCGTCTCCGCCAGCCGCGGCACGTTCGCCACCACATCGCCGCCCACCACCAGCACCACCACGCACGACGACGCACACACGCCACCTCGCCCCCGCTGCGGCGCTCCTCCATGGGGTCAGACGGGGCCAACGGCGGATGCGCGTACGGCAGCGCCGTCTCCCTGGGACTAATGGCCTGGGACTCCATTAACGATGATCTTTGAGAAAAATAATATGAACCGATTCCGGCGGATCGACCGACGGGTGGACGGAATGGATAGGCATGGCTCGATCCCCGGAAGCGCGATTCTGATTGCAGACTCACCTGGATCCGGTGCTGCCGCTCTCCATGCTATTGTGTAGCCGCCGCCTCCGCCGGCCGATTCCCTGCGGACGCCGCTACATCCCAATCTACAGACTACAGAAGCCACCATCCTCATATAGCAGTATATAGTACATCGGGTGAGGATGTAAAGGGAGTTTTGATTTCAATACTTGAAGGCCAATTGAGTGAAGACATTGATTCACGGAAGATGGAAGGAACAATCGGGATAGGGAACGACACAGTGTTTGTTTCAATAAAAAATAAGTCAAAGTGGCTTTTGATCTGTTCGGTGGGTAGAATTGGAGGAGACAGAGAATTGAAGAGAGGACGTGGAGGCATGAATAAAATTATTTGGGATCACAGATGACGTGGCTGTATGAGAGTGGTTGCTTAGGTGGATAGCTTGCATGTCAAGAGAAATAAGGTAGTGGGGATGAACTATTTAGGTATTATAGATGTGTATCACTATGATCAAGATTCAATAAACCATCACCATTGGGTGTATGACCATAGAAGGTTTTATTCATGTAAACCGAATAACAATTTATTCTCTATCTTAGATGAATAATCATATCGCAATAAACATGATCTTATCATATTTATGCTCAACGCAAACACCAAATAACATTTATTTAGGTTTAACACTAATCTCGAAAATATAGGTAGTGTGTGATGATGATCATATCAATCTTGGAACTGCTTCCAACACTCATCGTCACTTCCCCCTCAACTAGTTTTTGTTTATTCTGTAACTCCTGTTTTGAGTTACTAATCTTAGCAACTGAACAAGTATTAAATACTCAGGGGCTACTATAAACACTAGTAAGGCACACATCAATAACATGTATATCAAATATACCCTTGTTCACTTTGCCATCCTTCTTATCCACCAGATATTCAGGGTATTTGCACTTCCAGTGACCATTTCCTTTGCAGTCTAAGCACTCAGTTTCAGGCTTTGGTCCAACTTTGGGCTTCTTCGAGGGAGTGACAACTTGCTTGTCATTCTACTTGAAGTTCCCTTTCTTTCCCTTTGCCCTTTTCTTGAAACTAGTGGTCTTGTCAATCATCAACACTTGATGCTCTTTCTTGATTTCTACCTTCACGATTTCAACATCACGAAGAGCTCGGGAATCGTTTTCGTCATCCCTTGCATACTATAGTTCATCACGAAGTTCTAGTAACTTGGTGATGGTGACTAGAGAATTCTGTCAATCACTATCTTATCTGGAAGATTAACTCCCACTTGATTCAAGCGATTGTAGTACCCAGACAATCTGAGCACATGCTCACTAGTTGAGCGATTCTCCTCCATCTTTTAGCTATAGAACTTGTTGGAGATTTCCTATCTCTAAACTCGGGTATTTGCTTGAAATATTAGCTTCAATTCCTGGAACATCTCATATGGTCCATGACGTTCAAAACGTCTTTGAAGTCCCGATTCTAAGCCGTTAAGCATGGTGCACTAAACTATCAAGTAGTCATCATATTGAGCTAGCCAAATGTTCATAACGTGCGCATCCGCTCCTGCAATAGGTCCGCTACCTAGCGGTGCATTAAGGACATAATTCTTCTGTGCAAAAATGAGGATAAACCTCAGATCACGGATCCAATCCGCATCATTGCTACTAACATCTTTCAACACAATTTTCTCTAGGAACATATCAAAATAAACATATGAAAGCAACAACGCGAGCTATTGATCTACAACATAATTTGCAAAATACTACCAGGACTAAGTTCATGATAAATTTAAGTTCAATTAATCATATTACTTAAGAACTCCCACTTAGACAGACATCTCTCTAGTCATCTAAGTGATCACGTGATCCAAATCAACTAAACCATGTCCGATCATCACGTGAGATGGAGTAGTTTTCAATGGTGAACATCACTATGTTGATCATATCTACTATATGATTCACGCTCGACCTTTCGGTCTCCGTGTTCTGAGACCATATCTGTATATGCTAGGCTCGTCAAGTTTAACCTGAGTATTTGCGTGTGCAACTGTTTTGCACCCGTTGTATTTGAACGTAGAGCCTATCACACACGATCATCACGTGGTGTCTCAGCACGAAGAACTTTCGCAACGGTGCATACTCATGGAGAACACTTCTTGATAATTAGTGAGAGATCATCTTAAAATGCTACCGTCAATCAAAGCAAGATAAGATGCATAAAGGATAAACATCACATGCAATCAATATAAGTGATATGATATGGCCATCATCATCTTGTGCTTGTGATCTCCATCTCCGAAGCACCATCATGATCACCATCGTCACCGGCACGACACCTTGATCTTCATCGTAGCATCGTTGTCGTCTAGCCAATCTTATGCTTCTACGACTATCGATACCGCTTAGAGATAAAGTAAAGCATTACAGGGCGATTGTATTGCATACAATAAAGCGACAACCATATGGCTCCTGCCAGTTGCCGATAACTCGGTTACAAAACATGATCATCTCATACAATAAAATATAGCATCATGTCTTGACCATATCACATCACAATATGCCCTGCAAAAACAAGTTAGACGTCCTCTACTTTGTTGTTGCAAGTTTTACGTGGCTGCTACGGGCTGAGCAAGAACCGTTCTTATCTACGCATCAAAACCACAATGATAGTTCGTCAAGTTAGTGTTGTTTTAACCTTCGCAAGGACCGGGCGTAGCCACTCGGTTCAACTAAAGTTGGAGAAACCGACACCCGCTAGCCACCTCTGTGCAAAGCACGCCGGAGAACCTGTCTCGGCGTAAGCGTCTGGCGTAATGTCGGTCCAGGCCGCTTCATCCAACAATACCGCCGAACCAAAGTATGACATGCTGGTAAGCAGTATGACTTGTATCGCCCACAACTCACTTGTGTTCTACTCGTGCATATATCATCTACGCATAAAACCAGGCGCGGATGCCACTGTTGGGGAACGTAGTAATTTAAAAAAAATTCTACGCACACGCAAGATCATGGTGATGTATAGCAACGAGAGGGGGAGTGTATCTTCATACCCTTGAAGATCGCTAAGCGGAAGCGTTTATCAACGCGGTTGATGTGGTCGTACGTCTTCACGATCCGACCGATCCAAGTACCGAACGCACGACACCTCCGAGTTCTGCACACGTTTAGCTCGATGACGTCCTCGCCTTCTTGATCCAGCAAGACGGGCGAAGTAGTAGATGAGTTTCGGCAGCACGACGGCGTGGTGATGGTGTTGGTGAAGAACAATCTCCGCAGGGCTTCGCCTAAGCACTACGGAAACTATGACGGAGGATAAACTAGAAGGGACGGGGTTGCCGGCACACGGCTTGGTGTTTCTTGATGTGTCTTTGGTGCTAGCCCTGCCCCTCTATTTATATGTTGAGCCCTGGGGTCGAAACTTGGAGTAAAAGCCTCCTCAAAGTCGGTTTTGCCCGAAAGGCAAGAGTCCTACGCGGACTCCAGGGCTAGACGCCAGGGTTCCCGGCGTCTACTCCCTATACGCCAGGGTTCCTGGCATCTAGCCTCTGGTCTCCGCGAAACTTCCTTTTGCACTTTCCAAAAGCCTCGTGGGCTTTCCCCTTTGGCCCAAATAACGTGTTCTCGTACCCAAACATTTCGGGAAACATCCGGAACCCCTTCCGGTGAATTCCGGAACCCTTCCGGAGATCAAACACTATTATCCCATATATTAAACTTTATCTCTGGACCATTCGGGAGTTCCTCGTCATGTCCATGATCTCATCCGGAACTCCGAACAACATTCGGTCACCAACATACATAACTCATATAATACTATATCGTCAACGAAACGTTAAGCGTGCGGACCCTACGGGTTCGAGAACTATGTAGACATGACCGAGACACGTCTCCGGTCAATATTCAATAGCGGGACCTGGATGCCCATATTGGCTCCCACATATTCTACGAAGATCTTTATCGGTCAAACCGCATAACAACATACGTTGTTCCCTTTGTCACCGGTATGTTACTTGCTCGAGATTCGATCGTCGGTATCTCAATACCTAGTTCAATCTCGTTACCGGCAAGTCTCTTTACTCGTTACGTAATGCATCATTTCGTAACTAACTCATTAGCTACATTGCTTGCAAGGCTTATAGTGATGTGCATTACCGAGAGGGCCCAGAGATACCTCTCCACAATCGGAGTGACAAAACCTAATCTCAAAATACGCCAACTCAACATGTACCTTTGGAGACACCAGAGAGCTCCTTTATTGTCACCCAGCTTACGTTGTGGACGTTTGGTAGCACACAAAGTGTTCCTCCGTAAACGGGAGTTGCATAATCTCATAGTCATAGGAACATGTATAAGTCATGAAGAAAGCAATAGCAACATACTAAACGATCAAGTTCTAAGCTAACGGAATGGGTCATGTCAATCACATCATTCTCCTAATGATGTGATCCCGTTAATCAAATGACAACTCATGTCTATGGTTAGGAAACATAACCATCTTTGATTAATGAGCTAGTCAAGTAGAGGCATACTAGTGACATTTAAGTTTGTCTATGTATTCACGCATGTATCATGTTTCCGGTTAATACAATTCTAGCATGAATAATAAACATTTATCATGATATGAGGAAATAAATAATAACTTTATTATTGCCTCTAGGGCATATTTCCTTCAGTCTCCCACTTGCACTAGAGTCAATAATCTAGATTACACAGTAATGATTTTAACACCCATGGAGCCTTGGTGCTGATCATGTTTTGCTCGTGGAAGAGGCTTAGTCAACGGGTCTGCAACATTCAGATCCGTATGTATCATGCAAATCTCTATGTCTTCCACCTGGACTTGATCCTGGATGGAGTTGAAGCGTCTCTTGATGTGCTTGGTTCTCTTGTGAAATCTGGATTCCTTTGCCAAGGAAATTGCACCAGTATTGTCACAAAAGATTTTCATTGGACCTGATGCACTAGTTATGACACCTAGATCGGATATGAAATCCTCCATCCAGACTCCTTCATTCGCTGCTTCCAAAGCAGCAATGTACTCCGCTTCACACGTAGATCCCGCCACGACGCTTTGTTTAGAACTACTCCAACTGACGGCTCCACCGTTCAATATAAAGACGTATCCGGTTTGCGATTTAGAATCGTCCGGATCAGTGTCAAAGCTTGCATCAACGTAACCATTTACGATGAGCCTTTTGTCACCTCCATAAATGAGAAACATATCCTTAGTCCTTTTCAGGTATTTCAGGATGTTCTTGACCGCTGTCCAGTGATCTACTCCTGGATTACTTTGGTACCTCCCTGCTAAACTAATAGCAAGGCACACATCAGGTCTGGTACACAACATAGTATACATGATAGTGTTGGGGAACGTTGCAGAAAATAAAAAATTTCTACGCTTTCACCAAGATCAATCTATGAGTTCATCTAGCAACGAGAGAAAGGAGTGCATCTACATACCCTTGTAGATCTCGAGCGGAAGCGTTCAAGAGAACGGGGTTGAGGGAGTCGTACTCGACGTGATCCAAATCACCGATGATCCTAGTGCCGAACGGACAGCACCTCCGTGTTCAACACACGTACGGTTGAGGAAGACGTCTCCTCCTTCTTGATCCAGCAAGGGGGGAGGAGAGGTTGACGGAGATCCAGCAGCACGACGGCGTGGTGGTGGATGCAGCAGTGATCTCGACAGAGCTTTGCCGAGCTTCTACGAGAGGGAGAGGTGCAGCAAGGGGAAGGGAGGCGCCAAGAGCATGGGTGCGGCTGCCCTCCCTCCCCATTTATATAGGCTCCCGAGGGGGGGGGCCGCTGGCCCTCGGAGATGAGATCTCCAAGGGGGGGCGGCGGCCAGGGCCCCCCAAGCCAGGTGGAGGCGCCCCCACCCCTAGGGTTTCCCAACCCTAGGCGCAGGGGGCCCAAGGGGGGCGCACCAGCCCACCAGGGGCTGGTTCCCCTCCCACTTCAGCCCATGGGGCCCTCCGGGACAGGTGGCCCCACCCGCTGGACCCCCCGGACCCTTCCGGTGGTCCCGGTACAATACCGGTGACCCTCAAAACTTTCCCGATGGCCGAAACCTGACTTCCTATATATAATTCTTTACCTCCTGACCATTCCGGAACTCCTCGTGACGTCCGGGATCTCAGCCGGGACTCCGAACAACTTTCGGGTTACTGCATACTCATATCTCTACAACCCTAGCGTCACCGAACCTTAAATGTGTAGACCCTACGGGTTCGGGAGACATGCAGACATGACCGAGACGCCTCTCCGGTCAATAACCAACAGCGGGATCTGGATACCCATGTTGGCTCGCACATGCTCCTCGATGATCTCATCGGACGAACCACGATGTCGAGGATTCAAGCAACCCCGTATACAATTCCCTTTGTCAATCGGTACGTTACTTGCCCGAGATTCGATCATCGGTATCCCAATACCTCGTTTAATCTCGTTACCGGCAAGTCACTTTACTCGTACCGTAATGCATGATCCCGTGACCAGACACTTGGTCACATTGAGCTCATTATGATGATGCATTACCGAGTGGGCCCAGCGATACCTCTCCGTCATACGGAGTGACAAATCCCAGTCTCGATACGTGCCAACCCAACAGACACTTTCGGAGATACCCGTAGTGCACCTTTATAGTCACCCAGTTACGTTGTGACGTTTGGCACACCCAAAGCACTCCTAAGATATCCGGGAGTTGCACAATCTCATGGTCTAAGGAAATGATACTTGACATTTGGAAAAGCTCTAGCTAAACGAACTACACGGTCTTTGAGCTATGCTTAGGATTGGGTCTTGTCCATCACATCATTCTCCTAATGATGTTATCCCGTTATCAATGACATCCAATGTCCATAGTCAGGAAATGATGACTATCTGTTGATCAACGAGCTAGTCAACTAGAGGCTTACTAGGGACATGTTGTGGTCTATGTATTCACACGTGTATTGCGATTTCCGGATAACACAGTTATAGCATGAATAACAGACAATTATCATGAACAAAGAAATATAATAATAACCATTTTATCATTGCCTCTAGGGCATATTTCCAACAGTCTCCAACTTGCACTAGAGTCAATATTCTAGTTACATTGTGATGAATCGAACACCCATAGTGTTCTGGTGTTGATCATGTTTTGCTCTAGGGAGAGGTTTAGTCAATGGATCTGCTACATTCAGATACGTATGTACTTTACAAATATCTATGTCTCCATCTTGAACATTTTCACGTATGGAGTTGAAGCGACGCTTGATGTGCCTGGTCTTCTTGTGAAACCTGGGTTCCTTGGCAAGTGCAATAGCTCCAGTGTTGTCACAGAAGAGTGCGATCGGCCCCGACGCATTGGGTATGACTCCTAGGTCGGTGATGAACTCCTTCACCCAGATTGCTTCATGCGCCTCCCGAGGCTGTCATGTACTCGCTTCACATGTAGATCCCGCCACGACGCTTTGCTTGCAATCGCACCAGCTTCGCCGCACCATTCAAAATATACACGTATCCGATGCGTGACTTAGAGTCATCCAGATCTGTGGTCGAAGCTAGCATCGACGTAACCCTTTACTGACGAGCTCTTCGTCACCTCCATAAACGAGAAACATATCCTTAGTCCTTTTCGTGTACTTTAGGATGTTCTTGATCATTGTCCAGTGCTCCTTGCGGGATTACTTTGGTACCTTCCTACCAAACTTACGGCAAGGTTTACATCATGTCCGGTACATGACATGGCATACATAATAGACCCTATGGCTGAGGCATAGGGGATGACACTCATCTCTTCTTTATCTTCTGCGTGGTCGGGCATTGAGCCGAGCTCAATCTCACACCTTGCAATCTGAGCAAGAACCCTTTCTTGGACTGATCCATATTGAACTTCTTCAATATCTTATCAAGGTATGTGCTTTGTTAAAGACCTATGAGGCATCTCGATCTATCCCTATAGATCTTGATGCGTAATATGTAAGCAGCTTCTCCAAGGTCCTTCATTGAAAAACACTTATTCAAGTAGGCCTTAATGCTGTCCAAAAGTTCTATATCATTTCCCATCAAAAGTATGTCATCTACATATAATATGAGAAATGCTACAGAGCTCCCACTCACTTTCTTGTAAACGCAGGCTTCTCCATAAGTCTGCATAAACCCAAACGCTTTGATCATCTCATCAAAGCGAATGTTCCAACTCCGAGATGCTTGCGCCAGCCCATAAATGGATTGCTGGAGCTTGCATACCTTGTTAGCATTCTCAGGGTCGACAAAACCTTCCAGCTGCATCATATACAGTTCTTCCTTAAGTTGGCCATTAAGGAATGCCGTTTTGACGTCCATTTGCCATATCTCATAATCATAGTATGCGACAATTGCTAACATGATTCAAACGGACTTCAGCTTCGCTACGGGAGAGAAAGTCTCATCATAGTCAATCCCTTGAACTTGTCGATAACCCTTAGCGACAAGTCGAGCTTTATATATGGTAACATTACCATCTGCTTTCGTCTTCTTCTTAAAGATACATTTGTTTTCTATTGCTCGCCGATCATCGGGCAAGTCTGTCAAAGTCCATACTTTGTTTTCATACATGGATCCTATCTCGGATTGCATGGCTTCAAGCCATTTGTTGGAATCTGGGCCGCCATCGCTTCTTCATAGTTCAAAGGTTCACCGTTGTCTAACAACATGATTTCCAAGACAGGGGTTGCCGTACCACTCAGTGCGGGCGTGTCCTTGTGGACCTTCGAAGTTCGGTAGGAGCTTGATCCAAGTATCTTGATCATCATCATTAACCTCCTCTCTTGTCGGTCACGGGCACCACAGAACATCTTTACGAGTTGCGCTACCTACCGTTTCAAGAGGTAGTACTTCATCAAGCTCTACTTTCCTCCCACTTAATTCTTTCGAGAGAAACTCTTTCTCCAGAAAGGACCCGTTCTTGGCAACAAAGATCTTGCCTTCGGATCTTAAGTAGAAGGTATACCCAATGGTTTCCTTAGGTTATCCTATGAAGACGCATTTTTCCGACTTGGGTTCGAGCTTTTCAGGTTGGAGTTTCTTGACATAAGCATCACATCCCCAAACTTTTAGAAACGACAGCTTAGGTTTGTTTCCAAACCATAATTCATACGGTGTCGTCTCAACGGATTTAGACGGTGCCCTATTTAAAGTGAATGTAGCTGTCTCTAGAGCGTATCCCCAAAATGATAGCGGTAAATCGGTAAGAGACATCATAGATCGCACCATTTCCAATAAAGTGCGATTCTGACGTTCGGACACACCGTTATTACCGAGGTGTTCCAAGCGGCATGAGTTGTGAAACGATTCCACATTTCCTTAAGTGCGTACCAAATTCGTGACTTAAATATTCTCCCCCACGATCTGATCGTAAGAACTTTATCTTTCGGTCACGTTGATTCTCTACCTCATTCTGAAATTCCTTGAACTTTTCAAAGGTCTCAGACTTGTGTTTCATCAAGTAGACATACCCATATCTACTCAAGTCATCAGTGAGAGTGAGAACATAACGATATCCTCCGCGAGCCTCAACGCTCATTGGACCGCACACATCAGTATGTATGATTTCCAATAAGTTAGTTACTCGCTCCATTGTTCCGGAGAACGGAGTCTTGGTCATTTTGCCCATGAGGCATGGTTCGCATGTGTCAAATGATTCATAATCGAGAGACTCTAAAAGTCCATCAGCATGGAGCTTCTTCATGCGCTTGACACCAATGTGACCAAAGGCGGTGCCACAAGTATGTGGGACTATCGTTATCAACTTTACATCTTTTGGTATTCACACTATGAATATGTGTAACATCACGTTCGAGATTCATTAAGAATAAACCATTGACCATCGGGGCATGACCATAAAACATATCTCTCATATAAATAGAACAACCATTATTCTCGGATTTAAATGAGTAGCCATCTCGTATTAAATGAGATCCAGATACAATGTTCATGCTCAAAGCTGGTACTAAATAACAATTATTGAGGTTTAAATCTAATCCCGTAGGTAAATGTAGAGGTAGCGTGTCGACAGTGATCACATCGACCTTGGAACCATTCCCGACGCGCATCGTCACCTCGTCCTTCGCCATCTCCGCTTATTCCCAGCTCACCTTGAGTTACAAATATGAGCAACCGCACCGGTATCAAATACCTGTGGAGCTACTACGAGAATCGGTAAGGTACACATCAATTACATGTATATCAAATATACCTTTGGTTTTGCGGCCTTCTTGTCCGCTAAGTACTTGGGGCAGTTCCGCTTCCAAGAACCACTTCCCTTGCAATAAAAGCACTTTCGGTCTCGTGCTTGGGTCCATTGTTTGACTTCTTCGATGGCGGCTTACGGTGGCGCAACTCCCTTGCCGTCCTTCTTGAAGTTCTTCTTACCCTTTCCTTTCTTGAACTTAGTGGTTTTATTCACCATCAACACTTGATGTTCCTTTTGATCTCTACCTCTGCTGATTTCAGCATTGAATATACCTCGTGAATGGTCTTTTCCATCCTGCATATTGAAGTTCATCACAAAGCTCTTGTAGCTCGGTGGAAGCGATCAAGGATTCTATCAATGACCACGTCATCCGGGAGATTAACTCCACTGAGTCAAGCGGTTGTGCAACCCAGACATCTTGAGTATGTGCTCACTGACAGAACTATTTTCCTTCATCTTACAGCTGAAGAACTTGTCGGAGACTTCATATCTCTCGACCCGGGCGTGAGCTTGGAAAACCATTTTCAGCTCTTCGAATATCTCATATGCTCCGTGTTGGTCAAAACGCTTTTGGAGCCCCGGTTCTAAGCTGTAAAGCATGCCGCACTGAACGAGGGAGTAATCATCAGCATGAGACTGCCAAGCGTTCATAACTTCTTGGTTCTCTGGGATTGGTGCTTCACCTAGCGGTGCTTCTAGGACATAATCTTTCTTGGGAGCTATGAGGATGATCCTCAGGTTCCGGACCCAGTCCGTATAGTTGCTGCCATCATCTTTCAGCTTGGTTTTCTCTAGGAAAGCGTTGAAGTTGCGGGTAACGTGGGCCATTTGATCTACAAGACATATTGTAAAGATTTTAGACTAAGTTCATGCTAATTAAGTTCATCTAATCAAATTATTTAATGAACTCCCACTCAGATTAGACATCCCTCTAGTCATCTAAGTGAAACATGATCCGAGTCAACTAGGCTGTGTCCGATCATCACGTGAGACGGACTAGTCGACATCGGTGAACATCTCCATGTTGACCGTATCTTCTATACGACTCATGCTCGACCTTTCGGTCTTCCGTGTTCCGAGGCCATGTCTGTACATGCTAGGCTCGTCAAGTCAACCTAAGTGTATTGCGTGTGTAAATCTGGCTTACACCCATTGTATTCAAACATTAGGATCTATCACACCCGATCATCACGTGGTGCTTCAAAACAACGAACCTTCGCAACGGTGCACAGTTAGGGGGAACACTTTCTTGAAATTATTATGAGGGATCATCTTATTTACTACCATCGTTCTAAGTAAACAAGATGAAAAACATGATAAACATCACATGCAATCAAATAGTGACATGATATGGCCAATATCATATAGCTCCTTTGATCTCCATCTTCGGGGCTCCGTGATCATCTTCGTCACCGGCATGACACCATGATCTCCATCATCGTGTCTCCATGAAGTTGCTTCGCCAACTATTACTTCTACTACTATGGCTAACGCGTTTAGCAATAAAGTAAAGTAATTTACATGGCGTTCTCAATGACACGCAGGTCATACAAAAATAAAGACAACTCCTATGGCTCCTGCCGGTTGTCATACTCATCGACATGCAAGTCGTGATTCCTATTACAAGAACATGATCTCATACATCACATATATATCATTCATCATTCATCACAACTTTTGGCCATATCACATCACAAATCATATGCTGCAAAAACAAGTTAGACGTCCTCTAATTGTTGTTGCATGTTTTACGTGGCTGCAATAGGGTTCTAGCAAGAACGTTTTCTTACCTACGTAAAATCCACAACGTGATTTGTCAACTTCTATTTACCCTTCATAAGGACCCTTTTCATCGAATCCGCTCCAACTAAAGTGGGAGAGACAGACACCGCTAGCCACGTTATGCAACTAGTGCATGTCAATCGGTGGAACCTGTCTCACGTAAGCGTACGTGTAAGGTCGGTCCGGGCCGCTTCATCCCACAATACCGCTGAAGCAAAATAAGACTAGTAGTGGCAAGAAAGTTGACAACATCTACGCCCACAACAAATTTGTGTTCTACTCGTGCAAAGAGAACTACGCATAGACCTAGCTCTGTGTCGGTGTACTAGAGTAGGGGTACCCTAGTATCCCGAACTTGTGCACGGGCAGTTGCAGCCCTCCGCGGCAGGGCTTACCGGGTGACCGCCAAGGTCCCCCGTGGTTCCTTTGGAGCCATTCAAGAGCAAAGTATTCAAGCCAAGGCACACGGAGACAAGGCCCGGCAAGAGGAGCTTGCCGGAAGGCCACCCAAGGCACCTAGGAGACAAGGCCCGGCAAGAGGAGCTTGCCGGGAAGGCCCGATGAGCGACAAGCTTCCGGACGCGACAAGACAACAACGCGGCAAAGGCGCTTGCATGCGCAGACCACCACTGCAGTACCAAGGCTCCAAAGCACATCTACTAACGTTGCATACAGGACCTTTCCGGTATGCGTGGCAAGAGGCCGTCTTGACGTGAGCGCGGTGGCAAGCGGTGCTGACAAGATTGCCATCGTGGCAAGCGGTGGCGCCCCTGGCGGTCCCTTTCTGCACTATTAGGGTGACGTAGACAGGCATTTAATGTCTTTGTCCCCTGCCGTCAGGGTTAGGTATGGTACACTGTACAAGTAGCTGTACCAACCACAACTCCTTTTACATTTTTACCCTTGTCTACGTTGCCACCGCCGGAGACCCTTGAGCATATAAAAGGAGGCCCGAGTGCAACGTGAAAAGGGTTCCGGAGGTTCGGCTCGTTCGGTTCATTCGACCCACTCGAGACCAGAGACACTCACGCTAGGTTTTGTAGCCTGCATTGCTCCCTGGCAAGAACAAAATAGATCAAACAAGCAGTAGTAGGAGTTTTATCTCTCCGGAGAGCTCCGAAGCTGGGTAAACTGCTCGTGTACCTCGCCTCGATCCGCTCTTCGTGCGATCTCCGCCCCCCTCCGAACCACAAGGGGCCTGCTCCGCCGGCCCAATAGGTGTCCGTGGAGTGCGATCAGCCTCCCCGACATCTTTGGCGCGCCCGGTAGGCGTCGAGGCTGTGTGAACTCGATCCGGCGTTCACACGAGCAGCGTCATCAACATCTTCCTCAACATGCCACCGAAGAAGAAGGCTTCGGCGGCAGCAGCCGTCCGCGTCGTACCCACCCTCACCGCAAAGAAACGAGTGGCGGGCGGAACCTTTGGCGGAGGAACGGGCGCCGACGACGGTCCTCGCGACGTTGCCAAGTCCAAGGACAAGGCGCCGCAAACCTCGGCGTCGCGCATCCCCAGCGCCCATCTCAGAGACGGGACCAACAACGTCATGGCGTTCACAACGCCATACGTTCGCTGATCGAGACCCTCAAGACCAGCATGCGGCGCCAACATGCCGGAACAAGTGAGATACGATGCGCCGGACGGGCAATCGCTTCCTTCTAACGTGGTTAGAAGTCCGGCGTGTCCGCTCCTTGCACCGCTTCTCCAATGCCGCCTACTACCCGGCGAAGCTTCGGCGAGGGCTCAGCTGCTCCTCGATTACCCTCCGACGGCCGGCAAGGTCGACGAGTGGAGGGCCACTATCCAGAGCCTCATCGGCTTTGCCAACGGCGACGCTCCGTGGCAACCAACGCCATCATTGCCGCGGCGTGACGACAAGGCACGAGCCGGTGGCGACGAGACTGTTGGAGGTGCAACCACCGTGCACTCTCCGCCGAGAAGGCCAAGATCGCCGACTCACCGGATCCACCTCGACAGCGACTCCACCGCGTCGTCGGATCCGCGAGCTCGCCGCGATCAGCGCCAAGTTCTTCATGAGCGACAACAAGAGGACGCTCGAACTCGCATCGAGCGCCCGAAGAGAAGCGCGACGTCCCGATCCTAACAAGCGCTGGCCTTCGTCCGACATGCGCGCGCTGCAGGAGCCGGCGACTTGCCGTCTGTGATAGGTTGCCTGTGTTCACTCGTGAGCTGCGGCAAGTCCGGTGGCCCAGCAGAAAAACTTCAAACCAGACGTGCGGAGAAGTATGATGGCAGGACGCACCTGTCGGAGTTCCTCAGCATCTACACCATCGCGGTGCAGGCTGCGGGGGGACGGGACGACAAGATCCTCGCCAACTACTTCCCGCTCGTGCTCAAGCCCAATGTCAGATTCTGGCTCATGCACTTGCCGGACAGCTCCATATCCTCCTGGGCAGATCTATGCCATCAGTTTGTCGGCGCCTTCACGGGCGGCCACAAGCCCCATGGCCAAGAGAGTGACCTTCATCTGCTCGCCCAGAAGGAAGGAGAGTCCCTGCGCAAGTTCATTCAGAGGTTCAGCCGCGTACAGCACAACATCCCAGACGTCCACCATGCCGTGGTGATCAGCGCATTTCATCAGAATGTGCGGAACCGCAGGATGAGGGAGGAGATGGCGATGTGCAAAGTCAAGGACGTCAGCGAGCTATACGCCCTGGCCGACAAGTGTGCACGTCTTTGAGGAAGGAGGAGACTCCCGGAGAGAATCTTGAAGCGGGAGGATGCGATAGTGAGGAGACCGCCCGGCAAAGAAAAACCGGCGGTGAAGAAGAACACCAAGTCCGGCAAGAGCTCTGATGCCCACTCCGGCAAGCGCACCTCTTCGAAGTGCTGCGCTACCGTCGAGGACGCACCATCGAGCTCCACCGGCAAGTGCTGAGGAGCAGTCTGCTCCGGCAAGCCCTAGGGTTTGTTCCGTTGAAGCAGACGCTCCAAGTCCGGCAGAGCTCGATGCCCACTCCGGCAAGCGCGCACCTCTTGAGTGCTGCGCTACCGTCGAGGACACACCATCGAGCTCCACCGGCAAGTGCCGAGAAGCGATGCTGCTCCGGCAAGCCCTAGGGTTTGTTCCGTTGAAGCAGGCGGCTCAAGTCGATGAGAGCTCGATGCCCACTCCGCAAGCGCACCTCTTGAAGTCTTTGCGCTACCGTCGAGGCCTTTCATCGAGCTCCGGCAGAAGTCTTGAGGAAGCGATCTGCTCCGGCAAGCCCTAGGGTTTGTTCCGTTGAAGCAGACGCTCAAGTCCGGCAGAGCTCGATGCCCACTCCGGCAAGCGCACCTCTTGAGTGCTGCGCTACCGTCGAGGACGCACCATCGAGCTCCACCGGCAAGTGCCGAGGAGCGATCTGCTCCGGCAAGCCCTAGGGTTTGTTCCGTTGAAGCAGACGCTCCAAGTCCGCAGAGCCCCGATGCCCACTCCGCAAGCGCACCTCTTCGGAGTGCTGCGCTACTGCCGAGGACGCACCATCGAGCTCCACCGCAAGTCTTGAGGAAGCGATCTGCTCCGGCAAGCCCTAGGGTTTGTTCCGTTGAAGCAGATGCTCCAAGTCCGGCAAGAGCTCGATGCCCACTCGAAAGCGCACCTCTTCGAGTGCTGCGCTACCGTCGAGGACGCACCATCGAGCTCCACCGGCAAGTCTTTGAGCATTCTGCTCCGGCAAGCCCTAGGGTTTATTCCGTTGAAGCAGACGCTCCCGACAAGTTTTGCTCCGGCAAGCTTGCCGGGGAACGTCAAGCTCCGGCTGAGCCGCAGGTTCTCGCCGTGGAAGCAGAGGTTCCCGCAGCAGTTAGACAAAGCCGGTGGTTCTTTGGTCGATCAGACGACGCCAAATCGAGCCACCGGCCGACACCTTTCGCTCTAGTCTATGGAGCAGAGGCAGTTCTCCCCACGGAACTTCGTATCACGGATCACCTCGAGTGCTCGCTTATGATGAGCTTGAGCAAGAGCGATTGCGACAACATGACGCTACCGCTTCCTTGAGGAGGATCGTCTTGAGTGTCAGACGAGCTGCTCGATACCAACAAGCTTTGCACCGCTACCATAGCCGCAGTTAATGCCGAAGTCTCGAGGAAGGCGACCTTGTTCTTCGCACGTTCAGTCCGCCAAGAATTCCAACAAGTTGACGCAAAGTGGGAAGGCCCTTACCGGGTGAAACGAGTCACTAGGCTTTGGCGCTGTCCGCTTTGAGACCGAAGATGGCATTCCGTGAGCAACTCACGGAACATTGAGCATCTTCGTAAGTTTTACCCGTAGGGCGCGGTTGTCGGAACCTGTTCGGCAACCACCTTTTGTACAAGTCTTGCCGATGTTGCATGTAATCCTTTGTACAAAGCCGAGCGCTGCAGTGCATAAGCTAATGTGCTTCGCACATCTTGTCAATTTCATGCTTTCTACTTCTATTTTGCATGCGTTATCTGACACTTTGTGCAGCACATAACCCCGGTAAGCAATAACGAGCCATAAGGCTCCATATCTTTATTTTCTCTTCTTTCTCTTTCTCAAAGAAAGGAAGGTTCCCTCGCCCACAAGTTTGCCCGGGGGAAAGGAGAAGATAATGGTGTGGACCAAGCGTCGCTCAAGGAAGTCTACCCTTACCGGGAAGCAAACGACAGAAAAGCTAAGTTGCTAAAGTTTGAGCAATCAGTTTTAAAATTTTTAAGTTATCTTCCTCGAACGCCCGTACTTTGTATGGAAAACCTGTGTGCGGAGGAACCAACTCGTAGCTAGTTGCGCCCTTACTTTGTTTGGAGTCCGCTCAACAACTTAAGTGAGCTGCGATTGCGCGCTTACTTTGTTTCGAGTCCGCTCAACAACTTAAGTGAGCTGCGATTGCGCCCTTACTTTGTTTCGAGTCCGCTCAACAACTTAAGTGAGCTGCGACTAGTCGCGACAAGGTTTCTTGTCGGTAGCAGCACCGCCAAAGAAGTTGCCGACGTCTCAAGACTCGGTCATGCCTGTGTGCTCATACCGACAAGTTCCCTAAGAGCGTAGGGCAAAAACATACAAAGGAAGGAATCAAGTAAAGGAAATAACATAGCAATTGCTATCCGAAATAGAGTTATATTACAAGATAGCTTGTCGCAGCTCTAATAGATTGTTCTCATAACATGACCAGCAGCGGCAAGAAAAAGAGAAAGCGGGCGGCCTAATCTACACCGACCGCCGGGGGCTCTCAAGGAAGCAAAGGATGCTGCCGCAGCTGCCGAGGGATCAGCGGTCGGCGTAGCGCCTGGCGCTCCTGCGGCCTCAGGGCCGTCAGTGCGATCGCCGGACCCCTCGCCAGCTTCTGCGGCGGCAGCTTTGGCGGCTTCTTCGACGGCGGGCTCGTCAGCGCCAGCTTCTTCTCCGATGGCAGTGGTGTCGTCAGTATTGCCGCGCGCGTCCTCCTCGCCGGCGACCTCGGTCTCCATTGGCTCTGTGGCGGATGGATCTGGCGACCGGAAAATGAAGAAAAGTCAAGCAAATATTCACAAAGAAAATCAGAAGAAGAAGAAGAACACAAGGGAAGTTTTCAAGCAAGAGGATTACCTGTGCTAGGGTCTGCAGTCATGGTCTCCGCCACCAGGGGATCGCTGGAACTGCCCCTTGCCGGAGAACTGCCCCTTGCCGGAGAACGCTCCCTTGCCGGGGAATCCTCCCTTGGCGGTGTAGTCGAAGCAGAAGGCATGTCAGGAGCGGCTTGTGGCACTCTGGTAAGGCTGCTCTGCTCCTACACAAATCATGATCGAGATATCAGCAAAGAAAGGGCACCCATGCACGCCTAACAGCAGGAAGTAAACCATATACTTCTGTTTGGGGGCTGCGCGATGCCCGTCAGCCTATTTTGGGCCTGGCCCAACAGCGCTCGGCACCGTGTATGGCCCAGGCCCGGGGGCTCCTGTCGGTGTACTAGAGTAGGGGTACCCTAGTATCCCGAACTTGTGCACGGGCAGTTGCAGCCCTCCGCGGCAGGGCTTACCGGGTGACCGCCAAGGTCCCCCGTGGTTCCTTTGGAGCCATTCAAGAACAAAGTATTCAAGCCAAGGCACCTGGGAGACAAGGCCCCGGCAAGAGGAGCTTGCCGGGAAGGCCACCCAATGCACCTAGGAGACAAGGCCCCGGCAAGAGGAGCTTGCCGGGAAGGCCCGGTGAGCGACAAGCTTCCGGACGCGACAAGACAACAACTGCGGCAAGGCGCTTGCCGCGGCAGACCACCAATCTTTACCTGCGTTCCAGCACATCTACTAACGTGTCGCCCTGGGAGCTTTCCAGGCGCGCGTGGCAAGAGGCCGTGCGGCCAGCGGAGCGCGGTGGCAAGCGGCGCTGACAAGATTGCCATCGTGGCAAGCGGTGGCGCCCCTGGCGGTCCCTTTCTACACTATTAGGGCGACGTAGACATGCATTTAATGTCTTTGTCCCCTGCCGTCAGGGTTAGGTATGGTACACTGTACAAGTAGCTGTACCAACCACAACTCCTTTTACATTTTTACCCTTGTCTACGTTGCCACCTGTCGGAGACCCCTTGAGCATATAAAAGGAGGCCCGAGTGCAACGTAGAAAGGGTTCCGGAGGTTCGGCTCGTTCGGTTCATTCGACCCACTCGAGACCAGAGACACTCACGCTAGGTTTTGTAGCCTGCATTGCTCCTCGGCAAGAACACAATAGATCAAACAAGCAGCAGAGGAGTTTTCTCTCTCCGGAGAGCTCCGAAGCTGGGTAAACTGTCGTGTGCCTCGCCTCGATCCGCTCTTCGTGCGATCTCCGCCCCCCTCCGAACCACAAGGGGCCTGCTCCGCCGGCCCCATAGGTGTCCGTGGGTACGATCAGCCTCCCCGACACTCTGATACCACTGTTGGGGAATGTTGTAGAAAATAAAAAATTTCTACGCTTTCACCAAGATCAATCTATGAGTTCATCTAGCAACGAGAGAAAGGAGTGCATCTACATACCCTTGTAGATCGCGAGCGGAAGCGTTCAAGAGAACGGGGTTGAGGGAGTCGTACTCGACGTGATCCAAATCACCGATGATCCTAGTGCTGAACGGACAGCACCTCCGCGTTCAACACATGTACGGTTGAGGAAGCCGTCTCCTCCTTCTTGATCCAACAAGGGGGGAGGAGAGGTTGACAGAGATCCAGCAGCACGACGGCGTGGTGGTGGATGCAGCAGTGATCTCGGTAGAGCTTCGTCGAGCTTCTACGAGAGGGAGAGGTGTAGCAAGGGGAAGGGAGGCGCCAAGAGCACGGGTGCGGCTGCCCTCCCTCCCCCTTTATATAGGACCCCTAGGGGGGGGGGATCCGGCCCTGGGAGATGAGATCTCCAAGGGGGCGGCGGCCAGGGGGGTGGCTTGCCCCCAAGCCAGGTGGAGGCGCCCCCACTCCTAGGGTTTCCCAACCCTAGGCGCAGGGGGGGGGGCAAGGTGGGGGCGCACCAGCTCACCAGGGGCTGGTTCCCCTCCCACTTCAGCCCATGGGGCCCTCCGGGATAGGTGGCCCCACCCGGTGGACCCCCGGGACCCTTCCGGTGGTCCCGTGACAATACGGTGACCCTTGAAACTTTCCCGATGGTCAAACCTGACTTCCTATACATAATTCTTTACCTCCGGACCATTCCGGAACTCCTCGTGACGTCCGGATCTCATCCGGGACTCGAACAACTTTCAGGTTAATGCATACTCATATCTCTACAACCCTAGCGCCAAAGAACCTTAAGTGTAGACCCTCACGGGTTCGGGAGACATGAGACATGACCGAGACGCCTCTCGGTCAATAACCAACAGCGGATTTGGATACCCATGTTGGCTCCCACATGCTCCTCGATGATCTCATCGGATGAACCACGATGTCGAGGATTCAAGCAACCCCGTATACAATTCCCTTTGTCAATCGGTACATTACTTGCCCGAGATTCGATCGTCGGTATTCCAATACCTCGTCTGATCTCGTTACTGGCAAGTCACTTTACTCGTACCGTAATGCATGATCCCGTGACCAGACACTTGGTCACATTGAGCTCATTATGATGATGCATTCCGAGTGGGCCCAAAGATACCTCTCCGTCATACGGAGTGACAAATCGATCTCGATTCGTGCCAACCCAATGACACTTTCGGAGATACCCGTAGTGCACCTTTATAATCACCCGATTACGTTGTGACGTTTGGCACACCCAAAGCACTCCTACGGTATCCGGGAGTTGCACAATCTCATGGTCTAAGGAAATGATACTTGACATTTGGAAAAGCTCTAGCTAAACGAACTACACGATCTTTGAGCTATGCTTAGGATTGGATCTTGTCCATCACATCATTCTCCTAATGATGTGATCCCATTATCAATGACATCCAATGTCCATAGTCAGGAAACCATGACTATCTGTTGACCAACGAGCTAGTCAACTAGAGGCTTACTAGGGACATGTTGTGGTCTATGTATTCACACGTGTATTACGATTCCCGGATAACACAGTTATAGCATGAATAACAGACAATTATCATGAACAAAGAAATATAATAATAACCATTTTATTATTGCCTCTAGGGCATAGTTCCAACAGATAGAGCCTATGGCTGAAGCATAGGGAACATCTTTCATTTTCTCTCAATCTTCTGCAGTGGTCGGGCATTGAGTCTTACTCAACTTCACACCTTGTAACACAGGCAAGAACCCTTTCTTTGCCTGATCCATTTTGAACTTCTTCAAAACTTTGTCAAGGTATGTGCTTTGTGAAAGTCTAATTAAGCGTCTTGATCTATCTCTATAGATCTTGATGCCCAATATGTAATCAGCTTCACCGAGGTCTTTCATTGAAAAACTCTTATTCAAGTATCCTTTTATGCTATCCAGAAATTCTACATCATTTCGAATCAACAATATGTCATCCGCATATAATATTAGAAATGCTACAGAGCTCCCACTCACTTTCTTGTAAATACAGGCTTCTCCAAAAGTCTGTATAAAACCATATGCTTTGATCACACTATCAAAACGTTTATTCCAACCCTGAGAGGCTTGCACCAGTCCATAAATGGATCGCTGGAGCTTGCACACTTTGTTAGCACCCTTTGGATGGATAAAACCTTCATGTTGCATCATATACAACTCTTCTTCCAGAAATCCATTCAGGAATGCAGTGTTCACATCCATTTGCCAAATTTCATAATCATAAAATGCGGCAATTGTAACATGATTCAGACGGACTTAAGCATCACTACAGGTGAGAAGGTCTCATCGTAGTCAACTCCTTGAACTTGTCGAAAATCTTTCGCAACAAGTCAAGCTTTGTAGACAACAACATTACCGTCAGCGTCAGTCTTCTTCTTGAAGATCCATTTATTCTCTATGGCTTGCCGATCATCGGGCAAGTCAACCAAAATCCACACTTTGTTCTCATACATGGATCCCATCTCATATTTCATGGCTTCAAGCCATTTTGCGGAATCTGGGCTCATCATCGCTTCCTCATAGTTCGTAGGTTCGTCATGGTCTAGTAACATGACCTCCAGAACAGGATTACCGTACCACTCTGGTGCGGATCTTACTCTGGTTGACCTACGAGGTTCGGTAGTAACTTGATCTGAAGTTTCATGATCATCATCATTAACTTCCTCACTAATTGGTGTAGGTGTCACCAGAACCGGTTTCTGTGATGAACTATTTTCCAATAAGGAGCAGTACGATTACCTCATCAAGTTCTACTTTCCTCCCTCTCACTTCTTTCGACAGAAACTCCTTCTCTAGAAAGGATCCAAATTTAGCAACAAAAGTCTTGCCTTCAGATTTGTGATAGAAGGTGTACCCACAGTCTCCTTTGGGTATCCTATGAAGACACATTTCTCCGATTTGGCTTCGAGCTTATCAGGTTGAAGCTTTTTCACATAAGCATCACAACCCCAAACTTTTAAGAAACGACAACTTTGGTTTCTTGCCAAACCATAGTTCATAAGGCGTCGTCTCAACGGATTTAGATGGTGCCCTATTTAACGTGAATGCATCCGTCTCTAAAGAATAACCCCAAAATGATAGCGGTAAATCAGTAAGAGACATCATAGATCGCACCATATCTAGTAAAGTACGATTACGACGTACGGTCACACCATTACGCTGTGGTGTTCCGGGTGGCGTGAGTTGCGAAACTATTCCGCATTGTTTCAAATGAAGACCAAACTCGTAACTCCAATATTCTCCTCCACGATCTGATCGTAGAAACTTTATTTTCTCGTTACGATGATTTTCTACTTCACTCTGAAATTCTTTGAACTTTTCAAATGTTCCAGACTTATGTTTCATTAAGTAGATATACCCATATCTGCTCAAATCATTTGTGAAGGTGAGAAAATAACGATACCCGCCACGAGCCTCAACTTTCATTGGACCACATACATCAGTATGTATGATTTACAACAAATCTGTTGCTCGCTCCATAGTTTCGGAGAACGGCGTTTTAGTCATCTTGCCCATGAGGCATGGTTCGCAAGTACCAAGTGATTCATAATCAAGTGATTCCAAAAGTCAATCGAAATGGAGTTTCTTCATGCGCTTTACACCAATATGACCTTAACGGCAGTGCCACAAATAAGTTGCACTATCATTATCAACTCTGCATCTTTTGGCTTCAATATTATGAATATGTGTATCACTACTATCGAGATTTAATATAAATATACCACTCCTCAAGGGTGCATGACCATAAAAGATATTACTCATATAAATAGAACAACCATTATTCTCTGATTTAAATGAATAACAGTCTCGCATCGAACAAGATCCAGATATAATGTTCATGCTCAACGCTGGCACCAAATAACAATTATTTAGGTCTAAAACTAATCCCGAAAGTAGATGTAGAGGTAGCGTGCCGACCGCAATCACGTCGACTTTGGAACCATTTCCACGCCAAGATCGTCACCTCGTCCTTAGCCAATCTTCGCTAATCCGTAGCCCTGTTTCGAGTTGCAAATATTAGCAATAGAACCGGTATCAAATACCAGGTGCTACTGCGAGCATTAGTAAGGTACACATCAATAACATGTATATCACATATACCTTTGTTCACCTTGCCATCCTTCTTATCCGCCAAATACTTGGGGCAGTTCCGCTTCCAGTGAACAGTTTGCTTGCAGTAGAAGCACACAGTCTCAGGCTTAGGTCCAGACTTGGGTTTCTTCTCCTGAACAACAACTTGTTTGCCATTCTTCTTGAAGTTTCCCTTCTTCTTCCCTTTACCCTTTTTCTTGAAACTGATGGTCTTGTTGACCATCAACACTTGATGCTCCTTCTTGATTTCTACCTTCGCAGCCTTTAGCATCGCAAAGAGCTCGGGAATCGTCTTATCCATCCCTTGCATATTATAGTTCATCACAAAGCTCTTATAGCTTGGTGGCAGTGATTGAAGAATTCTGTCAATAACACTATCATCCGGAAGATTAACTCCCAGTTGAATCAAGTGATTGTTATACCCAGACATTCTGAGTATATGCTCACTGATAGAACTATTCTCCTCCATCTTGTAGCTGTAGAACTTATTGGAGACTTCATATCTCTCAATCCAGGCATTTTCTTGAAATATTAACTTCAACTCCTGGAACATCTAATATGCTCCATGACGTTCAAAACGTCGTTGAAGTCCCGGTTCTAAGCCGTAAAGCATGGCACACTGAACTATCGAGTAGTCATCAGCTTTGCTCTGCCAGATGTTCATAACAACTGGTGTTGCTCTTACAGCAGGTCTGGCACCTAGCGGTGCTTCTAGGACGTAATTCTTCTATGCAGCAATGAGGATAATCCTCAAGTTATGGACCCAGTCCGTGTAATTGCTACCATCATCTTTCAATTTTGCTTTCTCAAGGAACACATTAAAATTCAACGGAACAACAGCACGGGACATCTATCTACAACAACATAGACATGCAAAATACTATCATGTACTAAGTTCATGATAAATTAAAGTTCAGTTAATCAAATTATTAAAGAACTCCCACTTAGATAGACATCCCTCTAATCCTCTAAGTGATCACGTGATCCATATCAACTAAACCATGTCCGATCATCATGTGAGATGGAGTAGTTTCAATGGTGAACATCACTATGTTGTCATATCTACTATATGATTCATGCTCGACCTTTCGGTCTCAGTGTTCCGAGGCCATATCTGCATATGCTAGGCTCGTCAAGTTTAACCTGAGTATTCCGCGTGTGCAACTGTTTTGCACCCGTTGTATTTGAATGTAGAGCTTATCACACCCGATCATCACGTGGTGTCTCAGCACGAAGAACTTTCACAACAGTGCATACTCAGGGAGAACACTTATACCTTGAAATTTAGTGAGAGATCATCTTATAATGCTACCGTCGATCTAAGCAAAATAAAATGCATAAAAGATAAACATCACATGCAATCAATATAAGTGATATGATATGGCCATCATCATCTTGTGCTTGTGATCTCCATCTCCGAAGCACCGTCATGATCATCATCGTCACCGGCGCGACACCTTGATCTCCATCGTAGCATCGTTGTCATCTCGCCAACTATTGCTTCTACGACTATCGCTCTTTGCTTAGTGATAAAGTAAACCAATTACTGAGGCAATTGCATTGCATACAATAAGCGACAACCATATGGCTCTCGCCAGTTGCCGATAACTTCGGTTACAAAACATGATCATCTCATACAATAAAATATAGCATCATGTCTTGACCATATCACATCACAACATGCCCTGCAAAAACAAGTTAGACGTCCTCTACTTTGTTGTTGCAAGTTTTATGTTGATGCTACAGGCTGAGCAAGAACCGTTCTTACCTACGCATCAAAACTACAACGATAGTTCGTCAAGTTAGTGTTGTTTTAACCATCTCAAGGACCGGGCGTAGCCACACTCTGTTCAACTAAAGTTGGAGAAACTGACACCCGCCAGCCACCTATGTGCAAAGCACGTTGGTAGAACCAGTCTCACGTAAATGTACGCATAATGTCGGTCCGGGCCGCTTCATCCAACAATACCGCCAAACCAAAGTATGACATGCTAGTAAGCAGTATGACTTGTATCACCCACAACTCACTTGTGTTCTACTTGTGCATATAACATCTACGCATAAACCTGGCTCGGATGCCGCTGTTGGGGAACGTAGTAATTTCAACAAATTTCCTACGCACACACAAGATCATGGTGATGCGTAGCAACGAGAGGGGAGAGTGTTGTCCACATACCCTCGTAGACCGAAAGCGGAAGCATTAGCACAACACGGTTGATGTAGTCGTACGTCTTCACGATCCGACCTATCAAGTACCGAACGTAGGACACCTCCGAGTTCAGCACACATTCAGCTCGATGACGTCCCGCGAACTCCGATCCAGCAGAGCTTCACAGGAGAGTTCCGTCAGCACGACTGCGTGATGACGGTGATGATGTTGCTACCGACGCAGGGCTTCGCCTAAGCACCGCTACGATATGACCAAGGTGGATTATGGTGGAGGGGGCACCGCACACGGCTGGGAGAGATCAACAGATCAACTTGTGTATCTAGAGGTGCCCCCTGCCCCCGTATATAAAGGAGCAAGGGGGAGGCCGGCCGGCCCTTGGGGCGCGCCAAGGAGGGGGAGTCCTCCTCCTAGTAGGAGTAGGACTCCCCTTTCCTAGTCCAACTAGGAAGAGGGAAGGGGGAAGGAAAGAGAGGGAGAGGGAGAGGGAAAGAGGGGCCGCGCCCCCCTCCCCTAGTCTAGATGCATGTAGTATGCAATGTTGAATAATATTTTTTGTGATTTGCTACAGTAGAGTGTTATAAGGTTTTTGCATTGGTTTATACTAACTTATCTCACGAGTTCTTGTTGAGTTTTGTGTGGATGAAGCTTTTAAGATTTAGGAAAACTGTGATATGAGAGGAATTAAGGAGACGCAAAAGCTTAAGCTTGGGGATGCCCAAGGCATCCCAAGATAATATTTCAATAAGTCTCAAGCATCTAAGCTTGCGGATGCCCCGGTAGGCATCCCACCTTTTTTCTTCAACAATTATCGGTTAGTATCGGTTGGGCCTAAGTTTTTGCTTCTTCACAGGATGTGTGCTGTTCTTGGAATGTCATTTAGTTTTGTTTTGCTTGCTGTTTTAATAAAATACTTAGAACTGAAAGTTTTTAAATAAAATAGAGTCCTCAAATAGTTGCCCGGGAGGCTAGATAAGCGGCATTCACATCCCGTCAACGAAGCTCTTTTTCTATGGAATTACTCTTGTGCTTCACTTATATCCTATGAGTAAATTGTTGAATAAATTGAATGTCAGGAAGTTGAAATCATATCATGCCTAGTGGTAGCTTCACATTTGGGTTTAGAAAGTGAAACCTTTTGAGGCTTGACAATCACAATTTTGGTCATACAAGCAATTTACGAATAGTTAGTATAAGGAAGAGAACTTCCACATGCAAATACACTATCATGGAAATCTTTTGTGATTGTGAGCCCCCATCAAAATATTATATGCCAAATTGTTGATGTTGGACAAGGAAGACACCGTAATGGTTTATGTTTGTTCATATTCACATAGAAGTCATATTATCATAGATCCTTCAACATGTGGTGCTTGCCTCCCATCTTTGCTAGCCAAAAATTCCGCACCAAGTAGAGATACTACTTGTGCATCCAAAAACCCTTAAACCCAAATCTTATTTTCAAGAGTCCACCATACCTACCTAAGGATTGAGCAAGATCCTTCAAGTAAGTTGTCATCGGTGCAATAAGGCAATAAAAATTGCTTCTAAAAGTACTAGATCATTTAGTGTAAGATAAAATTGAGCGTTGTATGAACTTTTGATGGCAAAGCAATAAAAGCGACGGATTGCATACTAAAGGTTGCTATCATAAGGGGCAATATAACGTGACGTTCTTTTGCACTAAGAGGTTGATCATACAAACAAATAAGAGCATGACAACCTCTGCTTCCCTCTGCGAAGGGCCTATATTTTAATTTTTAATATTTATTTTTATGCAAAGAGTCAAAGTTATTCTCTCTATTCCTTTTTATTTTTCTCTTTTGGCAAGCATCATGTGGTGAGAAAAGATCTAGGCACATATGTCTAGTTGAATATGGGTAGCATGAGTTATTATTGTTGACATCACCCTTGAGGTGAATACGTTGGGAGGCAAAACAATAAGCCCTTATCTTTCTATGTGTCCGGTTGAAACGTTTTGCTCATGTGTATGCAGTGAGTGTTAGAAATCATAGAAGACTATATGATGGTTGAGTATGTGGAGCTGTTACTTAGACTTTGTTGAATAAGTTGAGTTGCAATCGCTTGGTGACTAAGAACATAGGTTGTTGAGTTTCAAGAGAGTTCATTGTTTGAACCTTAACATGTGAATTGGTTGCTACTATAACATGAGAAGTTTTATAAGAAAGGATTGCTGTGATGATGCTAGGAAAATTGATTGAAATTGTCATTGATCAAACTTGTGCACTTTGCTAGCATTCACACTTCATAAATTATTTCTTTTATCATTTACCTACTCGAGGACGAGTAGGAATTAAGCTTGGGGATGCTGATACGTCTCCAACGTATCTATAATTTATGAAGTATTCATGCTGTTATTTCAGCATTCTTGAATGCTTTACAATCATTTCATAGCAACTTTATATCATTCTTGGGACTAACCTATTGACCCAGTGCCCAGTGCGAGTTGCTATTTTTTGCTTGTTTTTTACATCGCAGGAAATCAATACCAAACGGAGTCCTAATGCAATGAAACTCCACGGAGATTTTTTATGGACCAGAAGACACCCATTGGGCCAGAGCAGCACCTGGGGGTGCCCCGAGGGGGGCACAACCCACCAGGGCGCGCCAGGGCCCCCTAGCGCGCCCAGGTGGGTTGTGCCCACCTCGGTGGCCTCCTGCACCCCTTATTTACACTATAAATTCCCAAATATTCTGAAACCCTTCGGGGTTACCCTAGATCAGAAGTTCCGCTGCAGCAAGGTCTCTGTATCCGCGAAAACCAATCTAGACCCCAGCGGCCACCACGATGAGGAGGGAGTAGTCCACCCTCGGTGCTGAGGGTTTGTACCAGTAGCTATGTGTTTAATCTCTCTCTCTCTTGTGATCTATATCATGGGCTTTGTTAATGTAGATGGATCATATGCTGTTTCTCCCCTCTATACTCTTGTTGTGATGAATTGAATCTTTACCCTTTGAAGTTTTGTCTTGTCGGATTGAATATTCAGATATGTGAACACATGATGTATGTCTTGCGGTATGAATACTTGAGGTGACAATGGGGTATCATATTGATTCACTTGATGTATGTTATGGCACTCAACTTGCGGATTCCCGAAGTGACATTGGGGAAATCTTTGCATAGGGGTTGATGCATGTTTTTATTATCTTTTCTCCGATAGAAACTTCATGGTCTCTTTGTAGTTCTTTGTGTGGATTGAGTATTATGAATATGAATTTGCTTTGGTGTTATTTTAGTACAAACTCTTGATTAGATCGATCAGAAATAATAACTTGTGTTATTTTAGTACGAACTCTAGGATAGACTGTACCCTACAAACAATTTCTATCTTTTGTTCTCCGCTAATAGGAACTCGGGAGTGATTCTTTATTGCACTTTGAGGGATAATCATATGATCAAACTATGTTAGCATTGTTAAGAGGTTGCACTAGTGAAAGTACGGACCCTAGGCCTTGTTTCCAAGCATTGCATGCAATGCCATTTTTTGTGCCCATTTACTATTTGCTACCTTGCTGTTTTTATTTATTCAGATTATAAAAATATATTTCTATCATCAATATTACACTTTTATCACCATCTCTTTGCCGAACTAGTGCACCTATACAATTTGCCATTGTATTGGGTGTGTTGGGGACACAAGAGATTTCTTGTATTTGGTTGCAGGGTCGTTTGAGAGAGACTATCTTCATCCTACGCCTCCCACGGATTGATAAACCTTAGGTCATCCACTTGAGGGAAAATTGCTACTGTCCTACAAAACTCTGCGCTTGGAGGCCCAACACGTGTCTACGAGAATAAAGTTGCGTAGTAGACATCACCCAACACTAGGATTATGGTATCCAAAGGGCTTAGAGTTTGATCTAGTTGGATTCTTAGATGCTGATTATGCTGGTGACAAGGTTGATCGCTAGTCCACATCAGGAACATGTCACTTTCTTGGACGATCTGTTGTCTGTTGGTCTTCAAAGAAGCGTAACTGTATCCCTCTCCACTCATCGAATCTGAACACATTGTTCTTTGGATCTTGCTGCACTCAGCTTATATTGATGAAGCAAACTCTCAAGGACTATGGCATCCACCTGAAGCATGTGCCTCTCTACTGCGACAATGAAAGTGCCATCAAGATTGCCAAACAACCCAGTTCAGCACTCGAAGACAAAGCACATTTAGATCCGTCATCACTTTCTCAGAGATCATGTCGTGAAGGAAGATATTGATATCATTTACGTCAACACTGAAGAGCAATTGGCAGATATCTTCACAAAGCCCTTGGATGAGAAAAGGTTTTGCAAGTCGCGGTGCGAGCTAAATATCTTAGAATCCTCAAATGTCATGTGATTGGACACACATCCTAATGCTTATGCTTGTTGATGACTTAGATGTGCAACACACAAAGTAATGTATATCTTCAATCAATGAAGACATACACTCTAAGTGTGAATACATTAACGCGGAATTTCACTTCGGAGTGCCATGATAATTGTGCATCGTGTCTGGGTCTAATACTTCCTATACGGTGGGTAATGCCACCACCAAAACTTTCTTGAAGATTTTCATTTGGCGTCATGATTGCATTATCTTCGCACTTGGTTTGTCTTCAACATTGATTTGAATTCGAGGTTTATCTTCGCAATGTTGATTTGGTCTTATACTAATACATACATATATGTGTGTTCTGTCCTCTACAACATTCACTTATAGCTATGCCTTCAAACTTGCAATTTTCTGAACTAAGTGAATGTGATCGGACCCTAACCTCTTCTGTGCTTCTTCCTCAAATTCTATCTGTCTAGTCATATTCAATCTGTTGAAACCTGTCAAATGTCTTGACTGTGTCCTTGTCAGCTAAAGACACAGAGACACACATTTAAATATGTTTTAATGCAATATCTCTTTTGCCTGAATACCGGAGAAGCTGGAATGACCACCCGACAATCCGGGCGTGCGTGGGAACATGGAACAACTTCCAATAAGTTGCGTGCATGCCACGTGTCCATCAGATGTGAACCGCCAGGGGCACCTACGTAATTTCATTGTGCAGTCCCTTTCCTTATAAATACCCACATCGCGCGGTCATTATCTTTTCTTCCACCTCGCCACCCCGCTCAAACCCTAGCGCCTCCGCTAGCTCGCGTCGACGCCGGAGACAAAGCGCTTAGCTGTCGCGACATCTTCGACGCTATCCTCACGCCGACCGCGGACCTCGTCTTCTCCGCCGCCGGCGTAGGTGTCTTCTGACGCCAAGTTAGGGCGCGGGAGATTGGACTGCTCGACTTTCCTTTCTGCCTCGTCTAGCAGTTCGTCAGTGGTAATTAAATTTCAATTTTTACAGTCTTTTTGATCTGTCAAATCCATCCACTTCAACCAAAAGTGGTTTCTACACCTCCAAATCTAGATCTGTCACTTTCTGAATCTCATATCTTGCAAAGTATGTTTACTTATGCTTCATAACTAGTTAGACTCCTCACCTGTACTTATTCATGGATTCGTACAAATCTGGAACCAACTCACTTCAAATAAGTGAATGTCTTCGCACTATGAGGTCAATGTCTTCAAACCGATTTAGCTTCAAAATCTTCTAAGAATGCATATGACCTCTTCCCCTTCCATCACATCTCTAATGCTATCACAGGTACATGTCCGTGGGAGAATCCCTTGGTTCTCATAGTCTGCATTCATTTGCAAAATTCTTACAGCATCATATTCACTCCCCTGAAGCCAGTTCTTGCCTGACAAGTAAACGGAAGCCTTTTACTGTTCTGAAGCCAATTTGTCTGAATATCATGGCCACTGAGAAATCAGCAAGGAAGGGTGGCAGGCAACACCGAGGCAATATTGCTCTAGATCTGCCTCCGGATCTGTATGCGATGTACAAGACTGATCCTGAGGAAAACTACAATCAGCGCAAGACCCGAATCCAATGGATTCGAAGATGTTGGGCAGAACAGTGGTTCAAGTATAACTTCGTCACTGCTGAATATGCTGAAAAGAATGCCATCAAGCGCCCGTGGGGTGATATTCTATACAATAATTTGCAACCCAAGTCGAAGCCTGAAGCCATTGCCCAAGGTTTCTATCCGTGCATGGTCAGAGGACATAAGCGTGAATGCCGACCCATCATCCATGTTATGGTGTCGTGGCGACAATATCTTCAAGCGCAACTACGGTTTGCAAAAGAGTCAGATGCAAAGAACAAGAGGGATCTTGGACTCAACTTCAACCCTGGTCCATCTTCTCCAAGGCCGGATGGCACACCTGAAGCTAATCCCAATGTCATCGGCCCCTTCAACAGCTTCGATGGGCTCCTCTCTCACATTGCTGCTCAGAGGGACACGGTGGAGCACTCTAGTGATGACGCAGACTCTGAAGATGCGCCAGCACCACCGAAGCAGAAGAAAAATAAGTCAAAAGCTTCGAAGCCCTCCGCCACACCAAAAGCTTCGACTGTGAAGCCGTTGAAGACTGCACCTCTTGAACCTAGTGTGCAGTCTGAAGATTTGTCTCGAGTCTCCAAGAAGACCAAGAAGACGAAGAAGCCCATGAAGGTTTCTGGGCATGAACTGACTCCTGCTGCTATTTTGCGCAACGAGGAAGACACCATTGATCTATCCAACAATAAATATCTTGGTGATGAAGCGCTTGAGATGCTGATCAAAAGCAAGCAAGAGGCGGAGATCTTCAACAATTTGCCCCTCTTTGATGTTGACATATTGAACAGCTTCATCAATGAATGGTTTGATGACCAGAGCATCAGTATTGATGACCTTCAGCTGCCCGTAGACATAAGTGTCACGTTTCACAGAGCCGTTGCTAATGAGTTGGCCTTGGTTCAGAAAATCGTTGAGCTCAAGAACAAGATTGATCATGAGAAGGTGCATTTCAAGAAGAACATGGCCAAGCTCAGTGTGGCTGATGTGCAAATCTTCAAGCAGATGCTGCATGATCTCAAGGCTGAATTCCACAAGAAGCGTGAAGAAGCCAAAGGCTCACGTGAGCGCATGAAGTATTATGCATAGAAATGTGTCCAAGCACATAATGAAGCTAAAAGCGAAAAGCTCTTGGGTGTCCTGTCATCGACCCCGGGATGGCTGCCAAGCAAAAGAAGAAGTTTGTTGCGGCCCAATCCGAAGCTCCAAGGCAGAAAGAACCTCGCATTGTCTTCCCTGCCAGTATGACTGGCTTGAAGCCAAAGGTTCCCTCAGCAGCTTCTGAGCTGAAGAAGACAAGGCTAGCTTAAGCCAAATCCAGGAAGAGGAAGCACAAAGACACCTTTGATGGTGCTTCCTCCAAGAAGAAATTGAAGACAAAGTCTTCAAAGAAAGAGCGTGTTGCTGCCCCAGAGCCCCTCGTCATTGAACCCATTTTAGTTGCTCTCCCTGCCACCACCAACCAAGATCGTCGCCTAGTGATCCATGAGCCTGCTTACACAGAGGCTCCTGAAAGTGAAGAAGTTCTAGCTGTTGACCCCAACGCAGCTTAAGACATTGGTCACGAAGACAATGTTGATGATGATGTAGTCCTTCCTCAGCTCCAGCCCCAATCGGTATCATCACCTGCTCTCATGAGCAGTGAACTCATTAGCATTGGTCATCCACTGACGACAATTGATCAAGATGACTCATGGGCGGAGCGACAACAACAAGAAACCCCTCTGTAAGATCTCACACCAAGAACACCACCACCTCAAGTCACCACTCCGGTGCTTGACGATGATAACTACATGGTGCATACCACTCTCTCCAAAGGCGTCGCCAGCATTTCGCAGGCTTCGCAAAGGCCCCAGGCCACAGGTCACCATGTCAAGCATTCCAGAAGGGGAAGTGCAACAAAGCTCAGTCGCACGTCAAGTGTTTCCTGAAGCCACCCCTACTGTGTCTGCCTCCGAGTCTGAAGCCCAAGTGGCTGAAGACATTCCGGCTGCATCAGCCGACGAAGACAAAGAATATGATAGAGAAGAAGAAAGAGTTGCCACACCCCTGCAAGTGATCCAGTTGAAGAAAATGTGACTATGCCCGACCCTCCAGTCATTGAACAGATGGAGGTTGAAAACAATGAGGCTGCCACAAACAATGCCACTGAAGCCAATGACTCAGTCATGGCTGAATACAATGTGGAGCCTGAAGACAATGCTGCCACTGACACAATTGTGCCAGCAATCAGCTCCAATGACGTTGTTCCTCCCCCAAGGCCTCACACCATTGAACAGGCATTTAATCAAGGTGGGCAGCTCATTACAGTTAAATGGCCTATTATGGTTCCACCTACTGCTCCCGTGCCTCAATATGACTATCATGTGGAGTAGAGGCCTCAAGTTCAGAAGCCCAAGCTTAGGCTGCCAAGGCTTCCAAGTACTGCAACTACACAGGGTTCTTTCAGCATGCACAGCTTTAGAGACCACAATACTTTCTTTGACAGCGCCAAGAACCCTTACACGAAGCCAAAGATCTCCTCAGACAGATTTTGGAGCTATCAACAGTGAAGCTATTACTCATGCATCCTCTACAACCAAGACCGGATTTATCTGCACAAGCGTCTGGACTGCGATGCTATGGTTGGGCTGCCATGTCTTGAGGAAGCCCTTGACTGCTTCAGGTATGTTGGACTTCTGCCCTTTGTGACTGACAAGGAACATTGGAATGAAGAGCTTTTGCTGCAGTTCTATGCCACTCTTCATATTCGAGGCTACACCAGGGATCCGAAGACTTGGATCCTTGAGTGGATGACAGGTGATGTGCATCATGAAGCCAAAGCTCAGGATATCATTGAGCTTACTTCCCTGCCCACTCCAGGCGAGTTATACGAACCTGGTTGTCTGCTTCATCAGAATGAGCTGCAGAGTATCTTTCAGAAGCCAGAGCCAAACATGAGCCAAATGCTTAGCATGATGAAGCCATTGCCTCAAGACGATGAATATCCAAAGGAATTCCTTGTCAAGGACCTTGAGTACTTGCCACGCATAGTGTACCATATTTTGAGGCGTACTCTCTGGCCCATCAAAGGATATTCTTCTGAAGCTAAACTTGAAGGCGCTATGAAGACTTTGGTATTCTATATCATCAATGGCATCAGATTAAATACTCAGGATTTCTTCATCAGACAACTTGCTGCTTCTGGGATTGATCTGTTTGGTCTGAAGTTCTATGCTCCATGGGTGATGCGCTTAATTAAGCTTCATTCTACCATTGACTATCAGCCTTCAGCGCGCAACCATGTCGTTTTTCTGCCTGATGTTGATATGTCCATTGAAGCCATCTACCCCGAGCCCGCCAAGAAGCCTCTGAATCTTCAGAATGCTGAATTTCAGAGCTTCACTCAGCCAATTGAAGGGATTCTTGTGCCCAATGCTGCAACTCCTGCATATCCTCTGGCTGGCAACCTGCGCATTCCACACCGCGCCAATATTGAAGCCACTGCTAGCACCGTAGCTCAAAGGCCTCAGAAGCATCCTCGGGTCCTCAATGACCGTGAGCTTCTGGTGGCTTTACATCAAAAGCAGGATAGGCATCATGACTGGCTGAAGTGTTAGATGCAGAGTGTCTTGGTGGATGTCAATCGCATTCGCAACTTGGCCACCAAGAACTCGTTTGTTGCACATGAAGCCTGTAGGCGGTCCTGGAAGAGCCTCACAATGCTCTTCCCTGAAGAAGATCTTCGCGAAGATGGCTTCACCGAGAGCTTAAAGTTTGACTCCAGGCCTCCTCAGAATGCAAGTTGGCGTCGCACTCCATCTATTGAAGATTCTGAATATTCGTCTTCGGCTACAACTGTTGTTGCCAGAGTCGTCGATGAAGAAGATGACGCCACTTCACCAACTTTATCTGCACTGCATCATGATTCTGCATCAGGCCCGCCTGCACCATCAATGTAACACCCCTAGTGTCATGCTACAATAATCCCCTGTTCATGGTGCCATGTCATCATTTTTCATTGTTGCTAAATCCCCCTTTTGATTCAACCCGGTCCTAATTCAAATTTAAAATTCTAAGTGAACTCCAAAAGTTCGCAAAACATGGAAATTTAAAATGTTGATCATGTGACAAATATTCATTTGTTAATATTGGTGGTGAACCAAAATTCTTGCAAATTGGTTGAATGCCCTAAACTAAAATAAAACAAAGTGCTAAAAAGAAAATAGAAAATGCCTCCCTTTCCCACGTGGGCCTCGACCCACACCCACCAGCCCACATGACTCCACGGCCTAGATGGCTCTAGGCCCAACCACCCAGCACTACTAACCCCCTGGCACCTAACCCTAGCCCGATCCACCACCACACTCCGACTTCCCCCACGATCCCCTCGCTCCTCCCCCTCCCCCCTCGATCCAGATCGGGCGCCTCTGGCGCCGATCGACACCAACTCCGCCGCCGCTCGGACACTCCCTCGCTGGAGCGCCTCGCCCCACCAACATCGCCCTCGACCTCTTCGTCCCCGACGGCGCCACCTCGTCTCGACGTCACCCCACCGCCTCGTCCTCATCATTGCACCATCCTCGACCTCCTCCTCAATCGCGGCTCCTCTGAGCCTCGCCGGCGTTCCCCTACAATGAGGGTGAGCCGCCATCCGTCCTCCTCTTCCCCCTCGCCCGATCGTCCCACCACACCTCAGCGCCTTGTGGCCATCATGGCTTGCGCCGTGTAGAAGCCACGTCCGACGACGCGCCCGAATCATGACCCTTCTCGGCGCCCTCACTGCGCCCGCCCAGCCTTTGTCCCATGACCGCCGGCTTCTGTCGCTCTGGCCGCCCTGCTGCCCCCCTAGCTCATGACGCCATGCAGCCCTATCGCTACTGGCGTAACCCGCCGGCTACTGCTCCGTTCATGACCGTTGTAGTAGCTCGCCACCCGTGACTGGCTGTCGCCGCTTGTCTGGCCTTGGCCACCGACGCTCATGTGCCCGTGCGAGGCCAGGCAGGGAAGCCAGTTGTGCCCCTGTCTAGTGGGGCTGGCCCTGCTTAATTAGGGGGCCTAATCCCCTGGTTAGTGCTAATCCCCCTTATCACTAACCCCCCAGCTAACTAAAACTGTTAGATTCGTTTTTTTATTAAAATGTGGCACTGAACGGTGGACCCCCCTCTAATTCTTAAAATTAATAAAACTGATAAAATTGCCCCTATGACACTTGGGCCCCACTGCCTAGTTTTGACTAGTCAACAGTCAACACTTTGATTTGTTGATCACGAGTCAACACCCTCTGGCCCCACACGTAATAGACTCTAGCTAGAATAGCACTAGGTACAAATGTATATTTTGTTTTTATTTCAAATTATTAATAAATTCGAAATCAACTAAAACTTTGAATAATCATTTAAAATAAACTGTATATCAGATTAAAATGTTCTCTACATGAAAGTTGCTCAGAACGACGAGACGAATCCGAATACGCCCTTCATTCGTCTATCACACGTCCCTAGAATAGCAAACATTGAACTTTTCCCCTCCGGTTCATCTGTCTGACAGACGTCCGGAATCGGGAAAACTTTCCCGGATGTCATCCTCCTTCGCCAGTATCGCCTAGCGCTGCGTTAGAACACCTCTAGCACCGCTTATTGTCTTGTTATGTTTATGTTTGCGTGTATTTACTGTTTCTTCCCCCTCTTCTTCTCCGGTAGACCTCAAGACCGCTGCTGATGCCCCTATGATCGACTACGTCAACGACGACCCCTCCTTGCCAGAGCAACCAGGCAAGCCCCCCCTTTGGTCATACCGATATCGCCCATTCCATTCTCTCATGCTTGCATTAGATTTTGCTACTGTTATTGTTTGCTCCTATTCTGATGCATAACCTGCTTTTGTATCTGCTGTTGTACCTTACCTGCTTATCCTAAACTGCTTAGTATAGGTTGGTTACTGATCCATCAGTGACCCCCACCTTGTCCTTGTTGCCCCTGCTTCATCATTGAAGACCCGATCAATGGGATCAAGACCAGGCCTGTGCATCGCACATCACTTTCCCCTTAGTTGCTCGACACTACTGGGTTACTATCGAGTGCCGAGGGTGAGACCTCTACAACACTTCTGATGTTAACCCTGTAGTGTAGCTATTCGGTCGTGGCCATCGAGGGTGATTCCGCCTTAACCACTTCCTATACGACTTTGTCGTGCAACCCCTCAAGTGTGAACCTCGGGGGTGGTTCCTCTTACGTTCACCTTGATGATTACATCGAGTGGAATCCATCGGGGGCGATTCCTCGGGTTTTCCCCTTGATGTTTGGACACACAGTTACTATGGTTACTATGACTTTACACTGAACCATGTCCCGAGCGAGCTTAATTGCGAGTGATGTGGAGACGGGTTGACCTGGAGGGTGCCCGCGAGATAATTATGAGGCGTGGCCGGGCATTCCTAGCCCTTGCCGCAAGTCCTTGAGATGGGGCAACGGGGTCACATCTTTCGTGAGTCTCTGCTTGTTACCGCGCGTTCCTAATCCACTACCAGTTGGATATTTGATCTGAAGGGCCTCTGGCCTGATAGCACTCACTACAAAAAAAGACACATCCGTGACATTTTGGGCCGAATGAAATTTTTTTCTGTCATACATATGACACTTCTATGACGATAATTGTGACAAAAACGGTAACATCATAGATGTGGTGGGCTCCTACTTCTATGACAAAAATCATGACAAGAATGGGCTTTTTCCCGGGCGGGCCGGAGACGCAGCTGCATGACATTCTTTGGGCTGTCCATGACGGAAAAAACCATGGTAGAAGCGAAGCGAGGAAAATTTCGGGAGTTCCCGCCACGGTGGGAGGTCGGGGCCGAGCGACGCGCTGCTTTCTCTCAGACACGTACACGCTGCAAAAGCGAGGCGTTGGCTCTAATCGAACTCGAGCGAGGTGTTGGGCTCTAATCGAACCCGAGTGATTGACCGCAGTTACGCGTACATCGAACCCGAGCGATCGATCGATGGTCGTTAATCGAACTCGATCGGGCGATTCTTCGCCATCGCTGCTAATCAAGCCGATCGATGCTACCTGCAGGATGAGCGATTGGCGTTGCGGGGGGGTTGGATGAACAGTGAGCGGTGGCATTGCCTCTGGATGAACAGGACCCGTGGTGTGGTGGAGGGCTGGATGAGCGATGAAGCGGTGGAGGGGTGCCCGTGGAGGGTGGATGAACATGACCCCGTGGTGTGGAGGGTTGGATGAACAGTAGACGGTGGAGGGGTGCCCGTGGAGGGGTGGTTGAACAGGACCTCGTGGTGTGGAGGGCTGGATGAACAGTATACGGAGGAGGGGTGGTTGAACATTATCCGGTGGAGTAGCGCGCGGTGGAGGCTGGATGAACAGGTGCCCGTGGAGGCCGGAGGAGGTCGACGGTAGCCCGTGGAGGCTGGAGGAGGTCGACGGTGGAGATGAACAGATCCCTGGAGTCCTGTTTTGCGGTACGCCACACCCTCCCGGCGAACAGGACCCCGTTTCGACTATAGGAGGTCCATTTCGTCCGTTTTGCGGTACGCCACACCCCTCCCGATCAACAGGACCCCCGCTTCGACCGTAGGAGGTATGTTTCCTCCATTTTGCGGTACGCCACACCCCTCCCGATCAACAGGACCCCCGTTTTGACCATAGGAGGTCCGTTTCGTCCATTTTGCGGTACGCCAGACCCCTCCCGATGAACAGGATCCCGTTTCGTCCGTTTTGCGGTACGCCCGACCCCTCCGAATGAACAGGATCCCGTTTCGAACGTGGCCGATCGAACACAAGGCCGTTTCCTCCGTTCTGCGGCACGCCAGGCCTCGTTTCCATCGCCTGTTCCGTCCAAGCCCTCCCGATGAACACGAGCACACATTTCGTTCCGACCCAGCTGGTTGGCTCCCATGCGTTCCGTTGCCTCCCGATGAACACGACGCATTCCGTTGCCTCCCCATGAACACGACGCATTCCATTGCCTCCCCATGAACACGACGATGACGTTGTTTCTCCGTTCCGACCCAGCCATGTCAACGAGCCCTTGCCGCACGTATGCGCGAGTAGGCCTTTGAGGACCCGCCCGTATATACGCATACGTGGCCGTATTTTCTTTCTTGCACCCTGGCCGTTGTACGTACGTGTACATGCTACATGCGCGCCTCTACTACGACACATGCGTGCCTCTACATCCACCAGTATATATGGATGTACACGTTCACGATCAGAATGACAACGCTACGTAAGCTTCAACCTGGTGGGTCCCGACTGTCAGACACTTCCTTGCCTGCGAAGATGTAGCTGGTGGGTCCCAGCAGTCAGGGGAGCGAATCGTTTTTTTGCCTGGACGCACTTCCTTGTGTGCGAAGATGTAGCTGGTGGGTCCCAGCAGTCAGGGGCAAACGTTTTTTTTGTGAAAAACGGTGGCCCGTCCGGTGGGTACCTGTTGTCAGGTGGAGGAATAATTATTTTGCACATAATAAGGAGGCACTTCCTTGCTGCGGCCGTGGACCTAGCAGCCAGCCCCTCCACGTACAGTCCACGTCCGATGGAAGTCATTCCTTGACCACGTTGACCACGCCGCGCCGAGAGAACCAGGGCGGTGGACGACGGCGAGGCCTAGGAAGGGACGACGGGAGCCGGGAAGACGCGGCAGTGGAAGCCCGCGTGGAGAGGAGTACGAGGGTTCACCGGTTCGGCGGTGTGAGGCTGCCGTCGGCTGCAGTGGCCTGGCCAAGAGTGGGAATAGTAGGCGGTGAGGCCTCGGCGGCAAAGACAACCGCCACGGGAGGCAGGAGCATGCGGCACGACCGGCGCTTGCTGAAGGGCCGGAGCAAGAAGACCAGAGGTTGAAGAAGCACTACGGCCGTTGGATGGACATCGTCACGATCACCGGAGCTAGAATCGTTCATATTGACTAAAGTTGACAAAGGCCCCGGCCGATCAACTTAGTAGGCCCATTAAGTCAGCCTCCCACCATGGTGGGTCCCAGCTAGCAGGGGAGTATTCATTTTTTGTGCGTAATAAGGAGGCACTTCCGGTGGGTCCGAAATGACTGGGGAACGTTTTTGAAATACGCAGGCCCGTCCAAGGGTCCCAGTGATCGGGGAAACGTTTTTTCGCGAAATAAGGTGGCCCGTCCGGTGGGTCCTCTTTGTTAGGTGGAGGAATAATTATTTTGCTTGGCGTAATAAGGAGGCACTTCCTTTATGGGCGCTGGACCCACTGTCGGCCTCTCCATCAGACAAGACTTCTTCCGATGGAAGTTGGTCGTTGACCATGTTGACCACGCCACGGCCGAGAGCACTGTATGGTGGTGCGGAGGACGGCGAGGCCTAGGGAGGGGCGACGCGAAGCCGGGGAAGACACAACAGTGGAAGCCTGCACGGAGAGGAGTACGAGGGTTCACTGGTTCGGCTGCGGTGTGAGGCTGTCGTCGCCGAAGAATAACAGGGGGTGTGGGTGAGTGGAGGGATGGCCTGGCCAGCGGTGGGAGTAGTATGGGGGCGGTGAGGCCTCCGCGGCAGCACAGCCGGCCATGGGAGGCAGGAGCAAGGGTGACGACCAAGGCCCGCTGGGCGGCTGGACCAAGAAGACCAGAGAGGTTGAAGAAGCACTACGGACCGTTGGATGGACATCGACGGTCACTTTGAAGCTAGAATCGTTTATATTGACTAAGTTGACAAAGCCCTTGGTACGCTCCAACTTAGTAGGTCCACAGTGTCAGCCTCCAAAGCGGTGCGCCCAGGATGTCAGGGGAGGAATCATTTTTGGGCGGTCAAGCTAAGTATATCCGAGATTGAAGAAGAAGCACGACATCCGTTGGATAGACATCCAACAGCCACTGCTGCTAGAACCGTGTGTTGACTATAATAAGTTGGCAAAGCCTTGCATACGCGTCAACTTATTTTTTTTAGGGGACGCGTCACTTAGTAGGCCCACAAGTGTGTGGCAGAGAACTTATAGCCCATTTGCGTTTTGTAAGAATGTGCAGCCCATTTTTGAATTCTAATGGAATTTACAACAGCCCATTTATAGTTTGTTAAAAGTACAACCCATTTTCTAGCTAGGATAATGATTAATAATTTCAACCAACCGTTGAAGACAGAATTCAATACAATTTCCCACATTTTGATGGGCTCCGAAATATTTTTATCCCGAAATTTCTAGTCAGATTAAATATAAATGTGTATTACGTAAAAATCCAACGAAACATTGCGCGTGCAACAATGAAAATTTAAGATTTTCAAAATCCATAAATAATATTTTATAAACTAATTTCGTGTTTGGTGCATTTTTTATAGTTACTGCCCAGTTTTTAGAATTACATCCCATTTATATTTTTTAAAGCCCGTTTTCCTGTTAAGCCTAATGCATCCCTCCTAGGAAAGATTTGCAGCCAAATGGGCGGAGAATAACAAGTTGACCTTGCCCGGTATTCCTCAAAAGACGATAGCTGGGCTAGCCATTTTCATCTTGAAAAAATTAGTATCCGGGCTGGATATCTGGCTGGGCTAGACGGGCCACAACCCGCCTAATTAATACCTCGCTCTCCTCCGAACAACAACGTAAATCATCGCCAAGAAAAACTCTGCAGTGCTCACACGTCAAAAACACAAATACTGCTCGAGCTGCTTGGTCCCAGCTGTCGGCCGCACCTTGTGCAATTCTCTCATTTATATTGACTACATAGGTTGACAATGGTGTGGGATCGTGATGTCGTGAAACCAGGAGAAAGCAAAAAATATAGTTGTACATAATAAGGAGGCACTTGCGACGTGCGGCTATGGCCCTAGTGGGTCCCTAGTGTCATCCAACAAAATAGTCATCTCCCGAATCCTCATGTTCGTTGACGATGTTAACAATGCTCGGCGCCACGACGAGCGCAACAACTTCGAAGGGCAACGGAGAGGGCCTCATGGGCCCTACTTAATGGTCTCGATACATACCATCGCTCATTCAGGAAGCCGTGATCATCGGACACCTATGAGCACCTTCGAGAAACTGAGACGACAGGAAACGGTAAGGCCGCGCTTGGGAGCTCTGGTTTATTTCAAACCTGTATTAACATACAAGTGTAATTTACTCGTCATCGGAAACAACGCGTAAAATACAGGCGTAATGAAACAGGGGGCCCGAGGTCTGTAAGTAAAACCGGCGGGTTACGCGTGTAATTTGAAAGACCAGTGTATATTTTACGAGCACTGCTATATGGACGACATTACCAGAAGATACATGCACGACGTGCGTATCATGCCATCCATGGGCAAGGCTGAAACAACAGCTAATGGCTGGATTAGCAATCGTCCGAGTGTCGTTCAGCGTTTTTATCGTGTGTGAAGTACTTCCGATATTTTACTAGTCGAAATCGACCAACCAAGGGCCTTCGCCTGAGACCATCTGCTTTAATTTACAAGCGTTAGTTTTACAAGCAGTTTTGGTTAGAAAACGACGATCCAATCACGGCCTAATATCATGAGTTGGTCGGAAGATCATATGGTTTCACGTCTAACCTACCCGACTTGTCGTATAGGCTATGAATGAAACATCAGACGATGAACTTCTTAAGCACGGAAACAAAAAAAGAGGATGATCTTCTTAACAAGCAAATCACTGGCATTAGATCGACATGCAAAGCAATACGAAGCATTATTCTCACGAGGCACGGTGAACAGCTCGTGATGCCGCATGCCACAACATTCCAAGCTCAACTTTGCAATCAAACACAAGGCCTGGCATTACATATACAATATTCAGAACAAACTCTTAACACAGGAATATCTCAGAGTAACTATTTACTTCTAAACTAAACACAGGAATAGGAAAAAACACTCGACGCTGCTCACAAAGAAGGGCGCCCCACTCAAAAATATCAAATGCATGTCTTCTGGCTAACATCAATGAGCAAATTTTGACAAGGTTTTCCAATTCCAATATATTAAACTAACGTATTCTTTCTAACATCAATGATTAAATTTTGACAAGCTTTTCCCATTCAAAATATGTAATGCCTACGATCGTGGAGTCCTGTCGCTTCTTGTACTTGTTTGGGCACTTTTTGCCCAGGGCACTCCATGTGTTGTTAAATTGCCAATGGTCTCTGCAGACTAGTCATGTGACCGGTGTCTAATATTTATGGCACCGTCAAGTAATGGAGGGATTCGGTGCCAAACTAAGAAAAGGTGAAATTGGCACCTCTTTTGGCCTACATACTGGAAGGCCTAATACTGTGTAAAGCTTCTCGGTCATTCCTTCTGTAATGTAGCGCAAACAGTGACTGCTTCTTTCTGCAAAGTGGAACGACCAACTGGACCCAGTAATGCAGCAGTTTGCCTTGGACACATTGACTCCTTTTGTACAGTTCAACTAAAATCAAAGTCGGAATAAAACCGAGCTTTAATTTTGATATCCTTGTAAGCAACAAAAGGTATAAGGGAAACAATTACTGAGAAATAACGGTTGATGACTTGTACTCCCGTAAGAAAAACATCTCTTGATCTACCCTATCTTAATGGGAAACAAAGCAGAGAGTAGCAATTCTCAATCAATTGTGATTCATTCATATTAATCGAGACATATCTTAACAATGCCTTGTTTCAACATGTATAAAGAAATCTAAAAGCGTAAAAATATCATTCCTAAAACAATGCGACTGATTCATTTTAACAGACATTATCTTAACAATACCTTGGTTAAACATGTAGAAAGAACCACAAAGGTGATAGTACCATTTGTAAAACAACATGTAAGTCTCAGAATCGATATATAATAACAGAGACATTATCTCAACAATACATTTCTTAAACATGTACTCCGCCGATCCCTAATGTAAATGGTACTCCTGCCGATCCCTAACAAGTGTTTGCAGCTTTGAACTAAGATTCAAAGAGTTAATTACGAGGAAGGTCAGACGACCTTTCAAGACCAAGATTTGAAACAACTCATGAGGAAGATCTCAAAGAGATCTCAACACATATATGGAAATCCGGTCTCATTTTGTGCAGTTCCACCAAAATTAAGTGAAGCAAAATGTCGCAATAGCAACAAGTTGAATAGATATCCCTGTTTAACAGAGGCAAAAAGGAATCAATTTCTGGCCAATAAAGGAGGATGAAACATGCGGCCCCAAAAATGGTAATCCCGCCAATCCCTAACAAGTGTTGCAGTTTTGAAATAAGATTCAGTAGTTAATTCTGAGAGTGGCATTGCTTAATTTTACCAGAAAAGCATAAACAGTTCCACGGGAGAGTGGGCGCAACAACAACATGTCCTTCCATCTACTTATAAAGGGGGTGATGCAGAGTTTGTTGTAACAAAGCAACAAGCATAATGTCTGGGTTGGTCCCACTTTTGTTCACTACTTAATGGGAAAAGACAGCAATATAATTTCTTCAATTCAACATTTATTTAAAACAGTACCAATACAAGTAGCACAACATCTCAAAGCACACTGCACAATCATGTGGATGAAGGCCTGTACTGACCTTTCATGAGACGGACAAAGATAAAATATGAATCTTCCAACACGAATAGGAAATCCAATCTCGTTTTATGCAGTTGCACTGAAATCAAGCAAAGTGTTTCGCGTAGCGAAGCAAAATTTTGCAATAGCAACAAGTTGAATAGATATCCCTGTTTAAACAGAGGCAAAAAAGGAATCAATTATTGGCTAATAAAGGAGGATGAAACATGCGGCCACAAAAATGGTAATCCCGCCAATCCCTAACAAGTGTTACAGTTTTGAAATAAGATTCAGTAGTTAATTCTGAGAGTGGCATCAATTACTGGCTTATAAAGGGGGTGATACTGAATTTGTTGTAACAAAGCAACAAGCATCATGTCTGGGTTGGTCCCATTTTTGTTCACTACTTAATGGGAAAAGACAGCAATACAACAGCTTCAATTCAACATTTATTTAAAACGGTACCAAAACAAGTAGCACAACATCTCAAAGCACACTGCACATCATGTGGTTGAGGCCAAGATTTGAAACAACTCGCCACGAAGACTGGAAACAAATATCGATCTCCTTTTGTGCAGTTCCACCAAAATTAAGCAAAGTCACCGGTGTGATATTCAAGTTGAACTGCACAAAAAATCTTAAAACACAAGTGTTTCGAGTAGCGAAGCAAAATGTCGCAATAGCAACAAGTTGAATCGATACCCCTGTTTTAACAGAGGCAAAAAGGAAACAATTACTTGCCGATAAAGGAGGATGAAATAAACGGTAACAGAAAGAAGCATCTAACTTATCTTGGATGGAAAACAAAGTAGGACAATAGCATTTCTAAAACGGTTGCATTGATTCATATTAACAGAGACATTCTCTTGAAACAACATTCGTTAAAAATGTAATTTACTTTTAACAGTGGCATTGCTTCAATTTTCCGGCGGCATTCTTAGATTAACAACAGCAAAATAGTTGTATGGGACATGCCAGCACCATGTATGTCGACACGTATAAATGGGTGATGCAGAGTATGTAGCCAAGCAGCATATATGCGCTGGTCACATATTGTTCTCTTTGAACCTTCTTCCTATGTGAGGGCAGCAAATCTAGTCCTGCACAAACTACCCGACCCCCCAGTTTCTTTCCCTTTTCAACAAAGAGATCGGTTCCTTACAGATGTGTGTACTGGGTTACCCCCTTTTTCCCTTTTCGACCTACAAAGCAGCTGGATAGCCAGTCTAAACTACTTTTTGCCCCTCCTTTCTTCATTGAACCACGTCCTAGATTCTTGCTCCAGCCCACCGCACCCTTCTTTCCTCTTTGAACAAAGACCTAGATTCGACTACAGATCGAAAAAGATCCACATGCAGCTAGAGCAACGACGGTTTCAAAGAAACTTATACCTTAGGGTCGTCGGGATGTGGCAAGGCGTGTGGCGGGAGGCCAGATCTGCCCACACTATGTACGGCAGCGAGGAAGAAGGGGTCGGTGGCCCTCCCGCACAGGCACTGGGTGAAAGAGAACAACGCAGCCGACAGTGGATTGCCTCCCTCGCCGAAGGCGATAGAGTGAACGCTGCACATCCTCCCCTTCCCGGTGCGACGGGATACGGACGGCTCCTTCACCAGCTGTGAGGGGGAAGAGAGAGACAAGAGGCCAACACAGTCTTGTTTAGGTCTGGTGAAGAGAGGGTGAGAGACTGTGAATATAGCAAACCCTAGCAAATGAATGCTGAGCCTCCAGCGTGTAACATATATGTAGTGCGGCGAGCGTGTGGAGAGTGCAAACCCTAGCGAACAAGCTACCGAGGCTCCCGCTTATATATATACTCATCGTAGTAATGGACTGAGCTCCGATGCCTTCACCGCACCTGCTTTTGGTTGTATGATGTGAGCCACCATATTATTTGGGCCCACCCGCCATAAATCCAAAGGCAGGTGCACTAAGTCAATGAAGCTGCGTCCATATAGTACTCTCGTATACGACTAATATAGAGTGGAGTGGTTTTCTTATTCTCTCCATAACAATCGCTTTAAATTGTGTAAGTAATGAAACGAAACTCTTTATTTAATGTACAGTTGAAGAAAACTAGTACTACTTCCGATGAACTAACGATCCACGCCCACGCCATTCCCCGGTCGCACTTGTCATCCTTCACGTGTGGTACACTACCCTCCCTTAAGTGAACAACCACACATGCGCCAAATTATCGGAAACGTGTGAGAGTGTGTACAAATAAAGAATTTTAATTTCAATTATCGGAAAGGTTATAGAGTATTACAAAGTTTGACATCAGTCAAATCTAATATGCGGAGTAAATAAAAATGGAGGGCTACTACGTCCATCCGGGTTTTTAGTCCACACCATTTTTTAAATCAAAGTTAATAGCTCGACAAAATAAAATTACAGGGGAGCTGGAGACAAAGTTGTGAGAAGCTTAGAAATCAATACAAAACTTATGCTCCTAGTACCAACGTCGATCCTTCTTCGAGGAAACATTTGGTTCATAGCCAATTGTGTGATAAAATTGCACCAACGTGAAAGACGCATCGTCTCCAACGCAACCAAGGTGAACTGACAAAGGGTATCATCTTTGTGCGTAACAAGCAAAGAGCACTGATGGAAGACAGCTTGTTTTTCATTGAAAATCGATCAGCTTCACCAGCCGACGTAACCATGAGGCGCAACCATGAGCATCGATAGGTCATCGTGGTGATGCATCATCCATTTGGCATCAAGTTTGGGTGAGGCACCTATGAAGTTCGACAAATCCTCACCGTGCTCTATTTCTTCTCAGTAATCAAGCTCGAGGAAGGAAGAACCACGTGGCAGAGGACAGTGAGGCGGAACAACAATGGCCATCCAATTTTCTGCAGTTCCACTAAAATTGAGGAAGACATGGCTGGGTATGGAGACACGCATCGCTGTTTCCAAAAATATAAAAAAGGGTTAGCAACTACATCTCAATTGTCAATAAGAATTAATGAAAATTAGACCAACAAACAGAAGCATCATAATTATCTTGATGGGAACTAAACCAGGATACCCGAGAAATAAAGCATTTATTCATTTAACCAATGTTAGTACTACCACCATATGGACAATGACCGCACAACCACCATGTACTTTTTGTCGAAACAACATGTATACCTCCACCGAGGCATAAATCAGGACAACTTTTTGAGTGGCATTTCCTCTATAATAGTACTAGTAGGTGATGTTGGACCACCCGACGAACCCTAGCTACTATGCATGGGGAGCTGGGGAGTAGTCGCATAGAAGAAAACCCTCAGCGACCTGGGGAGCTGGACCAGTATAAGAAGTTATACCTTAGGTGGGCGAGATGTCGTTTAGGCGGGCAGGCGGGATCTGCCCACACGACGGCAGCGAACAAGGGCGCGGAGGATCTTCGTCCGCGCCAGCGTCGGCTCCGAGAGGATGGTGCGCATCGCCTTCCTCCGTCGCCGATGGCGACAACGTCAACGCTGCACCTCCTCACCTCCCGCAGCTGACGGGATTCGGCCGGATCTGTGACCACCGGTGAGGAGAGAGATAGAGTGGACACTGTCATCTTGTTTTGATATGGAGAGGGTGAGAGAGCGAGATGCGAGAAACTCTATCAAACAAGAGGCTATAATGGAGTAAAAAAATCTCTCCGTAGTTGTGGTTTTAAATAGTATACGCACGTTCCAGGAAAAAAGAAACGAAAACTGGCGGATAATATTTTAAGTGACATAGTTATCTCACATCTAAGTTGATGTCCACTCTGTTTGTGGTCTATTTTTTTCCTAGTTTTTTTGTTTCTTGTTGCTACATTATATACTTGTGGGAGCTTAGATGTGATATCCTTAAATAACATCTAGATGTGAATTAGACAAACTGATTTTCTAACGCATCAAGAAAGAAAACTCGATCAAAAACACGCCTTCGCCTGTGTCGCGAGAGTCGTCACAAGACACACACATAGGCATAGACATGCATATCCGTGTTTACATAAAATTCCATTTCCATCTCCATCTCCAATCATATTTGTCCAACTGGCACATTATTTACGTTGTTAATTATATACGCAGCAATATTAACGTACAACATCTCTAGTTTGCGCACGTCCGGACCGCTGCCACGGCCGGTCCTGACCAACCCGAACCCAATTCATCACCCGCGCGTGCTTCCTGCATGAAACGGTCAATGCCGCATTCATGCCCGACCAGAGAGGACGCGACCTCTCACTGGCGTCGGCATTGAAGCGGCGCGCCGACCAAGAGAGCATCGCCCGCGCCGCTTCCGGGTGCACGCGGCTGCTCCGCGTTCAAAGGTCGCATTTTTCGACTACAACTTGATTGTATTATGTTCTTGTGTGTCCGTGCTACAGCTTGCTGTGCTCCTCCAACTCGTCAATCTCTTCCAGTAGTGCTAGTACTCCATGGCGCGATCCATCGACAAGCAGGCGGGAAAGTTATCGTATACTCGGTTTGCGGTGAGTGGCATGCCGAGCGACCGTGTGGGTCGAGCCGTGGAGGAGGGTGAGACACGAACACGACAGACGTGATTTACACGTTGGTTTTGCTCGATGGCGCGATCCAACAAAACGAAACGTTGGTTTCTCTCCGTTTTCCATTTTTTCTCCGGAAAAATGGTAACTTTTCCACTCCATTTTCATTCCTATTCCAAGGTTGCCCCGTTACAACATTCCATCATATACAAAGAAAAACTAACACGCATGCTGATGCATCTCAATGATTCATGATCATAGCTAATATTTACTTCACAACTAAAGAAAAAGTTGTGAGAGCGTGTATGAAACAAAAACTACTTATGGGGTCACTACGACTTAAACCCTAAACCCTAAACATGATTTAATTTCCTGACGGGTAGAACCTGTCAAGGAAAGACGGCCGCACCCTCGGATCATACGATGCTTTTGTGTAGTTCCACTAAAATCGACATTCGAGCATCCCTCGATGGCAAAGATATTGAAGAAGTGTGATTAGAATAATAGTACTGGCACTAGTTCATGAGACATAAACTCATCACAAGTAGAAGCCGGTAGAAGTAGAGAAAGATCGACATGGAGATGGAGCTACGGTAGTGAAGCAAGCCGGCTCCAAAAGGAAGATGGACTACCTGGGACGTCAGGCTGTAGCTAGAAAGGCGGTTGGGACGCGACATCGGCCCATACCGCGGTGACCCCAGATTGGGACGCACCGATCGTGGGTTTTCTCCTCGCCGATGTCGATCAAGCGTGTACACAGTAACATTGTTCCCTTCCCCTGCGGGATCAGGCCCGTCGTTCTATGCTTGTGAAGAGAGCAACCTAAGCAAGGTGCTTGTAGCTTAGGCTCTCGCTAGTGTATATATAGTTGTTTTCTTTTCTCTACATATCAACCATTTTATATTGTGTATGCGTGTCATTCAAGAGTGAAATGATGGTTGCTTCTTCCGACTAACTTACTATGTGATTTGACTGCTCCTTAGTGGCCCCTACACGCATTCCCCCTACGTATGCAATACCACACGCATACATGAACGCAAGAAAAAAACGCTGCGACGCCTCTAATGCATGCATGTCCGAGCACACGACGGAACAAAACGGTCACGCTCAAGTGCTCAACCTACACGTGCATGCACACACATACTACCGTCGGGGTGAGCTAGTGACCGTATGAACACCGGAAAATATATATATTGAGCGCAATGAGCGTATTATGAAGTCCACTGACCGTATTTTTACAAATATACAATGACAGACAGTGTATTTATCTCGTTTGAAATTAAGACATATTAACCGAAGAGGAGGCAGTATGGACTAGCATTACTTTGTTGTGTCCCGTCAACTTGCCGAACGAGGAGAAGGTTGCAGGACGGGTGAGGGAGTCCTAGATTAGGGGGTGTCCGGGTAGCCGAACTATCACCGTTGGCCGGACTCCTGGACTATGAAGATACAAGATTGAAGACTTTGTCCCGTGTCCGGATGGGACTTTCCTTGGCGTGGAAGGCAAGCTTGGCGATACGGATGTGTAGATCTCCTACCATTGTAACCGACTACTGGTAACCCTAACCCTATCAGTGTCTATATAAACCGGAGGGTCTTAGTCCCAGAGGACGAACAACAATCATACCATAGGCTAGCTTCTAGGGTTTAGCCTCTCGATCTCGTGGTAGATCCACTCTTGTACTACCCATATCATCAATATTAATCAAGCAGGAGTAGGGTTTTACCTCCATCGAGAGGGCCCAACCTGGTAAAAACATCGTGTCCCTTGTCTCTGTTACCATCCGCCTAGACGCATGATTCGGGACCCCTACCCGAGATCCACGGTTTTGACACCGACATTGGTGCTTTCATTGAGAGTTCCTTCCGTGCCATTGCTGTCAGGAAGGATGCCTCATCTTGTCTTTAAAGACGGCACCGTTGTTAAAGGAGCTTTGGCCACCGGCCAAAATCTCCGGCTAGGCGGTTTTCTTATGACCGCCTGTTCGGCCGTCGCGCCGACGATGACTTCTCCGGTCATCGAAAGCAATCTTCACGTTAACTCGGAACTCGCCGAGCAGTTAGATCCGATGGAGCTCTCTTCCTTAAATGAGCTCTTGGATTGCATCACCGCCCTGGGAGTCACCACAGACTACGATCAGATTGGGCCTAAAGCCGATCTGAGAGAGATCAACTCTCCCGAGGCTACCCACCACGTTGCTGTGGTAGAGGAACAATACGGCGACTCTTCTCCTACCTTAAGGACTAGCTATGTCTGGATTCCTGACCTTTCCATGTCGGATTCCCGCGGAGGGGAGGACACCACTCAAGCCCTGAACTTAAAGTCAGGCAGCGGGCTAGATTCATTGGACAACCTCCAAGAACCCAAGCTTCCAAGTTCAGAAACTTCTTGGCCTCGAGTCTTAGATCGGGCAGGTCCGAATTTAATTCCACCCGCCCACCCAAACATAAGCGATCTATCCCAAATTCGGCAAGAGCCGGTGAAACAACACATCATTATCGGGCCGATTCCTCTCGGTTATGGACAGGATAAAGGATTGCCGCGAGGAGGACGCATAATCTCATTCTTCCGCAATAATTGCACGAACAAGGGAATCCTAAACGCCATAAGTCGTCAGGAAATTACACGCCACGACTTGGCGTCCATAGTATGAAAGTACCGCGCAATGGAGAGCGCCTGAAAACCGAAATCAAATTTTGGGATAATCGGCCCGAATACGACCCTTTGTCCGAAATAAAAGGGTGCATCATCACGTGACACCGGGTTGCATACCAAAAAGCAAAAACCCAAAGGGCATGGGACCGCATCGGAGGGATGGCTCAATGGACCTCGCAAAATTCATAGCACGTAGGGCGCCACTCCAACTCATAGCCTTAGAGCATGTTGGATACTACGCCGTGGCCAAAAGTGGCGAAGAGCTCTTAGCTCGAGCACACCAAAGCAATACCAAAGACGGTATTAATAGTCCTTGAGACTTTCGTGATCAAATAATATGCGGAAACGAACACTCCGCAGCCTTGCAAGTCTACTAGATAGCAACAATAAATCCATGGAGGACACGGCTATTACCTTTAACGCCAAAGGATTTAACCTAAATTCTGAACAGCCCGAGCACCAGCCGCATTGGTCCTCGGTCCAATAGTGGGCGGCTTTCGCCTTACCAAGGTACTCATGGACATGGCAATGGATTAAACCTCATCTACGAGGAAACCCTTCAAAAATGGAAATAGACCGGAGCCGATTGAGCAAAGCAGCACAACCTTTAGAGGAATAATCCCCAGTCGGGAAGCATGCTGTACAGGAAAGATCACACTGGATGTGGTGTTCGGCACACCGGACAATTATAGGTTCGAGGAGGTCACATTCCAAGTGGCCCCGTTCAGTAGCGGATACCACGCTATATTAGGGACAGAGGCATTCACAATTTTTCAAGCTATACCCCATTACGGGTACATGAAGCTCAAAATGCCCGGACCCAACGGAATTATCACTCTCGCTAGTGACCCGGACATAGCGCCCGTGTCAAAATAAAACAGCCGACTTGCCCTTGAGGCACTATCCAAGCCCTAGCGGCAGAGGAACTCATCACACAAGGCCCACGGTGAACAGGGACGATGTGATACTCGATAAGAGATCCAAGTCCACCTCTTTAAACCGCGCATTTAAATAGTCAAATTCCAAGTCCATCCAATAGACCCTACAAAAATGGCCTCCATCAGTAAGCACAATTAAACCCCGATGTGGACGCCAGACCACGAGAATTCCTACGAAAATTGGGACATTTTTGCTCGGCACCCTTCGCACATGCCAGAATCCCACGCCGATGACAGAGCACAGCCTAAATATCCTAAAAGGATTCAATCCAACAAACAAGCTCTTCATGCTTTCTCCGAACCCAAGAGACAGTGCCATGGGAGAGGAGCTAGCTAAACTATTGGAGGCCGGATTCATCGAGATATTAAACATCCGGACTGGCTAGCAAACCCGTAATGGTACCAAAGAAGGACAAATCTTGGCGCCTATGTGTCGATTTTAAGGACCTTAACAAGGCTTGCCCAAAGGATCCCTTCCTCCCCCGCATTGATCAAATTATCGACGCCATCAAGGGACACGATTCATTGTGTTTCCTCGACGCATACTCCGCTACCACCAAATTAAGATGGCAGAGCTGCATCAAGTCAAGAACGGCACTCATCACTCCATACGCCCATTCTGCTTCAACACAATGCCCTTTGGGCTCAAAAACGCCGGCAAATATATCAGCGCATGATTCGTACATGTCCGCAAACCAGATCGGCAAAACAATGGAGGCATACGAGACGATGTGGTCGCCGAATCCAAGCATGTCGAAACCCTAGTCGATTTACTTGAGGCTCACATTCGATAATCTCCTAACATATGACATCAAGCTCAACCCGAAAATGCGTTTTCGCATCACCGGAAAGCTCTTGGGCTTCATTGTATCCGGTAGAGGAATTGAAGCAAACCCAGCCAAGATCCGAAGCTCTGTCCACAATTGGATATCCCCAAAGACCTCAAACAAATACAAAAATTGACTGGATGCGTGGCGGCTCTAAGCCGCTTTATCTCCCGCTTAGGAGAAAAGGCATTACCTCTTTATCGCCTCCTCCGGCGCACCGAACACTTCAAGTTGTAAGCGCGGTGCTCGTTGTCGAACGTGAAACGGACGGACACAAGTTCCCTCTCCAAAAACCAGTTTACTACGTGTCCACTGTCCTAACTCCATGCAAGTCACGGTACCCGCATTATCAAAAGATAGCATACGCTGTGTTCATGGCATCCGGAAGTCGCGACACTACTTCCAAGAGTGTTCGATAACAAAGAGCCTCAAGTACCTCTTAATGACATTATAAACAATCATGACGCAATAGGTCGGATTGCTAAATGGGCCATTGAGCTCCTCCTGCTCGACATAACCTACAAGCCACTACGAGCTATTAAGTCGCGAAGTTTTGGCTGACTTTATCACCGAATGGACCGGGTTTAACTCCCTAAAGAGTACGGCGCATATTCCAACCGGATCATGCACTTCGACGGCTCCAAAATGTTGGCCGCCCGGGGCGTTGTTCGACGCCCCAACCGGATATACAAATTCAATACGTATTTCAAATAATGTACACGGACTCCAAATAACGCAGCCGAACACGAGGCCCTTCTACATGGTCTCCTGGATGGCGCCTCCATGGGCATTCAACACCTAGAGGTGCACGGGATTCGAACTTCGCGATATCCCAAATAAATGGGGACTTTGATGCCAAGGATCCGAAAATGGCAGCTTATCGCAATGCCATCCTAAAATGTCACCGGTTTGAGGGGCTCGAATTTCACCATATAGCCCGGATAACAACCAGTGCAGCAGACGTGTTGGCACGCATTAGTGCAAAACGCGATGCCGCCCCCCAACATCTTTCCTAGAGAGGCTTTTTCGCCATCCGCATTATGGGAGGGAGAGTCCGAAATAACAACCCGACCCAACCACACCGCCCACACCGAACATTCCGACATAGTTGGTGGTCCCGCCAACGAAATAACACCGCCACCCCACGCAATAATAGCAGTCATCGCCTGCGGGATGTAATCCATTCCTAGCCTACCTAACTAGGCAGGAACTTCCCGAGGATCAAAACGAGGTCTGGCCGCATAGTGCGGCGGTCTAAAGCCTATAAGGTCCATGAGGGAGAGCTTTATAAGAAAAGCACAACCGGAGTCCTTCAAAGGTGTATCTCCGAAGAGGAAGGGCAGAATCTCCCTGGCTGAAATTCATGCCGGACTCGGTGGGCACCATGCCGCAGCCCGGGCCCTTGTAGGCAAGGCCTTCCGTATAGGATTTTATTGGCCGACGGCCCGGGCAGATGCTCAGGACTTAGTCCAACGATGTGTCGGTGGCCAGCTCTTTGCTAATCAAAGCCACATGCCACCCACTGCCCTCAATACTATACCCATCACCTGGCCCTTCGTGGTCTGGGGTTTGACATGGTTGGACCCCTTAAAGGAGGAACCCACAAGCAAAAATACCTATTGGTCATGGTGGATAAATTCACCAAATGGATAGAGGCCAAGCTCGTAGAAGACGGCCGAATCCGGACCGGTGATAGACTTCATATCGTGGGTAGTACACCGTTACGAAGGCCCCCATAGCATCATCACCGATAACGGCACAAACTTCACGGCCGACGAGGTCAAACTCGTGCAAAAACATGGGCATCAAGCTCGACCACGCTTCGCCTATCACCCCAAACTAACGGTCAAGTCGAGCGAGCAAACGGTCTAATCATGAGCGGCATTAAACCCGCACTAGTGCGGTCCCTCAAGGAATCTAACACGACCGGTAGAGGAGCTCGACCAGACTCTAGGGGCTGCGGACCACGCCGAATCGCACTACCGGATTCACACCATTTTTTATGGTATACAACGCAGAGGCAGTTTTGCCCTGCGACATAATTCATGACTCACCTCGCGTGCGCATGTACGAGGAAAGAGAAGCCGAGCTCAATCGGCAGGACAGCTTGGACGCCTTGGAGGAGGAGCGTGACGTGGCAAAAGCTCGTTCCGCATTCTATCAACGCAGCTCGAAGATATCAAAGCAGGGAAGTACGGGCCAAAGCTTACAATGTTGGCGAACAAGTTCTACGCCTGCCGGACAAGAAAAAGGACAAACTCAAGCCCAAATGGGAGGGTCCCTTCATCATCGACCAAGTCTTGACCGGCAGAGCGTACCGTCTGCGAAACACATCGGATAATCGACTAGAGCCGAACCCATGGAACGCAGCCTGTCTCCGAAGATTCTACGCCTAGCGCCGGATTCTGAGTTCGTCTCCTTCCTCCGCCTATATTTTATACTTTAAGCTGTCTTTTATTTCTCTCCTTCTCCCTCCTTTTTTCCGAAGCCGTTAAAGGCTCGTTTGCACATTGTTCAAGACACACTTGACGCGCTTATCCGCTACATTATACTCGGGGCTTCTTTAATGTAAGCTTATTCATACGGGCTTTATGCCCAACACATGTGTCACACTTCCGCATGTACCTTTTATTCACCATTATATGCATCGATATGACTTCTAAGTTTTGGCCAAGCTGGGTTGTTCGGCTCTTGTGCTTACCCCACGCTCCCGATTGTTCGGCTAGGTGGTAAAGGAGCACCTCTGCGGATTGTTACCGCCGGCACGCGGACGGTACCTCAGACCGGGTGAAGCCGAAAGCTAGCGTTCTTAAGGGAATATTCAGTCGGTGAACTAAAAGACGATTTTTTATTTTTCATTTATCTACCCCTGCATGCTTTTTCTCGCTTTTTCGCATCCTGACATGCACTTTAGGGCATGCCTCCCAGGAAAGGAACCCTAATGGAACTATTCTCCCTGGAAGATGTTTCTTACTAACCATGTAATATAACATAACTAGTTGGGCACTTGTATGATAAAGCACTCATGACCCCTACGCCTGGTCTCCACGCATGCCCCGGTTTTTACATAACCGCGAGGGTATTCGGACACACCTGCATTATTGGGTCCCGAGGTTGAAGCGAAAAGGTCCGCTACGACAAACGATCTACAATCCGGCTAGAAGGCATTTTACATGTCATTTTAAATTACATAGTTAAATTGACTGATTGTATTCCTCTTCAATGCGATCTAATAGGCTGTCTAGTTTACAGTCCTGCTGGGAATACTTTATGCCAACTCTACTTGGCCGTACACTAAGCTCACAGGGATCTCCTTCCGCCGGGCCCCACAGGTCCGACCTCGGCCATGTGGTTTGGGTCCGCCTGGTACCGCTGCCTTCACCATGGCCTGTGCCTCCTGGCGCCTTGACGACAGCCGATATCTTCCATAGCTCGGAAGCGCCCGCCGTGCTCCTCAAGCTTCTCGCAAGCTCTCCAAGGCCTTGAGCAAGGAGATAGATGGCCACAAGGCCTGGCAACGCCTTTCATCACTGTCGAACTCGCTCGCAGCTTGCAATAGCTCGAAGAAGGTCACCCAGAACCGGCATTTCCTCCGCAGACGACCCGTGAGCATACCTGAGCACATAACTCGTTAATTGACTTCCTCGCCAACTCTTTTTCAAAGTTTGCTCAAGCACTTACTATAAATGCCGCGACGAAGTCGCCGATTCTCCTTTACGGAGTCGCATACCGGGCACGAACATCCTTTAGTTCCTCACCCAGCTGGGTGTTGGCATCTTGGAGATTATTTTCTCTTGCCTCACCCTTGTAAGCACATTCTTGCCGGCCTTCAACCGGGCGCAGAAGAGCTGTTGCTTGTCCGGATCTAGTTCGGTGCCATCTGCAATATTATTGTCGATTTACACACACCGCACTTCACAAACTACTTATCTTTTGAAGCATATATTACCAGAGGGGTCTCTGTGGCTCCCCCAGAGCTGGCTAGTGCGGCCTCAAGTTGGGCCTTGCATTCTTCAAGCTCCGGACAGTTGGGTATTCTTTTTTGTAAGATCCTCAGATAACAAATGATCCTTAAATCAGTTATTCTAACTATTTTAAGTCTCGGGCCATCGCATATATAACTGCCAAATTTCCTCATCCGTATGTCCTTTACATACTGCTCCGTGGCTCGCTAGACCATCTTGAGCGCACGGAGGTGCAGATCTCTCAATTGAAGGCATTCAATGCCTCTTGGGAGAAACATGCGTCATGAAGAACTGTTCGTGGCGCCTGTGGATTCATGGCACTCTCCACCTCGGAGTTGGTGGCGGACAATCTGTCGGCATCCTCCGGCCGGAGGAGCATCCAACGACGCGCCTCGTGCTCGCCTCCGCTTCGACTCCGGCTTTGGAGCCCGGGCTGGCGGAGGCTCGATTATAACCTTTCCGGACACGGTCCGCGAGCGCTTTTTCTGAAAAGAGCACCAGCGTTAGTACGCCTTCCGTGAATCAATCCTGGAATATGGTGACGCACCATACCGCTATGCGGTAGCGTTTCGATCCGGACCGCACTTCTTTTTAGCTCAAGGCCGTATGCCTTGTTGGCTAGTCATGAAGCTCGGCCTCCTGCCTCAAGGCACCCCTGCGAAACACCATGGGTATACGGTGATCAAAAATAAGCACGGATGGGTCATTATCAGAGTATTGGGACCTCGGTCTCGCCATTCGTGAGGCTGGAAGTATTCCGGTAATCGGCCGTAATGGCAACCAAGGCATTATCGATGCTCAGTTGGTGAAATACCCCATCAATCAGCTCCACCACTATGTCCGGATCCTCTTGGGAGGCCGGATCGAGGAGTCGTTCTGGATCCTCGGGTTGTGGAGGCGGGCTGTTTATGTCTTTCACGGCCTGGTGCAGTTCCTGCTTCAAAATCACAAAATGAGATACCTAACCATGGGAATACGGATCGGGTGTACAAAAAAGAAATGTCCGCTTACCCAGCTTCGAGGATTGTTCATAGAAAATCCGTTCAAAGGACTGACGCGGAGAAAATCCTCCTCTTCTCCCTTGTACAACATGGACAAGATCTTCACCAGATCGGTGACCGATCCAGCCCTTACGGCCATGACGGGTGGCATCGCCCTCCCCGCTGAAATCCCACATGGGTGGCCCTATACATCGGAGCGGCTGCACTTCGTGATAATACATGTGGCCATGACACCAATCATGGTCGATCCGGGATGAGCTAACAATCTTATTTGGCTCATCGTAAAGGACATCCCTATCGCCTTCCTCCGGGGCTCGGGCGCCAACTCAGCGCTTTCTTCAAAGGAGCATTGCTGAACTCCGGAGACCGATCCGAACAGGATCCGGCAATGGATCGCCTTCTATATAAAACCATTCAAGGCCGCCTCTTGACGCCTTCTTCGGTTCGGATAGATATCCCGTCTCCGGCGATTCGCCATAGCTCGCCCGCCCCACTTGATATATTGACCCTCATGAGAACGGGTACAAGGCAGAATAATCTCTTCCACAACAAGTAAAATGAGCCTCGACGCCCAAGAACAGATCGCAAAGGGCCACGAAGCCCGCGATGTGCAAAATGGAGGCAGGCGTAAGGTGGTGCAACTGGAGGCCGTAGAACTCCAAGAGCCCTCGGAGAAATGGTGAATTGGAAATCCGAGTCCTCTTACCAGATAAGAGACAAAGCATACCCGCTCTCCTTTGAAGGGATCGAGGACACTCTCCGCTTGCTTTCCGCCCTTATAGGTGGCGCAGTCCGCTCGAACCGAAACCATGAAGGCCGGGAAGGAATCCCTTGGTTTGAAGTGTCACTAGCTCGCTATATGGGATCGAGCATCTTCTCCCAATACCCAGCAGAGGGCTGGGAGCGCGAGAGGAGGAGCCGCCGACCGTCCCATGATGGAATGGATTTTTGTCAAAGGCGCCCGATGAAAGCTCATGAGGAGGATGCCGTGACTCGGATCTAGATCCTCGCCTTTTATAGACAGCTCATTTGCGCGGCTAGGGATAAGTGTAAAATACCCTAGCTTTTCGTGATTCATTCAACACGTGGAAGATGGCCATTATTGGGCGTGGAAGCCAAGGAGCGCAACATTTATCGGGTTTGGACACTATTCGACAAGTATATGGAATCGGAGAAGAACCCGCCGCAATGTCAAGACACCCACGGTCGGACTCATCGCCATTGAAGCCTGGTTCGGGGCTACTTAGGGAGTCCTGATTAGGGGTGTCCGGATAGTCAACTATCACCGCTGGCCGGACTCTGGACTATGAAGATACAAGATTGAACACTTCGTCCCGTGGTCCTGATGGGACTTTCCTTGGCGTGGAAGGCAAGCTTGGTGATACGGATATGTAGATCTCCTACCATTGTAACCGACTGCGGTAACCCTAACCCTATCCGGTGTCTATATAAACCGGAGGGTTTTAGTCCAGAGGGATCTAACAACAATCATACCATAGGCTAGCTTCTAGGTTTAGCCTCTTTGATCTCGTGGTAGATCCACTCTTGTACTACCCATCTCATCAATATTAATCAAGCAGGAGTAGGGTTTTACCTCCATCAAGAGGGCCCGAACCTAGGTAAAAACATCGTGTCCCTTGTCTCCTCGTTACCATCCGCCTAGACGCACAGCTCGGGACCCCTACCCGAGATCCGCCAGCTTTTGACACCGATTAACGGAGAAGCTTGCGCTGTGGCTCGCAGGACAAGGAGAAACTTTTGACTAATGTAAGCTCTCCTCGCCAAAGCGATGGACGTGCAAATGCTTAATTCGTGTCGATTGCCGTAAGCATACACTATACTAATAGTGCTATTATTTTTCGACTTCCTGAATAGGCTAACAGACAAGCGCAAATTTTACTAGTACTACTACTATAGTCTATAAAGGTGCGTATTATACTATTACTAGGAACCGGATGGAGGAGCGTCTCAGACTCTTATTATAATTTTAAAATGTGATAAAGCAATCTTCAACACATTTGGTTCTCTTCGAGGGTTCTCGATGTGATAATGGAAGTTGATTGCATGGAACACTCGCCACAATTCTCGCTAATTCTGGCTCATATCTGTTACAAATAGTAGCGCCGTAATATTTCCTCTTTTTGTTATTCAGCATGTAAACAAAGGTCAAGAAACCTTATGCAAGATTCAGGCGAACCGTGCTTGTCGTGACTTTGAATGTGGCCGAGAGCTGGCTTGATGAAACACCTTGCTACCTACTTCTTTTTTTGCGGGGTACCTCACTTCCTAGTGACCAGTGTCTTGGCTGATCGTCCTAAGAATGCTTATATATGAATAAAGCTCTCTCATTTACCCGCAAAAAAGATTGAGCATATTAATCGGAAAGGAGGGAGTATGGACTAGCACTACTTTTTGGTGTGTCCCGTCAACTCACAGAACAAGGAGAAGCTTGCAGGACAAGGTGAAGCTCGCTACGCTTTTCGACCAATGCAACTCTACCCTCGGTGGACATGCATCACCCATTCGTGTCGATTGTCGAGGCATACACTATAGTACCCAACATGCGGAGTACCATCATTGTTCGATTTCACGAAGAGGCGAAGAGCCAAGCGCAAAGATTACTACTACTACTACTAGAACCGCATGGTGGAGCCGCCTCAGATTTTATTTTTTATCTCTGATAAAGTACACGTTTATTCCGGAGAAGGGCGGAAAATGACAACCCAACATGTAATGAATGATATCGATCAACCAACCATGCTCGAATATATCTTGGCCTCGTGCGAGACCGCCTCGTGTTCTCGCCTCCTCGCCTCTCAAGGAACGGCGGGTTGGCTCTTTGCCGTCAATTGTGATCGGTTTGCTCACACTCCTTTCCCACATGTCAGTGATATGCCAAGAGGAGGTGGGTTGACCGACTGGCCATACGCCTACTTGGTTTTGCACCTTCATACTACTCCTCTCTCCGTCCACAGCTTTATGTATGCCGCTTCATTACGATGCATTTCTCTCAATGCATTTCCACCACCAGAGAGACTTTAGAAGCGTTTGCTTTAATGCTCAATTAATTAGGGCGTGGTAACCGCAATCAAGTCCACAATTTTCTCTCCATGTATTATACTACTACGGAGTGGAGTAAGTGCATGCATGTGTGTACCCGGGGTGGAAGCACTGCATGCATGTGTGTACGCATTATTCCCTCTAGTAATAGACGCCGTGCTATAACTACCAATGCTATTTTTTAGGCCGATCGCTAGTCGCCTTGGTCCCACATATTTTTTCTTTTTTCTGAAGCGCGTTGTATAAATAGTGACGGATGGAGTAGTATGAGTGGATTCAAATAAGAGCGTATTGATGGTTGCTTCTTCAGAGCAACTTACAGTGGGAAAGGTGGGGCTCATGATTTGACAGCTCATTACTCACTATTAATGCGGCGCAACGACCGGGATGATTCTCCCATGCGGTTGTGCACTACCCCCTCAGTTCTTAAATATACTCCGGAATATTTGTCTTTCTTGAGATTTCAACGAGTGACTACTCAAATATTTGTCTTTTTAGATATTTCAAATGGACTGGCACATACGGATGTAGAGTAGATATTTTAGAGTGTAGATTCACTCATTTTGCCCGTATGTAGTCACTTGTTGAAATCTCTAGAAAGACGAATAGAATATTTAGGAACGGAGGGAGTATACATACGAAGCAAAATGAGTGAATCTACACTCTAAAATATGCCCCTTTGAAATTTGTAAAAATACAAATATTTAGGAACGAAGGAGTATAATTTTGTGCATAGCACATGGACCCGGATGATGAAGAGGCTTCTGGAAATGCTATCAAGCTTCCATCATTTGTTTACATAATTGACGTACTATACAAATTGTACAATGGTATGAGCTTTCAGCTTTTGTTTCGCGTGTCTTGCCATCGATGCTCTTTCGGAAACAATAAAAAACTAACTTCCTTGCTAATGCATCTCAATTATTAGCAGATCAGAGCTAATATTTACATTACAATTGAAGACAAAGTTGTGAGAAGGTGTTAAATTAAAATTGATCCATGCTTTCATTGGCATCAACGTCCCCCCCAGCTCTGTCTAAATCAACAAGGCATGTTGGTAAAAAAGTAGCTGTCTAGAGCATGCAACATTCCGATCATTTTGTGCGCTTCCACTTAAATAGAGCCGAGCATCCCTGCTCCAAAGATATTAAGTGTGATTACGATAATAGAGGATCGCCACGATGAAACAAAGAAACACACAAATAGAAGCTTGGCCACCTTCTTTGCCTCTCTTAAGACTAACTAGTTGGAGAAGATTAGGCTCGGAGTTGGATGAGGAGGATAGAGCAAAACCAATCTCCCTTTGTGCAACAAGACTGAATGTAGAGACGCGTTGCCCGTGTGACATTTTAGTACAACCGCACAAAACACTCTTAAGAAAAAGTGATTTGTGCAGTTCACCAAAAGGTCGCAATAGCAACGAGGTGAAATGGATAGCCCCGCTTGCAAAAAAGAGGTAGGAAGGAAACAATTATCGCCAATAACAGTTGATGACACAGGCGACGACAAAAAAGAAGTATATTCCTTGTCCTAAGGGAAGATAACAACACGGTTGTGTTTGTCTAAAACGGTGTGAGGACGAGAATGCAATATGGAAAGTACGCCGGACGAGCTACGTTTTGGGCAAAGAACTATGGAAGATCCACATGCAGCGACGTGGGAAGATGGGCAGTGGAGCAAGGCCGGAGGGGATACCTGGAGGTCGTCGGGATGTAACTAGGTGAGCGGCGGCGGGCGGAATCATGAGTAGGTGGCGAGGTTCGCTGCCGTGCCGGAGCTTGGTCGAGAAAACAGCTGCGGTACCGCAGACGACGTGCTGCCTCGGCGCGCCGAACGGAGAAACGATGCACTTCCTCCCTTTCCCCAGCCGGATGGGATGTGGCCGGATCGCTGACCAACGTGAGAGAGAGAGAGAGAGAGAGAGGCCACTGCACTCCCTTTCCCCCGGCGGATGGGATGCGGCCGAATCAGTGACCAACGGTGAGAGAGAGAGAGAGAGAGAGAGAGAGAGAGAGAGAGGCCATCGCAGCCTTGTGTGAGATACTCTGAAGAGCGACAAACCAGGCAGGCAGGCTCCATTGTATATAGTGAGTGGACTATTTTTCTCCATAAAAATCGTTTTATTTTCTGTGTGCGTGCCATTGAGCGCTATAACTTTATTTAAAAATAACGCGGCAACGCGTCAAGTCGAACTTTGTTTCAGGTAACGCTGCGGGTACACGACCTCCCTAGGTAAACAACCGCCATGTGCTCAAATTAGCACGTGGGCTGCCATTTCAGAAAGAAATGAGCTCCACCGTGTACCCGCTGCTGGTGTGGCTTGGCACGAAGCGTGAGTACGTGCACGGTGCACCTATTCTCTTCTTGTATACGTACACCACCTATGTGGGGTTGTGTGAGAGAGATACAAACCTAGAGAGATATAGTGTGTGGGTTCTTGAGAGCTTTTTTTGGGGGGGGAGTCAATAAAAAAATGTAACATATGCAATGTGTGTGAAATAGAGTCTTGGATATAACATATATATAGAGGGGGCGATCCACGAGAAGAGAGTGGAGGTATCATCGGCTTGAGGTGTCCATAGAATCGAAGAGAGGGATGATGTGTGTGTGTGTGCACGCGTGATCGATAAAGAGTGCCATCGAATTTGTGTGTGCCCACGTCAAAGATATAGAGTGGCTGGCCTACTGGAACATGAGATGGGACATGTGCAATTTGTCTCTGTGGCATGGATACCTACCGCAGGCCTTCGACTATCGGTGTGTGGTGGGGGAAGAGGGAGGCCCAATTAACTATAGAGGTACAATGGCTGGTATATGTGTGGAGGAGGAGAGAGGCCTACCTCATGTATTAAGGAGATCGATCCGCCTCATGTATTAAGGGAGATCGATCGGCATTCATGCATATGTGCAGGAGAGGAATAAGGTTGGGAGAGAGACAAAGCTAGAGTGTTGGAGGGGGTGGTAGTGGAGTTGCTTCTAACAAATGGTGGGATAGGCTTGCTAGACAAACGGAGGGCACGCCCCCAATATCAATAAGAGAGGAGATGGCTGCTTGTTGTCTGTGCACCTGCGTGTGAGAGACATGTTAGCAGTCATGCACGAATGATGAGGGGGGGACGATGTGGCTGTGGTAAGCAGACGTAACTACATAGGAAGATCAATCGCCCTTTGTAAGAGACAGGAGAGACATAACTTGTGAGGTACGTTGATCGATGGGGGGGTAGTTAAAGTCGATCTAGGTATATGTTGGGAGATCGATCGGTATACATGCATGTGTGTGTTAGAAGCAAATGAGGCACGAGGAGAAGGATAGAGAGAGAGGGATGCATGTAGGAGGTGGTACGAGAGGCATACTATATCGAAGGGGAGGAAAGTAGTACGAGAACGATGAAAAGAGTGGTGGGAGTGAGGCATGGACGATGACAAGAGAAGAGGGGAAGCTTGTGTTTGTGCTAGGCACACCTGGCTAGAGAGGCATATCGAACGATGTGTGCCGTAAAGAAGGAGCTGGGGGGCCTACACACACCATGGGTGAATGACCTAAAGTGAAAAGACGAATTTGCGCGATGGAGCTAGAGAATGCTGAGGGAGGGTGAGAGGGATGCGGCGTGTGCATGCACAAGAGAAAGTTAGCGCTAGCTACAAAGATAAGAGGGTTGTGTGGGTGTAAAAGACAAATAGAGATCATATATACTTCATTATAAAAAGCGAATTCGGATATTTGAAGAATTTATCATAGTGTTTCAAATATGATAACATGGATATTTGAAGAATTTATGCGGGCGTGTGCATGTGTGAATATATATAACGGTGATACACATGGTGTGGTTACGAACATGTTATATTACATTTAATATATTTTATCTCTACTCTTATAAAAAACGGAGTTGTTGATGATGGTGTGCCTGCCATCCTGCATTATAGGTCATCTGATTTATATCCGGCGGATAGAAAGGAAACTATGATGGTTGAAGTTGGGAACAATCATGATTGTAGATTCTTATTGAAATAGAGAAACGAATTCAAATTTAGTTCGAATTGCAGCGATAGTATAGACATTTGGAATGCACTAAAATGTTGGTATGAGTAGGTTACATGCATTATACAGCAAGCGAAAAAATTTAATCGGACATAACATGGATTCATACTCAATCCTTCCATCTATAAAGGGCGTAATGAGATTATTAAGACAGCCATTGACTATTGACAATAATAAAAGTACATGGCATTCACAATGTGAAAATTATATCATTGAGAGAACCTTTCATGCATTTAATTTAACGTGTGCTTTTGTGTAAGTTGCATGTCATATATCATTGCTCTAATATTTGGTCAAAGTTAGCATCGAAAAACGCATTAGGCCCTATATAGATGGAAGGAGGGAGTAGCTTTGAATAGCATTTGTATAGTAAAACGGGGGAAGAATCTCTCTTTGTGTGGTGTGAATAGTTTTATTTTTTTCGTTTTCTTTTTGGTTGAGGGAAGTGCGAATTGATTTGGTACGTACATGTACAATATTACTACACGTTAGGCTTGTCCCTAAAATTCAACCCGTGTCTTGTTATATCCCGAAATTTCAGATATCGTGCTCCCAAAACTGGCGCCTTCACAACCCGCCGCCTTTGCTATCCCGAAATTACAACGCACGAAAAACTCCATCCACCGCCAAATCCCGACACGCCGAAATCCCCTTCTAACCCTGAGACGAAGGGCCGCTAGTTCAAATCGGTGGGGGTACTTTTGTAACACACCCTACATTTTGGACAAGCTGCGTTCCTAAGTCATGCTTCACCCTCCCATCGCCCCTTTTTCGCCATTCAAATCCTGTGCTGCCATAACCTCTCCGCTTCCACCGCGAAACCCCACCTCCTCCGTCCGCCACGCCACCGCTGCCCAGCCGGAGCCTCTTCCCCGATGATGTCGCCCACCTCGGATGAGGATCCGTCGTCCATCTCGCCGTCCCCGCCGTTCAGCCGCTTCGTCCTCCACCTCCAAGGAGCTGCTCCGACAATCGCTTCGCCTATCGCGGCTGCTCCATCCCCATAGCGCCGCTTTAAGCTGCTCCACCGAACCGCATCATCCTCACCGACTCCTGACGGGCCGAGGCCTACTCGGCGCCACCAAAGAGGTTGTACACTCATCGCATCGCACCTTCTCCTTAACTCGACCTCCGGCGCCGACGGTGCTCCATCCTCGCACCCCATGGAGCGGCTACCTTGAAGCCGGCGCCGCGAGCGACATCTCCATGGCGGCTCTCCCCCAGTGCGAGGCCCCTTCGGCGGTGGCGTCCATACCAGCCAGATCTGCTGCTGCTGCTCCGACTCTCGCTCAATCGCTCGCGCTGCTGCTGCTGCTGCTCCGGCTCTCGCTCGCCCAGCTGCTGCTGTTGCTCTCCCCTCGCTCGTGTTGCTGCTCTGCTCCGATTAAGCCACACTTTAGTCGACTGAATCGACTTTTGGGTCAGTAAATTTTCAGGGGTTGGGGGGCTCGCCAGAGTTAAGGAAGAACCACCCGCAATGGGGATGGGGGCTCACCGGAGAGGTACCCCACTATCTATCTAAGGGTTCAGGGTGGGGGCGTGGGGGCCTAGAGGGTCAAGGGCGGCGGTGGCGAGTCGTTTTGGGGCGGCGAGGCGGCGCTGGGTCATGGGCGGTTGGCTGGTGGTTGGCTCTGGGGGTGCAAGTTGAAGATGAACTGCAGGCCCTCCCTAAAATACATGTCAAGTGCCTCTCTCGCTACCATTATGCCTGGGCCGACAAAGAGTATTCAGATTCCACAGTAAATTTCAGTTTCGACAGTTAAGTTCAGAGTCAACAGTTTTTACTATACATTCACATCGATCCATTAGGGCTATTTTGGTTCAACGGAAAAACGTCGATCCACTGGTTGTTACCATCACTCTAAATTTCTGCATGCTCTCCTTGCATAATCTCACCATATTTTTTTGTATGCATGTCAGATATTGTACACACCATGCCGAACATGTAGAGAAAAAGAGAAGAGTTTTGCTGGCAATACAATGTCATGCAGACATCGCTCCATGGTGGGTTCAATGGCAAACCCTCCCACCCCTCTCCAGATTGTAATCCGAGGAAGATATCTGCTCGAGGCGGATTCGTAATCCTTGACCACTCCTAGTTACCCCCAAGGTGTTTGCTCTACCTTGGCATGACGATGTTAGTCATATCATGCATATGTTGCCTGGCAGTGCCTACTTTTGACATCATATATGTCATCTGCTTAGTTTAGACATGTTCTGTAATGCCACCTGTTTAGTTCCTATATCATATATGAGAATTATGCAGTCTCATGTCTTTTAGCCAGCCATAATATATGTGAAATGTGCAATGCCATCTTGTTTAACCAGGCATCATATATTTTAATGATATCTTGCCCATCCTTTTCTTCATTACATTTCCATTTGTCGACTATGTTTGTACGTTAAACTACTCTTCCTGTGAATCAGCCATTTGGGTGGGAGATGGAAAAATCTGGAGTGAAAACAAGGCCTTCAGAGCAGAGCAGTGCTACTGCTGAAGCAGATCTCTTGTTGGGTCCCGATAGCTCCTCGAGAGATGGATTCAGAGACAGATGACCAGTCCTATTCCCCCACCGAGGTGTATGCTCTAACTTGGCACGGTTATAATCGCTCATATCATGCATACGGTGTCTTATGCTGCATAGTTTAGACATCATATACACAATATTCAACACCATGTTCTTAGTTCAGACATCATATCGAATGCCCTCTGTTAGCATATAAACCACATATGTGAATAAAATGATGCAATCCTGATTACTTAGATAACATGTAGGTCAATTATGTCATGCGATCCTGTTTAGTTATTCATCATATCTTTGAATTATGTTATGATATGCTATCCAGTTTAGATAGACATCATATATGTGAAATTATGTCATGCTATCCGTTTTAGTTAAACAATATACATGTCAACTATTTGCCGCCCTCTTTTTTCCACACTATCTATTGCATCTATCTCTCATACAATGTTTGTACATTCAACTATGTTTCCTGTTTATCAGCCATTTGAATTGGAGCGGGTGATGCCAGGATCTAGCGGACTAAAAACATGGTCTTCAAATAAAACAGTGCTACCTCTTGGTGGAGATAGCACCCGGTTGTACATGCACAAGAACCAGCCTCGCCACACATAACCAAAACTCTCGCAGATTGTACCCTCATCATGACAGACAGAGAACCAGCTTCACCCAATCTAACCCCAACCCCACCCGATAGTAACCCAGCCTCTGTTGACACATCACCATCTCCACCACAAAGCTCCCAAACAAGAGCAGTTAGTAAGGCAGCTCCAAGGCCCAAAGGGCCAAGATTATCACGGTGAACCCCAACTCCACGGTTAGTACGCCTATTCCTGTGGAGGAAGCACAACCAGCTAGTCGTAGTTTAGCATCTATCGCATTTGATGTTGTTAAATCATATGTGCGTATCTTCCCATCTTGTAAATATTATACTGAAGATGAAGGAAAATGCCAGTTGCAGGTGTTTGTCCAGGAGTTATGTGCAAGTAATGTTATTAATGGCAATTACTTTGCTTCGTCCCATACATCCTACCTCCATGATGGTTATAATACAAAGAAATTTTCCCATTTTTCTCTATAGAGAAGGACCGATTTGGAAACTCTGGATGAGGTAACCTATGCTAATACCTCTGCTATCTTCAAGAATGCTTGGTGGCGATCGGAATTACTCAAGAAAACGTACTTCACCGGCAAAGAAACTCATCAAATTCCCTTACGTTCTCCTGAGACACATTTACTGGACGATGACTGGGAACGCCTTGTTCTGTACTGGTCCCGAACCAAGAATGTGGTAAGGTCTATGAGCTCATTTTTTCTATTTTTCAGTTTTATATTCTTGCATCTTACTGTACTCTGTTCATGTAGAGCAAGTGCCTAAACCTGAAGAACAACTGTTCTAATTTAAGATTCCATTGCTACCATAGGACATAGTTATATGTTTGTTTGATGCTTTTATTATGTACTAGTACTTGGCAATAGAAGACTTGGTAGTTTAATCTTGTCCACCTTACTAATGAACTGGTTCACCGAAATGAGTTCCATATACTAGTACATACTAAACTTGTTATGTGTCCGCTTGTTTCTTCATTTAGAATCTTGATGAATATTGGGGAAGAGTGCCTTATTAAGCAATGGTAAAGGAAGTAATGCAGATAAGGTTCGTGGATAGTGACACATCTGTCTTGGTTTAGTGTTCGAAAGCATCGGCCACTACAGCTTGCACAAGCTATTCAAACTCACCGTCTCGAATCAGTTCGGTTTCTTGAGTCTCAACTACAAGCTGAAAGACATCGATCGGTTGTGTCATGCGACAAGAAGCGGAAGGACTGGGAAGTCCTGGAGCATTCAGATGCATACTTTCTCGTGCAATGTTAAAGCGTTGGAGGATTTTAGCGCCTAAATAGGACAAAGCTAATCAGCTTGCTAAGCTTATTGCCAAAGCATGGTGGATACCTGTGATAATGTTTCTTGAGCTCTTCTGAAGTTGTTTCAGCTTATGCTCTTGTTTTGTTGCCGTGTTTATTTGCACTTTGGTGGCCAATTTTGACGGCCGATGTATATGATATGCTGCTTTGTTCCCTATATTTGCACTGGTGGCGAACTTTGATGCCCAGTGGATGTAATGTGTGTAATAGTCGTGATAGCCTAGCGTTAGTTGCTTGCTTATTTATTTCCTTGTTGTCTTGTTTATTTGTTTGCTTGTACTCATTGCAGTTCTTTTTCCGCGGTTAGCTAGTGGCTGCAATAACCTATTTTTTAAAACTAGGCCACAATAACCATGAGCTAATATTTCATCAGTAGTGACAATGGGCCTCCCATCGGGTCAGAGAAACAAGAGGGCCTTTTAGGGGTCGAGAAACTATGGGCCTTCTACGTGCCATAGAAACAATGGGCCTTCTACGGGTCAGATCATCAATGGGCCTTATACGGGTCAGATGATCGATTGGCACAAACATGGGCCAAACAGATCGCATTATGGCCGTGAACGGGCTAGAGTTGGAATCGTCCGTTCATGGGCCAACCATAACGGGCCATCGTTAATAGGCCGTATTTGATGACGCTTATGAAAACGACCCAACGATTAATGCACCACAAACGGGCCGATCAGAATTCATGGGCTGAATTTGGCCCACAAGCAGAAAATGACAATAACGGGCCGTAAGTAAACGAATGTTGGAAATGAGCCCAAGAATAAATGGGCTCTGAGAAGGCCAAAAGATAACATGGGCTGGAAACGGCCCAACGGAATAACGGGCCATTAATGGGTATAAAGTGATACACTGTTCATTACGGGCCAGTTTCACCACGGGCCGTTAATGTGTGTAAAGTGATACACTGTTCATTACGGGCCAGTTTCACCATGGGCCGTTAATAGTCCAAGACTTACATAGGGCCTCATATGGGCCGAAAGACGTCATGGGCCATACATGGGCCGGCGAAAACGGGGAATCATATTGATGGCCTAGATGACGCCATCGGGCCTAATTCAAATAGGGCGAACGGGCCTTGGGTTAGCGGGCTGTAAATGGGCTATATGCGAACAAGCCTTTAACAAAGTTTCCATGGGCCGCCCGCCACCTTTTGACCAAGTCAAACGGGCCGGCCTTTTCACAGGAATGGGCCTCTGTTGGGTCGTGCCACGTGTCGATGTATCATAGGCGCCTATCTGACCCACTGACGAGCTGACACGTGTTTCGTCCGACCAATAAGAATTTTACACGTGGAAATTTCCCATTGGTCGGGGCTATTATCGGGTTATCGGATCCAAAACCCGACCCGATAGCTTAACGGCGTTCCGTTACGGTGGATGCCACGTGTCGGTCACCCTTGACGAAAGCACTTCGCGGACGACGATTTATCGTCATGGAAGTGGACACTTCCGTGATGATAATTTTGGTAATGTCATGGAACACTTCTATGACAAAGACGGTATGACTATCTTGATTCTGTCATAAATTTGTCATGGATGTACATGCATGACAAAAAATGCGACCTACTATGAAAAACACGTATCATCACGGAAGTGTATTTTTTTTGTAGTGACTAACCATCACGTGGGCATAGTATGGGCGTTCTGCGTCGTATGCATCAGCCGAAGCTTAATAGACGTCGCCGAATCGGCGCGGCTACCGGGTTGGACCGGTAAGCTCCTCGCCTTTTTAGGGAGGTATTGGTCTGCCGCCGCCAGACGCAACATGAAGAGTTCCCGGCGATGGCCCACGACCCTGGGGCATAGGTTTAGTCCGGCGTCGACCTCTCTATTAAGCCTAGGTCGGGTTGCGGCGTATTGTTTGGCCGAGGCCGAGCATGACCCAAGAAAGTGTGTCCCACGGAGTTAATCGTATGCGTGGTGGGTAAGTTGGTGCACCCTGCAGGGAAGAAAACATCTATCGATAGCACATCCTACTGAACGGACACTTGGAGTTGTACCCGATCGATACAACTAGAACTGGATACTTGTGATGAGAACTGGATGGTGATGAGAATTGGATTGAGATGACACTTGGATAGTATGGCTCTGGGATTGCTTTCTCGCAGGGAGTCGAGAAAGGATCTCTGGCCGAGGTTGATAACACTACTACTACTTTACTTTATGCTACTCTACTCCCTCCTGTTGCTGCAAGATGGTGGTTTCCAGAAGATGCTAGTCTTTGATAGGACTAGGTTCTCCCCTCTATTCTGGCATTTCTGCAGTTCAGTCCACATATAGCTCATTTCATTGATACCGATGCATATGTAGTGTAGTTCCTTGCTTGCGAGTACTTTGGATGAGTACTCACGGTTGCTTTGCTCCCCCTTTTCCCCCTTTCTTCTTCTTTCCGGTTGATGCAACCAGATGTCGGAGCCTGTGGAGCCGATGCCACCGCCGATGCTTACTACTACATGGAGGCTGACGACTAGGAGTAGTTAGGAGGCTCCAGGTGAGGCCTTTCCTTTTCGATCGATGTTGCTTTTGTGCTAGCCTTCTTAAGGCAAACTTGTTTAACTCATGTTTGTACTCAGATAATGTTGCTTCCGCTGACTCTTGTGTATTCGAGCTTATGTATTCGAGCCCTCGAGGCCCCTGGCTTGTAATATAAAGCTTGTATTATTTTAATTTGTGTCTAGAAATGTGTTGTGATATCTTCCCGTGAGTCCTTGATCTTTGTCGTACACATTTGCGTGTATGATTAGTGTATGATTGAATCGAGGGCGTCACAAGTTGGTATCAGAGCCGACTGCCTGTAGGTAGCCCCCCTTCCAACTCCTTGGCCGAAGTTGAGTCTAGTCAATGAAAAACTTTTACTAACTTGGTTGTGTGGCTTACGGGCCCACGTCGCCATTGGGTGGTATTAGGATCTTTTATTCCTCGTCTATACTCTGGGACTCTGATCTCTCGTCTATTCGGGTTAAACATTTTACTAAGTCTGACATTAGGATCCCGTACCCACTTTCTCCCGGAGAGCCCCTTCAGTCCAGATGATCGCTTGCTGCTTCAGAAGATTTCGAAGATACTCTCCGATGTTTCTCCGAAACCCTTGTGCCCTTCATTGTTGCAATTCCATATCACCGATAAACCCCTTTGGATAACTACATACACCTGCCGTTCATATTGTCATCCCAAGTTGATCTTGTTATTACAAGATGCCTTGTACTACTTTCAGTTATTTCAAGAATCCACTGTGCCTGCTACGTTGCAGCTCCTTTTCCGCCTGAATACATGTACAAATAATTCCTCACAATTATCGAGGATTAGTTCATCCCCAATTGTTTAGGTATTTCACAAAAGTCTTCAAAATACCATTCGATCTTCCGAAAATCCTTAGCAGCCTATTGTTGTTACAATTCTCGGTTGCTTGCATTATGCTTAATTCCATATTTCCAGTAATCTTCGTTGACATCCTCTGTCACTATCGTTCTGAGTCCCTTGATCTAATATGTCTCGAATGCTCGTAATCCTTAATCAGATCCTAGCATTCATCCTTCCAAATTTCGCACGCCACTCCAAACATGAGCTTGTTCTTGTCAAATCAAACATTGATTGATTGTCGATCTCAGACGATTCAACTCAATTATCTTTTGATCAGAGCCTCTGCTTCAGATCTTATGATTTGAAAATCGTAATTCCTTTGTATTCAAGCTTTGAAGTTATCCAGTTATATCTATAACCCGATGCCTTTGCATTCTTTCTTCTTCTGGGTGAGTATCGATACTCACATCAGATCTTTTATGGACCACCATATCCTTGGTTGGATTATTATCCGACAATGTCCTTCGTATTCATTAAAGTTGTGAGTTTTGCCCTGACACATAATGCCTTTGGTAAGTTCTATCATCTGCTTTTGTCAACCATGTTCTGCTTTCGAGCTGGTATATTTTAATCCTGAAGTTAGTGGTATATGTTCCTAAGATACCCCTACGGGTTGAACCTATGCCTTCCCTAATACATGCAAACTCGAAAGAGATGTGAGTCATACTCTTCTGGTGCTTCACCAGATAAATCTTTCGCACTACAAATTCTTCAAAAACAAGGAGTAAATGAAAGGTTATGCATTGAAGAAGTGGGAGTCGACCTTGAACCTTTGTGTTCATGCCCATGGACCCGATGTAGAACTTATCGTGGAAGTTGCTCGTAAAAATATTTACCCCTTGTTATAAGTTCATCTTGTATCGATGGTTTGATCATTCATAATCATGGTTTCGACCATATTTTCTCCTTAATTCCATTTCCCGGACAAGTTAAAATACTTGTCTCTTGCAAGTCATTTCACCTGTCCACCTCCAATTTGATCTACCTTCAAGTATTGCCTCATGTTATCTCAAGGATATTGTGTCATTGCACTACCTCTTTTAAATTCTTAATTGAGTGATACTCCGTCACATCATTCCTAGCCTGATCGGATATATCATTATCATGCTAATTTAAACTGTCCTACCTGGTCCTTATTCTTGGAGCACAACTTTTCGACGATGAGCGAAGCTTACGTCGATCTTCCTCATCTTATCATTCCACCTTGAATAACAAGCTTGAATCCGAGCTTGTGTCATATACGTGGTTTCAATAGCCTTTGCTTCATCATTCCTTTTGCTTGATGGCATCTTCATAGAGCCTCTCGACAAAGTTGGTCATGATCACCATCAATATACTGCCTTGTTCTAAGATATCAATCAAATTCTTGAGGAGAAATACCATCCTTGCCCGTCGATGATTCGTGATTGTCATCGACACCATCCTTGACTTCCTGCCAATACAGACTTGGTCATGTTTTGATTATATCTTACGTTCCTTGACATTCTTGGAATTGTTCCTTTGTACTTCTTGTGACCTGCAGTTTCAATCTTGCTTGAAACACCATGTTAATGTTACCTCGAAGCATGACTGTGTTACGCCGAACAACAACAAGAACATTGGAAGTGAGTTGCCAAATGTTTCTTGCTCTATCGTCCAAACAACATTGTATGTATAACATCATGAAATCCCTTGCCCCTTTATCCAAATGGTGATGTACTTGTTGATCTAACATGTATATCATGCGCTACTTTTCCTTGGGAAAAGTTACTCTCCTAAATCTTGTGTATAAACACATTTTCCTTTCCATTGGTTTGCTTAACATTTCTTGTGATCTATATATGTTATAAGCAGAAATAATAAACACCTCGGTTTACAACTCTGTCAGTGTGACCCTGTTACTATTGCTGACGACATCCTGGTAACCCCCAATGGACGAGAACTTTGCCTATTGGTCCACCTCGTTTCAACGAGCAGGAAAATGGTTCTCTTTGTCCCTCGCCCTTGGTACCCACGTTGTTGCCAACATAACTGACAAGCTATCCTCTGCCATGCCTTGCTACCATGACCGTGCAATATGTCGGCGTCCTTCCTACTTTTGAACCACATGGTGGGCCCATAACCCACAGTTCCACAGGATCGAAACCTGACTCCTGTATATCCTTGATTCCGAAGTACCCTTTTTCACTTGCCTCCGTATGTAATTCATGAGCCACTGCTACCTCTTGAGCACTGCGTTGGTTTTCCCTTGAAGAGGAAAGGGTGATGTAGCAAAGTAGCATAAGTATTTCCCTCGGTTTTTGAGAACCAAGGTATCAATCTAGTAGGAGGCTACGCGCAAGTCCCTCGCACCTACACAAAACAAATAAATCCTCGCAACCAACGCGATAAGGGGTTGTCAATCCCTTCACGGTCACTTACTTAGAGTGAGATCTGATAGATATGATAGGATAATATTTTTGGTATTTTTGTGATAAAGATGCAAAGTAAAATAAAAGCAAAGTAAAATCAAAGGAAATAACTAAGTGTTGGAAGATTAATATGATGAAGATAGACCCGGGGGCCATAGGTTTCACTAGTGGCTTCTCTCAAGAGCATAAGTATTTTATGGTGGGTGAACGAATTACTGTTGAGCAATTGATGAATTGAGCATAGTTATGAGAATATCTAGGTATGATCATGTATATGGGCATCACGTCCGAGACAAGTAGACCGACCCCACCTGCATCTACTACTATTACTCCACTCATCGACCGCTATCCAGCATGCATCTAGAGTATTAAGTTCATGAAAACAGAGTAACGACTTAAGCAAGATGACATGATGTAGAGAGATAAATTCATGCAATATGATAAAAACCCAGTCTTGTTATCCTCGATGGCAACAATACATTACGTGCCTTGCTGCCCCTAATGTCACTGGGAAAGGACACCGCAAGATTGAACCCAAAGCTAAGCACTTCTCCCATTGCAAGAAAGATCAATCTAGGAGGCCAAACCAAACTGATAATTCGAAGAGACTTGCAAAGATAACCAATCATACATAAAAGAATTCAGAGAAGATTCAAATATTGTTCATAGATAATCTTGATCATAAACCCGCAATTCATCGGTCTCAACAAACACATCGCAAAAGAAGATTATATCGAATAGATCTCCACGAGAGAGGGGGAGAACATTGTATTGAGATCCAAAAAAGAGAGAAGAAGCCATCTAGCTAATAACTATCACTACAAAAAGAAGACACATCCGTGACATTTTGGGCCGAAAAAAAAATTTCTGTCATACATATGACACTTCTATGACGATAATTGTGACAAAACCCGGTATCATCATAGATGTGGTGGGCTCCTACTTCTATGAAAAAAATCATGACAAAAAATGGGCTTTTCGTCCTAGGCGGGCCGGAGACGCAGTTGCATGACGTTCTTTGGGCCGTCCATGACGGAAAAAACCATGGTAGAAGCGAGGGGGAGGAAAATTCCGGGGAGTTCCCGGTTATGGTGGAAGGTCGGGGCGGCGATGCTGCGTTTCTCGTGACACGACGCTGCAGCGTGTGCGGTAGGCGTTGGCTCTAATCGAACCCGAGCGATGCATTGGGCTCTAATCGAACCCGGCGATTACTGTTGCAGCTACGGCGTTCGAACTCGGCGATCGATCGATGGCTGTTAACTGAAACCGATGGAGCGATTCTTCGCCATCGCTGCTAACTAAAGCCGATCGATTGGATGAACAAAGTGAGCGTTAAGGGGGGTTGGATGAGCGAGGAGCGGTGGCGTTGCCTCTAGATGAACAGGACCCGTGGTGTGGAGGGCTGGATGAGCGATGAGACGGTGGAGGGGTGGCCGTGGAGGGGTGGTTGAACAGACCCCGTGGTGTGGAGGGCTGGATGAATAGTAGACGGTGGAGGGGTGCCTGTGGAGGGGTGGTTGAACAAGAGCGGTGGAGTAGCGCGCGGTGGAGGCTGGATGAACAGGAGCCCGTGGAGGCTGGAGGAGGTCGACGATAGCCCGTGGAGGCTAGAGGAGGTCGACAATGGAGATGAACAGTATCTCGTGGAGTCTCGTTTTGCGGTACGCCACACCCCTCCCGATGAACAGGACCCCCGTTTCGACCGTAGAGCTCCAACACAAGTCCGTTTCGTCCGTTTTGCGGTACGCCACACCCCTCCCGATCAACAGGACCCCGTTGACCGTAGGGAGGTCCGTTTCGTCTGCTTTTGTGGTACGCCACACCCCTCCCGATCAACAGGACCCCGTTTGCCGACCGTAGGAGGTTCGCTTCCTCCGTTTTGCGATGCGCCACACCCCTCCCGATCAACAGGACCCTGCTCGAACGTAGGAGGTCTGTTTCCTCCGCCAGCGGTACACCAGGCCTCGTTTCCATCGCCTGTTCCGTCCAAGCCGGTTGGCTCCCACGCGTTCCGTTGCCTCCCGATGAACACGACGCATTCTGTTGCCTCCCCATGAACACGACGCACTCCGTTGCCTTCCCATGAACACGACGACGACGTTGTTTCTCCATTCCGACCCAGCCATGTACACGAGCCCCGCCAGACGTATGCGCGTGAGTAGGCGTTCGAGACCTGTCAGTATGTACACATACGCGGCGTATTTTCTTTCTTGCACTCGCCATCAGACGACGTGTACATGCTACGTCGCGGCGCCTCTACTACGACGCGTTAATGCGCCTCTACATCGACCAAAGATATACGCACGCATTACCGTTCGCGACCAAAATGACAACGCTACGTACGCTTCGACCAGGTGGGTCCCGACTGTCAGACACTTCCTTGCCTGCAAAGATGTAGCTGGTGGGTCCGAGTAGTCAGGGGGGCGAATCGTTTGTTTTTTTTTTGCCCAGACGCACTTCCTTGCGTGAGAAGATGTAGCTGGTGGGTCCCAGCAGTCAGGGGGGAAACGTTTTTTTCATGAAATACGGTGGCCCGTCCGGTGGGTCCCTGCTGTCAGGTGGATGAATAATTATTTTGCGCGTAATAAGGAGGCACTTCCTTGCGGCCGCCATGGACCCAGCTGTCAGCCTCTCCATGCATAGTACTCTTCCGATGGAAGTCGGTCGTTGACCACATTGACCACGCCGCGCCGAGAGCACCACGGCGGTGGACGACGGCGAGTCCTAGGAAGGGGACGACGCGGAGCCGGGGAAGACGCAGAAGTGGATGCCCACACGAAGAGGAGTACGAGGGTGAGGTTGTCGTCGCCGCAGAATAACAGGGGGTGTGGGTGAGTAGAGGGATGGCCTGGCCAGCGGTGGGAGTAGTAGGGGCCGATGAGGCCTCCGCCGCATCGCAGCCGGCCACGGGACGCAGGAGCACGAGGCACGACCGACGCTGGTTTGGGCGGCTGGAGCAAGAAGACCAGAGGTTAAAGAAGCACTACGGCCGTTGGATGGACATCATACGGTCACTGGAGCTAGAATCATGCATATTGACTAAGTTGACAAAGCCCTCCGTCCCCGTCAACTTAGTAGGCCCACAAGTCAGCCTGCCACTATACTGGGTCCCAGCTAACAGGCGGAGTATTCTTTTTTTGTGCGTAATAAGGAGGCACTTCCTTGCGTGTGAATATAGCTGGTGGGTCCGACATGTCAGCGGGGGGCACGTTTTTTTCACGAAATACAGAGGCCCTTCCGGTGGGTCCCAGATGTCAAGTGGAGGAATAATTATTTTGCGCGTAATAAGGAGGCACTTCCTTGCAGCGTCGTGGACTCCAACTGTCGGCCTCTCCACGTCTGATCCCATGTCCGATGGAAGCTGCTCCTTGACCGCGTTCACCACGCCGCGCCGAGAGCACCAGGGCGGTGGACGACGGCGAGGCCTAGGAAGGGAACGACACGGAGGTAGGGAAGACTTGGCAGTTGTTTCCCATGCAGAGGGGAGTACGACTGTACGAGGGTTTACTGGTTCGTCTGCCCTCGCCAGAGAATAACAACAGGTGTGGGTGAGTAGAGGGATGGATAGGCCAGCGATGGGAGATGCGATTGGGGCGATGAGGCTGCTTGGCAAAGACACCGACCGTGGGGAGGAGGGAGCAGGCAGTCCCGCCGGCGCTTGTTTGAGCGGCTGGAGCAGGAAGAACAGAGATTGAAGAAGCACGACGGTCGTTGGATGGACATCGTACGGTCACTGGAGCTAGAATCCTTTATATTGACTAAGTTGACAAAGCCCTCAGTCCCCGTCAACTTAGTAGGCCCACAAGTCAGCCTCCCACCATGGTGGGTTCCAGCTAGGTGGGGAGTATTCATTTTTACATGCGTAATAAGGAGGCACTTCCGGTGGGTCCGGTGACGCGGGGGGGACATTTTTTCACGAACACGGTGGTCCGTCCGGTGGGTCCCAGCGATCGGGGCAAACGTTTTTTCGTGAAATACGGTGGCCCGTCCGTGGGTCTAGCGATCAGGGGAAACGTTTTTCCATGAAATACCGGTGGCCCGTCCGGTGGGTCCTCGGCCGTGGTGGAGGAATAATTATTTTGCACGCAATAAGGAGGCACTTCCTTGCGGCAGCCGTGGACCCAGCCGTCAGCCTCTCCACGTACAGTACTCTTCTGATGGAAGTCGGTCGTTGACCACATTGACCACGCCGCACCGAGAGCACCAGGGCGGTGGACGACGGCGAGGCCTACGAAGGGAACGACACGGAGCTGGCAAAGACACGGCAGTGGCTGCACACACGATGGAGAGTACGAGGGTTGATCGTTCTGCCGCCACGCCGTAAAAATAACAGGAGGTGTGGGTGAGTAGAGGATAGACAGGCCAGGGATGCGAGTATGATGGGGCCGTGAGGCCTGCCCGGCAAGACCGCTGCCACGGGAGGCGGAGCAAAGCGGTTCCGACGCTGGTTTGGTTTGGGCGGTCAAGGTGAAGATCAGAGACTGAAGAAGCACGATTGCCGTTAGATTGACATCTAACGGTCTAACGCTGGTAGAGTCGGTTGTTGACTAAGTTTCTTTTTTAAGAAACCTTGTGTAGGCCCACAAGTCAGCCTCCAAATCTGTGGCAGACAACATAAAGCCCATTTGCTATTTTTATAATTTGCAGCCCATTTGCTATTTTTTATAATTTGCAGCCCATTTGCTAATTCTTAAGTAATTTATTACAGCCCATTTTCTGCCCAGGACCACGGCCAAAAGGTTCAACCTTATTTTGCATATTTCGGTGGAGTCCATTGTAATCCCGAAATGATAAACATTTTTTAAGAACTTATTGATTTGCCAAAAAAATCGTTTTGTTTTTGTAAGCAAATAAGACGTGGGACAATTGAGGAAAACCAGTGGTAAAAAAATCAGCGCTGGGTGGGAAAAACAACAAAAATAAGGATGTAAATATGGAAAGGGAATTTTATGTGTTTTCAATATAATGATACGTGTATATGAACTAGTAAAACTATAGGTAGAGATTAGAAAACGGATGTAGGACATGCATTTCAAGAGGAAAATAGAACTGGGCTGTGTGTTTGATTCAGTAAAAAAAACTGCCTGCGGATGTTGTAAGACAAAATATAACTAACGCTGGCGGGCCAGGCCGATGAGATACCGCTGGATCTTTGTGCCCGGTTGTCGCCATGGGCTGGGCCTGTTAAAAACAAAACCAACCCCGGGCAGTCTACAGCCCAGCTTGAAACTTGCTCGACCTGAAAAAACAATATACGTGCTCAATAAGCGAGAGAATTCTGCAAGTACGCATCGATAATCGGATGCGGCACGGAATTTTTTTTATCGTGATAATAAGTGCATGCACTTGTTTCAAAAAAACTGCAGAGCTGGGAATTCGAACGGCGGGTGCTTATGCTACCCATCAAATAAAAATCAGGTGCCTGAGAATTCGTTTCGAAACAAATGATTCAGCTTTATATCCACGCCGACCCTCGGCATGATGGTTGGAAGCAAATGCAAGTTCATACCAAAAGATCGTTAACAACAATACCAACTTGCTGACGACAATGTAGTACAACTACCAATACCAAACTAACTTATAATCTTTTTACTCCTGGCCCTAGTGTTCGATACGGTAGAAAATCTTGTAGAGGACCAGCTCCGCTCCTTATCTTGCTCCAGGTCCCCGAGGTGGTACTAGTGCATCACCCAGTTGGTCCTCTCGCTGGTCGAAGTTCTTGTTGGTGTGCAGCACTGTAACCTTTGCTGCCCGTCTGCCGGCCGTTGACCATCACCGCAAGGTATTGCCGGTCTTGTGCCACATCGGCGTGCATGCCGACTCCGATTGTATCTTGCGACGCTGGCCCACGTGCCCCTTCTCGAATGCCACTGAATTGCGCCGCAAGAAATGCTTCCTTAGGCCACTCAAAGGTGATACCTGCAGTATTGTGGAATACAAGTTTTAGTGTACCTAGTTGGCATTTTTATAACATCTTTGGCATGTTGTAGTCACTTGTTTCACTTTTTATTAACTGTCAAATTGTAATTGCTTCACCAGGTCTGCGTCTAAAAAGAAAAATAGAGCTATAAAGAAAGAAATATGTTTGTGCAAGTAGACGGCCGATCGGTGTCTTACCTGGAAATTTCTCAGGTTGGGTGTAGCATATGTCATGCTCGCTGTCGGTGGTTGGTATGAACAAATCGATGAGAGACTGAAATCTCAGGCGGTCAGCACTCACTTTGGCCTCAAGGTGCTCGATGAGCTCCTGATCCGTGGGATCGAACTTGACGCCTTGACCGCAGCACCGCCAATCCTTCTTCGACTTGCATCGGTAATTCCAGTTATATGGTACTCAATGTATGATCAATCGAATTGTTTTAAGTGAATGATGAAATATTTCAATCGATAAGTGGTACTCCAAATCTGAAGTCCGAATACCGTAACACGCCCGAGGATTCTTGTGTCACCTCACGCGCAGCGTGTTGTCACGTCAATTCAATGTGTGGACATGATGAATAATTTGACCGACGTATACTAGTCTCAAGCCATTGTACTACTTACTAGTCGTATTTAGTGTCACAATTTATACATAGGTTTAACTAACAAGTACGCACTTGAAGCCTAAGCGATATATATATATATATATATATATATATATATATATATATATATATATATATATATATATATGGCTTCGCACAAAGATCTCCATCATCATTATCAAGTACATCCTAAGCAGGGGAGTTAGGATGCACTTGATCCCGTGAAGGTATCTATCCTTCAAACCAGAGGAGTGCTTCAAACTAACAACAATACATAATATCCAACAAAAGAGGGTCGTACTACAGCAGCAGAATACATGGCTCGATCTAGATATCAAAGACAAATCAAGTTGTGCATATTTGCTGTTGGCATGAACCACATCGCCGCATGTCGGGTTTACAAAAGCCATCCATCGCATGGAAGCTTGATGCCTTTCACACACTGAAGATTATCTGGCAACAAGCTGTGTCGATGAATCTCTGGATGTGGTGATTCATGAAACCCATGGTATGATGTGTAAACACAGCCCCCCCCCTCGCGAATGGAAGTTGCATAGCACAGTAGTCATCGCCGGTGATATGATCGGTGATTGGTTGGATGATCGGATAATTGAGCCCGAGGAACAAGGAGTGGTTGCCGAGGCTGTAAACCCGCCTCCAGTTGAATACGCCTGGCGCAACGGAGCTGGGATCTTTCTCAAACACGAAACAGCCATAGCCATCAATGTCACGAACGCCGCACCCATTGTACTGCATGTGGTTTGATGTAATGGTTTGGTCAATTTGGTACGTGCGACTGAGCATCAAATGACCGCCGTCAGCTGAACGAGCGATAAACCAGCACCCATCGGCTGGTATGATTCCAGGTCCTGGAATCATGAAGGCCAGCGCATTTGCATGTGCTGCAACAATTCAAATTGGAGACCAAAAGGACAAAAATAAACAATCATGTTCAGAGTATGTGTGGAATTAAGATTATTATAACAGTGACACATATCATAGACAGAGAATTGCAATGTCGTGGTCATAATCATACCCCAAGTTAAAAAAATAAGCCAATGGCTTTCATATTCTAGCAACATGTCATGGTTCAAACATCTTGTAACAATCAGAGGGAAACAGTTATGACAGCGCCTACTCATATTCTACCATAGCACTTACTACTACTATTCTCATATCAACTCTAAGCAATAACATGCGTTGTTATGAAAATCTTGTAAACGAGAGTAACATATAGCAATCATGATGTTATGCTCATAATATGTATTCTAACAATCATTAGATGCCAATTTTTCTCATATCAACTCTAACAATTGGCCGTATGAATCGCTCTGATGCAGAGGCCGGGGAGACCCCCCTTTTCGGGAAAAAAACTCTAACAATAACATGTGTGGTCATAAAAATCTAGGAAATGAGAGGAACATATAGCAATGATGTGGTTATAGACATGCTATGCATTCTAAATTTGTAACAAATGAACATGTAGTCGTGTTCATAAGGTAAAGTTGAGATGAGATAGAACATTTACACGATATAGATTCCACCAAAGATAGGCAGCCAACTGCATGCGTTGACCGCGTAAACGATGCCATCATGCACTATAGCATCAGACATAAATGTTGCCTCAACAGGATTGATGATGAGCCATAATCATGTATGGCGACCGGATTCCAGATAGACTAATCCCATGTTGAACAAGGCAATGAGCTTGTAATCCATGTAGTCTTCTGATGGTGTGGGCACTTCGCAGATTACAACTTTCTGCAAATGAGGTCGAGCCAAAAACTTGGCGTCTCGTGCGTAGTAGGCAGGAGTGTCCGGCGGGCCGCGAGGCTCGATGGTGGCGGTATCCAACGATGGAAGGGTGATCTCTCGCTGGGTGTAGATATCCACGAGACGCCACGGACTACCGGTGTGGTGGATGAGGACGATCCAGTTGGCCTTCATGCCCGCCCAAAGTGGCCGCACATGAAGGACAGGTGGACGGGTAGTGGTAGCATGTCGAGGGGCACCACGGCAACCTCCGTAGGATCGTCAAGTCGATTATGCAGGCCACTGCGAGGATCGGGCATCGACAAAGGTGGTGTCTTGAAAAGAGCCGGCCGGTTACAAACTAGTAGACGGTACAAAGACACCGAGCATGCGACCAGACGGATGGTGCTGAGTAGGTCCATACGACTACAGATCTGCTCCAAGAGAACATCATGGAGGGAATTCCAATCGCGGCTCTGGGTGTCGGTCCGGTTACGCCATTGGTGTTTTCGGTGCTGCGAGCCCGGTGAGGGAAGTGGATTCAAGCGGCGGCGAAGAAGCTTCTCCTCGTGTGGCCGAAAGCGGTGGAGGGAGGATATGGTACGCGCGAGCTACCAAGGAAGATGGCGCGGGCGAGTGAGCAGTGAGCGGGGGTAAATGGTGTGCGGCCGATGATGGGGAAGAGAGGAGGAAGAAGAGTGGAAGACAGGGAAGAAAGTGCATTAAATATCAATTCTACTAGTACTACTACCAGGATATAGGCACCGTCCTTCGGAGTGTAAACAGTTACACCGATGACATGTGGGTCTACCAGAAGAGGGCCCATATGTCGGTTAATGGAGACAGAGGTGCGTAGGCGTATTTGCGGAAGCATGCTCTACTGGCAAACATGATGGCAGTACTAGGTAAGGCTGATTTAGTAACACCAACACGCTGGTTCAGCTTATTAATTACGTGTCCCATCTGCTGCAGCGTGTATTGTCACTTCACTGCAAAGACTAGTTGAATAGTTCTCTCTGACTGAGACGGGGAATAATGGATCGCGAGGACTTCCTTTCTACAGTATCCCTATGCCTCTACGCTCACTTCACTCATTTTTCTCCTGCATCGAGTCACTTGTTGAAATCAGTAGAAAGACAAATACTCCGTATTTGGGAACAGAGGGAGGCTTTTACTCCGTACTATTTGGGAACAGAGGAAGTATCACCATATGGAGGGAACAGAGGAAGCTTGAAATATGAACATGTCAATGGGAGGGAGTAAGCCCCATGCATGCATGCATGCATGCACGCAACATGCAACACTCACACGTACTCCACATGGACGCACGCAACACTCACGCACCCATGCGGCACATAGCACATGACGCAACACACACGCTCATGCTCAAGTGCTCAACCTACTCCCTACGTCCGTGAAAGACTGTACATTTAGAGATTTACATATTGACCAGGGTATAATTAACGCCCAAAAGTAGCAGACTTATGTGTGCATGCGACCATTGAGATAAGAAGATTAAATGAAGGCCGTTGCATGCTGTAATTAAAGATAGACATGTAGCTTATACCTACAACACAAGTTGGTGCATTAGTCAATCAATATCGATTTAGATTAAAGGCTAAATGCATTGGAAGTGTAGATGTACATCATATACTACTACATCATGTTTTATAGCCGATGTACACTCTTTGTTGGAAGACCGACGGAGGACACGTGCATGCACTCACATACACAGCCATGGTGGTTCGGGCGCAAGGGTTGCACTCGTGTCGCGCCTGCGTAATGTTTTGTTTAGCTGATTTCTTTGCTCTGTCAACTGACAGGTGGGACCCAGAAACCAGGTGACAATTTAACCAGTCAACAAAGTGCCATGTCGACTATGTGGCCGGTCAGTAGGGTGCAATACAGTGCTCTACGATGCGCTAGTGATCGTATAATCGACGCAAAACTATATATAGTGACCGTAAAGAGCGTATTGTTACATACGTTGACCGCCAAAGGTATTTTTCTCGTTTCAAATTAAGCCATATTAATCGGAAAGGACGCAGTATGGACTACTACTAGTAGTACTAGTACTGCTTTGATGTGTCCCGTCAACTCGCCAACGAGGAGAAGCTTGCTTACTACGCCTCTCCTCGCCCGCCCACGCTGTGGTTCGCAGGACGAGGAGAGGGTTTTGACTACAGCGCCTCTCCTCTCCCTCTCCCTCTCCCTCGCCCTCGCGGTGGGCGTGCAGCAGTTCAATCGGTGTCGATTGCGGAAGCATATTGTCTTTGTAGTATCATCATTGTTGGACCTTAGAAGAGGCGAAGAGCCAGGTGCAAGGTTCACACGAGTACGAACTGTTGAACCTCCCGAAGAGGCAAAGAGCCAAGCGTAAGGTTTTATAGGAGTTGTCGTCCTAGTAGGAGTGTACTACAACTATAGCGAACGATTCTACTGTATGATGCCACCACGTCACGATCCAAAGTTGTGCCACCTTTTTTCTCAAAGAGCGTGTTGGAGCCCGTGCAACAACCACACAAGTTGCACGTACACATAACACATTTACTAGTAATAAATTCTAAAGGACAAATGCCAGTATGCCACACAAGTTCATCTCCAATTCATGTGATAATTTTGTGCACGACTAGTCTACATATATTCACAGCGCTACCGTTCACAATTACCGTACTCCACTTACACATTATAGATGGGCTACATGTCCTCCTCCGGTTCCACTCCTGTGTGTTCTTCATGGATGGCACGATCCATAGCGGTGGGCAACGGGAATCATTGTCGCAGCTTTCTAGTCCGGTTCCACACGATGGAGACTCATCCAAGCTGAGCGGCATAAATCAGGGATATCGTGTCCCAAAGATGTCGTTCATCCGTGATGCGCATTGAAGACACAACCATGCTTCATGAACGGCAGGCCTTTAGGTATGCGTGCACGGAAGGTGGCATCCGCTTCACAATGGGGTAGCTGTCCCCGATGAAAAGCGAGTACTCTCCAAGAGTGTTCCTCGGCACCCACGTAGCATCACAGGGGTCGAACTCGGCGCCGTTCATCTGGTACACGCGGCATCCCAGATCTGGATACATGGTGACGTACATAGTCAAGGTCCATGCATAATAATGTTGTGCTCAAATATGGCGGTCGATGTCTTGTGCAGCAAATAGTACTACTCCGGTATAGAGGAAGTAAAATAACCGCTTATTATATATAGCCACTCTTGGCTACATGGATGAGATAGTAAGACATGGAAAAACAAAAATGGTGGCAGCTAGTGGGTTCAAGTCTTCAAGGGCCTAGCTAGCTATACGCGTCCTCTAAGGTAAAAATTACTCCTACAAGTACTACTAAGTATACTACTAGTACAACAATGAAAGAGAAGGCGAGAGGGTTAAAAAATGGAACACCTGGGTAGATGGTGACGGTCTGATCATGGTAGATTGTGTGACCATGTTGCACATCAGTGGTACCATGGGTAACGACTGCTAAGATAGTTGATCCCAATATGCCAAAGTCAGCTACAAGGTTCAGTGTTAGACCGAATCGCAGATGCAAATGCACATCCAGGGATCGGCGATCTTATTTTGATCGGGGATGACTGGTCCCTGCAAAATAATGGAGTACCGTTAGGGATGCAAATGATGGTTTGTGCATTCCGTTTGTAATCTCCCGTCTTGTAGGATGGCAACCAGATGAAACAAGTCCTGGCTTGTCATCGCGAAGATGCAGCCTAGATGGCGCCTGGCGTCTTGAGCGTGTAAGGGTACAAATCTGCCGCCGCCAACATGCATGACCTACCGCCATTACGCCTCTTGCATTGATGGCAATCCTTATGTCGAACACCGCGATGAGATAGTAATTGTTATAGCCGCGTTGCTTTGTCGGCGGGTCCGCAATTTCTATCTTCTTCAATCTCATGTAGGCATCATCATACGTATTCAAGCCCAGCCAGTCCGGAAGGCCGATCCCAATGGTGGAGAAGGGGTCTACCGGAACGGCCGCACCTTCTGTGGATGTTGTGCAAAATGATGGTGGTATCCGCCGAGGTATGCAAGCCAATCTTCGTTGGCACGAACCGAACCTATATATAAGGCGGTGGGTAGCGGAGAAATTACGGGATGGAAATGGAATAACTAAGTACTACATGATCAAACTCCATTCTTGACCTGCTCATCGGACAAAATCCGACTACCTCTCAACGTCGGCAACTCTAGCGGAGTCAACGTGCAACCATGGCGAGGAGGCGGTGGACTGTTCAAGGATTGTCCCATAGAAGAACCTTCTCCTCGAGGACGCATGGAAGACCAACAAGCATGGCCTTTTCCCAAGCATGTTTAAGCAGCGTCTTGAAAAAGTTGGTGCAGGAAGCACCGAGTCTAGCGGCGGTGAGGACGTCGGAACGGCCTGCGATTTCTCCCAGAGGATCGTCGTCCAAGGTCTCCCAGCCCCGACGAGGAGGAGAACCGCCTGGCGAATCCATGGGAGCAGCGATGAACTGCCTTCTCTTCGGGGGGAGGGGAACTGGCGAGGAGGAGATAAGAGCGTAGTAACCGCAGGGCCTCGTCCCTTCCAACTCTTGATCGTTCCTCAGTGAAGGGGTGAGGCTATTATTTACTACTAAGTACTAGCATTATGGAACGTTATGGGATTGCATTATACTATAAATAATAGCACTAGTAAGAAATTTTTGGCACTAGGTAGTAGTTTTTGGCGTGGATTAAGAAATTTTGGGTATGTTTTTGCCATTTTTGTACACGCCAACTAGTGTCAAAAACGTCTTACATTATGTGTGAGGAGAATGCGTACTCATCTTTGTAGCAGCACTAGTACTACTTTTCTCAACTAGTAGTGCGATGTGCTGTACTTCTAGTCTAGTCTACTAGTAGTATAGTGCACCAGTTTTGAACTCTTGAATCTCAGGGCCAAGGAGCTACAGTTGGAAGTGGAGGGTACTACTATTCTCTAGAACCATCGATGTACTATCAATCAGGGGAAGTACACCTGCGTAGTGGCCTAGTGGGTACTCTCGGTGCTCTATTCAGCCGCTCCTCTCACATAGTTGGCCTACTCAGCCGCTCCTCTCACGCACACACTAGCAGCCTGTTTATCGTGACAGTTCTTGTGAAGCGAGAACATTTGAGTTATTTGATACAGCGAAACTAGGCTTTTCGCTTCCATTTGTGGAGGTGTAATGGATCTCGTCGAACTTTGTTAGTAGTTCTTTCTTTATGAATGAGATAAAGCAAAGCTTTTGCCTCTGTTTCAAAAAAAACACATCAAGAGGAATTTCTTTTATAGTAGAGCCGATAATGGAGTGAAGTCCATGCGTGCAGCGCCACAAGCTACAGAGTAGTAGTAGAGCACTTTACATACAGAGCCATATTGCACAGTTCCCAATGCCCCACCAGGCTTTTCCGGCTCCTCGGGCTTAATTGGGAGGCGCTAGTTTAAATATGCTACTAGCTGATGAGGAAGCTGCAAGCGAGGTGCGGCTAGGGCGAGCACGCGAGCCACGGGATGCTGGGAAGGAAAACCCGTTCACGTGGCAAGGTTGTCCAGTGCACCCAGATTATGGGGCCGCACGTCCGTTTGACTTCAAAACTCAAACTACCCGTGTAAAATATTGGCTCGCAGCGAAGTGTAGTAGTACTATTTTTTTTAAAGGTTGTCGTGCGTTCGGCCGGGATCGAACCCACAAAACGAGGTATACACTCCTGCGACCACTAGTAGTACTCGTTGGAATACAACGCAACTCAGAATCGCCTTTTGTCGCTAGTAGTACGTACATTGTTCCTTACAAGAAACCCCTAATAATGCAAGAAACCACTAAAATGCCAAGAAACTACTACCACTTGCATACATGGCAGACTTAAGATAAGACAACCTTATCAACCATTGTACATGCTCTTACCAACAAAAATCCTCGAGTGACCTCCTACCTCGGCCCGTCCACCTAGTCATCCTCGGCCATGGGGCCTTGACTACCGCCACTTGGCCGTGAAAGCGGGGTAAAAACCGTCGTGATGCGGAGCCATGTTGCGGCAACCCGGATGCCAGCTCCGTCCGGCGCTTCATGACCACTAGCTAGCCAAGATAGCTCTGTCCCACTGCTTATGCGCAAGGTTTGCTAGCTAGATTGGCACGGCAGCCTTGACGACTTGCTCTTGGCGCGCAGCGCTAAGGCCAGCCATCAGCTCGGCGAAGGCCAGCGGTGGCTTGCTCGCTAGTGGGTCATGCTCGGGCCAGCCGCCAACTGTGGAGGCGGTAGCGGCGTCCGGCCCGTCCGTGAGCGGGCGGCCAACTCGCTCATCACCGGCGCCACCGATGAACACGCATCGGTACTGTTTGAAGTAATGTTCAGGAAAAATAATGATTTGAGGGGGAATAACAGGATAGAAGGTCAGATGTGGGTCCCTCGTGTCAACGGTCAAACAAAATGTGTTGGTTTAAGCTGCCTCGTCAGCACGGACGTGTGGGCCAACCCTGTCATAAATGGTTTTAAACGAACCTAATCGGTAGGAGTACTAGGTAGTAGTTTTTGGCGTGGATTAAGAAATTTTGGGTATGTTTTTGCTATTTTTTGTACAATAGATTCTTCCTAGGGCTGGTTGAAAGTGGTAGTTTTTTGTTAAGTACTCTACATATTGTAAGTAGGAGTGAAAGTTAAGCTTTGGAAGCCAATAAGCAAGGCTAGTTACATAGTGCATATGTGTACATGATTGAAAGTAAATATCAACCATGAGTGACTAATATCTTGATGGAAAACTTCGAAACTATGGAATACTAGGAAAAAATGCATGGTTGGAAATACTAGCAATGTTCATGTCCGTTGCAACGAATCATAATTAGAGTAATACTTATTCACAAACTTGGTACAAAACACCCTAATTTTGATATACATATGTCACTAGAGATATATTATGTTTCAATTAGAATATATTCCTTGGGCTGTTTTGGTGAGGTCAGGTAGGGATGTGGTTGGTTTTAAGATACTAATTATGGGTTTTTCTGCAACTTGGTAGACAAGTGGGATGTTGGTGAGAAAAGGCAACAACTTACCTCACAATCGTTAGATGTAGATCTAATGGTCAGAAACGACGGATGGAAGACACACCAGCATCACCAACTTAGTCTTGCGTAGGAGTACTAGCAAGATCCGTGCATTGCACGGAACATCAAGATGCATTTTTTGTTAAAACACTTGTTGTGATTGACCCTTGCGGGAGTAATCCCATGTGTAAAAACTAATGATATCTCGAGAAATATGAGACAAGGTGAAGAGGAGTGGCGTATGGTGGTGGTTGGTGGTCGGACTGAGCGGAGGCAGGGGATTGACGACGCCGGCAGCGGCCACCAGGCCAGTTTGTTCCAGAGGCTTCATTTCTTAATTGCTCAACAATGAGGTTTGTTGGAGATAAGGATGAACGAGGGAAGGCCTTGTCTGCAAATGTGGAGAGGGGTGCGGGTATCTTTTAGTTTAATTTCCATCCGTCAGATATAGATCAGACGGTCTATATTGTAAGATGGCACACGTACCATCATCACCAACTCGGTTTTTTATAAGAGAAGAAATATAATTATGGAGATACAAACGTATTATCGATACTCGCTTCCGTAAACTAGCATCTACATTCTATTCAACGCCTTGGCATGTGGGGCCTTAGCACAATGACTTCTCGACTGTGTAAAACAAAGATTTTCCCGTCACTGACAAGGAGGGGGTGACGACAGCGCGCTTTTTGGCTTGCTCTAGTCCTAGTAGTCATACTAGGTGGTCTAAGCACGTGTAGATTTTTTTTCACGTCTCGTGCTCGCCGTACTGCCACGACTATTGATGAATAGACAGTAAGTTATTCACGGGGAAACCCTTGTTGATCGCGTGTTTGCGAGAGAGAGAGAGAGAGAGAGAGAGATAGAGAGAGATAGTGTGCGTGTGTGATATGTTAGAGACTGAGGTAATGATAACAGATTCTTTGTGTCTATGTGTGTGGAGGATAGAGAGAGACATGTACATGGGGCTTTGTGTTGTGTAACATGGAGACACATATACATAATTAGAGAGTGAGTGTGTGAGATACACATGCGGACATGGGGAGAGATGAGGATCCAGATGAATGGGTGTTTGTGCATGTCTGTGTGTGTTTGTGCACGCGTTTGTGTGTGACAGGGAGAGAGTGTATGTGGAGTAGAGAGACCATTGATGATGTAAACCTAGTATAAGGGAAGGGGGAATGGTGTGACACGTGTAGTAGCGATATAGCACGGGTGCGGGCGGGGGGAGCAGACTATTTGGAAGAGACATCGAGTGTGTGTGTGGGAGAGGGGTGTGAGAGCGAGAGAAAGAGAGAGCTAGCGACGGAGAGAGAGAGAGAGAGAGAGAGAGAGAGAGGAAGAGGCGAGAGAGGGGTCGTTTTGTCCATAAATGGCGTATAGATAGGGAGACAATGTTGATGTTGTCCGAAATTGGCCTATGAAAGGAGATGCAAGGGAAGCGAGTCATCGTGTGTGTGATAGGGACTTCATGAGAGATCTAGAATAGATGGTGTAGATAACAATGTGCGAAATCGAGAACGATTATACATTAGGGAGCTATGCAAAGAGTCACGACATATATATATACAGGGAAGGAGCCGGGGCAGGTCCGCATGTGGGAGAGATAGAAAGAGGAGAGTGGTGCACAAGGAGACAAAGTGTGCTTGTTTGAAGTGGGGGTGGTGTGTGAGGTGAGTGCGCGAGAACCACATAACTAGGGAGATAGACGTTTGGGGCGGCGTTTTGTGCGTATGGGAAATATACACTCTACATAGTGCGTGTGCTTGGGTAAGAGAGATAGCGGAGACCTAGAGAGTGAGGGAAGAGATGTGTGCATGCCCGAGAGACAAAGTGATAGAGACCTGTGTTGGGGTCCGGACTTTACAAGAGAGAGGGGTGTTAATGTGCTCGTGTGTTGGTGTTTGGGGGAGAAGACGACCTCTCTATGTGTGTGTGTGTGTGTGGTGGTGGTGGGGGGGTTGACTTCAGATAAACAGTGAGGTGTCTATATTTGAGGGACTTTAGCGTAATTGAGATATTGTGCACTCATGGTTGATCAATTTGTTTCACAGTTTGTACTATGAGATAACGATACTTTTGAACATGCGTGATATACCTTGATGTACCAGAATTACAAACCTAAGATTGGATCTTTGGAACTCGACTCCATCATTAGCTTTTGTAATTCATTTAAACGGAGGTACATTTTTTAAGCCGGGATTTCGTGATTTCAAATTCATATATCAAACCTAGAGATATACACATACATGCATGTTCAAACTTTATAATCATTCACTTTATTCATACACATACACATTTTTGCTTTTGTCATCATATTTAGGATAAACACATTAGGAATTTCATTTGAATTGGACCGTATGATGGTATTTGCTTGTAGTAGCTCAATGATCCATATTTGAATTGAATGGACAATCTAAGTTTCGAGTTCGAGACATTGATTTTCAAAACTTGCACATTTTTTTTGGTGCAAAACAAACAAATTGTCGGCCATGATATCATAGTCGGCCGTACGAGAGCAGAATACTTATAATTTTAGGCGCCAAAAGCTTTCAAACTTCCCGCTCACATCGAAATATCACGCACCCGAAAGTTTAGCCCTGCGATATTCCTGTTTTATCCCTGCCACATGAGCGGAAAAGGGCTGCTTTGGTAACTCCATTGTTTTCCCTCTTTGCCCCAACATTCTTCCCCAGAGCCCTCCCTTCCCTCCCGACCCCCCCACCCACGGCAAGCCGCCGAATCTAGTCCTCCACCGCAGCGGTGGACCTCACACCTCGCCGGATCTACCTTCCGCACCTTGGAAGCCCCAACTGCCAACTCGCCACTTCACCGGAGCCGCTTCAGCGACTGGCTTGTCCACCGCTCCAGATCTCCTTGACCGCCATCATGGTCCACCGCACCGGATCTGCTTAATCGGCGCCCTCATCGACCACGGCGTAGGCCCTTCACTGACTCCCTCGTCCGCCCCTTCGCTGGCCCTTCATACAAGCCCTCGTCCGCGGCAACAGATCCGCCTCACCGAAAGCACTGTACAAGGCGCCCGCCGAAGCCTTCGTCCACTGCATTGGACTCGCTCCACGGACACCATATTCAACTCCATCGGCCCTGCTTTACCGCCGTCGCAGCCTCATCGGGTTATTTTGATTTGTACTCCTTCGGTTTTTTTCTTTATCGTGCAACTGTTCACTTACACCACAGATGAGCTTTCTTGTATGTCGACAAGCGCCGCAACCGTAGCACCGGAGTCGCTTCAGCGACGGCGACAGCCGGCCCAAACTCAACCGCAACACGAGCACCATCGACGATCCTTAGCTATGAAGTATGACAACGATACCCATACGCCGCCGAGAATCAGGTACTATTACCCAACGGCCGACGCCTACGTTCACTTTCCTAGCATAAGCACCGCACCTTTGAATTTCTTCAGGGCATCACTCAGTTTTTCATGAGACGCGTTATTCTGCTTGCACCTGTAGGGCCATACTTACAGCAGTGAACATGTTACATGTGCTAAATTACATACCAGGTGCACATATAGTTAATATGCTTTAGTTTTGTTACGATGCCACTGTTGGTTCGATCGCATCGCTTAATGTTCTCTATGCTTAATTACACATCAACAAACTAGCATGTGGTTCTCACCTTTTTGTTCGTTTTACCCTACATTTTCTCGATGCTAGCTATTACATCACTGCTCCGAGCCTCTGTTCATTACTTGTTTGTGTGTTCTTGATCTTCCCAAGTTGCATGAATAATTTGATGCTTCTATTAATTATGGAGCTGCCAACCCCATCAAGCAAAATATTTGTTCTTCTGGGGCTGGCACCTCGAACAAGCATAAAAATAGAGGGGAGCCGATATATTGTCGTGTATGCACACACCCTTCTTTCATTAGTTTAGATGAACCGTTGATGATCAATTCAGACCAGTGTATGCAATTAAAATTAGTTTTACCTAAATAGATGGTGCAGAATAAACTACAACAACTAGATTTGCAACCACGGGATGCTGACGATATCTTCAAAGAACATTGCAACAGCAGCTAGGCTTCACAGCAACATATGGTAAGCCAGTGTGTTTTAGTACATCTGAAATGTAATGCGAGTGGGCTGCTTTCTTGGCTTGTGCCCTCAACGTGTAATCCTACCGAATTACAAATGGTTCAGTTGTCTGCTTTGCTGTATTGCTTGATTCGAATGCTTGTTTGTTGTTACGCTATACCTGAGTTGGCAAATATGTCAGCAATGCCTGTTGTACTAATGTAAAGAAATGCATGCCTATTTCATTTGAGTCCTTAACTTTTCCTCTCAACTTCATCACAAGACTGTCTTCGTAGTTTATATGAGGCCGCACTGTTAAGTGCTTTCTCAGATTATTTCAACTGCTTAGATGCCTTGGCAACTTAAATATAGCGGTTGTACACTCCCTTTAAACTAGGGATGTCAACTCGGTCCTGTTTAATCCCGATTAAAGTCCACTAGTGGTATGATAGTTCAAAAGAGTTTTTGTTTGAGGAAAATGAACTAGGAGGTAGCAAAAACTAACTAGATGGGATGGCGGATGTCATTTATTTGCCACTTACATCCCTAGTTTCATCTTACCATTTTAATTTCTTTTAATTTGAAGCTTCTTGAACCATTTAAATATAGTTTGCCATGCTCGGCAATAATTCGTCCGTCGTTTACCATGTAAGCTATCTGCTGGATCATACGATAACTATCTCTTACTTATGTCCGGTGGAAACCTTTCAGGATGCCTTTCACACTAGGACACAATGTACAACCCCGTAATCTATTTGTGTGGAAGCGCATGCCATCCATGTTACCAGATGGTAGCAGTTCAGAGGCAACATCATTTGGAGAGCAATCTGAGCACAGATATTATAGTGGTTGAGGCTCTACTAGAGGCAGAAAGAGATGGTGTGGCTGCCATGAATGAGGTCATCTTTATCTTGAGGCTGGAAATTACGGAATTAGCGGCACGCATTATGCAAGCAACCCAAGAATTGGAGGAAGTAAGAATGTTGCATTTGAAGGCAGACGAGGTCCTCGCTTGCTTCGCTATCCGTCAAGATAATCCCGGTTCTTCTTTAGATACCAGTTGAAATTGTCATTAGATTATTGTACTTGCATGTTGCGTCATGTCTCTGAATTGATTATGTTGCAAGAACCCCTATGTTGTCCATGTGTTGTAATGATCCGAATTTTTTAGGCGAGGTAATCCTTAGTACTTGTATGATTGACATAAGGTGAACTGTTTTTCGTGTGAGCATATTGTATTGGATGAAATAACTGTTTGAATCAGAGTGTATCCAACCTACTGAATTCGAAGATCATGGCATTTCTAAATCATAATCATATATAAAGGTGGAATAAATATTTGTTGTGGTTTGGAAGAAATAAATAACAAAACGTATAATTATCTGTGGATATTCGTAATCAAATACAAATTGGATTTTAATTTAGTTTGCCAGGTCCCAGGGCAAACGTGAATGCTAATTCTCCCAAGTTTTGAACGAAAGCTAAACACCCACTATAATTTGTGGGCTGCACGAAGCAAGTGTTTGCGAGATGGAAATTACTGTCTACCCTCGACACTTGACATCCTTATCGACCGGATTTACACTTTGTTGTCGATAGGGGTAGACTAGTAACTTCAATCGACGTGACACGACGGCCTCCGAGCCCATTCAGACACGGTGGGCGCCAAACGTATGCAAAACACATTTGATTCAAGCTCGTCTGAAAGACATGTGTCTCTTCCTCCATTTCCCCATTCATACACGGTGGGCGGCAAAACAAACTCTCCTCGTCCAAAATTGATGTAGGCTCATATTTTAAATAGGGGCAGATGTGTAACTTCCATTAGACGTGACACAACCGCCCTACCTGTCAGCCTCGTTCATACACTGTGGGCGCCAACCGTGGGCAGCAAAACAGCCTCTCCTCGCCCGAAATAGTTACCGGCAAATATTTGGGAGATGCGAGATTACCGTCCTATCCCCAACCAACGCAATGTCCGAAATTTTAAACGGGGGATAAGTTCGTAACTTTCCCCCTTTTTAGAGAAGCGCATCCCAAAGTTTCAGATCCCCCCTCCCCTCCATTTCCCCATTCATACACCGTCGGCGGCATGACAACCTCCACACTGCGGCCAGCCTCCTCTGTCCGCCACCCCATCCTCCACCTTGCCGGAGCCGCTACCCCTACCCCGTCGTCCACTGCAAGAGATGGACGTCTCTCATCCACGGCGCTGGACCAGAATCCTTTCATCGCCTCCTCTCGCTCCATCGGCGCCGTCGTCCACCTTGCCGTTGCCGCTCCTACGACCACCTCGTCCATGGCAAGGATGTAACATCCCAAATTTTCAATTTGGAATGTTATACATTAGGTCATCATGCATATCATATTTTCTCGCATTTTTCCGATCCTAGGAAATTTCAAGCAACTCAAGGACCCTCGGAGAGAGTTGGAAGTTTCATTATTTTCATATTTGGGATTTCTCAAATTTTGAAAATAGGATCATTGGATTTATTTAATTATCTTCATAAAGTTTTTCCTACAAAAATCTCAAGAGAGGGAATAATATGACTTTCCCAACATTTAGGAAAAATGAAGATATTTTAAATAAACCAAATTTGGTTTTGGAAGATTTATTTTGCTTAGGCAAAATGAGCATTTTAAAATTTTATGCAAGTTGCGCTTTTAAAGTTCATTTTGTTCGACTCATTTTAGGAGTCGGGGAAAATTTTGTTTTATTTAATTTGGAGTTCATTTGGTATTTTTTTTAATTCGTTTGGTTTAAAATTTTAATTTAAAAAACGCTGAAGGCCGGGCTAAGGCCCGGCCAGCCGGCCCAGCCCAGCGCCCCCCGGCCCCCCCTCCCTCCTATTTAACCCGCCCCCCCCCCCCCTCTCTCTCAACTCACCCCGCCGTCGCCCTCACCCGAGCCCGACCGAGTCGCGCAGTCTCGTCACGGAGCACGCTTGGCCGTCGCCCGAGCCCTCGCCGACCGCCCTCGCCGACCCTTGAGACGGAGACCCCGCCGAGTTCGGCTGACCACGGAGGTAGCCCCTCGCGCCGATCCGATCCGATCCGATCCGGTTTTCTCTAGAAAACCCGGTCCGGTTTTTTTTGCAAAGTTCGGTTTTTTTTCAAAAACCTAGATTGGTTTTATTTTTTTTCGGTTTTCTTATTTAGTGAACGTTCACCGACCCGTTCGTTTCAATGAACGCGTTCGTTGGATTAGATTACTAATCTAACGTCCGCTATTTAGTTCGCTCGTCGTTTTCTTTTAAATCGGATTTAATCCGTTAATTTTCAGATTCGATTTATGATCTGATTTACAAATATTTTTTATTTCTTGCTCGTTTATCGGAATCGGTGATTCAAGCGCCTGGAGTTTCAGAACGAAACCGCCGTTCGACTAACCTACTTTCACAGAGTTTTGCTACTGTAAAATTTTGACCTAATTTCAGATTGCTAAACCGAGTCGTTCTCTCGAGTTCCGACTTTCGATGCTTTATTTGATTCGATTCTTTTGCCACGGGGTTCTTAAGTTGAACTATCTGGTTAGATCTTTTATTCGAGATTTTCCTGTGCATTAGATGAGTACTTATTGTATGCTTGTTGTTTGTCTGCGTTAGATCACCGGTGAGTGCGCCGCTTGTTACTTTGAATCTCTAGGACTCATGGATCATCAAGAAGGCAAGTAACACTTTGATCATGCCTTTTCTACTACCCAGTTTTATGCATTAGATCAAACCCTCAAACACTTGCATGGTTAGGATCTAATTAAATTGTGGGATGGGAAGTAGATTGAGGTAGTACCTATTACCTGTTTTACTTATGAAACCTTGGAAGTTACTTCTACGTTTGCTTATTACGCCATGCTATGCTAGTAGACGTGGATTGGGTGAGTGAATATCCATGACAGATGTGAGATTGTTAATTAATGGTTTATCTAAGGTGGCAACTTAAACACACATCCGGGTGGATTGAGGCACTGGTTTCTATCAGACTTGCTGTATTTCTTGGACCGCCACCTGTGCTCTAAGGGATCATAAGATTATTCAAACTAGAAACTTCCGTGTGCAGCCACAAGCCATTATGGGCTCTGGCGTAGTTGAGTAAGTTGTGCGAACTCTTACGGGTAGGCTAGCTGATGTAGGGGATGTAGGTTGGTACGGTCTACCCACATGTAAGGTGCTAGCGCTTCTGAAAGACTATGTCTCGGTCATCCGTTTCTCAAACACCATGCAGTCACGAGAACCAAGCGGAGGCGATCGAGTCTTGTGGGGAAAAGTGCTAAACCTCTGCAGAGTGTATAAACTAATCATGATTAGCCGTGTCCCCGGTTATGGACGTTTTGAGTATCTAGTACTTGAATATCATGTGAATCTCAACATGTTACTTCTAATAATAAGCTATTGGGTTTTAATGAGTACTTTTAATTGGGATTGAGGATGTCATCAACCATTCTCAATGTTTAACAACCACCATGATAGTTAAATAAAATTATTCCTTTGATGTAGGGAAAAATTGGCTTTTCGCAAAAATGTAACCGTAGAGCCTTACCACCAGCCAAATATGCATGTAGTATAGGCTTATTGCTTCATTGCTCTCTATGTGTTACCTTGCCAGCATATTCCATGTGCTGACCCGTTTTCGGGCTGCAACTTTTCATGTTGCAGACTTTTCAGACGACGAGTAAGGTGTTAGGCCGTGGTTCTATACTCAGTGATGCCGTTGGAGTTGATGGACTCACTCGCTTTCCAAGCCTTCCGCTGTTATTATTAGATGGCCTTAAGCCATATTAGTGGGTTAAGTTCCCTTGTGGACAACGATGTAATAAGTGTGTGATTGCTACTCTGTTATAAATCCTTGAATCTTGTCTTTGGTCAAGACATTCTTGATCCAGGATGACATCGAGCACGAGGCGCTAGATCCATTCGGGTCTGCAGTCATGACAGAGAATGGTATCGTCGAGCACCACGATGACTATAGGACACGACCACTAAGATAAAGCCATAGATCACTATTCTCTTCCCATTTTCTAAACTCCTCATCTTTTCTACTCTCTTTAGGATGGCCAGACGCTTGAAGATCAAGTACACCCAACCCGATAAAGGCACACCATTTGGATTTCACTTGAAGGAAGTTACCAAGTACCTAAACATTGGATTACCAAGTTTCACCGAACTTTCAACGCCACTCTGCTCAAGAGGAGCTACCGAAGATTCACGCTCACGTTCCAGTAAGGACATTCGCCCCAATCACCAAGCCTATAGATAGTGTTTTCAGTGCACCAACTTGGAGTCTGGGAAAGAGCATGGCAGCTCACATCACCATGGGACGCATTGGAGAAGTTTATCAAGAAGACCTCAAGGACACAATCTACCAGATTTGCGGACGCCGAGACGACAAATGGGAAGTCGTCAACACTAAGAAGGATAGATCCATTGCAGCATTTATCCAGGAGTTATACCAAAGCATATTCGACGCCAGGAGAACCGGATGTGCAATGATATGTTGGAGTTGCGAATGCAAAGGGAAGGATCATCGAGCTTGAAGAAGAACTAAAGACAACTCGCAAGGACTATATGGACGAGATCGTAGCTCTAGCAAGACACAATAACGATCTTAAGTACGAGATTGAAGAACTCAAGAAGAAGTTGGCGCCAGGAATGAAGACCAAGATGTCAATTGCCCAAGCGACTACATCAACATCGACGACACCGATTCGGATCCAAGTGAACCCGACTTTGAAGACGGTTGGAGCGAGACATTATGGAGTCTTCCACCGGTTCAAATTAGTAGAAGTCCCCCACATATTAGTAGTATTCCCTCCATGTAAATCATTATAGCACACGCACTTTTGCGATAGTTAGATCGTTGTAAGCTTTTGTTTGATTGAATGAAGTGATTTTGTGTGTATTGGCTCATGTGCATTTGGGTAGTGATTCCCCTTAGACCTCATTCTATTCTAAATTCTCATCTTTTCTAAACCCATCAGATGCCTCCGAGACGCGACCCGGATTCGCTTTTCCCGCCAGAGATCACCCAACTGATCCAAAGCAGAATACCCCGATTCAAACATTGGTGCGTAACTGTGGCAACAACAACAACCCACCGCCACCACCACTGCGGATCATCCGACTCGCTTCCTTAGACTAAATCCGCGGTGTATTCCAAAGAGCACCGAGCCAATTGTAGCAGATGACTGGCTCCGCAAGATAAGAAGGAGCTGACCACTGCAGGATGCACGGATGGAGAAAGAGTGAAGTTTGCAAGACATCAAGCTGGAAGGACCCGCAAAAGCATGGTGGGAGAATTTCACAGCCACTTACCCTCAGAGACACCGGCCACATGGGATCAATTTCAACAAGCTTTCGACGCCCATGTTTCAGCAGGAGCTATGGCCATGAAGAAGCGTGAGTTTCAACTTACGCCAAGGAGGAAGGACTGTTGGCGAAGACGTGGATGACTTTAGTAAACTAGCACGTTATGCCCCGGATGACGTTGCTACCGATGCGACTAAGCGGGAGAAGTTTCTAGAAGGACTGGATGATGAGTTCAAGATGCCGTTGATGGTAGCCAGTTTCAACAACTACCAGGAGTTAGTAGACCGAGCCCTCATGATTGAAGGAAAGCTGACAAATTGAGAACCGTAAGCGGAAGTATGGACAAGGGAAGTATAACTGGAGCTCAAGAAAACTTCGTTATACCCCTAAATCAGAATTCAGTTTCAGCATACCCATGGAGGAGGAAATTCGCATAACCATAACAGCACCAAGAATGGGAACGGGAATGGAGGAAGTAATGGACAGAATCGCACCAACCCGTCAACCCCATCCAAAGTAGACCTGAGTCACGTTACTTGCTTTAAGTGCCGCAAGACTGGGCATTATGCAAATGACTGTCCAGAAGGCCAAAATGGAAATGGCAATGGAAGCTCTGGAAAGAAGCCCAACCCTTTCAATAGAGGACAGGTGAACCACATTGAAGTGGAGGAGGTTGAAGATCAGCCCGATGCGATGTCGGTAAGTTTTGGTTAAGTCATTTATCGCAGCTTGTTCTTTTCGAAATCTTTGGTGCATCGCATTCATACATATCAAGGGATTTGTGGATAAGTACAAGTTACCAACCCAAGCCCTTAGGTCACCCATGCTAGTAACCTCACCCGGAGCAGAGTACATGGCTAGTAAATGGTGTGATCGACTGCCATTAAGGATTGGACACTATGTTTTCCCCTCGGACCTAATAGTTACGGAATCCCAAGGATTGGATGTGATATTAGGTATGGATTGGTTATCAAAGTATGGAGGAAACATTGATTGCACCACAAAGTCAATTTTGCTCACCACACCAGAAGGAAGAAGGATTAAGTATGTATCACGGCACGAGCCGAGGAGAGCACAAGTAAATTGCTTATCAGGAGTGGTACAGGAAGAAGTACCCGATGGTGAAGGATTTTCTGATGTATTTCCTAAGAGTTGCTGTGAATGCCACCGGATAGAGACATTGAGTTTTGATCGAGCTGTTGAGAACAGGCCCTATATCGAAGCGACCGTATAGGATGCCAAAGACAGGATTTGGCGGAAATCAAGAAGCAGATTAAGGAGCTTTTGGATAAAGGTTTTATACGCCCAAGCTCTTCACCTTGGGGATCACCCGTTTTGCTTGTGGAGAAGAAGGATGGATCGTTAAGAATGGTTGTTGATTATCGTGGATTGAATGAAGTAACAATCAAGAACAAGTACCCACTACCTATGATAAATGATCTGCTTGATCGCTTGCAAGGAGCCAAGGTGTTTTCCAAGATCGACTTGCGATCGAGGATACCATCGATTGAAGATTCGGGAGCAGGACATACCCAAGACAGCATTTACCACGAGATATGTACTATCTGAGTATACCGTTATGTCATTTGGATCGACTAACGCACCAGCCTATTTCATGAACACGATGAACAAAGTGTTTATGGAGTTTTTGGATAAGTTCCGTGGTGTTCATTGATGACATTTTGATTTTCTCAAGAATGAAGAGGAACACAAGGAACATTGCGATTGGTTTTGGAGAAACCGAGGGAACACCAGTTGTATGCCAAGTTCAGCAAATGTGAGTTTTGGTTAAGGGAAGTTGGATTTCTCGGACATGTTATATCCGGAGAAGGGATAGCGATTGACCCCACAAAAGTTGAGACCAGAACCAAATGGGAAGCACCAACGGCAGGTTGGAGAGATTCGGAGTTTCCTTGGACTCGCAGGATACTACCGAAGATTCATTGAGAATTTCTCAAGGATTGCCAAGCCTATGACAGAATTGTTGAAGAAGGAAAATAAATTCATATGGACTGAGGACTGTGAGGCAAGTTTTCAGGAGTTGAAGAAAAGATTGGTCACCTCACCAGTTTTGATATTGCCCGATCAGACTAAGGATTATGAGGTGTATTATGACGCTTCACGCCGAGGACTTGGAGCGATGCTTATGCAAGAAGGAAGAGTTGTTTCGTATGTTTCACGACAACTTAAGCCCCATGAGTTGAATTATGCCACTCATGATTTGGAGTTAGCAGCCGTTGTGCATGCCCTGAAGACGTGGAGACATTTTCTCATTGGAAACCATTGTGAAGTATATACGGATCACAAGAGTTTGAAGTACATCTTCACACAGAAGGAATTGAATCTCAGACAAAGGAGATGGTTAGAGCTTATCAAGGATTATGACATGAGATTGCATTATCACCCGGGAAGGCTAATGTCGTAGCAGACGCATTGAGCCGTAAGAGCCACGTCAATACCCTAATGATGGGAGGAATACCCAATGAGTTAGCCGAGGACCTTCGAGAGCTATGTTTGGAAATAGTTCCGAGAGGCTATGTAGCAGCATTGGAGCAACACTGATGGACAAAATCAGAGAAGCCCAAAAGGCAGATAAGGAAGTTGCCTCTATAAAGGAGAAAATGAGCAAAGGAAAAGCTAAAGGATTTCGTGAGGACGAGCCACGATACCCTATGGTTTGAAGACCGTGTTTATGTGCCCAATGACCCGTAGATCGTGAAGTTGATTTTACAAGAAGCCCATGATTCACCCTATTCGATTCACCCAGGAAATACCAAGATGTATTTGGATTTGAAGAATACTTTCTGGTGGACCGGAATGAAGAAGGATATTGCGGAGTATGTAGCAGTTTGCGATGTATGTCAGAGAGTAAAGGCAGAACATCAGAAGCCAGCCGGATTGTTACAACCACTGCCGATACCCGAATGGAAGTGGGATAAACTAGGCATGGATTTCATCACAGGTTTGCCAAAGACTCGTTCAGGATATGACTCGATTTGGGTTATAGTCGTCAATTTGACCAAGGTAGCTCATTTTATTCCGATCAAGACTACCTATAGCGGTGCTAAGTTGGCAAAGATATACATGACCAGAATTGTGTGCTTACACGGAGTTCCGAGGAGCATCGTATCGGATAGAGGAACCAGTTTACCTCGAAATTTTGGAACCGGTTGCACGAAACTTTGGGAACTAGATTGGAATTCAAATGACTTTCCACCCACGTAATCGATGGATGCACCGAGAGAGTCAATCAGATTTTGGAAGACATCTTTGAGAGCTTGTGCACTAGATTATGGATCTAGCCGGGGCGATAATTTGCCGTATGCAGAATTTTCCTACAACAATGATTACCAAACCAGTTTGAAGATGGCACCTTCGAGGCTTTGTATGGAAGAAGGTGCAGGACACCATTGTTATGGGACGAAACCGAGATCGTCGATTGTTTGGACCAGATTTGATTAAGGAGTGCGAACAGAAGGTTAAGTTGATTCGAGACAGGCTCAAGGTAGCCCTACCTGCATAAAAGAGCTATGCCGATTCAAAGCGCCAAAGCGATTGAGTATGAAGTTGGAGACAGAGTATATCTCGTAGTATCCCCGCTTGAGGAGTTAAGCGTTTTGGAGTTAAAGGAAAGTTAGCACCCGTTTCGTTGGACCGTATAAGATTTTGCAACGCATGGGAGAAGTTGCTTATAAGTTGGAATTACGGAAGGACTGTCAGGAGTTCATGATGTATTCCATGTTTCTCGATTGAAGAAATGTCACCTGAGATAGCAGAGGTACCGTTAAGAGATCTTGTACCATTGGAAGCAATTCAGTTGAAGGATGATTTGACATATGAGGAAAAACGGTTAAGATTCTCGATTATGCCAGCAGAGTTACCCGCAGCAAGGTTATCAAGTTTTGCAAAGTTCAAGTGGAGCCACCACACCGAGGATGAAGCCACAGGGAAAGAGAGGAAGTTTTGCTCAAGGACCACCTCACCTATTTTCTAGCCAACCCGAATCTCGAGGGCAGATTCATCTTAAGGGGTAGGTTTGTAACATCCCAAATTTTCAATTTGGAATGTTATACATTAGGTCATCATGCATATCATATTTTCTCGCATTTTTCCGATCCTAGGAAATTTCAAGCAACTCAAGGACCCTCGAGAGAGTTGGAAGTTTCATTATTTTCATATTTGGGATTTCTCAAATTTTGAAAATAGGATCATTGATTTATTTAATTATCTTCATAAAGTTTTTCCTACAAAAATCTCAAGAGAGGGAATAATATGACTTTCCCAACATTTAGGAAAAATGAAGATATTTTAAATAAACCAAATTTGGTTTTGGAAGATTTATTTTGCTTAGGCAAAAATGAGCATTTTAAAATTTTTATGCAAGTTGCAGTTTTTAAAAGTTCATTTTGTTCGACTCATTTTTAGGAGTCGGGGAAAAATTTGTTTTATTTAATTTGGAGTTCATTTGGTATTTTTTTTAATTCGTTTGGTTTAAAATTTTAATTTAAAAAACGAAGGCCAAGGCCCACGGCCCACCAATGACCAGGCGCCCGGCCCCCCTCCTCCTATTTAACCCCCCCCCTCTCTCTCAACTCACCCCGTCGCCCTCACCCGAGCCCGATCGAGGGCCATTGTCGCCTGAACGCCGCTGTCGCCTCGTCACGAGCACGCCATTGTCGCCCGGAGCCCCTCGCCGACCCCTCGCCGACCTTCGCCAGACCGTCGGAGACTTCACGGAGTTGGCGGCCATCACGGAGGTAGCCCCTCGCTACCGATCCGATCCGATCCGATCCGGTTTTCTCTAGAAAACCGGTCGATTTTGGCAAAGTTCGGTTTTTTTTCAAAAACCTAGATTGGTTTTATTTTTTTTCGGTTTTCTTATTTAGTGAACGTTCACCGACCCGTTCGTTTCAATGAACGCGTTCGTTGGATTCGTTCTGTTAACGAACGTCCGTTATTTAGTTCGTTCGTCGTTTTCTTTTAAATCGGATTTAATCCGTTAATTTTCAGATTCGATTTCTGATCTGATTTTCAAATCTGTTTTATTTCTTGCTCGTTTATCGAATCAGGTGATTCAGCGCCTGGAGTTTCGTGAATCTAAACCGCCGTTCGACTAACCTACTTTCACAGAGTTTTGCTACTGTAAAATTTTGACCTAATTTCAGATTGCTAAACCGAGTCGTTCTCTCTCGAGTTCCGACTTTCGATGCTTTATTTGATTCGATTCTTTTGCCACCAGGGTTCTTAAGTTGAACTATCTGGTTAGATCTTTTATTCGAGATTTACCTGTGCATTAGATGAGTACTTATTGTATGCTTGTTGTTTGTGCGTTAGATCACCCGTGAGTGCGCCGCTTGTTACTTCAATCTCTAGGACTCATGGATCATCAAAGAAGGCAAGTAACACTTTGATCATGCCTTTTCTACTACCCAGCTTTTATGCATTAGATCAAACCCTCAAACACTTGCATGGTTAGGATCTAATTAAATTGTGGGATGGGAAGTAGATTGAGGTAGTACCTATTACTGCTTTTACTTATGAAACCTTGGGAGTTACTTCTACGTTTGCTTATTACGCCATGCTATGCTAGTAGACGTGGATTGGGTGAGTGAATATCCATGACAGATGTGAGATTGTTAATTAATGGTTTATCTAAGGTGGCAACTTAAACACACATCTGGGTGGATTGAGGCACTGGTTTCTATCGAGACTTGCTCAGTATTTCTTGGACCGCCACCTGTGCTCTAAGGGATCATAAGATTATTCAAACTAGAAACTTCCGTGCAGCCACAAGCCATTATGGGCTCTGGCGTAGTTGAGTAAGTTGTGCGAACTCTTACGGGTAGGCTAGCTGATGTAGGGGATGTAGGTTGGTACGGTCTACCCACATGTAAGGTGCTAAGCGCTTCGAAAGACTATGTCTCGGTCATCCGCTTTCTCAAACACCATGCGGCGAGAACCAAGCGGAGGCGATCGAGTCTTGTGGGGAAAAGTGCGCAAACCTCTGCAGAGTGTATAAACTAATCATGATTAGCCGTGTCCCCGGTTATGGACGTTTTGAGTATCTAGTACTTGAATATCATGTGAATCTCAACATGTTACTTCTAATAATAAGCTATTGGGTTTTAATGAGTACTTTTTAATTGGGATTGAGGATGCTGTCAACCATTCTCAATGTTTAACAACCACCATGATAGTTAAATAAAATTATTCCTTTGATGTAGGGAAAAATTGGCTTTTCGCAAAAATAAATCAGAGAGCCTTACCACCAGCCAAATATGCATGTAGTATAGGCTTATTGCTTCATTGCTCTCTATGTGTTACCTTGCCAGCATATTCCATGTGCTGACCCGTTTTCGGGCTGCAACTTTTCATGTTGCAGAATTTTCAGACGACGAGTAAGGTGTTAGGCCGTGGTTCTATACTCAGTGATGCCGTTGGAGTTGATGGACTCACTCGTTTTCCAAGCCTTCCGCTGTTATTATTAGATGGCCTTAAGCCATATTATTGAGTTAAGTTCCCTTGTGGACAACGATGTAATAAGTGTGTGATTGCTACTCTGCTATAAATCCTTCGGCAATCTTGTCTTTGTGTCGGCATTATCGATCCAGGATGACACTGAGCACAGAGCGCTAGATCCATTCGGGTCTGGTCGCGACAAAGGATATATCCCCCGACCCGGCTGTCTGCCGTCTAATGACTTCTTCCCCGCCGCCGACACCCATCGCACCCGCAGCACCCTCAACGTATCAACATAGGCCTACACGGTGTCGCAAGAGAGGTGGTACTCTTCCATATGTGCTTAAGTTATTGATCTCACCCGGAAAATAGATCGTAATTTATTTACTGTACTTTTCTTGTTCGTACCAAATCGTACTGGCTAGTTGAAAGCAAACATTGGTTGCAAAGTAGCTTTGTCCGGTTTGCACCTTCAGATCCGCCATGGCACGGGCACTATACTCGTAAAGCTTATGGTTTCCCCTTTATATTCACTACCATCATCGTAGGTGCTTCGTGGTCGCTAGCATCGCTCCTCAAGACCTCAACCCAAAGCTTACGTGTTGAAATATGAATCGATATGATGCTCATATCACTAAAACAGAGAACATTTAATTGGTCACCTAATGTTCCTATATTCGCTTGAAAACCATGTGCCACCCAATCGGGTCCAAATTTAGTTCCACTTTCCTGATTTTTCTCTTGATGCTTAGGGTCTTCCCCTTTTTATCTACTCTACTATGATCTGCGTAGGTGCTTTATGTCATACTAGCATTACTCCACCCTTCAAGCTAAACAACACAACACTCAGAATTCGAAAGCTTAATTGTTCAAATATGATTGTGATATGATACTAATATTAGTTAACCGACACATTTAATTGGTTAGGTAAAGGTCCCACTGGAGTTTCCAAATGCATGTCGCGACATATAGAGAGACAGCATAATTGCATTTGTTTGTCACTTGTTGACCGTACTTTCTTGTCCATACCAAATCTTAGTTGTTATTTCAAAGCAAACATCGGTTGCTAACTACCCTTTTGGCGGTTTGCGAGCTTCAGATCTGCCATCTAACTGCCACGGTCAACACTGTACTCATCATGCTTATGTTTTCCCCATTTTATGATGACCACAATCAGCTACGTGGTTCGTGGTGGTAATAGCAATCGCTCCACCCATCGAGCTAAACAAGCTTAGTTGTACAAATTCATATCTGATATTATTGCTGATATTAGTAAAACTGAGAGATGTTTAATTGGTGAGCTAAATGTTCCTACTTTAGTTTCGAAATGCATGTGAGCCACATATGGAGATACCGGAAAGAATAGTATTTCTCTGTGCGCTCTGGTTCATCATGGGTGGCCAACCGACATTGTATTGAAAGACTTGTAATATCTTCAATCTGCTTGCTCTTCTGCTCTTCTTTAAGATGATACTCTTCTCTTGCGGTCGATCGTCAGTCGAGTTGTTCTCCTTAGAATATTTTGAATTTGTCGTGTCAGTCGACTTGTTCTTCTTTACTATATGTTGAAGCTATCATCTGTGAAGTGTTATCATACGGAGCTCTCATATTTTGAGTAGTAGGCCACATTATATTAATGCACACAACAAATTACAGCATGCATGGCATCTTTTAAAAGAATTGCAGAGATAGCACAAAGGGGTTTACAGGGAGGCGATTGGATTAGAATCACTACGCATTACAAAGAAAATCTCACTTGTTTTTATGTTTTCATGCATGTCGGATATTGAACATTATCAAAATGAATATGAGAATGGGCGACGAGAGGAATATTATGAACGATCCACCGGCTAACAAACTTGGCATGGTGGAGGATGGCCTACCTTATTCACCCATCAAGGTGCTTGCTCTAACTCTGCAATGTTGTATTGGTCGCATATATTTTGCATCGACCTCTTGCATTACTTCTACTTTGTTACACCATCTGCTTAGTTTAAGCATCATATATGATTATATGCCATACCTATCCATTTTCTGTACCTATTCCATGTGTCGTCACACTATGTTTTTTCAGTCAAATGTTGTCCTTTCGTAATAAATGTCCAAAAGGAAGAGGGTGAGTGCAGATCCTCAAGGAGTACAAACTTGGTATTTGGAAAAGGTAGTGATACCTGTTAAATCAGGATAGATCAGCAGCCACGTAAAACACAGCCCAACTGTACCACACTTTAACCCTACTCCAGTGGCCAAAACCCTATTAGAACTGCTCGGAGCCCAGCGTCAGGTACTGTCTATGATATCAATTCAAAATTTGAACTCCTAAATTTCTGCTTGTGCCTTACCTTGTCTCTTGTATGAAAACTAATTTCAGATGAATCTCCTTGCTCAAAGGATCATACGATCTCAAAACAATAATGGGCTCTGCATTGCTCTTGTCAAGATTACCTCTCTCCCTTTTGCCTTGTAACGATGTACTTAATTAATTGCTATTTGATTATGTATCATCGATGCACTGAGCTTCATTATCCTCTGCTTTCTTCCAATATTATTTGATCTATATTTACTCTTTGCAAAATGTAGAATAATGGCAACGCTTATAAAGAATTTTCTTTGGGGAATTTATTGAATTATCCTTCCATCAACATGGAGAAGGGCTTTGTCCAGCCCGTGTTAACATGTAATGTAAGTTCATCCATCTCAAGTCTTCAAACTTTGTTCTAGTATAGATTTGGATAGGCATCATTTCCTCCACTGCTGTTTGCTTTGATGTTTACATCTGATTGGATGTTTGCAACAACTACCAGTTTCAAATTGTAGTTGTAAAAACATGTTCCTTATCTTGAAACAGATCCATTTATTTGCTTATATAATTGTGAACCTGTTACGTGTCTCATTGTTTCTCTTCCAGTCGTATCTCTTACTCCAGTGCAGAACTTTAGGGAAGATAGTGAGCCAAACCATCTTGAGGAGAGCGAGATGACCCCAAGGTCTGTCTTGATGAAGACGATGAGTTGAAGCTACTCACGGCCAGGTGTGAGACAACCTTTGTGCGCCGCTGCCTCAATCGATTCGACGCCTTCGGTCTCAACTTAAAGCGAAAAGGCTTGCTTCAGCTCAGCTCCGACTTGAAGTCAAAGATGCAATGAAGATGTCAGAGGACTACCGTGCGCACCATCATGCCTTAAATCTAGTGTTGATGCATCTATCGTTGACACAACTGAGGTCTACTCAGCTTCTTCAGCTGCTTGCGGGGCCCGAGCTTGCCAGGCCTAGTGCCTTCTGAAGTGCTCTCAGTTTTGTATATTCTTTTGTTGGTGCATTTATTTGCACTGGTGGCGAACTTTGATGCCCAATGGATGTAATATGTGATAGCCGTGACAGCCTAGCATAAGTTGCTTGCTTATTTATTTCCTTGTTGTCTTGTTTATTTGTTTGCTTGTAGTCATTGCAGTTCTTTTTCCGCGGTTTGCTAGTGGCTGCAATAACCTATTTTTTTAAACTAGGCTACAATAACCATGGGCTAATATTTACTGTAGTGACCTTTGGGCCTCCTACGGGCCGTAGAAAGCGATGGGCCTTCTACGGGTCAGTAGAAACAATGGGCCTTCTCTGGTCGTAGAAACAAACAAGCATTATGGCCGTAAACGGGCTAGAGTTGGAATCGTCTGCTCATGGGCCGACCATAACGGGCCATCGTTAATAGGACGTATTTCATGACACTATGAAAACGCCCAACGATTAACGAACCACAAATGGGCCGATCAGAACCACGGGCTGAATTTGGCCCACAAGCAGAAAATGACAGTAACAGGCCGTAAGTAAATGAATGCTAGAAATGAGCCCAAGAATAAATGGGCTCCGAGAAGGCCGAAACATAACATGGCTTGGAAACGGCCCAACGGAATAACGGGCCGTTAATGGGTATAAAGTGATACACTGTTCATTACGGGCCAGTTTCACCACGGGCCTTTAATAGGCCAAGAGTTACATAGGGCCTCATATGGGCCGAAAAACGTCATGGGCCATACATGGGCCAGAAGTGAAAATGGGCTGGAATCATATTGGGTGGCCCAGATGACGCTACTGGGCCTAATTCAGATAGGGTGTAACGGGCCTTGGGTTAGCGGGCTGTAAATGGGCTATATGCGAACATGCCATTAACAGGCTTTCCATGGGCCAGCCCGCCACCTTTTGACCAAGTCAAACGGGCCGGCCTTTTCACATGAATGGGCCTCAGTTGGGCGTGCCACATGTCGACGTATCATAGGCGCCTTCATCCAATGAGTGGATGACATCTGTCCCCAACGATGAGCCGACACGTGTTTCCTCCGTACCAATGATGATTTTACACGTGGAAAATCCCCATTGGTCGGGGCTGTTAATGGGTTATCGGATCCAAAACCCGACTCGATAGCTTAACGGCGTTCCGTTACGATGGATGCCACGTGTCGGTCACCCTTGACGAAAGCACTTCTGTGACGCGGGATTTATCTTCATGGAAGTGGACACTTCCGTGATGATAATTTTGGTAATGTCATGGAACACTTCTATGACAGCACATGTATGACTATCTTGATTCTGTCATGAAGTCTTCATGGATGTACATGCATGACAAAAAACGCGACCTACTGTGACAAACACATATCATCACGGAAGTGTATTTTTTTGTAGTGTATGGACCCAAAGGTCTGAAGTAAACTACTCACACTTCATAGATGAGGCTATGGTGTTGATGTAGAAGCCCTCCATGATGGATGCCCCCTCCGGCAGAGCTCCGGAACAGGCCCCAAGATGAGATCTCGTGGGTACAGAAGGTTGCGGTGGTGGAATTAGGTTTTTAGCTCCGTATCTGATCGTTTGGGGGTACGAAGGTATATATAAGAGGAAGGAGTACGTCGGTGGAGCAACAGGGGGCCCACGAGGGTGGAGGGCGCGCCCTGGGGGGTAGGCGCACCCCCTACCTCGTGGCCTCCTCCTTTGTTACTTGACGTAGGGTCCAAGTCTCCTGGATCATATTCTTCATAAAAATCACGTTCCCGAAGGTTTCATTCCGTTTGGACTCCGTTTGATATTCCTTTTCTGCGAAACTCTGAAATAGGCAAAAACAACAATTTTGGGCCGGGCCTCCGGTTAATAGGTTAGTCCCAAAAATAATATAAAAGTGAATAATAAAGCCCAATAATGTCCAAAACAGTAGATAATATAGCATGGAGCAATAAAAAATTATAGATACGTTGGAGACGTATCAAGCATCCGTAAGCTTAATTCCTGCTCGTCCTCGAGTAGGTAAATGATAAAAACAGAATTTTTGATGCGCAGTGCTACTTGGCATAATTTCAATGTAATTCTTCTTAATTGTGGTATGAATATTCAGATCCGAAAGATTCAAGACAAATGTTTAATATTGACATAAAAATAATAATACTTCAAGCATACTAACAAAGCAATCATGTCTTCTCAAAATAGCATGGCCAAAGAAAGTTATCCCTACAAAATCATATAGTCTGTCTATGCTCTATCTTCACCACACAAAGTATTTAAATCATGCACAACCCCAATGACAAGCCAAGCAATTGTTTCATACTTTTGACATTCTCAAACTTTTGCAATCTTCACGCAATACATGAGCGTGAGCCATGGACATAGCACTATATGTGGAATAGAATGGTAGTTGTGGAGAAGACAAAAAAGGGAGAAGATAGTCTCACATCAACTAGGCGTATCAGCGGGCTATGGAGATGCCCATCAATAGATATCAATGTGAGTGAGTAGGGATTGCCATGCAACGGATGCACTAGAGCTATAAGTGTATGAAAGCTCAACAAAGGAAACTAAGTGGGTGTGTATCCAACTCGCTTGCTCACGAAGACCTATGGCATTTTGAGGAAGCCCATCATTGGAATATACAAGCCAAGTTCTATAATGAAAATTCCACTAGTATATGCAAGTGACAAAATGAGAGACTCTCTATCATGAAGATCATGGTGCTACTTTGAAGCACAAGTGTGGTAAAAGGATAGTAACATTGTCCCTTCTCTCTTTTTCTCTCAATGTTTTATTTGGGCCTTTTCTCCTTTATTATGGCCTCTTTTCCTTATTTTTCATCCTGAGTCTCATCACGACTTACTGGTAATCATAGTCTCCATCATCCTTTCCTCACTTGGGACAATGCTCTAAAAATGAAGATCATCACACTTTTATTTTCTTACAACTCAACAATTACAACTCGATACTTAGAACAAAATATGACTCTATATGAATGCCTCCGTGATGTGCAGGATATGCAATGAATCAAGAGTGACATGTATGAAAGAATTATGAACGGTGGCTTTGCCACGAATACGATGTCAACTACATGATCATGCAAAGCAATATGACAATGATGGAGCGTGTCATAATAAATGGAACGGTGGAAAGTTGCATGGCAATATATCTCGGAATGGCTATGGAAATGCCATGATAGGTAGGTATGGTGGCTGTTTTGAGGAAGGTTTATGGTGGGTGTATGAAACCGGCGAAAAGTGCACGGTATTAGAGAGGCTAGCAATGGTGGAAGGAAGAAGGGTGCGTATAGTCCATGGACTCAACATTAGTCATAAAGAACTCATATACTTATTGCAAAAATCTACAAGTTATCAAAGCAAAGTATTACGCGCATGCTCCTAGGGGGATAGATTGGTAGGAAAAGACCATCGATCGTCCCCGACCGCCACTCATAAGGAAGACAATCAATAAATAAATCATGCTCCGACTTCATCACATAACGGTTCACCATACGTGCATGTTACGGGAATCACAAACTTTAACAAAGTTATTTCTCAAATTCACAACTACTGAACTAGCATGAATCTAATATCACCATCTTCATATCTCAAAACAATTATCAAGCATCAAACTTTTCATAGTATTCAACACACTCGTAAGAAAGTTTTTACAAATCTTGAATACCAAGCATATTAGAATTATTTAAGCAAATTACCATGCTATTTAAGACTCTCAAAATAATCTAAGTGAAGCATGAGAGATCAATATTTCTATAAAACAAATCCACCACCGTGCTCTAAAATATATAAGTGAAGTACTAGAGCAAAACTATATAACTCAAAAGATATAAGCGAAGCACATAGAGTATTCTAACAAATTCCAAATCATGTATGGCTCTCTCAAAAGGTGTGTACAGCAAGGATGATTGTGGTAAACTAAAAAGCAAAGACTCAAATCATACACGACGCTCCAAGCAAAACACATATCATGTGGTGAATAAAAATATAGCTCCAAGTAAAGTTACCGACAGAAGTAGACGAAAGAGGGGATGCCTTCCGGGGCATCCCCAAGCTTTGGCTTTATGGTGTCCTTAGATTATCTTGGGGGTTCCATGGGCATCCCCAAGCTTAGGCTCTTGTCACTCCTTGTTCCATAATCCATCAAAATCTGTCACCCAAAACTTGAAAACTTCACGACACAAAACTTAACAGAAAATCTCGTGAGCTCCGTTAGCGAAAGAAAACAAAAGACCACTTCAAGGTACTGTAATGAACTCATTCTTTATTTATATTGGCGTTAAACCTAATGTATTCCAACTTCTCTATGGTTTATAAACTATTTTACTAGCCATAGATTCATCAAAATAAGCAAACAACAACAGAACAGTCTGTAGCAATCTGTAACTAACGCAAACTTCTGGAACTCCAAAAAATCAGCCAAAATAGGACGACCTAGGCAATTTTTTTATTGATCAGCAGCAATTGGACTCACTATTTTATCACGTTCTGGTGATTTTTAACAATTGTTTTAGTGAACAGAAAGTTTCTTGAAATTTCTGCAAGATCAAATAACTATCATCCACGAAGATCCTATAGGTTTAACTTGGCACAAACACTAATTAAAACATAAAAACACATCTAACCAGAGGCTAGAACAAATATTTAATACTAAACAGAAGCAAAAAGCAAAAAACTAAAAATAAAATTGGGTTGCCTCCCAACAAGCGCTATCGTTTAACGCCCCTAGCTAGGCATAAAAGCAAGGATAGATCTAGGTATTGCCATCTTTGGTAGGCAATCCATAAGTGGCTCTCATGATAGATTCATATGGTAACTTTATTTTGAAGTGTTCCATGCCTTTTTTAATGGAAATTGGAATCTAATATTCCCTTCCTTCATATCAATAATTGCACCAATCGTTCTAAGGAAAGGTCTATCAAGAATAATAGGACATGAAGGATTGCAATCTATATCAAGAACGATAAAATCTACAGGCACATAATTCCTATTTGCAACAATAATAACATCATTAATTCTTCCCATAGGTTTCTTAATACTGGAATCTGCAAGGTGCAAGTTTAGAGAGCAATCATCAAAATCACGGAAATCTAGCAAATCGCACAAAGTTTTGGGAATAGAGGAAACAATAGCACCCAAATCACATAAAGCATAGAACTCATGATCCTTAATCTTAATTTTAATAGTAGGTTCCCACTCATCATAAAGTTTTCTAGGAATAGAAACTTCCAACTCAAGTTTTTCTTCATAAGATTGCATCAAGGCATCAACGATATGTTTAGTAAACGCTTTATTTTGACTATAAGCATGAGGAGAATTTAGCACGGATTGCAACAAGGAAATACAATCTATCAAATAGCAATTTTCATAATTAAATTCCTTGAAATACAAAATAGTGGGTTTAACATCTAGGGTTTTGATTTGTTCAATCCCACTTTTGTCAATTTTAGCATCAAGATCTAAAAACTCCGAATTTTTGGAACGCCTTCTAGGTAGAGGTGGATCATATTCAGTCTCATCATTATGAAGATTCATATTGAAAAACAAGGATTTAATAGGAGACACATCAATAACTTTTAGATCTTCATCTTTATTTTCATAGGAATTCAAAGAACACGCTTTCATAAAGCAATCTTTCTTAGCACGCATCCTAGCGGTTCTTTCTTTGCACTCATCAATGGAAATTCTCATGGCTTTGAGAGACTCATTGATATCATTCCTAGGAGGAATAGATCTAAGTTTTAAAGAATCAACATCAAGAGAAATTCTATCAATGTTCCTAGCCAATTCATCAACTTTAAGCAATTTCTCTTCAAGCAAAGCATTGAAATTATTTTGTGAATTCATAAACTCTTTAACACTAGTCTCAAATTCAGAGGGCATCTTATTAAAATTTCCATAAGAGTTGTTGTAGGAATTAACATAATTATTAGAGGAATTGCTAGGATAAGGCCTAGGATTAAAGTTTCCTCTATACGCATTGTTACCAAAATTATTCCTACCAACAAAATTCACATCCATAGATTCATTATTATTCTCAATCAAAGTAGACAAAGGCATATCATTGGGATCGGAAGAAACACTCTTATTAGTAGCAAATAATTTCATAAGTTCATCCATCTTTCCACTCAAAACATTATTTTCTTCTATCGCATGCACTTTTTTATTAGTAGATCTTTTCAGTGTGCCATTGAGAATAATTAACCATAATATTATCTAGGAGTTTAGTAGCTTCTCCTAAAGTGATTTCCATAAAAGTACCTCCATGGCCGAATCTAAAAGATTTACAGGCGAAATTCAATCCGGCATAAAAATTTTGTATTATCATCCACAAATTCAAACCATGTGTAGGGAAATTACGTATCATTAATTTCATCATGTCCCAAGCTTGTGCAACATGTTCATGATCAAGTTGCTTAAAATTCATAATATCGTTTCTAAGAGAGATGATCTTAGCGGGAGGAAAATACTTAGAGATAAAAGCAACTTTGCACTTGTTCCAAGAATCAATACTATTTTTAGGCAAATACGAAAACCAAGCTTTAGCACGATCTCTAAGCGAAAAAGGAAATAGCTTCAGTTTAACAATATCATTATCAACATCTTTCTTCTTTTGCATATCACACAAATCAATGAAGTTATTTAGATGAGTAGCGGCATCTTCACTAGGAAGGCCGACGAGTTGATCTTTCATGACAAGATTCAACAAAGCAGCATTGATTTCACAAGATTCGGTATCGGTAAGAGGAGCTATCGGAGTGCTAAGGAAATCATTATTGTTGGTATTGGTAAAGCCACATAATTTGGTATTATCTTGAGCCATCGTGACAAACAAGCAATCCAACACACGAGCAAACAAAAAGCAAGCGAAAAAAGAGGCAAACGGAAAAGAGAGGGCGAATAAAACGGCAAGGGTGAAGTGGGGGAGAGGAAAACGAGAGGCAAATGGCAAATAATGTAATGCGGGAGATAAGGGTTTGTGATGGGTACTTGGTATGTTGACTTTTGTGTAGACCTCCCCGGGAACGGTGCCAGAAATCCTTCTTGCTACCTCTTGAGCACTGCGTTGGTTTTCCCTTGAAGAGGAAAGGGTGATGCAGCAAAGTAGCATAAGTATTTCCCTCGGTTTTTGAGAACCAAGGTATCAATCCAGTAGGAGGCTACGCGCGAGTCCCTCGCACCTACACAAAACAAATAAATCCTCGCAACCAACGCGATAAGGGGTTGTCAATCCCTTCACGATCACTTATTTAGAGTGAGATCTGATAGATATGATAGGATAATATTTTGGTATTTTTGTGATAAAGATGCAAAGTAAAATAAAAGCAAAGTAAAAGCAAAGGAAATAACAAAGTGTTGGAAGATTAATATGATGAAGATAGACCCGGGGGCCATAGGTTTCACTTGTGGCTTCTCTCAAGAGCATAAGTATTTTACGGTGGGTGAACGAATTACTGTTGAGCAATTGCAGAATTGAGCATAGTTATGAGAATATATAGGTATGATCATGTATATAGGCATCACGTCCGAGACAAGTAGACCGACTCACACTTTTGCATCTACTACTATTACTCCACTCATCAACCGCTATCCAGCATGCATCTAGAGTATTAAGTTCATGAAAATAGAGTAATGCCTTAAGCAAGATGACATGATGTAGAGGGATAAATTCATGCAATATGATAAAAAAAACATCTTGTTATCCTCGATGGCAACAATACAATACTTGCCTTGCTGCCCCTACTATCACTGGGAAAGGACACTGCAAGATTGAACCCAACGCTAAGCACTTCTCCCATTGCAAGAAAGATCAATCTAGTAGGCCAAACCAAACTGATAATTCCAAGAGACTTGCAAAGATAACCAATCATACATAAAAGAATTCAGAGAAGACTCAAATATTGTTCATAGATAATCTTGATCATAAACCCACAATTCATCGTTCTCAACAAACACACCGCAAAAGAAGATTACATCGAATAGATCTCCACGAGAGAGGGGGAGAACATTGTATTGAGATCCAAAAAGAGAGAAGAAGCCATCTAGCTAATAACTATGGACCCGAAGGTCTCAGGTAAACTACTCACACTTCATCGGAGAGGCTATGGTGTTGATGTAGAAGCCCTCCGTGATGGATGCCTCCTCGTGAGCTCCTAACAGGCCCCAAGATGGGATCTCATGGGTACAGAAGGTTGCGGCGGTGGAATTAGGTTTTGGCTCAGATGTCGATCTTTTGGGGGTACGCAGGTATATATAGGAGGAAGGAGTACGTCAGTGGAGCAACAAGGGGGCCCACAAGGGTGGAGGGCGCGCCCTGGGGGGGTAGGCGCGCCCCCCTACCTCGTGGCCTCCTCCTTTGTTTCTTGACATAGGGTCCAAGTCTCCTGGATCATATTCTTCCTAAAAATCACGTTCCCGAAGGTTTCATTCCGTTTGGACTCTGTTTGATATTCCTTTTCTGCGAAACTCTGAAATAGGCAAAAAACAGCAATTCCGGGCTGGGCCTCCGGTTAATAGGTTAGTCCCAAAAATAATATAAAAGTGAATAATAAAGCCCAATAATGTCCAAAACAGTAGATAATATAGCATGGAGCAATCAAAAATTATAGATACGTTGGAGACGTATCATCCACCTTCCTGGTGATCTATTCTAGTATCAGACGCAAAAAAAATTTGTTGTTGTTGCTCTGAACCCCTTTCACCTCTTGATTAGGTATCGAATGATTGTCTGCCCGTTAAAACTTCTCATGGCACCTTCATACTTTGCTCTCAATGTTTTATTAAATTTCAACTCGAGAGATACTTCTGTCACATTCCCTGCATTGTTCACCAGACAATTAACCCTATAAGGGTCAGTTCACCCGAAGTTACTCTTTACTTCCCCACTTAAATCTCGGGACGAGATTTCTTGTAGTGGAGGAGATTTGTAAAACCCCAGTGTCATGCTACAATAATCCCCTATTAATGGTTCCATGTCATCATTTTTCACTGTTTCTAAATCTCCCTTTTGATTCAATCCGGTCCTAATTCAAATTTCAAATTTTAAGTGAACTCCAAAAGTTCGAAAAACATGGAAATTTAAAATGTTGATCATGTGACAAATATTCATTTGTTAATATTGGTGGTGAACCAAAATTCTTGCAAATTGGTTGAATGCCCTAAACTAAAATAAAACAAAGTGCTAAAAAGAAAAATAGAAAATGCCTCCCTTTCCCACGTGGGCCTCGGCCCACACCCAGCCAGCCCACCCCGCGACTCCCTGGCCTAGATGGCTCTAGGCCCAACCACCCACCACTACTAACCCCCTGGCACCTAACCCTAGCCCGATCCACCACCACACTCCCACTTCCCCCACGATCCCCTCGCTCCTCCCCCCTCGATCCAGATCGGGCGCCCCTGGAGCCGATCGACACCAACTCCGCCGCCGCTCGGACCCTCCCTCGCTGGACCGCCTCGCCTCACCGACATCGCCCTTGACCTCTTCGTCCCCGACGGCGCCACCTCGTCCCGACGTCGCCCCGTTGCCTCATCCTCATCACTGCACCGTCCTCGACCTCCTCCTCAACCGCGGCTCCTCCGAGTCTCGCTGGCGTTCCCCTGCAACGGGGGTGAGCTGCCGTCCGTCCTCCTCTTCCCCCTCTGCCCTGATGCGTCCACCACACCCCGCGCCTCACCCCGCCGTGTCCACAAGCAGGTCGCGCCCGTGTAGCGCCGGCCACGTCCGACGCGTGCGCCCGCGAACCGCGGCCCTTCTCGACACCCTCACTGCGCGGCTCGGCCTCTGTCTCATGACAACAAGACTCGCCGGAGCTCGCTCGGGCCGCCTCAGAATCGCCTCCTAGCGCATAGCGACGCCTACTGCAGCCTGTCACTACTGGCCGCGCTAACCCCGCGGCTCGCTCTCCGCGACCCGTTCGCTGTAGCCCCTGCCACCCGTGATCAGCGCTGCCGCCTGTCTGGCCTTGGCCACCGACGCCCCTGTTCCCGTGCGAGGCCGGGCAGGGAGGCTGGTTGTGCCCTTGTCTAGTGGGGCCACCCTGCTTAATTAGGGGGCCTAATCCCCTGGTTAGTGCTAATCCCCGCTTGCACCAACCCCCCAGCTAACTAAAACTGTTAGATTCAATTTTTTTATTAAAATGTGGCACTGACTGGTGGACCCCCCTCTAATTCTTAAAATTAATAAAACTCTGATAAAATTGCCACTATGACACTTTGGCCCCACTGCCTAGTTTTGACTAGTCAACAGTCAACACTTTGACTGTTGACTGCTGAGTCAGCACCCCTCTGGCCCCACATGTAATAGACTCTAGCTAGAATAGCACTAGGTACAAATGTATATTTTGTTTTTATTTCAAATTATTAATAAATTAGAAATCAATTAAAACTTTGAAGAATCATTTAAAATAAACCGTATATCAGATGAAAATGTTTTCTACATGAAAGTTGCTCAGAACAACGAGACGAATCCGAATACGCCCTCCGTTCGTCTATCACACGTCCCTAGCATAGCAAACGTTGAACTTTTCCCCTCCGGTTCATCTGTCTGATAGACGTCCGGAACCGGGAAAACTTTCCCGGATGTTATCCTCTGATACGACTCCAACGTATCTATAATTTTTTATTGCTCCATGCTATATTATCTTCTGTTTTGGAAATTATTGGGTTTTATTATTCACTCTTATATTATTTTTCGGACTAACCTATTAACCGGAAGCCCAGCCCAAAATTGTTGTTTTTTGCCTATTTCAGCGTTTCACAGAAAAAGAATATCAAACGGAGTCCAAACGGAATGAAACCTTCGGGAACGTGATTTTTGGAATGAACATGATCCAGGAGACTTGGGCCCTACATCAAGCAACCAACATGGAAGCCACGAGGTAGGGGGCGTCCTCCACCCTCGTGGGCACCCTGTTGCTCCACCGACATACTTCTTCCTCCTATATATACCTACGTACCCCCAAACGATCAGATACGGAGCCAAAAACCTAATTCCACCGCCGCAACCTTCTATACCCACGAGATCCCATCTTGGGGCCTATTCCGAGCTCACGGAGGGGCATCCATCACGGAGGGCTTCTACATCAACACCATAGCCCCTCCGATGAAGTGTGAGTAGTTTACGTCAGACCTTCGGGTCCATAGTTATTATCTAGATGGCTTTCTCTCTCTTTTTGGATCTCAATACAATGTTCCCCCCCTCTCTCGTGGAGATCTATTCGATGTAATCTTCTTTTGCGCGTGTTTGTTGAGACCGATGAATTGTGGGTTTATGATCAAGTCTATCTATGAACAATATTTGAATCTTCTGAATTCTTTTATATATGATTGGTTATCTTTGCAAGTCTCTTCAAATTATCAATTTGGTTTGGCCTACTAGATTGATCTTTCTTGCAACGGGAGAAGTGCTTAGCTTTGGGTTCAATCTTGCGGTGTCCTTTCCGGTGATGAGGGGCAGCAAGGCACGTATAGTATTGTTGCCATCGAGGATAACAAGATGGGGTTTTTATCATATTGCATGAACTTATCCCTCTACGTCATGTCATCTTGCTTAAGGCGTTACTCTGTTCTTATGAACTTAATACTCTAGATGCATGATGGATAGCGGTTGATGTGTGGAGTAATAGTAGTAGATACAGGCAGGAGTCGATCTACTTGTCTCGGACGTGATGCCTATATACATGATCATGCCTAGATATTCTCATAACTATGCTCAATTCTGTCAATTGCTCAATGGTAATTTGTTCACCCACCATAAAATACTTATGCTCTTGAGAGAAGCCACTAGTGAAACCTATGGCCCCCAAGTCTATCTTCATCATATTAATCTTCCAACACTTAGTTATTTCCTTTGCTTTTATTTTACTTTGCATCTTTATCATAAAAATACTAAAAATATTATCCTATCATATCTATTAGATCTCACTCTCGTAAGTGACAGTGTAGGGATTGACAACCTCTTATCGCGTTGGTTGCGAGGATTTATTTCTTTTGTGTAGGTGCGAGGGACTCACGCGTAGCCTCCTACTGGATTGATACCTTGGTTCTCAAAAACTGAGGGAAATACTTACGCACCTTTGCTGCATCACCCTTTCCTCTTCAAGGGAAAACCAACGCAGTGCTCAAGAGGTAGCAAGAAGGATTTCTGGCACCGTTGCCGGGGAGGTCTACGCAAAAGTCAACATTCCAAGTACCCATCACAAACCCTTATCTCCTGCATTACATTATTTGCCATTTGCCTCTCGTTTTCCTCTCCCCCACTTCACCCTTGCCGTTTTATTCGTCCTCTCTTTTTTGTTCGCCTCTTTTTTGTTTGCTTGTCGTTATGGCTAGTCCTCTAGCTTCTCCGCTGTCTCCCGAGAATGAAGTTATAAATTTTAAACAAAGGGAGGGAGAAAATCTAAAAGATTCTTGCTATAGAATTTAGAATGCTCAAAATAGATCTACCAGGAAGCAATCTACTTCCGTTCTTCTCCGCAATTTTTATGTAGGTGCTAATCCTTGGTATAGATATATTCTTGATACCATTACCGGAGGGAATTTCTTGGGTAGCCATACTTTTGACTCTTATAATGCTATGATAGATTTATTTGGATCACTACCTCTCTTGGTTAATGGAACTATATTAACTTTGGAGCATGTAATGCAAAGACTTGAAATTATTGAAAACAAAGTTGCTACCGTAGAGTTAATTGAAAATCTTGATAAAAAGATCCACAACCAAATTACTCAATATAGATCTAAGGTAGGAGTCACTTTGAAAAATATTAAGGAAAAGGAACCCATAGTTAATGAAAGAATAAATCAAGATTCCACTAGAATCGATAAACTTGAGGGTATCATTACCAACTTGGGAACCGCTTTTTCTTCCGTAAAGAATACTCCTAGTCCCCCAAGTAAAATTGCCAAGCTTGTATATGTTCCTAAAAATAAGGGTGAATCCTCTAGTAAAGAAACTGCGAATCTTAAATCTATAAGTATTCGTCCCAATCTTTTTGCTTTCATTAAGGAACCATTTGCTACAAATGAATTTTTCGATCTTGTTCCTAAAAGTTTGATAATTAATAGAAAGAAAGAAACCCTAAGGGATGATAGTTGTCTCATTGAAGAATTGCCTACCAAAGATGGCGATACCTAGATCTATCCTTGCTTTTATGCCTAGCTAGGGGCGTTAAACGATAACGTTTGTTGGGAGGCAACCCAATTTTATTTTTAGTTTTTTGATTTTTGCTTATGTTTAGGAATAAATACTTGATCTAGCCTCTGGTTAGATGTGTTTTTATGTTTTAATTAGTGTTTGTGCCAAGTTAAACCTATAGGATCTTCTTGGATGATATTTATTTGATCTTGCAGAAAATTCCAGAAACTTTCTGTTCACGAAAACAATTGTTAAAAATCACCAGAACATGATAAAATATTGATTCAAATTTCTGATGTTCAATAAACAAATTGTCTAGGTCGTCCTATTTTTGCTGATTTTTTGGAGTTCCATAAGTTTGCGTTAGTTACAGATTACTACAGACTGTTCTGTTTTTGACAGATTCTCTTTTTCGTGTGTTGTTTGCTTATTTTGATGAATCTATGGCTAGTAAAATAGTTCATAAACCATAGAGAAGTTGGAATACAGTAGGTATAACACCAATAAAAATAAATAATGAGCTCATTACAGTACCTTGAAGTGGTCTTTTGTTTTCTTTCGCTAACGGAGCTCACGGGATTTTCTGCTGAGTTTTGTGTTGTGAAGTTTTCAAGTTTTGGGTGAAAGATTTGATGGATTATGGAACAAGGAGTGGCAAGAGCCTAAGCTTGGGTATTACCATGGCATCCCCAAGATAATCTAAGAACACCAAAAAGCCAAAACTTGGGGATGCCCCAGAAGACATCCCCTCTTTCGTCTACTTCCATCGGTAACTTTACTTGGAGCTATATTTTTATTCACCACATGATATGTGTTTTGCTTGGAGCGTCTTGTATGATTTGAGTCTTTGCTTTTTAGTTTACCACAATCATCCTTGCTGTACACACCTTTTGAGAGAGTCACACATGATTCCGAAATTATTAGAATACTCTATGTGCTTCACTTATATCTTTTGATTACATAGTTTTTGCTCTAGTACTTCACTTATATCTTTTAGAGCACGGTGGTGGATTTGTTTTATAGAAACTTTTGATCTCTCATGCTTCACTTAGATTATTTTGAGAGTATCAAATAGCATGGTAATTTGCTTAAATAATCCTAATATGCTAGGTATTCAAGAATAGTAAAAATTCTTATAAGTGTGTTGAATACTATGAGAAGTTTGATGCCTGATAATTGTTTTGAGATATGAAGATGGTGATATTAGAGTCATGCTAGTTGAGTAGTTGTGAATTTGATAAATACTTGTGTTAAAGTTTGTGATTCACGTAGCATGCACGTATGGTGAACCGTTATGTGATGAAGTCGGAGCATGATTTATTTATTATTTGTCTTCCTTATGAGTGGCGGTCGGGCCATGGCGATGGTCTTTTCCTACCAATCTATCCCCCTAGGAGCATGCGCGTAATACTTTGCTTTAATAACTTGTAGATTTTTGCAATAAGTATATGAGTTCTTTATGACTAATGTTGAGTCCAGGGATTATACACACTTTTCCTCCTTCCACCATTGCTAGCCTCTCTAATACCGCGCACTTTTCGCCGGTATGATACACCCACCATATACCTTCCTCAAAACAGCCACCATACCTACCTATCATGGCATTTCCATAGCCATTCCGAGATATGTTGCCATGCAACTTTCCACCATTCCGCTTTATTATGACACGCTCCATCATTGTCATATTGCTTTGCATGATCATGTAGTTGACATTGTATTTGTGGCAAAGCCACCGCTCACAATTATTTCATACATGTCACTCTTGATTCATTGCATATCCAGTACATCACGGAGGCATTCACATAGAGTCATATTTTGTTCTAAGTATTGAGTTGTAACTGTTGAGTTGCAAGAAAATAGAAGTGTGATGATCATCATGTTTAAAGCATTGTCCCAAGTGAGGAAAGGATGATGGAGACTATGATTCCCCCACAAGTCGGGATGAGACTCCGGAGGAAAAAAAAGAGGCCATAAAAAAAGGCCCAAATAAAAAAATGATGAGAGAAAAAGAGAGAAGGGACAATGTTACTATCCTTTTACCACACTTGTGCTTCAAAGTAGCACCATGATCTTCATGATAGAGAGTCTCCTATGATATCACTTTCATATACTAGTGGGAATTTTTCATTATAGAACTTGGCTTGTATATTCCAATGATGGGCTTTCTCAAAATGCCCTAGGTCTTCGTGAGCAAGCGAGTTGGATACACACCCACTTAGTTTCTTTTGTTGAGCTTTCATATACTTATAGCTCTAGTGCATCAGTTGCATGGCAATCCCTACTCACTCACATTGATATCTATTGATGGGCATCTCCATAGCCCGTTGATACGCCTAGTTGATGTGAGACTATCTTCTCCTTTTTATCTTCTCCACAACCACCATTCAATTCCACATATAGTGCTATTTCCATGGCTCACGCTCATGTATTGCGTGAAGATTGAAAAAGTTTGAGAATGTCAAAAGTATGAAACAATTGCTTGGCTTGTTATCGGGGTTGTGCATGATTTAAATATTTTGTGTGGTGAAGATAGAGCATAGCAATACTATATGATTTTGTAGGGATAACTTTCTTTGGCCATGTTATTTTGAGAAGACATAATTGCTTAGTTAGTATGCTTGAAGTATTATTATTTTTATGTCAATATTAAATTTTGTCTTGAATCTTTCGGATCTGAATAATCATACCACAATTAAGAAGAATTACATTGAAATTATGCCAAGTAGCACTCCGCATCAAAAATTCTGTTTTTATCATTTACCTACTCGAGGACGAGCAGGAATTAAGCTTGGGGATGCTTGATACGTCTGCAACGTATCTATAATTTTTGATTGCTCCATGATATATTATCTTCTATTTTGGACATTATTGGGCTTTATTATTCACTTTAATATTATTTTTCGGACTAACCTATTAACCGGAGGCCCAACCCGGAATTGCTGTTTTTTTGCCTATTTCAGAGTTTCGCAGAAAAAGAATATCAAACAGAGTCCAAACGGAATGGAACCTTCGGGAACATGATTTTTGGAACGAACATGATCCAGGAGACTTGGACCCTATGTCAAGCAACCAACAGGGAAGCCACGAGGTAGGGGGCGCACCCTCCACCCTCGTGGGCCCCCTGTTGCTCCACCGACGTACTTATTCCTCCTATATATACCTACGTACCCCCAAACGATCAGATATGGAGCCAAAAACCTAATTCCATCGCCGCAACCTTCTGTACCCACGAGATCCCATCTTGGGGCCTGTTCCGGAGCTCCACCGGAGGGGGCATCGATCATGGAGGGATTCTACATCAACACCATAGCCCCTCTGATGAAGTGTGAGTAGTTTACCTCAGACCTTCGGGTCCATAGTTATTAGCTAGATGGCTTTCTCTCTCTTTTTGGATCTCAATACAATGTTCTCCCCCTCTCTCGTGGAGAACTATTCGATGTAATCCTCTTTTGCGGTGTGTTTGTTGAGACCGATGAATTGTGGGTTTATGATCAAGTTTATCTATGAACAATATTTGAATCTTCTGAATTCTTTTATGTATGATTGGTTATCTTTGAAAGTCTCTTCGAATTATCAATTTGGTTTGGCCTACTAGATTGATCTTTCTTGCAATGGGAGAAGTGCTTAGCTTTGGGTTCAATCTTGCGGTGTCCTTTCCCAAAGGATGAGGGTCAGCAAGGCACGTATAGTATTGTTGCCATCGAGGATAACAAGATGGGTTTTTACCATATTGCATGAATTTATCCCTCTACATCATGTCATCTTGCTTAAGGTGTTACTCTGTTCTTATGAACTTAATACTCTAGATACATGCTGAATAGCGGTCGATGTGTGGAGTAATAGTAGTAGATACAGGCAGGAGTCGGTCTACTTGTCTCTGACGTGATGCCTATATACATGATCATGCCTAGATATTCTCATAACTATGCTCAATTCTGTCAATTGCTCAACAGTAATTTGTTCACCCACGTAAAATACTTATGCTCTTGAGAGAAGCCACTAGTGAAACCTATGGCCCCCGGGTCTATCTTCATCATATTAATCTTCGAACACTTGGTTATTTCCTTTACTTTTCTTTTACTTTGCATCTTTATCATAAAAATACCAAATATATTATCCTATCATATCTATCAGATCTCACTCTCGTAAGTGACCGTGTAGGGATTGACAACCCCTTATCTTGTTGGTTGCGAGGATTTATTTGTTTTGTGTAGGTGTGAGGGACTCATGGCGTAGCCTCCTCTTGGATTGATACCTTGGTTCTCAAAAACTGAGGGAAATACTTACGCTACTTTGCTGCATCACCCTTTCCTCTTCACAGGAAAACCAACACAGTGCTCAAGAGGTAGCATCCTCATTCGCCAGTATCGCCTAGCACTGCGTTAGAACACCTCTAGCACCGCCTATTGTCTTGTTATGCTTATGTTTGCGTGTATTTACTATTTATTCCCCCTCTTATTCTTCGGTAGACCTCGAGACCGCTGCTAATGCCCCTGTGATCGACTACGTCAACAACGACCCCTCATTACCAGAGCAACCAGGAAAGCCCCCCCCCCCTTTGATCATTCCGATATCGCCCATTCCATTCTCTCATGCTTGCATTAGATTTTGCTACTGTTATTGTTTGCTCCTATTCTGATGCATAGCCTGCTTTTGTATTTGCTGTTGTCCCTTACCTGCTTATCCTAAACTGCTTAGTATAGGTTGGTTAGTGATCCATCAGTGACCCCCACCTTGTCCTTGTTGCCCCTGCTTCATCATTGAAGACCGGTTCAACGGGATCGAAGACCAGGCCCCGGCACCGCACATCACTTTCCCCTTAGTTGCTCGACACTACTGGTTTACTATCTTGTGCCGAGGGTGAGACCTCTACAACACTTCTGATGTTAACCCTGTAGTGTAGCTATTCGGTCGTGGTCATCGAGGGTGATTCCGCCCTAACCACTTCCGATACGACTCTGTCGTGCAACCCCTCAAGTGTGAACCTCGGGGGTGGTTCCTCTTACGTTCACCTTGATGATTACATCAAGTGGAATCCACCGGGGGTGATTCCTCGGGTTTTCCCCTTGATGTTTGGACACACAGTTACTATGGTTACTATGAATTTACACTGAACCATGTTACTAAAGACGGGTCGTCCGTTCGGGGTACCCGCGCGAGCTTAATTGCGAGTGATGTGGAGACGGGTTGACCTTGAGGGTGCCCACGAGATAATTACGAGGCGTGGCCGGGCATTCCTAGACCTTGCCGCAAGTCCTCAAGATGGAGCAATGGGGTCACATCATTCGTGAGTCTCTGCTTGTTACCTCGCGTTCCTAATCCACTACGATTTGGATATTTGATCCGAGGGGCCTCTGGCCTGATAGCACTAACCATCATGTGGGCATAGTATGGGCGTTCTGCGTCATATGCATCAGCCGAAGCTTAATAGACGTCAGCGACTGAGTGGCGCACGCCGGGTTGGACTGGTAAGCTCCTGCCTTTTTAGGGAGGTAGCTAGGTTCCGCTCACCGTCACAGACGTTAACGTGAAGGAGTTCCCGGGGCGATGGCCCATGACCCCTGGGGGCATAGGTTTAGTCCGGCGTGCTGACCTCTCTATTAAGTCTAGGTCGGGTTGCGGCGTATTGTTTGGCCGAGGCCAGGCATGACCCAGGAAAGTGTGTCCGGCCGGAGTTAATTGAGCGTGGTGGGTAAGTTGGTGCACCCCTGCAGGGAAGAAAACATGTATCGATAGCCTGTCCTACGGTAACGGACACTTGGAGTTGTACCCCGATCGATATGACTAGAACTGGATACTTGTGATGAGAACTGGATGGTGATGAGAATTGGATTGTGATGACGCTTGGATAGTATGGCTCTGGGATTGCTTTCTCGCTGGGAGTCGAGAAAGGATCTCTGGCCGAGGTTGATAACACTACTACTACTTTACTTTATGCTACTCTACTCCCTCCTGTTGTTGCAAGATGGTGGTTTCCAGAAGATGCTAGTCTTTGATTGGACTAGGTTCTCCCCTCTATTCTGGCATTTCTGCAATTCAGTCCACATACAACCCATTTCATTGATACTGATGCATATGTAGTGTAGTTCCTTGCTTGCGAGTACTTTGGAGGAGTACTCACGGTTGCTTTGCTCCCCCTTTTCCCCCTTTCTTCTTCTTTCTGGTTGATGCAACCAGATGCTCGAGCCAGGAGCCAGATGCCACCGCTGATGCTTACTACTACGTGGAGGCCACCGACGACTAGGAGTAGTTAGGAGGCTCCCAGGCAGGAGGCCTTGCCTTTTCGATCGATGTTGCTTTTGTGCTAGCCTTCTTAAGGCAAACTTGTTTAACTCATGTCTATACTCAGATAATGTTGCTTCCGCTGACTCTTGTGTATTCGAGCTTATGTATTCGAGCCCTCAAGGCCCCTGGCTTGTAATATAAAGCTTGTATTATTTTAATTTGTTTCTAGAGTTGTGTTGTGATATCTTCCCGTGAGTCCTTGATCTTGATCGTACACATTTGTGTGTATGATAGTGTACGATTGAATCGAGGGCGTCACAATCAAACTCCAACATCGACCCTGCTTCTTCGTCTACTCCTGCTAGGAACGAGTAGATACTCTATGTCTTCAAACCTTTTTGGTCATTACTGACAAAAGGGGGAGAAGCATATGAGTTGATAGTCTTCAAGCGGGTCCATATGGGTGGTTGCATTATTTTTGCTAAGTCTTTACAACTCTCGTCTTTTGAAACAATTTGGTTTTTGAGTTGTAACACTTAAACTCGATGGTCGTCTGCTACTTTTTCTGCTACCTTGTGATGCGATGATAAATTCCGCATGTAGTCATTCTACAGACGTCCATTTTTCATTGTGCATGTCATTATCTTCGTTATCTGTTTACATGCATGATGAATTGTCTTCATAAGCTGAAGAGGATCTCCACAAAGTAAAACCCGCCATGTGCATTTGCATTCAAAAGCAAACTACTTATATGCACATATTCAGGGGGAGACTTCTGGTACTTATGAAGACAATGTCTTATTCCTTAACTTCCACATACTTTTATCCCCGTTGAAAACTTCAACCAGTTTTTCACCAATCACCAAAAAGGGGGAGATTGTAAGTGCATCTAGTGCCACCCCTAGTTGGTTTTGGAGTATTGACGACAAACCTGGTTGAGGGACTAATGTGTTTGTGAGAATTGCAGGATAAACACAGGTTGTAGTCCCTTATTGATTCAGTTTACCTACCAGAGATGACCCCTAAAAATGTGTGAAGACATTGAAGACAATGGTGGTTTGTGAAGATATTCACAGTGAAGATTATGACATGACAAGACATACACGTGAAGACTATGGGGGTGCGAAGACATAGTTGTTTCATAGTTTCCTTTTCTTCTTTGTTGAGTCATAGGAACCACCGTGCTGTTAAGTGGGGTCCAAGTGAACAAAGTCAGAGCGACTGATGTGATGCTCAACCAAAATCCTATGTCTTCGAGCGAAGACAATGAGAGCAAATCTTATCTAGAGCTGGATGAGCCAGCTTTACTTGTAGCCCAAGTCAAGCTGCCGCGTGTGTTTGAAATCCGACCGTTAGACACGTGTCGGTTCCTTAGTGACCCAGAGTCATTTCGGACAAATCAGGTCGGTTTGCCTCCTGGCTATAAATAGCCCACCCCCTACACCATAAATTGGTGGCTGCTCAGAGTTAGTTCACGACTTATGTTGTTTGAGAGCAACCCACCTCCGAAGCATTTGAGAGAGAGATCCTTGCGAGGACAAGGCCCAAAACACCCAGAGCCAAAGAGTGTTAAGCATCACTGAAGTCTTTCTGTCCGCGTGATCTAATGACTTGTTAGACTTGAGGACTGTGAACCCTCCAGCCGGTTAGGCGTCACGTTCTGAGCATCCAAGAGCCATTGTGGATCGCCGGTGAACGAAGTCTGTGAAGGTTTGGAAGTCTATCTTGAAGACTTACCAGAGTGATTGGGCGAGGACTTGGTGTCCTTAGCTCAAGGGGAATAAGGTGAAGACGCGGTCTTCTGAGTTAAATCTCAGCCTCCCTAACCAGACGTACAATTGTCGCAGCAACTGGAACTGGTCTACCAAATCCTTGTCTTCATCAAGCAATTGGTTCTATCCTCCACTTCCCTTTACTTTACAATTTGTCTTCGTGAAGTCATTGCCTGCTTGCATGATCTTATTGTCTTCACTGTGTGAATATTGTTTACTGTTTGGCTTCATACTATCTTCCATCCAGACCCATACTACCTAGCTGCTGATAGTCTTCGTGCTTTCACTTCATTACTTACATGACTATGGCTTGTCTAGTGTAGTCTACCTTCCGTTGCATATCAATAGGCTCATTTCTACGGTTTGTCTTCAAAGCCCCATGTTTTGAAGACTTTCATAAAAATCGCCTATTCACCCCCTCTAGTCGATAACTAGCACTTTCACCAAGCACCCGCGAAGGAAGGGAAGGAAGAAGGACGCGAGAAGCACGAAGCCATGGAGGCTCTAGGACCCTCGGGTGCCCGACCCTCCATGCCCCCGGGTGCCCGGGCCTTCGGCCACTGCCTAGGGCCTGCCCGCTGTGCACCCCGGGTGCCCGGCCCTTGGAGCCCCGGGTGCCCGGCCATGGCCTGGGTGGCGCCCCTGAGCAGCCCGGGTGCCCCCCCCCCCCGGCTGGGAGCTGCACCGCCACCCCGGGTGCCCGGTCCATCAACCCCGGGTGCCCGACCCCCCCTCCAGCCGGCTCCCCACCGCCCCGGGTGCCCGGTCCATCAACCCCGGGTGCCCGACCCCCCCTCCAGCCGGCTCCCCACCGCCCTGGGTGCCCGGGCCATCAACCCCCGGGTGCCCGGTCCCTACAGCCACTTGGCCGAGGCCTCTCTGACCGGACCGGGTGCCTGGTCCTCTGCACCCCGGGTGCCCGGACATCACCTACCGCATCGCCCGGACACGTCCGGTTTGTGCCCGCGGGCACTAAGGGCAAATGACCCATGTACACTTGTTTTAGCCCCAATCCGTCTCTAGCCTACATTAACTCTTCCCCTAGATCATTAGAGAGGATAGGAAAGTATTAGATAGACAAAGAGAGAGGTTTGCTCATCTTCCTACTCTTGGAGATCTAGACCTCCTCTTGGAGAAGCTCCTCTTGGAGATCAAGCCCTCCTCTTGGAGAAGATCCTCTTGTGGATATCAAGGCCTCCTCTTGGAGAAGGATCCCCATCATAGGATCATCAAGACCTCTTTCCTCATAGGATTGGGATGAACTAGTTACCTCTTGTATCTTCTTGTGTTGGATTTGGACCATTGTATCTCTCTTTGTATGATTGGATCTAGCACATGTATGATTGGATCAAGTCAATTTGAGTGTTCCTCTTGTTTTCCCCCTTTGTGTTCTTCTTGTTCTTGAGGATTTCCCCTCCAGTTCGTGAAATATCTCCATCTAGGGTTCCACCCTACAACATCTTGGTATCATGAGCCATGGTTCCTCACTAAATTGGAGCCCCCCTTCTTGTTCTCTAGCCTAATTTTGTTGTGTTCTTCCCCAATTTCGAAAATTCCACACCAAAAATAGCCCCAATTTTTTTTTGTGATTTGTTGGTTTGATGAGGTTTTGTTGGATTTGATCCATGGATTTGCTTGGTTTCAAGTGGATCTAGCCTTCTTCCCATCCATCTCCGCCTTTCCCTCCACTAAATCCACCAATTTCTCCCATTTTCCCACAAATTTCCGCCCAAATCCGTGACCCCCGGGCACCCGGCCCGCAAACACCGGGCGCTGACCCCCGCCGCCCAACCTCACGACCACCTGGTGCCGCACCTCTTACCCCGGCCACTTCTTCCGCCTAACCCGCTGACCACCCGGGTGCCCGTGATTCAATTCTGCACCAAGAACACCTGTAATCAGCCCACCAACAAAACCGCTTTCGCCATAACTTTCACTCCCGAAGTCTGATTTTGACGTTCTTTAGCTCGTTGAGTAGCTATTGACATCCCCATCCATCTGGATAGATTCCAACACCATTTGACTCCATCAAAATTTAGGCATTTTGGCATCTTTGCCTAGGCCATCCACCATATCATCCGCAAAACCACCATAGCTTTCCGCAACCTAACCCATTTAGTTCCATATAGCATTTATGGTTACTTGAGGGTGACTTGAATCTCCTAAGGTGTTTCGGCTACTTAGGGACGGTCGCTTCATCATCAACCACCACCAGCACTTCCGCATTGCTAACTCCGGAACCACCTATGCATTCCGCTACCACCATTTGACATTCTCCTTTGAGATTTTGAGTTTGCGGTTTTTCCGTTTCCTAGGGTGTTTCGGCTAACTACGAACGGTTTGCATAAGTGGCTATCTTGGTTTGTGCATTTCGCATAAGTGGCCATACAAAAAAAAAGAGAATAAGCTTTTAAGCAAAAAGAGAGCAAAGAAGCTTGTAAGCAAGAGCCATAGAATCGCCACGTTGCATACCATACTACCATATTGATCATCTTGGATCATCGTATGCGAAACACCGGAACATCATACATATATAACATACTTGGGATAGAAAGTTGATACATTTTGCATCTTATAGATTCTGCACAAGTGTCGTATCCGCCTATTGAGCAATCGTGCTAGCGTCTCTCTAGAGTTGTGCAACACGAGCGTTTTCCATGGATTCCACATTTTGTGCTCATTTCTTGGTTGCACGACCCCATTTATCTATCCGTGTGTGTGTTTTCGTGTGCCACCCATTGCTATTAGTCTACTTGTTTCACTTACGAATTTGTGAATCTTTTCCAACATTATTGACTCTTGCTAACATTTTGCATCAAATTTTTGTGCCACTATCCTCACCGAGCTCCACCATAAGCCTTGTGTAGCTGTGAGAATTGACAAGATCCGGTACCAATTGTGCTATTTCCTTGATACATTATTGAGTGATCATTGGTCCATCTTCAACATTGGAAAGGTACATTTGGTCTAGTACTTTCCTTTCTTCCACTCACATTTGCTCGAGTCTTGTGATGGATAGGCAAGGCATTTCATCTCCGGTCTTCCTCGACAACGATGATAACCCACAAGTATAGGGGATCGCAACAGTTTTCGAGGGTAGAGTATTCAACCCAAATTTATTGATTCGACACAAGGGGAGCCAAAGTATATTCTCAAGTATTAGCAGTTGAGTTGTCAATTCAACCACACCTGGATAACTTAGTATCTGCAGCAGAGTATTTAGTAGCAAAGTAATATGGAAGTAACGGTAACGATAGCAAAAGTAATATTTTTGGGTTTTGTAGTGATTGTAACAGTAGCAACGGAAAAGTAAATAAGTGAAGAACAATATGTGAAAAGCTCGTAGGCATTGGATCGGTGATGGAGAATTATGCCGGATGCGGTTCATCATGTAACAGTCATAACATAGGGTGACACAGAACTAGCTCCAATTCATCAATGAAATGTAGGCATGTATTCCGAATATAGTCATACGTGCTTATGGAAAAGAACTTGCATGACATCTTTTGTCCTACCCTCCCGTGGCAGCGGGGTCCTAGCGGAAACTAAGGTATATTAAGGCCTCCTTTTAATAGAGTACCGGACCAAAGCATTAACACATAGTGAATACATGAACTCCTCAAACTATGGTCATCACCGGAGTGGTCCCGATTATTGTCACTTCGGGTTGCGGATCATAACACATAGTAGGTGACTATAGACTTGCAAGATAGGATCAAGAACTCACATATATTCATGAAAACATAATAGGTTCAGATCTGAAATCATGGCACTCAGGCCCTAGTGACAAGCATTAAGCATAGCAAAGTCATAGCAACATCAATCTCGTAACATAGTGGATACTAGGGATCAAACCTTAACAAAACTAACTCGATTACATGATAAATCTCATCCAACCCATCACCGTCCAGCAAGCCTACGATGGAATTACTCACGCACGGCGGTGAGCATCATGAAATTGGTGATGGAGGATGGTTGATGATGATGACGGCGACGAATTCCCCTCTCCGGAGCCCCGAACGGACTCCAGATCAGCCCTCCCGAGAGAGTTTAGGGCTTGGCGGCGGCTCCGTATCGTAAAACGCGATGAATCCTTCTCTCTATTTTTTTCTCCCCCAACACGAATATATGGAGTTGGAGTTGTGGCCGGCGGAGCACCCGGGGCCCCACGCGGCCGGGGGGCGCGCCCCGGGGGGCAGGCGCGCCCCCCCCCCCCCCACCCTCGTGGCAAGGGTGTGGCCCCCCTGGCCTTGATTCTTTCGCCAGTATTTTTTATTATTTCCAAAAATAATCTCCGTGGAGTTTCAGGTCATTCCGAGAACTTTTGTTTCTGCACATAAATAACACCATGGCAATTCTGCTGAAAACGGCGTCAGTCCGGGTTAGTTCCATTCAAATCATGCAAGTTAGAGTCCAAAACAAGGGCAAAAGTGTTTCGAAAAGTAGATATGATGGAGACGTATCAAACGACAGCGCGAACAACTACATCATAAAAACGTCCATCTTCGGACTAGAACGAGCAATGCAAGGCATTGAGCGACTCACCATCGACATTCGCCAAAACGAAGCAAGGAAAAGGGACTACATCGACACCAAGTTGGACGAACAAATGGATCAATTACGAGACTTGGTGGCCAAATACAAGTCTTCTTCCCCTTCATCATCTTCACGGCGGAGAATGATGTCTACTACGCAACCTTCTTCTTGTAGACGTTGTTGGGCCTCCAAGTTGCCACTCCTTATTCCTTAGTCCATCGAATCTTTACCCAAAACTTGAAAACTTCACAACACAAAACTTAACAGAAAACCTCGTGAGCTCCGTTAGCGAAAGAAAACAAAACACCACTTCAAGGTACTGTAATGGACTCATTATTTATTTGTATTGGTGTTAAAGCTACTGTATTCCAACTTTTCTATGGTTTATAAACTATTTTACTAGCCATAGATTCATCAAAATAAGCAAACAACACACGAAAAACAGAATCTGTCAAAAACAGAACAGTCTGTAGTAATCTATAACTAACGCAAACTTATGGAACTTAAAAAATTCTACCAAAATAGGAAGACCTATATAATTTGATTATTGATCTGATCCAATTGGAATCAGTATTTTATCACATTCTGGTGATTTTAAAAAATTGTTTTCGTGAACAGAAAGTTTCTAGAATTTTCAGCAAGATCAAATAACTATCATCCAAGAAGATCCTATAGGTCTTACTTGGCACAAACACTAATTAAAACATAAAACTACATCTAACCAGAGGCTAGATGATTTATTTATTACTAAACAGGAACAAAAAGCAAGGAACAAAATAAAAATTGGGTTGCCTCCCAACAAGCGCTAACGTTTAATGCCCCTAGCTAGGCAAGATGATTTCAATGTTGCTCACCTAAAAGATAAGCATTGAAACATAAAGAGAGCATCATGAAGAATATGACTAGCACATTTAAGTCTAACCCACTTCCTATGCATAGGGATTTTGTGAGCAAACAACTTATGAGAATAATAATCAACTAGCATAGGAAGGCAAAACAAGCATAACTTCAAAACTTTAAGCACATAGAGAGGAAACTTGATATTATTGCAATTCCTACAAGCATATGTTCCTCCCTCATAATAATTTTCAGTAGAATCATGAATGAATTCAACAATAACTATCACATAAAGCATTCTTTTCATGATCTACTAGCATAGAATTTTTATTACTCTCTACATAAGCAAATTTATTCTCATCAATAGTAGTGGGAGCAAACTCAACAAAATAACTATCATGTAAAGCATAATCCAATTGAAAATTAAAATCATGATGACAAGTTTCATGGTTATGTTTATTCTTTATAGCATACGTGTCATCACAATAATCATCATAAATAGGAGGCATGATTTCATCATAATAAATTTGCTCATCAAAACTTGGGGGACTAAACATATCATCTTCATCAAACATAGCATCCCCATGCTTGTGGCTTTGCATATCATTAGCATCATGGGTATTCAAAGAACTCATACTAACAACATTGCAATCATGCTCATCATTCACATATTTTATGCCAAACATTCTATGTAATTCTTCTTCTAGTACTTGAGCACAATTTTCCTTCCCATCATTTTCACGAAAGACATTAAAAAGATGAAGCATATGAGGCACCCTTAATTCCATTTTTTGTAGTTTTCTTTTATAAACTAAACTAGTGATAAAACAAGAAACAAAAAGATTCGATTGCAAGATCTAAAGATATACCTTCAAGCACTCACCTCCCCGGCAACAACGGCGCCAGAAAAGAGCTTGATGTGTACTACGCAACCTTCTTCTTGTAGACGTTGTTGGGCCTCCAAGTGCAGAGGTTGGACAGTAGCAAATTTCCCTCAAGTGGATGACCTAAGGTTTATCAATCCGTGGGAGGCGTAGGATTAAGATGGTCTCTCTCAAACAACCCTGCAACCAAATAACAAAGAGTCTCTTGTGTCCCCAACACACCCAATACAATGGCAAATTGTATAGGTGCACTAGTTCGGCGAAGAGATGGTGATACAAGTGCAATATGGATGGTAGATATAGGTTTTTGTAATCTGAAAATATAAAAATAGTAAGGTAACTAATGATAAAAGTGAGTACAAACAATATTGCAATGCTTCGAAACAAGGCCTAGGGTTCATACTTTCACTAGTGCAAGTTCTCTCAACAATAATAACATAATTGGATCATATAACTATCCCTCAACATGCAACAAAGAGTCACTCCAAAGTCACTAATAGCGGAGAACAAACGAGGAGATTATGGTAGGGTACGAAACCACCTCAAAGTTATTCTTTCTGCTCGATCTATTCAAGAGTCCGTAGTAAAATAACACGACGCTATTCTTTCCGTTCGATCTATCATAGAGTTCATACTAGAATAACACCTTAAGACACAAATCAAACAAAACCCTAATGTCACCTAGATACTCCAATGTCACCTCAAGTATCCGTGGGCATGATTATATGATATGCATCACACAATCTCAGATTCATCAATTCAACCAACACAAAGAACTTCAAAGAGTGCCCCAAAGTTTCTACCGGAGAGTCAAGACGAAAACGTGTGCCAACCCCTATGCATAGGTTCACGGGCGGAACCCGCAAGTTGATCACCAAAACATACATCAAGTGGATCACGTGATATCCCATTGTCACCACAGATAAGCACGGCAAGACATACATCAAGTGTTCTCAAATCCTTAAAGACTCAATCCAATAAGATAACTTCAAAGGGAAAACTCAATCCATTACAAGAGAGTAGAGGGGGAGAAACATCATAAGATCCAACTATAATATCAAAGCTCGCGATACATCAAGATCGTACCACCTCAAGAACACGAGACAGAGAGATAGAGAGAGAGAGAGAGAGAGAGAGAGAGAGAGAGAGAGAGATCAAATACATAGCTACTGGTACATACCCTCAGCCCCGAGGGTGAACTACTCCCTCGTCATGGAGAGTGCCGGGATGATGAAGATGGCCACCGGTGATGGATCCCCCCTCGTGAGGTGCTTAACAGGTCCCGAGTGGTTTTTGGTGGCTACAGATGCTTGCGGCGGCGGAAATCCCGATCTCTTCTGTTCCCCGATGTTTTTAGGGTATATGGACATATATATAGGCGAAAGAAGTCGGTCAGGGGAGCCACGAGGGGCCCACGAGGGTGGACGGCGCACCCAACGGGGGTGGGCGCGCTCCCCTGCCCCGTGCCTTCCTCGTTGCTTCCCTTACGTACACTCCAAGTCTTCTGGATTGCTTCCGTTCCAAAAATAACTCTCCCGAAGGTTTCATTCCGTTTGGACTCCATTTGATATTCCTTTTCTGCGAAACACTGAAACAAGGGAAAAACAGAAGCACTTTGGGCTCTGGGTTAATAGGTTAGTCCCAAAAATAATATAAAAGTGCATAGTAAAGCCCATTAAACATAAAGGATGGATAATATAATAGCATGAATACTTCATGAACTATAGATACTTTGGAGACGTATCAGAGACGCTCAAGTCGCACACCTTCGGAGCGGCCACAAGATGCAAGTACCACGCGGCACCGTCAAGAAAATCTTCATGAGAACAAGAGAAGACCGCGAGAAGAGCACCAACAAGACGGAGCTATGACTACTACCACCACTTCGGCATCTTCGCCAAGTGTTATCAAGGCATCTTCGCCTTTGGACGTACAACATATTCGCCTACCTCCGACGAGTACGCCTACATCGGCCTTCATCCATGGCGACGGTGACGAGATGATCGAGCATGGAATTTTCCCTTTGGTCATGGAGGAGAGCGATGATGTGCCATCTTCGGCCTTCATCCATAGCGACGACGACAAGATGGTTGAGCATGGGATTTTCCCTTCGAACACGGCGACGCATGATGACTTGAGTGACTTGTGCCACCATATTGAGAGTGAGAGTGATTGCACCACTAGCCCCATATACGATGAATTGTCACAATTCCCATGTGAGGAGATCCACAACCCCCACCACTTGAGTGAGATGAGTGACTCCACCATATGTGACGTTGAGTGCACCTATTTTGAGGGAGTGAGTGAACCACCACATAGAGAGAGTGTGATAGTTGATTGGGCATGTGAGGCCACTATGATTTCTAACGACTTAACCTCTACCTCTATTGTGTCTTCTCCTTCGGTGCTAGGTCCCATATATGATGACGCACCGATTACGGCGACTTCGTCCTTCCTTTGGACAAGACGATGGCCATGGTGGAATATGATGCACCCCCCACATGGTTCCATCAAGTTGATGATGATTGACCACCATTTGGTCTTTGCCACCTCACCTACACCACATGAGTGGAATGAGAATGGTAACATAGGTGAAGTGATGCTCTAGTCCCACTAGTGGACATTCTTGACATTGATTGCTTGCATGATGTTGATCCACCTATTACCATGCTTCATGCTAGTGTGACTTCCCCATGCGATGATTTACACATTTATGATGAGTTTGATGATTGCCATGTGGAGTCCATTAATTGTGATGCCAGGTTACATAGGATTTCTTGTGACAATTCTCTAGGTTACATCATGTTTGACAATCCGCTTGACTTGTCATATGCTATGCATGAGATCAACGATATGTCATATTTGCAATCTCATCGTAGTGACTATGCATATGCCTTTAAAATAAACCCAATTTGCACTTATGGCATAGATTACAAGCCCATGGTTATTGGCATTTGTTTCTCTTGTGATGATATTGATATGCCCCCTTTGCATAATTTATCTCATATGCCATGCCATGACCACCTAACCCGGATATGCATTGTTTTGGATGTTTTCATATTCTCCATATGATGTTTCCACTATTGCTCATGAGGAGACCCCATAGTTTCCTCATACATTTTAGGAGATTTTGATTCATCCTATCCATTGCATGATCCCACTACTTGTGCGCACCATATGCTCCCCATGAATAAACATGCCAGTGATGTGCCATATACTTGCATTCTCAATTTGTGTCCCCACCGTGTCATACAAAACAACTATTTTTTTCATGATGGATGACATGTTCTTATACCATGCATCAAATTTCTTTGAGCGATGCTTATCTTGTGCTAACTCACACATGCACATACACATCATGATGGATCTCCATGATAGAGGCAAAGGTGTCCTGATGTTTCGATGAGATAGCAATCGTTTTCTGTGGGAGTCGACTTTGACGATCCGACTGCGAACGTGCGAAGACGTCGCGCCTTAGCAATCGCTAAACCAACTTCCGAGGGGTTATTGACCACGCCGGAGCACGATCAACCTGACCACGAGGGTCTATTTCCTGCGAGCAAACGAAGAACAAGCAAGAAACTGAGATTGCAATCTGGATATTGCGAATAAAAGAGGAAAGCTTTATTAATGAAGATGGGGTTCTGTGACGCCTTTGTCTGGTCGTTGAACACAAGCGGCACTGTGAAGTTGCAGCTAGGGCGAACTTTTAATCTAAACAAAACCCAAAGTCTAAACGACGCCCTAAGGGCTGTATATATGGAGGAAGAGGAGGGAATTTCGTGGCCCTTGGAGGAGGGGTCCGAAACCAACCCTAACTCTTGTTTCCCCACACATACGGACTCTAAATACAGCCTATACTTAAGTATTTCGAAAATACATGGGCCTGGCCCAATAATAAGGTGACGCATCACCTAGAAGAGCCTCTGGACGAAATTTGTGAAGTGGCATCTTGTATATTTCGTCCAAGGCTTCATGCACTCCTTATGGTGGCTTCAAAGTCCTGAAATCATCACTAGTAACTCCATTCTTGATCCCCTTGCGCATGCCATCATCTCCCTTCTTGGTCTTGCTCCAGTGTTCATCCCTCTTATCCATGCCAGGGCCCTTCATTTGTAAGCAAAACAAATGTATCCAATTTAGGCAGCATCATATTCTCATGAACATTAGAATCATTACCAAGAAACGAAAGTACGGTAATTCAATTGGCGTCTTGCGAGCTCTAGTAATTGGTCCAAGATGTATAGCAAATAGGGCTGTGGGTGTAACAATGGTATTGATGTCCTAATCATCATCCTCTTCTTGAAATGAAGTCGTCCTCGACGGAAGCTCATCTTCCTCACCCAAATAAGGCTTCAAATCTTCAATGTTAAAAGTGGGACTAACCCCAAAATCTGCAGGCAGCTCAAGTTTATATGCATTATCATTTATTTTTTCTAACACCTTAAAAGGAACATCAGCACGTGGCATTAGCTTTGATTTGCGCAAATTAGGAAACTGATACATCTCCGTCATATCTATAATTTCTGATTGTTCCATGCCAATATTATTCAACTTTCGTATACTTTTTGGGAACTTTTTATATTATTTTTGGGACTAACATATTGATCCGATTGAGTGCAGTTCCATGTCTGTTGCATGTTTTGGTTTCGCAGAATATCCATATCAAACAGAGTCCAAACGGGATAAAAAGCAGACGGAGCTTATTTTTGGAAAATATGGAAAATTTGGAAGGAAAATCAACGCGAACCAGGTGCGAGGTGGTCACGAGGCAGGGCGCCCTACCCTCGTGAGCCCACCGTAAGGCGGTTGATGCTCTTCTTTCGCCGCAAGAAAGCTGATATTCGGAAAAAAAAATCACGGCGAAGGTTTCAGGCCAATTGGAGTTACGGATCTCCATATATACGCGAAACGGTGAAACAGAGCGAGAATGTAACGCAGTAAACAGAGAGATAGATCAATCTCGAGGGGCTCTCGCCTCCCAAGCCATGGGAGCCAAGGAACAGAGGGGAAACCCTTCTCCCATCTAGGGAGGAGGTCAAGGAAGAAGAAGAAGGGGCTCTCTCCCCTTGCTTCGATGGCGCCGAGGCGTTGCTGGGGCCATCATCATCACCGCGATCTTCACCAACACCGCCGTCATCTTCACCAACATCTCCATCACCTTCCCCCTTCTATATTCAGCGGTCCACTCTCCTGCAACCCGCTGTACCCTCTACTTGAACATGGTGCTTTATGCTTCATATATTTTCTGATGATGTGTTGCCATCCTATGATGTCTGAGTAGATTTTCGTTGTCCTATCGGTGATTGATGAATTGCTAGGATTGGTTTGAATTGCATATTTTATTATTGGTGCTGTCCTATTGCGCCCTTCGTGTCGCGCAAGCGTGAGGGATTCCCGTTGTAGGGTTTGCAATATTTATATGATTTGCTTATGGTGGGTGGCGTGAGCGACAAAAGCACAAACCCGAGTAAGTAGGTTGTTTGCGTATGGGATAAAGGGGACTTGATGCTTTAATGCTATGGTTGGGTTTTACCTTAATGAATCTTTAGTAGTTGCGGATGCTTGCTAGAGTTCCAATCATAAGTGCATATGATCCAAGTAGAGAAAGTATGTTAGCTTATGCCTCTCCCTCAAACAGAATTGCAATAGTGATTATCGGTCTAGTAATGTAGTCAGTTGCCTAGGGACAATTCCACAACTCCTACCACCACTTTTCCACACTCACCATATTTACTTTAGTTGCTTCTTTATCTAAACAGCCCTAGTTTATATTTACGTGCTCTTTATTATCTTGCAAGCCTATCCTGTCACACCTACAAAGTACTTCTAGTTTCATACTTGTTCTAGGTAAAGCGAACGTCAAGCGTGCATAGAGTTGTATCGGTGGTCGATAGAACTTGAGGGAATATTTGTTCTACCTTTAGCTCCTCGTTGGGTTCGACACTCTTACTTATCGAAAGAGGCTACAATTGATCCCCTATACTTGTGGGTTATCAAGACCTTTTTCCGGCGCCGCTGTCGGGAGCAATAGCGTGGGGTGAATATTCTCGTGTGTGCTTGTTTGCTTTATCACTAAGTAATTTTTATTTGCTGTTCTTAGTTGTTCTCTATCTTTAGTTATGGATATGGAACATGAAATACCAAAAAATTAGGTGTACGTGCTGCTCATGGAGATGGGGAACCTCCTAAAACCCTCGATCTGGTTATGTGAAAGATATTATGTACTACTTTAATAATCCTGAGAAAACCCCATTCAATTATGTAATGGGAGTAACGTTGGATCAACGTGAATACTTTAGGGATTATTGCTTAACACAAAAAGGGAAACTATTATGGGATCAATTTCATATATTGAAGTGGTATGCTAGACAACTATGCGTGGAATATGATTATACTTGTTGCTCTAGGATGAAGGCTCCACACCTTCCCTTTTCATGCAAATTTAATGATAATAAAACCTTAGCTTCTTATACTAATGGTATATATGATTACTATGATGTGGAACAAATAGAAGAATTTGTTGCTTTTATGGGTGCTTATGAAATTGAAGCTATGTGTAAAGAGTTTGAGGATTTTGATGATGCTGTTTATAGATCTAAAAATTTAGCCATCCTCAAATATTGCTATGAGAATTATAAATACAATTATGAAATTAATGCACTTATTGAGAAGGTCTCCGCTGTCCAAGAAGAGACTAATATTTTGCAGGAAACTATGGAAGAAGAAATTGATGAAACTGTGAGCTCATTGGATGAAAAGATGATGAGGAGAGCGAAGAACAAAAGGAGGAAGAGCGGATTAGCTACCCGTGCCCACCTTCTAATGAGAGTAACCCTCCAACTCATACATTATTTAATTCCCCTTCGTGCTTACCGAAGGATGATTGTTATGATCCCGTTGATTCTTTTGAAATATCCCTTTTTGATGATGCTTGCTATGCTTGTGGCCAAGATGCCAATACGAATTATGCTTATGGAGATGAACTTGCTATAGTTCCTTATGTTATGAATGAAATTGTTACTATTGCACCCACGCATGATAGTCCTATTATCTTTTTGAATTCTCCCGACTACACTATATCGGAGAAGCTTGCACTTATTAAGGATTATATTGATGGGTTGCCTTTTACCATTGCACATGATGATTTTGATAGATGTAATATGCATGTGCTTGCTGCTCCTACTTGCAATTATTATGAAAGAGGAACTATATCTCCGCCTATTTATGTTTCCAATACAATAAAATTGCAAGAAACTGTTTATACTATGCATTGGCCTTTACTATGTGTGCATGAATTGTTCTTTTATGACATGCCGATGTATAGGAAGAGAGTTAGACTTCGTCATTACATGATATATGTTACTTTGTGCTCATTACTAAATTACAAATCACTGCTAATTAAAATTGGCTTTGATATACCTTGGGATCCGGGTGGATTCACTACTTGAGCACTATATGCCTAGCTTAATGGCTTTAACGAAACCGCTGCCAGGGAGACAACCCGAAAGTTTTAGAGAGTCATTTATTTCTGTTGAGTACTTTCATATAGTTTCAAAACAACAAAAATAAAGAGGGGAACCCAAAACTTTTTCAAAAAGGAAAGTGAAAGTGAGAAAGACAAGCATTGTTGAAGTGGGAGAGCTCCTTGAACTTTGTTCATGCTCACGGCAACTTTGTGAATCTTGATTACAGAAACTTTTCAACAAAAATAATTATCACCTTGTACAATTCCATTGTATCATAAAAATAATGTGCCAAGGTTTGCCTTTAGGATGTTTACAATGCTTGTTGGTTTGTACGCTGCAGGACAGAAACTTTGGCTGTAGTGCGCGAATTTTAGTTTTTTACTGGAACGTCAAATGGTTCTGATTCTTTTTGCACTGTCTTTCTGTACAATTTTTTTACTTTTCCTAATTTTGGCAGAATTTTTCAAGTATCAGAAGTATGGTTAATGTTCAGATTATTACAGACTGTTCTGTTTTAGACAGATTCTGTTTTTGATGCATAGTTTGCTTGTTTTGATGAAACTTCCAATTTATATCAGTGGATTAGGCCATGAAAAAGTTATATTACAGTAGACACAATGCAAAAACAAAATATGATTTGGTTTGCAACAGTACTTAGAGTAGTGATTTGCTTTATTATACTAACGGATCTTACCGAGTTTTCTGTTGGAGTTTTGTGTGGATGAAGTGTTCGATGATCGAGAAGGTTTCGACGTGAGAAGAAGGAAGAGAGGAAAGAGCTCAAGCTTGGGGATGCCCGAGGCACCCCAAGTAAATATTCAAGGAGACTCAAGCGTCTAAGCTTGGGGATGCTAGGGAGGCATCCCCTCTTTCTTAAACAAATATCGGTATGTTTTCGGATTCGTTTCATTCATGTGATATGTGCAAATCTTGGAGCGTCTTTTGCATTTAGTTTTCATTTTTCTTTTATGCACCATGCTGGTATGAGATAGTACTTGGTTGATTTATAGAATGCTCTATGCACTTCACTTATATCTTTTGAGTATGGCTTTATAGAATGCTTCATGTGCTTCACTTATATCATTTGAAGTTTGGATTGCCTGTTTCTCTTTACATAGAAAACCGCCATTTGTAGAATGCTCTTTTGCTTCACTTATATTTGTTAGAGCTTGGGCATATCTTTTGTAGAAAGAATTAAACTCTCTTGCTTCACTTATATCTATTTAGAGAGATGACAGGAACTAGTCATTCACATGGTTAGTCATAAAATCCTACATAAACTTGTAGATCGCTGAATATGATATGTTTGATTCCTTGCAATAGTTTTGCGATATAAAGACGGTGATATTAGAGTCGTGCTAGTTGAGTAATTGTAAAATTGAGAAATACTTGTGTAGAGGTTTGCAAGTCCCGTAGCATGCACGTATGGTGAACCGTTATGTAACGAAGTCGGAGCATGAGGTGTTTATTGATTGCCTTCCTTATGAGTGGCGGTCGGGGACGAGCGATGGTCTTTTCCTACCAATCTATCCCACTAGGAGCATGCGCATAGTACTTTGTTTCTATTACTAATAGATTTTTGCAATAAGTATGTGAGTTCTTTATGACTAATGTTGAGTCCATGGATTATCGCACTCTCACCCTTCCATCGTTGCTAGCCTCTTCTGCACTGCATTGCCCTTTCTCACCTTGAGAGTTGGTGCAAACTTCACGGTGCATCCAAACCCCGTGATATGATACGCTCTGTCACACATAAGCCTCATTATATCTTCCTCAAAACAGCCACCATACCTACCTATTATGGCATTTCCATAGCCATAACGAGTATATTGCCATGCAACTTCCATCATCATCATATACATGACTTGAGCATTTATTGTCATATTGCTTTGCATGATCGTAAGATAGCTAGCATGATGTTTTCATGGCTTGTCCCTTTTTTGATGTCATTGCTACGCTAGATCATTGCACATCCCGTACACCGCCAAGGCATCCATATAGAGTCATATCATGGTTCTAGAGATCGAGTTGTAATATTGAGTTGTAAGTAAATAAAAGTGTGATGATCATCATTATTAGAGCATTTCCCCAGTGAGGAAAGGATGATGGAGACTATGATTCCCCCACAAGTCGGGATTGAGACTCCGGACGAAAAAAAATAAAAAAAAAAGAGAAAGGCCAAAAAAAAGAGAAGGCCCCCAAAAAAATGAGAGAAAAAGAGAGAAGGGGCAATGTTACTATCCTTTTACCACACTTGTGCTTCAAAGTAGCACCATGTTCTTCACATAGAGAGTCTCTTGAGTTATCACTTTCATATACTAGTGGGAATTTTGATTATAGAACTTGGCTTTTATATTCCAATGATGGGCTTCCTCAAATGCCCTAGGTCTTCATGAGCAAGCAAGTTGGATGCACACCCACTTAGTTTCAGTTTGAGCTTTCATACACTTAAAGCTCTAGTGCATCCGTTGCATGGCAATCCCTACTCCTCACATTGACATCAATTGATGGGCATCTCCATAGCCCATTGATTAGCCGCGTCGATGTGAGACCTTCTCCTTTTTTGTCTTCTCCACATAACCCCCATCATCATATTCTATTCCACCTATAGTGCTATGTCCATGGCTCACGCTCACGTATTGCGTGAAAGTTGAAAAGGTTTGAGAACGTCAAAAGTATGAAACAATTGCTTGGCTTGTCATCCGGGTTGTGCATGATGTAAATATTTTGTGTGGTGAAGATGGAGCATAGCCAGACTATATGATTTTGTAGGGATGAGCTTTCTTTGGCTATGTTATTTCAATAAGACATAATTGCTTGGTTGGTATGCTTGAAGTATTATGGTTTTTATGTCAAAGGATAGACTATTGCTTTGAATCACTCGTGTCTTAATATTCATGCCATGATTAGACATATGATCAAGATTATGTTAGGTAGCATTCCACATCAAAATTATCTTTTTATCATTTACCTACTCGAGGACGAGCAGGAATTAAGCTTGGGGATGCTGATACGTCCGTCAGATCTATAATTTTTATTGTTCCATGCCAATATTATTCAAATTTCCTATATTTTTTGGCAACTTTTTATATTATTTTGGGACTAACATATTGATCCAAAGTGCTCAGTGCGGTTCCATCATGTTGCATGTTTTTGGTTTCGCAGAATATCCATATCAAACAGAGTCCAAACGGGATAAAAGCAGACGGAGCTTATTTTTGGAAAATATGGAAAATTTGGAAGGAAAATCAACGCGAACCCGGCTCGAGGTGGTCATGAGGCGGGGCGCGCTTCTCGGGCGCACCCCTACCCCCGTGAGCCCACCGTAAGGCGGTTGATGCTCTTCTTTTGCCGCAAGAAAGCTAATATTCGGAAAAAGAATCACGGCGAAGGTTTCAGGCCAATCGGAGTTACAGATCTCCATATATACACAAAACGGTGAAACAGAGCCAGAACAGAACGTAGAAACAGAGAGATAGATCCAATCTCGGATGGGCTCTCACCCCTCCCAAGCCATGGGAGCCAAGGAACAGAGGGGAAACCCTTCTCCCATCTAGGGAGGAGGTCAAGAAAGAAGAAGAAGGGGGGCTCTCTCCCCCTTGCTTCGATGGCGGGAGCGCCGCCAGGGCCATCATCATCACCGCTGATCTTCACCAACGCCGCGTCATCTTCACCAACATCTCCATCACCTTCCCCTTCTATATTCAGCGGTCCACTCTCCCGCAACCCGCTGTACCCTCTACTTGAACATGGTGCTTTATGCTTCATATTATTTTCCGATGATGTGTTGCCATCCTATGATGTCTGAGTAGATTTTCGTTGTCCTATCGTTGATTGATGAATTGCTATGATTGGTTTGAATTGCATGTTTTATTATTGGTGCTGTCCTATTGTGCCCTTCGTGTCGCGCAAGCGTGAGGGATTCCCGTTGTAGGGTTTGCAATATTTATATGATTTGCTTATGGTGGGTGGCGTGAGTGACAGAAGCACAAACCCGAGTAAGTAGGTTGTTTGCGTATGGGATAAAGGGGACTTGATGCTTTAATGCTATGGTTGGGTTTTACCTTAATGAATCTTTAGTAGTTGCGGATGCTTGCTAGAGTTCCAATCATAAGTGCATATGATCCAAGTAGAGAAAGTATGTTAGCTTATGCCTCTCCCTCAAATAGAATTGCAATAGTGATTATCGGTCTCCAAACCAAATATTTTAAAGTCAAGTTGTGAAAGCATAGTATAACGACGAGACAATGCATCAGCAATAACATTTTCTTTACCCTTCTTGTGTTTAATGACATAAGGGAAAGTCTCAATGAATTCAACCCGTTTAGCATGTCCACGGTTCAGTTTTGCTTGACTTTTAATGTGTTTCAAAGATTCATGATCAGAATGTATAACAAACTCCTTGGGCCATAAATAATGTTGCCATGTTTCTAAGGCCCGAACAAAAGCATATAATTCTTTATCACAAGTAGAATAGTTCAGACTAGGCCCACTCAATTTTTCAAAAAAAGTATGCAACAGGTTTGCCATCTTGTAATAACACACCTCCTAATCCAATTCCACTAGCATCACATTCAAGCTCAAAAGTCTTATTAAAATCAGGAAGTTGGAGTAAAGGAGCATGTGTCAACTTATCTTTCAATACCGTGAAGGCTTCTTCCTGTGTGGTACCCCAAACAAAAGGCACATCCTTCTTTGTAAGCTCGTTGAGAGGTGCAACAATGGTGCTGAAATCTCTCACAAAAAACGCCAATAGAAACCACCGAGGCCAAGGAAACTCCTCACTTGTGTGACCTTTTTGGGCTGCGGCCAACTCTCAATAGCTTCAATCTTGGCTTTATCAACTTCAATCCCCTGTGGAGTAACAACATAGCCAAGAAAAGATACTCGGTCGGTGCAAAAGGTGCACTTCCCAAGGTTACCAAACAAACGTGCATCACGTAGAGCAATAAAAACAACACGTAAATGTTCCAAATGTTCCTCCAAAGATTTGCTATAAATCAATATGTCATCAAAGTAAACTACCACAAATCGTCCAATAAAAGCACGTAAAATTTCGTTCATTAATCTCATGAAAGTACTAGGTGCATTAGTTAACCCAAAAGGCATGACTAACCACTCATATAATCCAAATTTAGTTTTAAATGTTGTTTTCCATTCATCTCTCAATTTCATACGAATTTGATGGTATCCACTACGCAAATCAACTTTGGAGAATATTGTAGAGCCACTCAATTCATCAAGCATATCATCTAGCCTAGGAATAGGATGACGATAACGAATAGCGGAACTCGGATGCTCATATTGGTTCCTACATATTCTACGAAGATCTTTATTGGTCAAACCATAATGATAACATACGTCATTCCCTTTGTCATTGGTATATTATTTGCCCGAGATTCGATCGTCGGTATCTTCATACCTAGTTCAATCTCGTTACCGGTAAGTCTCTTTACTCGTTCCGTAATGCATTATCCCGCAACTAACTCATTAGTCACATTGCTTGCAAGGCTTATCATGATGTGCATTACCGAGAGGGCCCAGAGATACCTCTCCGATACTCGGAGTGACAAATCCTAATCTCGATCTATGCCAACCCAACAAACACCTTCGGAGATACCTATAGAGCATCTTTATAATCACCCATTTACGTTGTGACGTTTGTTAGCACACAAGGTATTCCTTCGGTATTCGGGAGTTGCATAATCTCATAGTCAAAGGAATATATATAAGTCATGAAGAAAGCAATAGCAATAAAACTTAACGATCATTATGCTAAGCTAACGGATGGGTCTTTTTCATCACATCATTCTCCTAATGATGTGATCCCGTTCATCAAATGACAACACATGTCTATGGTTAGGAAACTTAACCATCTTTGACTAACGAGCTAGTCTAGTAGAGGCTTACTAGGGACACTAAGTTTTGTCTATGTATCCACACATGTATCAAGTTTCCGGTTAATACAATTCTAGCATGAATAATAAACATTTATCATGATATAAGGAAATATAAATAACAACTTTATTATTGCCTCTATGGCATATTTCCTTCACGCGCGACAGGGATTGGCACGGTATGGCGATTGGCGCCCGGAGGTGATGGCTGCCACAGGGCGGCCGAAGGTGCCGGATGCCACGGTGCTCTCCCCATATGGATCTGGATGGCCGGATCTGTTGCGGCGACGCCTTCCCCTCCCAGGCATGTTGGCCGACGGCACGGGGCTAGCCCGCTAGTGTAGGGGTTGATGGGTCCCCCTGACTGGGGCTGGTTGCTCCTCGGGCTTGCTCCAGTCACCTCCGGCCATGTCGAAGCGGTGTTCTGTGGGTTGCTTGGGGGTTACGTCTGCTTGTTATGGCGTCGGTGTAGGATTCGTCATTGGATGCCGGGGTGGCGGCCAGGGAAGGTGGGCTACCCGGACTGCTCTCCGGCGGGCTCCATGGTGGCGGTGGTGACTTCGACTCTTGGTCGTGTGGGCAACAAGGGGAGTAGCGACGGGAGACTCTGGTCTGCTCTCTTCCAGCGGAAGTGGTGGCGCCCAAATCTAGTGTGGACGGGCTGTTCTTCGATGCAGTGGTGATCTAGGTGTCTCCTGTGGGGCGGAGGAGTTCTGAGTGAACGCTTAGCGCTTCGGCGTCAGTGACGGCGACGCTTGCGGGTTTCGTTATCCTTTTGATGGCGTTGTCGCGGGGCTCTTCCCGATTCCAGGGTTCCGGATGAAAATCTATCTATGCGGACTCTCCAGCGGCAACGCCTGACGTCATTACCCTCTTGAGGGTGCTGCCTGTTAGCGGAATACATCCATGTACGACACGTACATGGCTGTATTCCGCTAACATGTGGAGCTCAGGCACCGGTGGTCGGGCCACGACGATGTATTAGGATCGTTTCATGCTTTATGTTGTATCTTTAGATTTGCTTTGTTGAGGGCTTCCTTACTATCATGTATTATTCGGCTGTGTCCCTTGTTGTGTTGTGCTTTTTTATATATATAAAAGCGAGGCGAAAACCTGTTTCAAGAAACCAACGTACTATGCCTGATGTACGAGTGCCACTCTTTGCTCTGCGATCCAGGCTGTAGCCGTGGCTCGCCCCGCCGCCATTGTTCATCAATCAAAATTAATAACACGACGCATCCTCAACTTGCCCCGCTACTGAATTTTCAAAAGCGAAACTAACCAGGAGCCGTGGCGACTGAACCGAATGATCCGAAAATCACATGACGCCGGCGCTGGCAGCTCGACGGTAAACGCAACAAACAGCCAAGCTCGAGCCAGCGAAGTGTACAAGGGGCGGTTGAGCAAACCAGCGTGGCAGTCGTCCCCCGCTAAGCATAACGCCACGCCGGAGCCGCTCGCTGCCTGCCCCACTCCTCTCCCACCTCCCACTCTTCTCCCAATCCTATCCCCTTTGCTTTGCTTCTCGCGTGGGAGTTGGGATCCCTCTCTTCGGCGGCCATCTTATTTAGTTCCAACATGGTGCCGTCCCGGATCCGCTTCGCCCGCCAAACCCCCCTCCCCTGCTGCTCTGACACCGAAGAGGAGGAGGAGGAAGAGGAGGAGGAGGAGGAGCCATACGAGGAGGGGGAGGAAGAGGTGCCGGTCGCGTCGCCGCTGATACTGCCGGCGGCGAGGGGAGGGGTCTCCGTGGTGGATATGGTGGCGGCGGCGCTGCGGAGGTCGCTGCTGCTGTGCAGCAGCGTGCGCGCCGAGGAGGGCACCGGCACCGCGGCTGCGGGGATGCAGATAGGGCAGCCCACGGAGGTGCGCCACGTCTCGCACGTCACCTTCGACCGTTTCGTCGGCTTCCTCGGCCTCCCGGCCGACCTCGAGCCCGAGGTGCCGCGCCCCGCGCCCAGCGCCAGGTCAGTCCGCCGCTCCGCCGCCTGTGTTTCACCAGTGCGTCTTGCGTTCCATAGATTTGCAGATGATTTTCGTGGCTGGGCTCTGTGCTTTTGGATGTTGTTTGTGGACTTGCGGCGTTACTTTTGTGGATTATAAGCTGAATTTTGACGTTGTTTGCATTTCTCATTTTTGAATTGGTCACGTGATGCCCAGCTAATTGGTCCACCTAACTAAGAAAAACTGAGCACGGAGTAGTAGCTGTTAGTCTGTTGAGCCTTTAGATTGGCTTGGCTATATCCCACTGGTTGAGCCAATGGGGCTCCGCCCAGTTTAAGGACGGTTTGTGGGATTTTAGGCGTCCAGACCGGTCCGGACCGATTTGGTGAGCCGCGATGGATGGCTAAAAGTGTCTAGACCTCCGGAACAGACATTTGCGGGCGTTTTGGTGATCGGCGTTGGAGATGCCCTTACTCACCAGTCACTACTCACTACTTACAAGTTCCATTGTCCTGGTACCGTTGTATCTGATGTAGTATGCCTTTCAAATTTCGAGGAATTATAAGAGTTCGACACCTTGTTCAAATAAATAAATATGAGTTTAACACATTCAACCTCCAGTTAAGTTAATGTTTGTTAGAACATTGGACCATACCGTAGTTAAATGTTTGTTATATCTATTGAACTGTAACATAGTTTACGTTTACTAAATATATTTCTCTGCAGTGTAAGTGTATTTGGAGTTTCACCGACGTCCATGCAATGCTCATTTGATAAAAGAAGAAACAGTGTACCAACAATACTATTGACCATGCAAAGGAAGCTATATTTACTTGGGGCCTTCAGGTAAACCCAAGGATAATGAGAAAAGCTTTCAAATAATTTTGCGACACTCAAGTTATAAAAATATTTGTCTTGTTTTGCTAGGCTGAAGGGGTCTTCAGAATAAATGCTGACAATAGACAGGAACAGCATGTCAGGGAGCAACTAAATAGAGGTGTTGTTCCAGATGGAGTTGACTTGCATTGTCTTGCAGGCCTTATAAAGGTGCACTGAACATTTTGTTTTACCAACGTTTCTTTGTTACCTTCATTTATTTTTTTTGGAAAGTAGGTCTTCTATGCCTAAGGACAACATTCTTGTTTCCGCAATTTGACTGTCTTGAACTGGATCATTTTTTATGTAATTTGAACATGTAGAGAGACTTCCAATATGAGAGTTCAGGTGTAGTCAAGAATCAATATGCACAGTGATACAATGCATAAACTTTCTTTGAATAAATTTACTTTGAAGAAATCTACAGGGAAATGACCTTTTTTTTAAAAGACCCCTTTTATTTATCAGTTGCTTCACATTTCATGATCAATATGGCTGCTGATTTGTAGGCATGGTTCCGAGAACTTCCAAGTGGAGTATTAGACTCATTGACTCCAGAACAAGTGATGCATTGCAACACTGAAGAAGAGTGTTCTCGTGTTGCGAGTATTGTACCTCCAGTGGAAGCGGCATTACTGGATTGGGCCATTAATCTGATGGCAGATGTTGTGGAGCATGAAAACTACAACAAGATGAATGCTCGCAACGTTGCTATGGTTTTTGCGCCAAATATGACTCAGGTTATTGGGAACTCGACATACGTATTTTCAGATTCGCAGGCTAACCATATGACTTACCCCTTCATATATTCTCTCTCTTTCAGATGGCCGATCCCTTAACTGCTTTGATACATGCAGTACAAGTGATGAATTTTTTGAAGACATTGATCCTGAAGACTGTCAAAGAAAGGGAGGAGGCAGCTTCCGCAACAAGGGGATTCACCTCCAGCTCTGGTTCCCCGAGTGACAAAGATGCACCTCAGGCATTAAATCATTTGGACAAACCCTTAAACTGTTCAAGTCAGGAAGATGTCGAACGCCCCATGATTAGTGGGGCTACTCTTGACCACTTTCTCTTCAGCGTAGAACAAGCGCTTCACCAAGACGTGCAAGCCAGTATCGGAGAACCCAAGAAGTATGACACCGGTACAGCCCATGACAAATACAATGACGAATTTTCTCCTGTGGACAGTGATTTTAGTAGTAGCCAAGATGACAGCAGTTCTGGAAATAAATTCAGTAGTGACAATGTGGAAGGTTTGTTTGACAGATTCAAATTTAGGAAAGGGGTAGGCAGAATCTGCAGGCATCCAGTGTTTCAGTTGAGTAGGTCGATGAAGAAGTCTGATGAAGCAGGGCAAGCTTGTGCATGACATGGTAGGATGTGTATGTAAGTGATGATTCCCCTAGTTTTGCAGCTGTCTAGCGCTTAACTCGTACGCCATTTCTCCTAGTTCGTCTGTAGAAGCTATAAGCCCATTTGATTGTACTAGTACTGAACTGCTGATGTGGAGTTCTTGGCGTGTACAGTATATAGTTCAACTATATCGTACCAGCATCCTGTTGTTTGAAAAGATGAATATATCTATTATTTGAGCCAAGAGAGGTTGCCTGAGTTTCAAGAGGACTTCTACTTTTTTTGAGGGAAAACCATCATAGCTAGCTTTATTGATCTCATAACATCATTACATCTTCCACGAGCCTACTGACTAGATTCAGGTGGCTCATTAGTACAACTAATGGAAATTTTATTACAATAACAAATATAACTAGCACATGCGCTGCTTGATTAGCCGAGCCTACTGACTAGATTCAGGTGGCTCATCAGTACAACTAATAGAAATCTTATTACAATAACAAATATAACTAGCACATGCGCTGCTTGATTAGCCAAACGAAAATAATGTTTAAAGGTGACCTTAGCAATCAAAGAAGTAATGTCCACACACTCACCCTCTGCAAAGAATGCCGATGCCACATCCCACCATCTTGATTGCCTAGTGCAGAAATCTACTACGTTTTGGGAATCGGATTCCGCCTCCACAAGATTAAACCCCAGAAAATTTGCGAAATTCAGTCCATCTCTCATAGCCATCGCCTCAGTGGTAATCACTTCTGCAGCAAAAGGGATGACCATGGAAAGAGCAGCAACTCTTTTTACCTTTCTCATCTCTTAAGTCGGCCGCCGTTGCACCCACTCCATCATCATAGTAGGTCGCATCAATATTAAACTTCATAGAGTATGGTTCTGGCTTACTCCACTAGTACTCCGAGGGGGAACTTTCTAGAAAATATTAGCAATAGCCAGGACAGACAAAGGCCATCTATAAGACGGAGGGTGAGATTCATTGTGTATAATTCTGTGACGGATCCACCATAAGCACCAGCATCCTGTGGCCAGAACTTGCTTTACAATCAAGGCTTAGCTCGGGCAGAGTACTGAAGGATTTACTTGAAGAAGTAGGAGATGTTCCATGATAGCCGATTAAGATCGTCCACTAATCTTGCTAATGAGAGAATGTCAGACATCCATAACTAATCCAGTACTGAAGGATTCATGAAGTCCTCGAAGGCCTAATAGTTCATAGTCCCACTGGATTAAAGACTTGCCTGATGTGTTCTTCGTCCCACGAGCCAGAGATTGGATCAATGAGGTCATTGACCTTGTTTAAAATAATATGGCCGCAGGGAGTTATAACCTTTCTATCCGGATTTGATGGTATCCATGGATCGTTCTAGACAATAAAATCCTCTCCTATACTAATTTTTCTAGATGTATCCATGTTTAAACGTTTCTAGCCCCTTCATTATACCGTGGCATGCAAAAGGTGAACCATTCTTTAAAACTTACCTGCAATAGGATCCCATTAGGATAATATTTAGCTTTTAGCATTCCAGCAGAAAGAGAGTCTGGATTAGTAATCAATCTCCAACATTTCTTTGACAACATTGCGAGATTGGAAGAGCGAAGATCCCGGAATCACATACCCCCTTCATATTTTGGATAACATAGCTTCCACCAAGAGTATCAACACATCCTTTTGCTCTCAGCATCACACCCCACCAAAACTGGGAAATTATATCGGCAATCTCCTTACAAATCCCTTATGGCAAACAAAAAACGACATATAAAAAAACTGGGATATCTTGGGCTATCGCCTTTTAGCAAAATTTCTTTACCTCAACCCTTGATTCTCCATTTGATTCTTTCGATAAAGTGCCTGAAACAATCACTCATATATGGTTCCACCATAGCAGGAAGCCCAACGTATTTTTCTGAAAGAGCCTCAGTATCAATACGTAATTGTTGACAAATCTCAGCTCTAGATTGGCACTAGTTGGGGCTAAAAAATATTCTTGATTTTGCCAAACTGATCCAAACTTTGACGTAGGTATTTAGAACTTGTTGTGAGGAAATTACATTTAAACATCTGCGCTCATAAGAATTAAAGAGTCATCAACAAATAAAAGGTGTGATACTGATGGTTCATTTCTGGACACTTGAATTCCCTCAATGCCATCAACTTCTTCAGGCCGCAACATACTAGAAAACTCTTCTGCACATAGGAGGAAAAGGTAGGGAAAGAGCGAATCTCCTTACCTAATTCCTGTAGTAGGGGGAGAGGATCCATATTTTGAGAATTATAGCTCACTTTATATCTCACAGAGCTAACACAAGCCATTGTCATCTCTATAAATTGGTCATGAAACCCCAGCTTATTGCATCGCATTACATAAGAAGACCCATGCAACACGATCATAGGCCCCTTGTGCATATCCTTCTTTACGGAATTGTGCATATCCAATTTAACTGCACATAAACATGTTTGGCCTGCTCCTTTATTTCAAATTTTATGTACACACTCATTAGCAATATAAGGACAATGTCAATAATTCGTCTCCCAGGGACAAAAACACTTTGAGTTGGAAAGGACTTCCACTTAACATTACTACTAGTAGTAAATGCATACATGCAATTCATGTTGGAACCCTGCTATACACACGACGATACTAGAAAGTATATTAATTGCAAAAAGATATTATTTGCTTGTTAATTATGTGATTAATGCAGACGTTGATATTTGACATGATATTAATGTTGGAGAACGTAGCATGCAATTTTAAAAAATTTCCTGCGATCACGCAAGATCTATCTAGGAGATGCATAGCAACGAGAGGGGGAGAGTGTGTCCATGTACCCTCGTAGACCGAAAGCGGAAGCGTTAGCTTAACACGGTTGATGTAGTCGAACGTCTTCTCGATTCAACCGATCAAGCACCGAACGTACGACACCTCCGAGTTCTGCACATGTTCAATTCGATGACGTCCCTCGAACTCTTGATCCAGCAAAGTGTCGAGGGAGAGTTCCGTTGGCACGACGGCGTGGTGACGGTGATGGTGATGTGATCCGCGCAGGGCTTCGCCTAAGCACTACGACAATATGACCGGAGGAGTATACGGTGGAGGGGGCACCGCACACGGCTAAGAATAATTGATGTGCCTTAGAGGTGCTCCCCCGCCCCCGTATATAAAGGAGGGAGAGGGCAGGAGGCCGGCCTAGGGGCGCGGCAAGTGTGGGGAGTCCCACTTGGACTCATAGTCCAACTCGCCCCCCCTTCCTTCTATCGGAGGGGGAAAGGGAGAAGGAGAGGCAGAAGGAGAAGGAAAGGGGGGCCGCGCCCCCTCCCTTAGTCCAATTCGGACTCCCCATGGGGGTGGGGGGGCGCCACCTCCTTGTGGGCTGCCTTGCCTCCCTCCTATGGCCCATATGGCCCATATCTTCCCCCGGGGGGTTCCGTTAACCCCCTGCATCTCGACACGTACCCGATACATTCTGAAACACTTCCGGTGTCCGAATACTATTATCCAATATATCAATCTTTACCTCTCGACCATTTCGAGACTCCTCGTCATGTCCGTGATCTCATCCGGGACTCCGAACAATCTTCGGTCACCAAAACACATAACTCATAATACAAATCCTCATCGAACGTTAACCGTGCGGACCCTACGGGTTCGAGAACTATGTAGACATGACCGAGACACATCTCCGGTCAATAACCAACAATGAAACCTGGATGCTCATATTGGTTCCTACATATTCTACGACGATCTTTATCGGTCAAACCGCAGTGACAACATACGTCATTCCCTTTGTCATCGGTATGTTACTTGCCCGAGATTCAATTGTTGGTATCTTTATACCTAGTTCAATCTCATTACTGGCAAGTCCCTTTACTCATTCCGTAATACATCATCCCACAACTAACTCATTAGTCACATTGCTTGCAAGGCTTATCACGATGTGTATTACCGAGAGGGCCCAGAGATACCTCTCCGATACTCGGAGTGACAAATCCTAATCTCGATCTATGCCAACCCAACAAACACTTTGGAGATACCTGTAGATCATCTTTATAATCACCCAGTTACGCTGTGACGTTTGATAGCACACAAGTGAAAGTGCAACTATCCCTGGGTGGTTTTGGTAATTCCTAACAACATATAACTCATCTAGCTAATGCTATTTTAAGATAAATATTTCAGGAAAGCTCAATGATTGGCATGGCATGGATTAGAAAGTGGACCCCTCAAAATGCTAAGGACAAAAGATTGGCTCAATCTCAAAGCACAAGACTCTACATTTTACTTTTAGTGATCCAACATCACATTGAGTCCATAGGAAAAGCCAATACTATTAAAAGGGGGTGAGGTGTTGCTTAATGAGTTACTTGCTCAAAATGCTTAGTGATATGCTCCAAAAACCCTCAACTACTTTCTCATATCCACATATGTCCCAAACCAAAAGTCAAACTCGGCCTCACCAAAAATTCCTATCCAGTGCCACCGAGTTCACTTGACATAGCCACTGCCACAAACCCTAGTCACTTCGGTCTCACCGATAGGGATCTCGGTCTCACTGAGATGGGATTGCAACCACTCTGTTTCCTTCGTAACGTTTCGGTCCAACCGAGATGAGCGATCGGTCCCACCGATATTGCAATGCAAACTCTCTGTTTCCCCTTCGTAAAGTTTTGGTCCAACCGAAATGAGCGAATCGGTCCCACCGAGTTTGCCTGACCAACTCTCAGTTTGCTTATTACCAAAATCGGCCCCACCGAGTTTGTGTAATCGGTATCACCGAGATTACGTTATCCCCTAAGCCTAACGACATCGGCCCCACCGAGTTGACATGTCGGTCCCACCGAAAATCCTAACGTTCACATTTTGAACTAAATCGGTCTGATCAGTTTTATAATTCGGTCCCACCGAGTTTAGTGATTTGTGTGTAACGGTTAGATTTTGTGTGGAGGCTATATATACCCCTCCACCCACTCTTCATTCATGGAGAGAGCCATCAGAACATGCCTACACTTCCAACATACATTTTCTCGAGAGAGAACCACCTACACTTGTGTTGAGGTCAAGATATTCCATTCCAACCACATAAATCTTGATCTCTAGCCTTCCCCAAGTTGCTTTCCACTCAAATCATCTTTCTACCAAATCCAATCCTATGAGAGAGAGTTGAGTGTTGGGGAGACTATCATTTGAAGCACAAGAGCAAGGAGTTCATCATCAACACACCATCTATTACCTTTTGGAGAGTGGTGTCTCCTATATTGGCTAGGTGTCACTTGGGAGCCTCCGTCAAGATTGTGGAGTTTGTACGGGCAAGGAGATCGCCTACTTCATGAAGATCTACCCTAGTGAGGCAAGTCCTTCGTGGGTGTTGGCCATGGTGGGATAGACAAGGTTGCTTCTTCGTGGACCCTTCGTGGGTGGAGCCCTCCGTGGACTCACAAGAACTGCTACTCCTTCGTGGGTTGAAGTCTCCATCAACGTGGATGTACGATAGCACCACGTATCAGAACCACGGATAAAAAATCTCCATGTCTACATTGCGTTTGCTCCCTCCAAACTCCTCCCTTTACCTTCATATGCAATTGTTTTACATTCCGCTGCTATACTCTTAGAATTGCATGTGTAGGTTGATTATTTGATTTGTGCTAAGTTGCTAAAAATCTGCCAAGACTTAAAATTGGTAAAAGGCTAGATTTTTATTTGTTCAAGTAGTCTATTCACCCCCCTCAAGACATACTTTCGATCCTACAAGTGGTATCAGAGCTTTGGTCTCCATATGCTTTGATTTCCATAGCTTTTGGTGATCATAGCCTTGGTTTCACAACCTAGGAGAGTATGGCGTCTAGTGAGGGAAATTACCACCGTAGAGGTCCTTACTTTGATGGTACTAATTTTGCTAGTTGGAAGCATAAAATAAAAATGCATATTCTTGGACATAACCCCATTGCTTTGGGCTATTGTGTGTATTGGCTTGCAAGGTGAATTCTTTGATGGGAGAGAACCGAACCGTGAAGCTACCGCGGAAGAGTTGAAGATGCTGCAATACAATGCTCAAGCTTGTGATATTCTCTTCAACGGACTGTGCCCCGAAGAGTTCAACAAAATCAGCCGTGTTGAGAATGCAAAGGAAATTTGGGATACTTTGATTGATATGCACGAAGGTACTGATTCCGTCAAGGAATCCAAATTGAATGTGCTTCAAAGTCAACTTGACAATTTCAAAATGAAGGATGGTGAAGGTGTCGCTGAAATGTACTCTAGGCTTGCTCTCATCACAAATGAGATTGCCGGCTTAGGAAGTGAAGAGATGACCGATAGATTTATCATCAAGAAGATCCTAAGAGCCTTGGATGGAAAATATGATACCGTGTGCACATTGATCCAAATGATACCCAATTACAAAGATCTCAAGCCAACGGAAGTCATTGGAAGAATTGTTGCTCATGAGATGTCACTTAGGTGTTGTTTGGATACCTAGATTATAGAGAACTAGTTTTCCTTAAACCTGATTTCTGGTGTAACAACCTAAAACATTGTTTGGATCGTCTAACTAACTCGTGGATATACTAAACTGAGTTTTCCAAAAGCTCAAAAACCCAGTTTATACAAAAACCCAGTTTATACAAAAACCACTAATTGACGTTTTTATACAAACACATTTTCTACATGCATCACGAGATCGACCAAGTCCGACGTGCTGGTCATGGTAAACTCCGCCGGCCGTGACGGCAGCTTGACAAAGCCAAAAGACATCGCTGCCGATCTCGGCCAGGCAGCCGGAGCAGGTTGCGATGCTCCATCTAGCCCAGAGCCTCCATGGCGGACGCGGACTTCGGCCGGCGGCCGTCGTCGTGTCCATCGACCGCCTTACAACCACCATCGTCGTCCATATGCTCCAGCTTGTATGTCGTCGTCGCGCCTCCCTAGCATGTGTGTTGTGATCTGGTGCTACTGCTACATGCGTTCCCGGCCTGAGAATCAATCATGGTGCTTTAGGCCGTGTAGCCATATGTGAGCTGCATGTACGCGTTTCTTCGATGGGAACACGAGGCAACATGGGTGACACCGGCGAACGAAGCAGAGCACAATAAGGCGAGCAACGCGACCACCTGGCGGCCCCGGCGATGGCCGCGCACCCTCTGGCCGGTGTGGTTGTCCATCGCTGTGCGTGTAGGTGCCAAGAGCAAGCCGAAGCACCGTGCCTCCATGAACTGTTTTGAGAGGAACCCAAAATCGAGTTTTTCTAATTTTCCCATCCAAACAAGGTATTGCGTATACTTAGCAGAATAACTAACCAAAACTGGTTTCCTAAAAATTCTCCCAAAACTCGTTTTCTAAAATCTCACATCTAATTCCCTGTATCCAAACAACTACTTAAGGATAAGGAAGAGCTCCACAACAAGTCAAGTGGTGCTTTCAAAGCCTCATGTGAAGCTCCCACATCATCAAGTAAGAAACAAACCTTCAATGAAGAATTGAGCCTAATGGTGAAGAACTTCAACAAATTCTACAAGAGTAGAAGCAAGGAAAGAAGCTCCAAGTCAACGTCCTATAATGACAAGAGATCTTCAAGTCGTGAACGAAATTGCTACAATTGTGGAAGACCCGGACACTACTCCAATGAGTGTACGACTCCATACAAAAGAAGAGAAGATTCTCCCAAAAGAAGAAGTAGAAGAGAAGAATCACCGCCAAGAGAGAGAAGGAGTAGAGATAATCGTTATGAACGAAGACCCTCTCGGAGAAGCAAGGATTCAGAGAGGAAGGACAAATCATCAAAGAGCTACACAAAAAGAAGGCACCAAGCTCATGTTGGTGAATGGGTATCCGGCTCCGACTCCGACCATCACTCCGAAAGAAGTTATCACTCGACCAATATACTCAAGATGAAGGTGTTGCCGGTCTAGCACTTGTGTCAACCAACTCCTACGACATATTTGACTCACCAAATGAAGGAATTAGAAGATGCTTCATGGCTAAAGGTCCAAAGGTAACACACCCCGAGTATGTTGATTTTAATAGTGATGAAGATGATTTGCTAGGAGATGATGATTTACTTGTTGACAACTCTAGTTATGAAAACTATGATGAACTTGCTATTAATCATGATAATCAAGATAAAACGAATGACGATGATAAGAAGGAGATTGACGTCTAACTAAAGAACTAAACACTCTTAAGTTAGCTCATGAAACTACCTTGGAAGATCATCGAGAACTTTTAAAGACTCATGAGAAGCTACGCTTTGAAAAGCTCAACCTTGAGCAAGAGCATGAGTTCTTAAAAGCAATCAATGATGATCTTTGCAAGAAAAGTTCTTCTTACATTGCCAAGCGTTTACTCTTGTCTACTGACATGCCACAAGTTAAATCTAGCAACAAGAACAAGAAAGATTCTTCCTCTAGTAGTAACAACAATCATGCTAAATCCAATGTTGTAGCTTCTAGTAGTTCTCTTGATTCCACTACTGATTCTCTTAGCCAAGTTACACTTGAGCAAGAAAATAGCTTATTGAAGGGAATTATAAAGAAAGGTGTTTACAAGAGTCTTGCCGGAAGTGAGCAATTTGAGGAAATTGTACGCAAGCATGGAAGACACCGGAAAAATCAAGGTGTTGGTTTTGAACGAAAGTTCAATGCCAATGGAGTTGAGTGGGAAGAAGATAAATACCCCAAGACGAAGTTTGTTCCTCAACAAGATAAGTATGATCCTACTTCTTTCCAAGGAACACAAGCTCAAGATGATCTTCCACCACAAGACCACAAGAAAAAAAGGCAAGGACAAGCTTCAAGAGGAGATTGATGCATTTGAAGAAGCACCTAAGGCCTTGGTCAAGTGGGTTCCCAAGACTACATCAAGTTCCACTTGATCAAGTACAATTACAACTCCAAGGATTCCCATCAAGATGGTGTGGATCCCTAAGAAGAACTAGAGAGTTCTTGAGGGTGACTCCGCCAACATACTTCACTCTTATCATTTTGGCAAGGACAAGTGCAAACAACTTCCATATGTTGCACTAGTTCAAGGAGTCACAAACCCTCTTGTTGGTAAGACAAGGGACAAGGTAACCTAATGCTTTCATGGACATCATCCTATGTGATCATCACTCTATGTCTATGGATATCCTTGTTTGTTCCTTGTGGGACTAACCCGTGTAGGTATTGAAAGTGCAACTCACTCCAAAGGATTGCTCCAAATGATCTACATCAACATTGAGCATCTACATCTTCAACACCTACATGAAGTCATCATCGACAAAACCCAAGGTTAGTTCATCCCTCTTAGGGGGGATATCACATCTAGGGGGAGCTTTACTCTAATCAATTGAGCTAAAGCAACTCTAATGATGTGAGCACAACAATGCTTTATGTAAAAGTGGCAACCCCACTTGTGCTTAAACGATGAGTATGACCTATGATCAAATGTTCTCATTTGACTCCTAAGTCAGTATACTCATATATAGATGACCTAGTCATCGCCAAATTGCTTGATAGATGCTAGAGTGATTGTGCATGCTTTGTCACATATTTCATTCGTCATTTTATTGTGTGAGCATGTTGGATGCATATTTTACTCATTCGAGGACATCCATTTGTTGCTTTGATTGTTTGACTTTTTCTCTTTTGCCAAATGGATGGACAAGAATGCCTAAGAACTCCCTCTAGATATCTATGCTTTTGTCGTCTCAAACTCTATTCATGCTACATCACAAAGTTTGATCAAGTCAGATACGAACCACTCTGTGTGAGGAGCACTTGGAGTCCCCGATTCGTCATAGACTTAAACTTCCAAAACCTCTTTGTGTATTTCGGTATGACCGAAGTCATCCGCTTCGGTCACACCGAGATCACTAAGTTGATCTAGGTTTTCAATCTCGGTGCAACCGATTTGAACCTTCGGTCACACCGAGTTGCGTAAACCGCTATGATTCTCAAGATCTCGGTGCCACCGAGTTGTTCCACTCGGTCACACCGACAGGGTCGGGATATATAAACCCACGGGTGAGACTTTGGAAATTTCTTCGAAACCTTTCAGCCCGTGTGTATCCTGCTCTGCCGCCTCAGGTCTCCGGATCGTCCTCTCGCTGTCAGCGACCTCCCGCCGCTGGTTTCCATCGCCGTCAACGGAATTCTGCCCCTCCGTTGCCGCCGTGGCGAACTCCGCCGAACTAGGGTACGCGTTCGAACCTTTGTGCTATTCTTTTACCTCTGATTCATAGCACATTGCTCTGCCATGATCATCACCACGTATGCAAACACTCTATCCACTGAAAACATCCCTTAGGTTAGGTTTGATTTGATAATTTAGGGTTAGGTCTCCGCAGAACTCATCTCGGACCGACCGAGTTGTAGAAATCGGTCTCACCGATTTGGCTTAGGCCATTGCACTTGCACCGTCGGTCTGACCAAAAATTGCAAATCGGTGTGACCGAGTTCGATTCTTTATGAAAACCTAGCAGTCTCGGTGCCACCGAACTGTGACTCGGTCTGACCGAGTTCACTAGTTTAGGTTCCAAAATTTGCTTCGGTATCACCGAGTTTACAAATTGGTAGATCCGAAATGCTTTTTGTGAAGAACTAAAACTAAGTTTTTAAGTCACCTGTTTTGCAAAAACTCTGCACTTTGTGATGCTCATCCACTCTACCTCATCTATATCTATTCACAGGGTCTGATGTCAGTAAGTTTGCAGAGATGTCTGATCAAAGTGACAATGTAACAGGTCAGGGGAACATGTGCAGATGAGTGAGGGCTCAGATCCCTCTAGCACTTCTGATGAAGGCAGCAGGAGCACTCCCAGCAACTTGCCAAAGGCAGCCACCAGATCTAGGAAGAAGAGAATCTCAGAATCTGAGGATGAGGATTATGTTGCCACTGAGGAGGAAGTAAGCTCCAAAAAGAAGGTGCTGAAAAAGGAGTATGGCACAGCTGTTGCAACAAAGCCAGGACTGAACAAGAAGGCACCAACAAGGAGAATTCCTATGTCTAAGGCCAGAGCCTCTACTCAAGAGACAATGGAGTTCACTCTTGAACCCAAAGAAGGTGGTGAAGGCAAGAAGAGGAAGGAAAGGGTCAAGAAGACCATTGCCAGAGTTATTGGCAAGCCCTCCATGATGAGAGATCCATCTGAAGAAGAGGAAGAGGAAGAGGATGCTGCACCAGCACCCAAAGCTCAGAAGCTTATGGGAGATGCTATAAAGACAGGGGCTGCTCCATCTAAGCCCAAGTCTGCTCCCAAAGCTCCAGCTCAGAAGCCCCCAAAACCCAAGAGGAACACCAGAAGTATACCTGCTGAAGAAAAGAACAAGGCCCCAAAGTGCTCAAGTCAAGAAGAAGATGATTCACTTGTTTTGAGGAAGTTGAAGCCCAAGATTCCTGACCACAATGATGCTCATCCAAAGAGTCAAGACATGCGACGTAAAGGATCTTTGGACTGATATTGTGGAGACACGATCCTTATCTTTGTAAGGAGGAGGACATCAGTTGATTACATGTTTCACACAAAGGAACAACAAGACTTCTATGAGACTATTTTGCTTAACAAGAAGCCCATTGTATGTGACATGAAATGGGTGGATTGGGAATACATCAAGGAAGAAGAAGATCACTATCCAGGTGTTTATGACAGCTTTAAGGCATGTGGAGTTGACAAATTTGTTGGGCGTAAGCTCACCAAATGGAATGATGAGCTGATCATGCGCTTTTACTCCACTGCCCACTTCTATCCAGATGGAAGGATAGTATGGATGTCTGAGGGTACAAGGTACCAATCCATAGTTGAAGAGTGGGCCAAGCTGATAAATGCCCCTGAAGAACATGAAGATGACTTGGATGTGTATGCCACCAAGAAGAAGGACCACAACACCATGGCAAACATGTATAAGAAGATCCCAGATAAAGCTTTGGAGACACATAAGCTTGGATCTGTACACTATCTGTTGTCTGGTCTGCCAACTATGAACACAATCCTTAGGCATACTCTACTACTCAAGTCTGGAGATCACAAGATGATCAGAGGACATGCTATCAATTTACTACATTTGTTTGATGTGCCTCAGAAGTTCAAGGTTATGAGTTTGATTGTAGAAACAATCAAGAGGACATTCTTGTCGATCGTAAGAGAAGCTGTGGGTATGCTCCACACATGTAGGAGCTCATCAACTCCAAGATGGGCACAAGAACATATCTGTTGGATAAGGAGCATCTACCCTTACATCCTGATTTTGAAGACAATACTGTTGTGATGAATGAGGAAGACCCCACATCTGTTCAAGCACAGGAGAAGAGAGCCAAAGAAAAGGCTGAGAAAGCTGCCAAGATGCCAAGTGTTGAAGAGGCATCTCAAGTTTTCCTGAAGAGCAAGCAAGATCAACTTGCATATCTGATCCAGTCTACACCGAGGATTGAGAAGGGCTTGGCTGAAGGAAATATGCCCTAGAGGCAATAATAAAGTTATTATTTATTTCCTTATATCATGATAAATGTTTATTATTCATGCTAGAATTGTATTAACCGGAAACATAATACATGTGTGAATACATAGACAAACATAGTGTCACTAGTATGCCTCTACTTGACTAGCTCGTTTATCAAAGATGGTTATGTTTCCTAGCCATGGACAAAAGAGTTGTCATTTGATTAACGGGATCACATCATTAGGAGAATGATGTGATTGACTTGACCCATTCCGTTAGCTTAGCACTTGATCGTTTAGTATGTTGCTATTGCTTTCTTCATGACTTATACATGTTCCTATGACTATGAGATTATGCAACTCCCGTTTATCGGAGGAACACTTTGTGTGCTATCAAACGTCACAACGTAACTGGGTGATTATAAAGGAGCTCTACAGAGTTGGCGTATTTTGAGATTAGGATTTGTCACTCCGATTGTCGGAGAGGTATCTCTGGGCCCTCTCGGTAATGCACATCACTATAAGCCTTGCAAGCAATGTGGCCAATGAGTTGGTTACGGAATGATGCATTACGGAACGAGCAAAGATGCTTGCCGGTAACGAGATTGAACTAGGTATTGGATACCGACGATCAAATCTCGGGCAAGTAACATACCGATGACAAAGGGAACAACGTATGTTGTTATGCGGTTTGACCGATAAAGATCTTCAGAGAATATGTAGGAACCAATATGAACATCCAGGTCCCACTATTGGTTATTGACCGAAACAGTTCTAGGTCATGTCTACATAGTTCTCGAACCCGTAGAGGGTCCGCACGCTTAACGTTACGATGACAGTTTTATTATGAGTTTATGAGTTTTGATGTACCGAAGGAGTTCAGAATCCCGGATGAGATCTGGGACATGACGAGGAGTCTCGAAATGGTCGAGACGTAAAGATCGATATATTGGACGACTATATTCGGAGTTCGGAAAGGTTCCGAATGATTCGGGTATTTTTCGGAGTACCGGAGAGTTACAGGAATTCGCCGGGGAGTATATGGGCCTTATTGGGCTTTAGGGGTAAGAGAGAGGAGAGGTTGGGCGCCCCCCAAGGCCTAGTCCGAATGGACTAGGGGAGGGGCTGCCTCCTTCCTTCTCTTCTCTTCCCCTTTCCATGACTCCTACTCCTACTACTTGGAAGGCGGAATCCTACTCCCGGTGGGAGTAGGACTCCTCCTTGGTGCGCCCCTCCTAGGCCCGCCGCCTCCCTTGCTCCTTTATATACGGGGTAGGGGGCACCCCATGACACACAAGTTGATCTTCGTGATCGTTCCTTAGCCGTGTGCGGTGCCCCCCTCCACCATATTCCACCTCGAACATATCGTCGCGGAGTTCAGGCGAAGCCCTGCGTCGGTAGAACATCATCATCATCACCACGCCGTCGTGCTGACGGAACTCAGCCCCGACACCCTGCTGGATCGGAGTCCGGGGATCGTCATCGAGCCGAACGTGTGCGGAACACGGAGGTGCCGTACGTTCGGTGCTTGGATCGGTCGGATCGTGAAGACGTACGACTACATCAACCGCGTTGTCATAACGCTTCCGCTTTCGGTCTACGAGGGTAGGTGGACACAAGTGAGTTGTGGGCGATGTAAGTCATACTGCTTACCAGCATGTCACACTTTGGTTCGGCGGTATTGTTGGATGAAGCGGCCCGGACCGATATTACGCGTACGCTTACGCGAGATTGGTTCTACCGACGTGCTTTGCACACAGGTGGCTGGCGGGTGTCTGTTTCTCCAACTTTAGTTGAACCGAAAAGGCTACGCCCGGTCCTTGTGAAGTTTAAAACAACACTAACTTGACGGACTATCGTTGTGGTTTTGATGCGTAGGTAAGAACGGTTCTTGCTAAGCCCGTAGCAGCCACGTAAAACTTGCAACAACAAAGTAGAGGACGTCTAACTTGTTTTTGCAGGGCATGTTGTGATGTGATATGGTCAAGACGTGATGCTATATTTTATTGTATGAGATGATCATGTTTTGTAACCGAGTTATCGGCAACTGGCAGGAGCCATATGGTTGTCGCTTATTGTATGAAATGCAATCGCCTTTGTAATGCTTTACTTTATCACTAAGCGGTAGCGATAGTCGAGAAGCATAAGATTGGCGAGACGACAATGATGCTACGATGGAGATCAAGGTGTCGCACCAAAGGATTTATGGTGATCACGACGGTAAGCTTCGGAGATGGAGATCACAAGCACAAGATGATGATGGCCATATCATATCACTTATATTGATTGCATGTGATGTTTATCTTTTATGCATCTTATCTTGCTTTGATTGACGGTAGCACTATAAGATGACCCCCCACTAAATTATCATAGTAAAAGTGTTCTCCCTGAGTATGCACCGTTGCGAAAGTTCTTCGTGCTGAGACACCACATGATGATCGGGTGTGATAGGCTCTACGTTCAAATACAACGGGTGCAAAACAGTTGCACATGCGGAATACTCAGGTTAAACTTGACCTAGCATATAACAGATATGGCCTCGGAACACGGAGACCGAAAGGTCAAGCGTGAATCATATAGTAGATATGATCAACATATTGATGTTCACCGTTGAAACTACTCCATCTCATGTGATGATCGGACATGGTGTAGTTGATATGGATCACGTAATCACTTAGAGGATTAGAGGGATGTCTATCTAAGTGGGAGTTCTTAAGTAATATGATTAATTGAACTTAAATTTATCATGAACTTAGTCCTGGTAGTATTTTGCAAATTATGTTGTAGATCAATAGCTCGCTACTGTTGCTTTCATATGTTTATTTTGATATGTTCCTAGAGAAAAATTATGTTGAAAAATGTTAGTAGCAATGATGCGGATTGGATCCGTGATCTGAGGTTTATCCTCATTGCTACACAGAAGAATTATGTCCTTGATGCACCGCTAGGTGACAGACCTATTGCAGGAGCTGATGCAGACATTATAAACGTTTGGCTAGCTCAATATGATGACTACTTGATAGTTTAGTGCACCATGCTTAACGGCTTAGAATCGGGACTTCAAAGATGTTTTGAACGTCATGGACCATATGAGATGTTCCAGGAATTGAATTTAATATTTCAAGCAAATACCCGAGTTGAGAGATATGAAGTCTCCAACAAGTTCTGTAGCTAAAAGATGGAGGAGAATCACTCAACTAGTGAGCATGTGCTCAAATTGTCTGGGTACTTCAATCGCTTGAATCAAGTGGGAGTTAATCTTCCAGATAAGATAGTGATTGACAGAATTCTCTAGTCACCATCACTAAGTTACTAGAACTTCGTGATGAACTATAGTATGCAAGGGATGACGAAAAAGATTCCGTAGCTCTTCGTGTTGTTGAATTCGACGAAGGTAGAAATGAAGAAAGAGCATCAAGTGTTGATGATTGACAAGACCACTAGTTTCAAGAAAAGGGAAAAGGGAAAGAAAGGGAAACTTCAAGTAGAATGGCAAATAAGTTGTCACTCCCGTGAAGAAGACTAAAGCTAGACCAAAGCCTGAAACTGAGTGCTTACACTGCAAAGGAAATGGTCACTGGAAGCGGAAATGCCCTGAATATTTGGTGGATAAGAAGGATGGCAAAGTGAACAAGAGTATATTTGATATACAGGTTATTGATGTGTGCCTTACTAGTGTTTATAGTAGCCCACAGTATTTGATACTTGTTCGGTTGCTAAGATTAGTAACTCAAAGCAGGAGTTACTGAATAAACAGAGAGACTAGTGAAGGGAAGTGGCGATGAGTGTTGAAAGTAGTTCCAAGATTGATATGATCATCATCGCACACTCCCTATACTTTCGGGATTAGTGTTAAACCTAAATAAATGTTATTTGGTGTTTGCATTGAGCATGAATATGATTTGATCATGTTTATTGCAAAAACGGTTATTCATTTAAAGTCAGAGAATAATTGTTGTTCTGTTTACATGAATAAAACCTTCAATGGTCATACACCCAATGAAAATAGTTTGTTGGATCTCGGTCGTAGTAATACACATATTCATAATATTGATGCCAAAAGATGCAAAGTTAATAATGATTGTGCAACATATTTGTGTAATCGCCGTTTGGGTCATATCGATGTAAGCGCATGAAGAAACTCCATAAAAGATGGATTTTCGGAATCACTTGGTTATGAATCATTTGATGCTTGCGAACCGTCCTTTTGGGCAAGATGACTAAAACTCCGTTCTCCGTAACAAGGAACGAGCTCTTGACTTGTTGGAAATAATACATACTGATGTATGCAGACCAATGAGTATTAAGGCTCATGACGGATATCGCTATTTTCTGACCTTCACAGATGATTTGAGAAGATATGGGTATATCTACTTGATGAAACATAAGTCTGAAATAGTTGAAAGGTTCAAAGAATTTCAGAGTGAAGTGGAAAATCATCGTAATAAGAAAATAAAGTTTCTGCGATCTGATTGTGGAGATGAATATTTTAATTACGAGTTTGGCCTTCAATTAAAACAGTGTGGAATAGTTTCACAAAGTCATGCCACCTGAACACTACATCATTATGGTGTGTCCGAACGTCGTAACCGCACTTTATTGGATATGGTGCGATCTATGATGTCTCTTATCGGTTTACCACTATCGTTTTGGGGTTATGCATTAGACACAACTACATTCACATTAAATAGGGGACCATCTAAATCCGTTGAGACAACACCGTATGAACTATGGTTTAGCAATGAACCTAAGCTGTCGTTTCTTAAAGTTTGGGGTTGCAATGCTTATGTGAAAAAGTTTCAGCATGATAAGCTCAAACCCAAATCCGAGAAGTGCGTCTTCATAGAATACCCAGAAGAGACTTTTGGGTACACCTTCTATCACAGATCCGAAGGCAATATCTTTGTTGCTTAATATGGATCCTTTCTAGAGAAGGAGTTTCTCTCAAAAGAAGTGAGTGGGAGGAAAGTAGAACTTGATGAGGTAATTGTACCTTCTCCCTTATTGGAAAGTAGTTCATCATAGAAATCAGTTCGGTGATTCCTACACCAATTAGTGAGGAAGTTAATGATGATGATCATGAAACTTCAGATCAAGTTGCTACCAAACCTCGTAGGGTCTTCCAGAGTAAGATCCGCACCAGAGTGGTACGGTAATCCAGTTACGGAAGTCATGTTACTAGACCATGATGAACCTATGAACTATGAGGAAGCGATGATGAGCCCAGATTCGCGAAATGGCTTGAGGCCATGAAATGCGAGATAGGATCCATGTATGAGAACAAAGTATGGACTTTGATTGACTTGCTCGATGATCGACAAGCCATGTTAAATAAATGGATCTTCAAGAGGAAGACGAACACTGATAGTAGTGTTACTATCTACAAAGCTTGACTTGTCACAAAAGGGTTTTCGACAAGTTCAAGGCGTTGACTACAATGAGATTTTCTCAACTTTAGCGATGCTTAAGTCTGTCCGAATCATGTTAGCAATTGCCACATTTTATGAAATCTGGCAAATGGATGTCAAAACTACATTCTTTAATGGAATTATTAAAGAAGAGTTGTATATGATGCAACCAGAAGGTTTTGTCAATCCTAAAGGAGCTAACAAAATGTGCAATCTCCAAAGAATCCTTCTATGGACTGGTGCAAGCATCTCGAGTTGGAATACACGCTTTGATAAGTTGATCAAAGCATATAGTTTTATCTGAGACTTGCGGTGAAGCTGTATTTACAATAAAGTGAGTGGGAGCACTACCGCCTTTCTCGATAAATATATGTGAGTAACATATTGTTGATCGAAATGATGTAGAATTTTTTCCGGAAAGCATAAAGGAGTATTTGAAAGAAGTTCTTTAAAAGAAAGACCTCGGTAAAGCTACTTACATATTGAGCATCAAGATCTATTGAGATAGATCAAGACGCTTGATAAGTTTTTCAATAAGTACATACCTTGTCAAGATTTTGAAGTAGTTCAAAATGGAGCAGTCAAAGAAAAGTTCTTGCCTGTGTTGGAAAGGTGTGAAATTGAGTAAGACTCAAATCCCGACCACGACGTAAAATAGAAAAGAGAATGAAAGTCATTCCCTATGCCTCGGTCATAGGTTCTATAAAGTATGTTATGCTATGTACCGGACCTATTATAGACCTTGCTCTGAATTTGGCAAGGAGTACAATAGTGATCTAGGAGTAGATCATCGGACATTGGTCAAGAACATCCTTAGTGAGGACTAAGGAAATATTTCTCGATTATGGAGGTGATAAAAGAGCCCGTCAGAAAGAGTTACATCGATGCAAGCTTTTTACACCGATCCAGGATGACTCTAAGTCTCAATCTGGATACATATTGAAAGTGGGAGCAATTAGCTAGAGTAGCTCCGTGCAGAGCATTGTAGACATAGAATATTTGCAAAATACATACGGCTCTGAATGTGGCAGACCCGTTGACTAAACTTCTCTCACGAGCAAAACATGATCATACCTTAGTACTCTTTGGGTGTTAATCACATAGCGATGTGAACTAGATTATTGACTCTATTAAACCCTTTGGGTGTTGGTCACATGACGATGTGAACTATGGGTGTTAATCACATACATATGTGAATATTGGTGTTGAATCACATGATGATGCGAACTAGATTATTGACTCTAGTGCAAGTGGGAGACTGAAGGAAATATGCCCTAGAGGCAATAATAAAGTTATTATTTATTTCCTTATATCATGATAAATGTTTATTATTCCTGCTAGAATTGTATTAACCGGAAACATAATACACGTGTGAATACATAGACAAACATAGTGTCACTAGTATGCCTCTACTTGACTAGCTCGTTTATCAAAGATGGTTATGATTCCTAGCCATGGACAAAAGAGTTATCATTTGATTAACGGGATCACATCATTAGGAGAATGATGTGATTGACTTGACCCATTCCGTTAGCTTAGCACTTGATCGTTTAGTATGTTGCTATTGCTTTCTTCATGACTTATACATGTTCCTATGACTATGAGATTATGCAACTCCCGTTTACGGAGGAACACTTTGTGTGCTACCAAACGTCACAACGAATCGGGTGATTATAAAGGAGCTCTACAGGTGTCTCCGAAGGTACTTGTTGAGTTGGCGTATTACGAGATTAGGATTTGTCACTCCGATTGTCGGAGAGGTATCTCTGGGCCCTCTCGGTAATGCACATCACTATAAGCCTTGCAAGCAATGTGGCCAATGAGTTGGTTACGGAATGATTCATTACGGAACGAGTAAAGAGACTTGCCGGTAACGAGATTGAACTAGGTATTGGATACTGACGATCAAATCTCGGGCAAGTAACATACCGATGACAAAGGGAACAACGTATGTTGTTATGCGATTTGACCGATAAAAGATCTTCGTAGAATATGTAGGAACCAATATGAACATCCAGGTTCCACTATTGGTTATTGACCGGAAACAGTTCTAGGTCATGTCTACATAGTTCTCGAACCCGTAGGGTCCGCACGCTTAACGTTACGATGACAGTTTTATTATGAGTTTATGAGTTTTGATGTACCGAAGGAGTTCAGAATCCCGGATGAGATCGGGGACATGACGAGGAGTCTCGAAATGGTCGAGACGTAAAGATCGATATATTGGACGACTATATTCGGAGTTCGGAAAGGTTCCGAATGATTCGGGTATTTTGAGTACCGGAGAGTTACGGGAATTCGCCGGGGAGTATATGTGCCTTATTGGGCTTTAGGGAAAGAGAGAGGAGAGGTTGGGCGCCCCCAAGGCCTAGTCCGGGTGGACTAGGGGAGGCTCGCCCCCTCCTTCCTTCTCTTCTCTTCCCCTTTCCTTGACTCCTACTCCTACTACTTGGAGAATCCTACTCCGGTGGGAGTAGGACTCCTCCTTTGTCGCGCCTCCTAGGCGGCCGCCTCCCTTGCTCCTTTATATACAGGGGTAGGGGGCACCCCATGACACACAAGTTGATCTTCGTGATCGTTCCTTAGCAGCGTCACAGTGCCCCCTCCACCATATTCCACCTCGGTCATATCATCGCGGAGTTTAGGCGAAGCCCTGCGTCGGTAGAACATCATCATCGTCACCATGCCGTCGTGCTGACGGAACTCATTCCCGACACCCTGCTGGATCGGAGTCCGGGGATAGTCATCGAGCTGAACGTGTGCAGAACACGGAGGTGCCGTACGTTCGGTGCTTGGATCGGTCGGATCATGAAGACGTACGACTACATCAACCGCATTGTCATAACGCTTCCGCTTTCGGTCTCACGAGTGCGTGGACACACTCTCCCCTCTCGTTGCTATGCATCACCATGATCTTGCGTGTGCATAGGAATTTTTTTGAAATTACTACGTTCCCCAACACTTGGCCACCCTGACTCAAAACCAGGAGAGCTTGGAGAGGATCATAGAAACCAAATTTTATGATCTTGATCTGAAGGTAACTTAGATTCAAATAGCAGTTGAGCAGCTTCAGGAGGAAGCAGAAGAGAAGAGAGGCAAGGCTACTACTGATGCATTTGAGCGAGTGCCTAGAGGACAGAGGTCTGCTGCAGTGCCAGTGAGAGATTCTAGAGCTACATCATCAGCACAAGCAGCTACAGCTCCAGTGCCACCTCCAGTAGCCACTCCACCAGCTCCAACTACATCAACAGATGCCTCCGTTCTTGGAGTTCTCTCTACACCACCTCCCGAAGACCAAGCCTGAGAGACGCATAGCACTATGCATATTTGAACTTTTTGGTAACTTGTTGCCAAAGGGGGAGAACTATGTATAGATCATAGGCTTCGAGAGAGTGTTTTGTTTTCTTTCTTTTGGTTGAACTTTTTGATTGTGTGCTTGTGTGAGATACTTTATGTCCTTGTGAGATACTTGTGTGATCATGTGATTGATCATTTGCTACCTTAATGCTTGTTTGGATGATACTATCTTTTATATCTCATATATGATCATTCACTTGCTTGGTGATAAGTGCATGCTTTTAATTTCTATCATTTTGAGCGCTCCACCAAGATGTATGTGACATGGAGGAGTAACCCATGATCCTAATCGATTGTGCATTTGCATTCAAAAGCAAATTTTAAATAATGCACAAATTTAGGGGGAACTCTTGCTTATCACATACTTCTCAAAGCGGCGATGTTTTTCAATCTTATGATCATTTGTCGAAGCTTTAATCTATATGTTGTCATCAATTACCAAAAAGGGGGAGATTGAAAGTGCAACTATCCCTGAGTGGTTTTGGTAATTCCTAACAACATATATCTCATCGAGCTAATGCTATTTTAAGATAAATATTTCAGGAAAGCTCAATGATTGGCATGACATGGATTAGAAAGTGGACCCCTCAAAATGCCAAGGACAAAAGATTAGCTCAAGCTCAAAGCACAAGACTCTACATTTTACTTTTAGTGATCCAAGATCACATTGAATCCATAGGAAAAGTCAATACTATTAAAAGGGGGTGAGGTGTTGCTTAATGAGTTACTTACTCAAAATGCTTAGTGATATGCTCCAAAAACCCTCAACTACTTTCTCATATCCACATATGTCCCAAACCAAAAGTCAAACTTGGCCTCACCGAAAATTCCTATCTAGTGCCACCGAGTTCACTTGACATAGCCACTGCCACAAACCCTAGTCACTTCGGTCTCACCGATAGGGATCTCGGTCTCACCGAGATGGGATTGCAACCTCTCTGTTTCCCTTCGTAACGTTTCGGTCCAACCGAGATGAGCGATCGGTCCCACCGATATTGCAATGCAAACTCTCTGTTTCCCCTTGGTAACGTTTCGGTCTAACCGAAATGAACGAATCGGTCCCACCGAGTTTGCCTGACCAACTCTCTGTTTGCTTAATACCAAAATCGGTCCCACTGAGTTTGTGTAATCAGACTCACCGAGATTACATTATGCCCTAACCCTAACGACATCGGTCCCACCGAGTTGACATGTCGGTCCCACCGAAAATCCTAACGTTCACATTTTGAACTAAATCGGTCTGACCGAGTTTTATAATTTGGTCCCACCGAGTTTGGTGATTTGTGCGTAACGGTTAGATTTTGTGTGGAGGCTATATATACCCCTCCACCTACTCTTCATTCGTGGAGAGAGCCATCAGAATATGCCTACACTTCCAACATACATTTTCTGAGAGAGAACCACCTTCACTTGTGTTGCTTTCCACCCAAATCATCTTTCTACCAAATCCAATCCTATGAGAGAGAGTTGAGTGTTGGGGAGACTATCATTTAAAGCACAAGAGCAAGGAGTTCATTATCAACACACCATCGATTACCTTTTGGAGAGTAGTGTCTCCTAGATTGGCTAGGTGTCACTTGGGAGCCTCCGTCAAGATTGTGGAGTTGAACCAAGGAGTTTGTACGGGCAAGGAGATCGCCTACTTTGTGAATATCTACCCTAGTGAGGCAAGTCCTTCGTGGGCGTTGGCCATGGTGGGATAGACAAGGTTGCTTCTTCGTGGACCCTTCGTGGGTGGAGCCCTCCGTGGACTCGCGCAACTGTTACCCTTCGTGGGTTGAAGTCTCCATCAATGTGGATGTACGATAGCACCACCTATCGGAACCACGGATAAAAAATCTCTGTGTCTACATTGCGTTTGCTCCCTCCAAACTCCTCCCTTTACCTCCATATGCAATTGTTTTACATTCCGCTGCTATACTCTTAGAATTGCACGTGTAGGTTTATTACTTGATTTGTGCTAAGTTGCTAAAAATCTGCCAAGACTTAAAATTTGGAAAATGCTAGATTTTTATTTGGTCAAGTAGTCTAATCACCCCCCCTCTAGACATACTTTCGATCCTACAACAAGGTATTCCGCCGGTATTCGGGAGTTGTATAATCTCATAGTCAAAGTAATATGTATAAGTCATGAAGAAAGCAATAGCAATAAAACTTAACGATCATTGTGCTAAGCGAACGGATGGGTCTTGTCCATCACATCATTCTCCTAATGATGTGATCCCGTTCATCAAATGACAACACATGTCTATGGTCAGGAAACTTAACCATCTTTGATTAACGAGCTAGTCTAGTAGAGGCATACTAGAGACACTATGTTTTGTCTATGTATTCACACATGTATCAAGTTTTCGGTTAATACAATTCTATCATGAATAATAAACATTTATCATGATATAAGGAAATATAAATAACAACTTTATTATTGCCTCTAGGGCATATTTCCTTCAATTAATTATGTGCCAAATATGTTGAGCGCTCATCGTTGGAGCAATGTTGGTCGTTCAATTGACCTTATTTAATGGCCAAGATTAGTTGGATTTGCTCCTTAGAGTCTTTTCATATTGGTACATAGCTATAGCGATAATCCAAAACGGTGGCTAGGCTCATCTACAACTGTTCAATAGTAAATTCAAAAATAAATTGTAAAAAAAACTAAGCATCCAAGATCCCTATGTGCGCAAGGTGCATGCAAAATTTCATGATGTTTGGACATCTGAGGAGCTCTTGCAAAAAATAAATCTGGCTTTAAATAGTGTTCTTTTTAAAAGTTTCTACAACATTTGAATTTTGACATTTTTTGGCACGAGCTGCTCAGATGCCCAAACACCACAAAATTTTGCACGCACCTTGTGCATATAAGCATCTTGGATTAAAAAACAGTTTTTTTCCTGATTTTTTGCTATTTCTTTTGAATTTATGGTTCATGCATGGGCGTAGATGAGTTTGGGTGTAGAATAGCCGCTCTTATACTTTTCAGAGTTTTAAAGGAATGACATGAGTCCTAGTTTGCTATGCATGGGATTTGCTAACAGGGGGGATGTCATTTTTAGTGTTGGGGTGGTGATAGTTTTCAGAAAAAGCATGACCGTTTTTTATTTTTAATGTAATTTTTGTGAATAACTGTTCTTTTTAAGGAACTAGCAGGAGATGACTATCAAAAAAAGAAAAAAGAGACCAACCCAGGCTAGACTAGTTTGTTGGCATTTTTTTATAGAAGAAAACTTCGTGAACACCAAGCACCCGAGCCGAGACTTGAACCCTGATGGGCTGTCTGCGAACTCCCGCCCTTGCCAACTGAGCTACGCTCTGTTCTCACAGGAGATGACTATCATTCTTTGAATCTGAACTGCGTGGCTCTGGGGGCGTTCGTTGGGCTCTCACTCCCAGCGAACGTTTGCTATATATCATTACCGTAAAAGGAAAATATGACCTATAAGTCTAATCCTTAAGGACGCCGATAACTGCCACACGTGTGGCATCTAGGGGGTACCTGCCGCACGCCTCGTGTGGCATCGGTCTGCCCGCCCGACGAAGCACGTCCGGCGCACCCGCCAGCCCGCTCGTTCGGTGTGCGGCGCAGTCGCCCTCATGAGCACGTCCGGGCGAGCGACCACGCGGCCCGCACGAGCCGTCTCGACCGTCGCCCCTCCCCGCCTGCGAGCCACACGCCCCGCATGGCAGTAACCACGCGTCCCGTCGCGATTGCCATGGTCCGGACCCTCTTTCATATGCGTATAGCTGCGGTTGCCATGTATTTGAACTACTGATTGCCATGTCGGACAACTTCTGATTGCCATGGTTGCTCAAGCTGCGGTGGCCATCTCAGGTCAAGTGCCGGATGCCATTTTTGGGCAAGCTGCATTGTTGCCATGTATGGTCTGGTCTACTACAGTTGCCATGATTTGAAAACTTTAGGAGTTGCCACCTACTAACACTAGACAGTTGCCATGTAGTACTACAAAACATGGCAAAAAACATGTCCGGGTAAAGAGAGAGTTGTTATCTGCTTACAAGCACACTAGGTCAGTTGCCATGCATCCTGCAAAACACATGACAACTGATAGCTTTTGGTGTGTGGGAGAGGAGACGGGCATGTGGGCTATGGTGGTATCTTTAGGAGTTGCCACCTACTAACACTAGACAGTTGCCATGTATCGCTACAAAACAGACGTGGCAACAATAACATATTCGGGTAAAAGAGCGTTGCCATCTGCTACAATCACAAATAGGGCAGTTGCCATGTAACCTGCAAAAAACATGGCAAATGACAACTTGGGTGTCGGAGAGTGGGAAAATGGGCAGTCGTGAGAGATGGGGGACAGAAGTCATGCGGGACGTGCGGGCGCGACAATAGTTCCACCGCACGCCCCGAGTCACAACTGCTGACCTCGAAGGGAAAACACCGTGCAGGCGAACTCCCTCACACGCCACACACGCGTGTTGTCCTACGTGACACACAAAATCAGCTCTCTCATGTCAAGATTCGTGCAAAAAGCACTGGATGACGATCAAGACGTGTGGGCGAGTTGGCTAACGCCCACACGTGTGAACGTTAGTGTTTTCGATCCTTACCTACTTCGAAAGTCCTCCCGGATCGCGTCTCAAATTTAGTGGATTTTAAGTCGGTGTTGTATTATTACTTATGGAAATTTCTCTGCACGGCAAGACATACTCAATGCCATGAGTCGGTGGGGTATGACTTAGGGTAATTATTCTCAATTCCATATAAATCCTTACAAGAACGCGTACCAGGGCCGTCGGAGTACGTGTAAAGATCCTGCTGCTGGTCTTATATAATCAGAACAAATAAGTTCGCCGCCGGCGCGCGCATCATCGGCCTCCAAAGCGAAAGAGGAAAGACACAAAGCGATTAATCAATCCATCAATCCATGGACGTCGGTCAGGCTGAGGCGGCGGCGCTGCTGTTCACGGAGGCGATCCACGACGGCCCGCCGACCGCGGCGCTCTACACCGAGCGAGCGCAGGCGCTCATCAGGGCGGGCAACTTCGCCGCCGCGGCCGCCGACGCCACCAGGGCCGCCGACCTCGACCCCACCATGCACAGGGCCTACCTCCGGAAAGCCCGCGCGTGCATCAACCTCGAGCGCTACGGCTCCGCCAGGGCCGCCGTCCTGGCCGGCGCCGCCGTCGCACCTGGGGACCTGCGGTTCGCCGATCTGATGGAGGAGCTCGACGCCAAGGTGGTTCCCGGGCAGAGGACGGAGCTGGCGGCAGGGGCGGCAGCCGGCGCCTGCGACAGCGACCGCGAGCAGCTAGCAAAAGTGGCCGGTGATGTGCACGGATGGCCAAGGCCGGCGGCGCACCGGAGGGCATCGAGCTGCGTCTAGGCATGCCACGTACACGTACAATTACTCCTACCAAGTACTACTAACTTCATCGGTACGATGCAACGACATACGCTAGGGTGATTGAGCCGAACTTTTCTCTAATTGAACCACTCAACATCGCTGCGTTGACCTAATCCATGGACCCGTTTGGAGAGGCATCACGAATACATTCAGTGGTAGATTAGAATTTTAGAACCAAGTCGTTTTCTTGTACGCTAAATCGTTGTGTTAAGAGTATGTATATCCTAGAATCAAACGTGCGCTTTGCCACACCGTTTTTCTTTGTCAGGTTAAACAATTGTTTTTTCTTTGGTTATGTAAGTGCATCTCCGGGGCAATCCGCAAATTTTCTGTTGCATCTGCACACGGTTAGGGATCAGTATGCGGACATACATACGGGAGATCGTCATTCAACACTATCTTGTATAAGTCCGCCAGTAAAAGGCACTTTCAAATTCAAAATTAGTCCGACCCACACAGCGCGCCGGATCGCATACTCGATCACAGCCAGAAAGTGCCAAGTATGCTTACCTTTTACTTGTCCGAATTCAAAAGAACATCGGTCTGATAGTCCGTGCAATTTTTTTGCCCTGCCAGACCGGCAATCCCAGCCGTCTGCTCCATGATCAAGGTGCCGCCGTCGCTGCCTGACAACCTCCACCTCCTCCTTCGCCGCGTCCTCATTCTCTGCCGCCGCCAACTAACCTTTCTCCCGCTGCAACATTTGGTAGCGAACGGATTGCATGATCATTCTTGCGTCGACATTCAAAGTGTCCACAATCAGTGTCAACATCTTGGCGTCCTCCGATTGGTGACGATCTTTAACTTCTTTTTCTTGAGCGCGGCCTTCCTCTCTTCAATCATGGTCCGCCTCTCTTCGTGTTTGAGTTTCTTGTCCATTGCCTCCATCAACAATTTGAACATCTCCGCCTTTTTCTCCTCCTTAAGGTCCGAGCGCTACACGTATGCCTCCTCATTCTTCGAAAATATGTCCTCGAACCTACCCGTCATCTTGGCCGCCGCATCTTCTCGGTTCGCCCTCTCCTCCTCCCACTTCTTCCCCCATAAATTTCTTCTAACCTTCTTCGGCCGTTTTTGGGTTGGGTCGGTAGGGTCAATGATGAGCCACAAGTATAGAGGACCAATCGTAGTCCTTTCTATAAGTAAGAGTGTCGAACCCAACGAGGAGCAGAAGGAAATGACAAGTGGTTTTCAGCAAGGTAATTTCTGCAAGCACTGAAATAGTCGGTAACAGGTAGTTTAATAGCAAGATAATTTGTAACGGACAAGTAACGGTAAGGGTAAATAAAGTGCAACAAGATAGCCAAATCCTTTTGTGGCAAAGGACATGCCAAAACAGTCTTTTATAATAAGCAAAGTGTTTTTGAGGGCACACGGAAATTTCATCTAGTCACTTTCATCATGTTGGTTTGATTCGCGGTCGCTACTTTGACAATTTGATATGTGGGTGGACCGGTGCTTGGGTGCTATTCTTACTTGAACAAACCTCCCACTTATGATTAACCCACTCGCAAGCATCCGCAACTACGAGAAAAGTATTAAGATAAAATCTAACCGTAGCATTAAACATTTGGATCCAAATCGATCCCTTACAAAGTAGCGCATAAACTAGGATTTAAACTTTTGTCACTCTAGCAACCGATCATCTAATAACTACTCTACAATGCATCCCCTTAGGGCCAAAGATGGTGAAGTGCCATGTAGTCTACATTCACATGACACCACTGAGGGAATCACAACATACATATCATCAAAATATCAAACACATATCAAGTTCACATGATTACCTGCAACATGATTTCTCCCGTGACCTCAAGAACAAAAGTAACTACTCGCAAATGATATTCATGCTCAAGGTCAGAGGGGTATTAAATAGCGCAATGGATCTGAACATATAATCTTCCATCAAATAAACCATATAGTAATCAACTACAAGATGTAATCAACACTACTAGTCACCCACATGTACCAATCTGAGGTCCCGGTACAAATATTGAACACAAGAGATGAACTAGGGTTTGAGAGGAGATGGTGCTGTTGAAGATGTTGATGGATATTGGCCTCCCAAAGATGAGAGGGTTGTTGGCGATGACGATGGCTTCGATTTCCCCCTCCGGGAGGGAAGTTCCCCTGGCGGAATCGCTCCGCCCGAGGGCAAAAGTGCCCCTGCCCAAGTTCCGCCTCGAGACGGCGGTGCTCCGTCCCAAAAGTCCTCTCCTTATTTTTTTTCTAGGTCAAAATGACTTATATACCAGAAGATGGGCACTGGAGGTGGGCTGGGGTGATCACAACCCACCAGGGCATGCCTGGGGGGCCTGGTGCGCCCTGGTGTCTTGTGGTTACCAGGTGGCCCCCCTTCGGTAGTTATTTGATCAAGTATTTTTTATATATTCCAAAATAATTCTTCGTAAATTTTCAGCTCATTTGGAGATGTGCAGAATAGATGCCTAGCTTTTTCAGGTCCAGAATTCTAGCTGCCGGTATTCTACCTCTTTGTGTAAACCTTGCATATTATGAGAGAAAAGGCATTATAATTACTCCATAAAGCATTATTATGCATAAAACATTATAAATAATAGTAGGAAAACATGATGCATAATGGACGTACTAGTCACCCGTTTCTTCCTCGTTGGCTTGGGCGGCGGACTTGGCTATTAAAAGGTTCCACTTTGGTTGCCCATTCAACTTCAACCAACAATGCATGACGGTGAAGTTTTTCTTCTCCAACTTCTTATACACCAAACAAGCACGAGGAGGCTACGAAACAATGCATGTCCGGCTAGTGAGCAAGAAAACAAATGCATGTATGGCTGGTGATCAACAAAACTATGCATCTCTGGCTAGTGATCAATAGAACTATGCATATCCGCCATGTGAGCAGCAAAAGAATGCATGTCCAGCTAGTGATCAACTTGCTCGGTGATTTTTGCACCGCTGGGCCACCGTACGATGAGATGCTTCAAGTGCCCGCAATACTTGGACATGACCTCTTACATGGTGTATGTAGAATCAAAAGTAGGTCTAGAGGGGGCGGGGTGAAAGGATCGATATAGTTGACTAGAGGGGGGGGGGGTGAATAGGCAACTAACAATTTTTAACTTTTCTTTACCAAATTAAACTTTGCATCAAAGTAGGTTGTCTAGATATGCAACTAGGTGGGCAACCTATATGATGCAACAACAACAAGCACACAAGCAAACATGGTATATAACACAAATAAGATTGCACAAGTAAAGGGAAGAAATAACCAAGAGTGGAGCCGGTGAAGACGAGGATGTGTTACCGAAGTTCCTTCCTTTTAAAGGGAAGTACGTCTCCGTTGGAGCGGTGTGCAGGCACAATGCTCCCCAAGAAGCCACTAGGGCCACCGTATTCTCCTCACGCCCTCATACAATGCGAGATGCCGTGATTCCACTATTGGTGCCCTTGGAGGCAGCAACCGGTGAAGGAAATATGCCCTAGAGGCAATAATAAAGTTATTATTTATTTCCTTATTTCATGATAAATGTTTATTATTCATGCTAGAATTGTATTAACCGGAAACTTGATACATGTGTGAATACATAGACAAAAAGAGTGTCACTAGTATGCCTCTACTTGACTAGTTCGTTGAATCAAAGATGGTTAAGTTTCCTAGCCATAGACATGAGTTGTCATTTGATTAACGGGATCACATCATTAGGAGAATGATGTGATTGACCTGACCCATTCCGTTAGCTTAGCACACGATCGTTTAGTATGTTGCTATTGCTTTCTTCATGACTTATACATGTTCCTATGACTATGAGATTATGCAACTCCCGTTTACGGAGGAACACTTTGTGTGCTACCAAACGTCCACAACGTAATCGGGTGATTATAAAGGTGCTCTCTGGTGTCTCCGAAGGTACTTGTTGGGTTGGCGATTTCGAGATTAGGATTTGTCACTCGATTGTCGGAGAGGTATCTACGGGCCCTTTCGGTAATGCACATCACTATAAGCCTTGCAAGCATTGTAACTAATGAGTTAGTTGCGAGATGATGTATTATGGAGCGAGTAAAGAGACTTGCCGGTAACGAGATTGAACTAGGTATTGAGATACCGACGATCGAATCTCGAGCAAGTAACATACCGATGACAAAGGGAACAACGTATGTTGTTATGCGGTTTGACCGATAAAGATCTTCGTAGAATATGTAGGAGCCAATATGAGCATCCAGGTTCCGCTATTGGTTATTGACCGGAGATGTGTCTCGGTCATGTATACATAGTTCTCGAACCCGTAGGGTCCGCACACTTAAACTTTCGATGACGGTTATATTATGAGTTTATGTGTATTGATGTATCGAAGGTAGTTCGGAGTCCCGGATGAGATCAGGGACATGACGAGGAGTCTTGAAATGGTCGAGATGTAAAGATTGATATATTGGACGACTATATTCGGACATCGGAAAGGTTCCGAGTGATTCGGGTATTTTTGGAGTACCAGAGAGTTACGGGAATTCGTCGGGGAGTATATGGGTCTTATTGGGCTTTAGGGGAAAGAGAAAGGAGAGGCTGCGCGCCCCCCAAGGCCTAGTCCGAATTGGACTAGGGGGAGGGGTTGCGCCCCCTCCTTCCTTCTCTTCTCTCTTCCCTTGCCTTGACTCCTACTCTTACTACTTGGAAGGGGGGGGGGGATCCTACTCACGGTGGGAGTAGGACTCCTCCTGGCGCGCCTCCTCCTGGTCGGCCACCTCTCCCTCCTTGCTCCTTTATATACGGGGGCAGGGGGGCACCCCATAGACACAACAATTGATCGTTTGATCTTTTAGCTGTGTGCTGTGCCCCCTCCATCATAGTCCACCTCGATAATACTGTAGCGGTGCTTAGGCGAAGCCCTGCGTCGGTAGAACATCATCATCGTCACTACGCCGTCGTGCTGACGAAACTCTCCTTCAACACTCGGCTGGATCGGAGTTCGAGGGACGTCATTGGGATGAACGTGTGCTGAACTCGGAGGTGCCGTGCGTTCGGTACTTGATCGGTCGGATCGTGAAGACGTACTACTACATCAACCACGTTGTGCTAACGCTTCCGCTTTCGGTCTACGAGGGTACGTGGACAACACTCTCCCCTCTCGTTGCTATGCATCACCATAATCTTGCGCGTTCGTAAGAAATTTTTGAAATTACTATGTTCCCCAACAGTGGATCCGAGCCAGGTTTTATGCGTAGATGTCATATGCACGAGTAGAACACAAGTGAGTTGTGGGCGATATAAGTCATACTGCTTACCAGCATGTCATACTTTGGTTCGGCGGTATTGTTCGATGAAGCGGCCCGGACCGACATTACAGGTACGCTTACGCGAGACTGGTTCTACCGACGTGCTTTGCACACAGGTGGCTGGCGGGTGTCAGTTTGTCCAACTTTAGTTGAACCGAGTATGGCTACGCCCGGTCCTTGCGAAGGTTAAAACAGCACCAACTTGACAAACTATCGTTGTGGTTTTGATGCGTAGGTAAGAACGGCTCTTGCTAAGCCCAGTAGCAGCCACGTAAAATTTGCAACAACAAAGTAGAGGACGTCTAACTAGTTTTTGCAGGGCATTTTGTGATGTGATATGTTCAAGACATGATGCTAAATTTTATTGTATGAGATGATCATGTTTTGTAACCGAGTTGTCGGCAACTGGCAGGAGCCATATGGTTGTCGCTTTATTGTATGCAATGCAATCGCCCTGTAATGCTTTACTTTATCACTAAGCGGTAGTGATAGTCGTAGAAGCATAAGATTGGCGAGACGACAACGATGCTACGATGGAGATCAAGGTGTCGGCGCGGTGACGATGGTGATCATGTGATTGCTTCGGAGATGGAGATCACAAGCACAAGATGATGATGGCCATATCATATCACTTATATTGATTGCATGTGATGTTTATCTTTTATGCATTTTATCTTGCTTTGATTGACGGTAGCATTATAAGATGATCTCTCACAAAATTTCAAGATAAAAGTGTTCTCCCTGAGTATGCACCGTTGCCAAAGTTCGTCGTGCCCAGACACCACGTGATGATCGGGTGTGATAAGCTCTACGTCCATCTACAACGGGTGCAAGCCAGTTTTGCACACGCGGAATACTCAGGTTAAACTTGACAAGCCTAGCATATGTAGATATGGCCTCGGAACACTGAGACCGAAACGTCGAGCGTGAATCATATAGTAGATATGATCAACATAATGATGTTCACCATTGAAAGGTACTCCATTTCACGTGATGATCGGTTATGGTTTAGTTGATATGGATCACGTGATCACTTAGAGGATTAGAGGAATGTCTATCTAAGTGGGAGTTCTTAAGTAATATGATTAAATTGAACTTAAATTTATCATGAACTTAGTCCTAATAGTATTTTGCAAATTATGTTGTAGATCAATAGCTCGCGTTGTTGCTTCACTATGTTTATTTTGATATGTTCCTAGAGAAAAACTATGTTGAAAGATTTTAGTATCAATGATGCGGATTGGATCCGTGATATGAGGATTATCCTCATTGCTGCACAGTAGAATTATGTCCTTGATGCACCGCTAGGTGTCAGACCTATTGCAGGAGCAAATGCAGACGTTATGAACGTTTGGCTAGCTCAATATGATGACTACTTGATAGTTTAGTGCACCATGCTTAACGGCTTAGAATTGGGACTTCAAAGACATTTTGAATGTCATGGACCATATGAGATGTTCCAGGAGTTGAAGTTAATATTTCAAGCAAATACCCGAGTTGAGAGATATGAAGTCTCCAACAAGTTCTATAGCTAAAAGATGGAGGATAATAGCTCAAGCAGTGAGCACGTGCTCAGATTGTCTGGGTACTACAATCGCTTGAATCAAGTGGGAGTTAATCTTCCAGATAAAATAGTGATTGACGGAATTCTCTAGTCACCATCACCAAGTTAGTAGAACTTCATGATGAACTATAGTATGCAAGGGATGACGAAAACAACTCCCAAGCTCTTCGCAATGCTAAAATCGGCGAGGGTAGAAATCAAGAAAAACATCAAGTGTTGATGGTTGACAAGACCACTAGTTTCAAGAAAAGGGGCAAAGGGAAAAATGGGAACTTCAAGAAGAACGGCAAGCAAGTTGCTGCTCAAGTGAAGAAGCCAAGTCTGGACCTAAGCCTGAGACTAAGTGCTTCTGCTGCAAAGGAACTGGTCACTGGAAGCGGAACTACCCCAAGTATTTGGCGGATAAGAAGGACGGCAAAGTGAACAAAGGTATATTTGATATACAGATTATTGATGTGTGTTTTACTAGTGTTCGTAGCAACCCCTCGGTATTTGATACTGGTTAAGTTGCTAAGAGTAGTAACTCGAAACAGGAGTTGCAGAATGAACAGAAACTAGTTAAGGGTGAAGTGACGATGTGTGTTGGAAGTAGTTCCAAGATTGATAAGATCATCATTGCACACTCCCTATACTTTCGGGATTAGTGTTGAACCTAAATAAGTATTATTTGGTGTTTGCGTTGAGCATGAATATGATTTGATCATGTTTATCTCAATACGGTTATTCATTTAAGTTAGAGAATAATTGTTGTTCTGTTTACATGAATAAAACCTTATATGGTTACACACCCAATGAAAATGGTTCGTTGGATCTTGATCGTAGTAATACACATATTCATAATATTGAAGCCAAAAGATGCAAAATTAATAATGATAGTGCAACTTATTTGTGTACTTTGCCGTTTAAGTCATATTGGTGTAAAGCGCATGAAGAAACTCCATCTCGATGGGCTTTTGGAATCACTTGATTACGAATCACTTGATGCTTGCGAACCATGCCTCTTGGGAAAGATGACTAAAACGCCATTCTCCGGAACAATGGAGCGAGCAACAGATTTGTTGGAAATCATACATACTGATGTATGTGGTCCGATGAATATTGAGGCTTGCGGCAGGTATCGTTATTTTCTGACATTCACAGATGATTAGAGCAGATATGGGTATATCTACTTGATGAAACATAAAGTCTGAAACATTTGAAAAGTTCAAAGAATTTCAGAGTGAAGTGGAGAATCATCGTAACAAGAAAATAAAAGTTTCTACGATATGATCTCAGAGGTAAAATATTTGAGTTCTGAAGTTTGGCCTTGATTAAAACAATGTGAAATAGTTTCACTACTCACGCCACCTGGAACACCACAGTGTAATGGTGTGTCCGAACGTCATAACCGTACTTTATTAGATATGGTGCGACCTATGATGTCTCTTACTGATCTACCACTATCGTTTTGGGGTTATGCATTAGAGACAACTGCATTCACGTTAAATAGGGCACCATCTAATCCGTTGAGACGACACCGTATGAATTATGGTTTGGCAAGAAACCTAAGCTGTCGTTTCTTAAAGTTTGGGGTTGCGATGCTTATGTGAAAAAAGTTTCATCCTGATAAGCTCAAACCCAAATCAGAAAAGTGTGTCTTCATAGGATAACCAAAAGTTACTGTTGGGTACACCTTCTATCACAGATCCGAAGGCAAGATATTCGTTGCTAAGAATGGATCCTTTCTAGAGAAGGAGTTTCTCTCGAAAAAAGTGAGTGGGAGGAAAGTAGAACTTGATGAGGTAACTATACCTGCCCCCTTATTGGAAAGTAGTTCATCACAGAAATCTGTTCCTGTGACTCCTACACCAATTAGTGAGGAAGCTAATGATGATGATCATGTAACATCAGATCAAGTTACTACCGAACCTCGTAGGTAAACCAGAGTGAGATCCGCACCAGAGTGGTACGGTAATCCTGTTCTGGAGGTCATGTTACTTGACCATGAAGAACCTACGAACTATGAGGAAACGATTATGAGCCCAGATTCCACAAAATGGTTTGAGGCCATGAAATCTGAGATAGGATCCATGTATGAGAACAAAGTATGGACTTTGGTTGACTTGCCCGATGATCGGCAAGCCATAGAAAATAAATGGATCTTCAAGAGGAAGACGGACGCTGATAGTAGTGTTACTATCTACGAAGCTAGAATTGTCGCAAAAAGTTTTCGACAAGTTCAAGGTGTTGCCTATGATGAGAGTTTCTCACTCGTATCTATGCTTAAGTCTGTCCGAATCATGTTAGCAATTGCCGAATTTTATGAAATCTGGCAAATGGATAAACAAAACTGCATTCCTTAATGGATTTATTAAAGAAGAGTTGTATATGATGCAACCAGAAAGTTTTTGTCGATGCTAAAGGTGTTAACAAAATATGCAAGCTCCAGCGATCCATCTATGAACTGGTGCAAGCATCTCGGAGTTGGAATATACGCTTTGATAAGTTGATCAAAGGATATAGTTTTATACAGACTTGCGGTGAAGCCTGTATTTACAAGAAAGTGAGTGGGAGCACTACAACATTTCTGATAAGTATATGTGTATGACATATTTGTTGATCGGAAATAATGTAGAATTATTCTGCAAAGCATAAAGGAGTGTTTGAAAGGAGTTTTTTCAAAGAAAGACCTCGGTGAAACTGCTTACATATTGAGCATCAAGATCTATAGAAATAGATCAAGACGCTTGATAAGTTTTTTCAATGAGTACATACCTTGACAAGATTTTGAAGAGTTCAAAATGGAACAGTCAAAGAAAGAGTTCTTGCATGTGTTACAAGGTGTGAAATTGAGTAAGACTCAAAACCCGACCACGGCAGAAGATAGAAAGAGAATGAAAGTCATTCCCTATGCCTTGGCCATAGGTTCTATAAAGTATTCCATGTTGTGTACCAGATCTATTGTATACCCTACATTGTGTTTTGCAAGGGAGTACAATAGTGATATAGAAATAGATCACTGGACAGCGTCATAGTGGAATAAGGATATGTTTCTCGATTATAGAGGTGACAAAAAGGTTCGTCGTAAAGGGTTACGTCGATGCAAGTTTTTGACACTGATCCAGATGACTCTAAGTCTCAATCTGGATACATATTGAAAGTGGGAGCTATTAGCTAGAGTAGCTCCGTGCAAAGCATTGTAGACATAGAAATTTGCAAAATACTTACGGATCTGAATGTGACAGACCCGTTGACTAAAATTATCTCACAAGCAAAACATGATCACACCTTAGTACTCTTTGGGTGTTAATTACATAGCGATGTGAACTAGATTACTGACTCTAGTAAACCCTTTGGGTGTTGGTCACATATCGATGTGAACTATGGGTGTTAACCACATAAAGATGTGAACTATTGGTGTTAAATCACATGGCGATGTGAACTAGATTATTGACTCTAGTGCAAGTGGGAGACTGAAGGAAATATGCCCTAGAGGCAATAATAAAGTTATTATTTATTTCCTTATTTCATGATAAATGTTTATTATTCATGCTAGAATTGTATTAACCGAAACTTGATACATGTGTGAATACATAGACAAAAAGAGTGTCACTAGTATGCCTCTACTTGACTAGCTCGTTGAATCAAAGATGGTTAAGTTTCCTAGCCATAGACATGAGTTGTCATTTGATTAACGGGATCACATCATTAGGAGAATGATGTGATTGACCTGACCCATTCCGTTAGCTTAGCACACGATCGTTTAGTATGTTGCTATTGCTTTCTTCATGACTTATACATGTTCCTATGACTATGAGATTATGCAACTCCCATTTACCGGAGGAACACTTTGTGTGCTACCAAACGTCACAACATAACTGGGCGATTATAAAGATGCTCTACAGGTGTCTCCGAAGGTACTTGTTGAGTTGGCATATTTCGAGATTAGGATTTGTCACTCCGATTGTCGGAGAGGTATCTCTGGGCCCACTCGTAATGTACATCACTATAAGCCTTGCAAGCATTGTAACTAATGAGTTAGTTTTAGAGATGATGTATTATGGAGCGAGTAAAGAGACTTGCCGATTGAGATTGAACTAGGTATTGAGATACCGACGATCGAATCTCGAGCAAGTAACATACCGACGACAAAGGGAACAACGTATGTTGTTATGCGGTTTGACCGATAAAGATCTTCGTAGAATATGTGGGAGCCAATATGACCATCCAGGTTCCGCTATTGGTTTTTGAACAGAGACGTGTCTCGATCATGTCTACATAGTTCTCGAACCCATAGGGTCCGCACGCTTAAAGTTTCGATGACGGTTATATTATGAGTTTATGTGTATTGATGTACCGAAGGTAGTTCAGAGTCTCGGATGAGATCGGGGACATGACGAGGAGTCTCGAGACATCGGAAAGGTTCTGAGTGATTCGGGTATTTTTCGGAGTACCGGAGAGATACGGGAATTCACCGGGGAGTCTATGGGCCTTATTGGGCTTTAGGGGAAAGAGAAAGGAGAGGCTGCGCGCCCCCCAAGGCCTAGTCCGAATTGGACTAGGGGGAGGGGCTGCGCCCCCTCCTTCCTTCTCTTCTCTCTTCCCTTGCCTTGACTCCTACTCCTACTACTTGGAAGGGGGAATCCTACCCCGGTGGGAGTAGGACTCCTCTGGCGCGCCTCCTCTGGCCGCCACCTCTCCCCTTGCTCCTTTATATACGGGGGCAGGGGGCACCCCATAGACACAACAATTGATTATTTGATCTTTTAGCCGTGTGCGGTGCCCCCCTCCACCATAGTCCAACTCGATAATACTGTAGCGGTGCTTAGGCGAAGCCCTGCGTCGGTAGAACATCATCATCGTCACCACGCCGTCGTGCTGACGAAACTCTCCCTCAACAGTCGGGTGGATCAGAGTTCGAGGGACATCATCGGGTTGAACGTGTGCTAAACTCGGAGGTGTCGTGCGTTCGGTACTTGATCGGTCGGATCGTGAAGACATACGACTACATCAACCGCGTTGCGCTAACGCTTCCGCTTTCGGTCTACGAGGGTACGTGGACAACACTCTCCCCTCTCGTTGCTATGCATCACCATGATCTTGCGTGTGCGTAAGAAAATTTTGAAATTACTACGTTCCCCAACAACCGGACCTTTACAAACAAGGTTGGGGCGCTCTCCACAACTTAATTGGAGGCTCACAACGAAACCGCGAAGCTTCACCACAATGGAATATGGCTCTGAGGTGACCTCAACCGTCTAGGGTGCTCAAACACCCAAGAGTAACAAAATCCACACAAGAAAGTTTGGGGAAGCAAATATCCTTTGGTGGAAGTGTAGATCTAGGTCTCCTCCTTCAATCCCTAGCAAATCAACAAGTTTGAGTGGCTAGAGAGAGAGATCGGGCAAAGAGAGCTTGATTAGCATCAATGGTGGAGTGAGAGAGGTAAGAGGTAAGTGTGGTAGGTGGAAGAAGCAGCCTTATATAGCAACCCTAAAAATCCAACCGTTACTGCGTTTTCTGCACTGCAGCGGTACAACCGCTCCTTGTCCCGGTACAACCGAGACTCACGGCTTACGTGCAGAACCCTACCAGGCGGTACAACTGGGCTACCAGGCGGTAGTACCGGTTTGAGAGAACAACCGGACCAACCGCCCAGCCACCGCTCAACCACCGTATAGAAACAGTAGGGAGTCACCCCTGAGTGCAGTAGTCGAGCGGTACACGACCGGTGCAACCGCTTGGCCTTGAGCGCTCGAGAGGCTAAGTCCTGGGCGGTAGAACCGCTCGGGGCACCGGTGGTACCGGTACGACCGGACCAACCGGTCCACCACCGCCCGAGTACCGCATCAAAACAGAAGTCTGACCGGTACTTGGGCGGTGCTTGGCCGGAACAACCGCCGTAGTCTTTGCGGAGCACGGTGGCGGTACCACCGCCCGGAGGCAGCGATTCAACCGCTCGATCAAGACTGGAGAGCGTCAAGAGCCAGCGGTACAACCGCTCCAAAGAGCGGTACAACCGCTGGGAAGCCACATCAAGTAGTAGGATAAGAAGGGAAGAGCTCTCTCTCACAACGAACGAAGGCAAGAGAGGGGTGAGGCAAGTGTACGTGAAAAGATTGCCCCAACTCCTTCCAATGTGGATTCCCTCTTGATAGTACGGGTTCCCTACGACCAAAGAGATAAAAGTGCAGAAAACTACGTCTTCGATCTTTTCCTCCCGGAGAGAATGGCTATCCGATGAAATCCTAACCATCGAGAAATTGAAGCATTTAGCACAAGATTAGACCAACAAAGGGTTGTCATCATCATCCAAAACACTAAGTAGGGAAATGCCCTTACAATCTCCCCCTTTTTGGTGGATGATGACAACAACACGATTTGCACGAGGGAAGTCTATAAAATGTAGACGGGACTCCCCCTAGACGTGTGCCCCAATTTTGGCACCCATTAAGGGCGAGACCCCCCCTAGATTTATAGACTCACCACTCCTACTAGATAAGCGAAAGTAGGCAGTAAGACCATAAAATGGACTACAACGAATAGCGCAATAATATCACCGATAATAACAATAACTAGATAGCTAGATAGGCGCATGTCTTACACCATGCAAGATGAGATAAGCAACAAGGTTCACAAGCTGAAGTTCAAACACAACGCATGACAAAAGGAAACACAACTGAAGTTCAAACACATCACACGACAAAAGAAAACACAAACCCAAGAGACACACACCCAAGCGAGGCAACAACCACCCATGAAAATCCCGAGACCTATAGAACTATTTCCCCCTTTGGCATCAAGACACCAAAAAGGAAAAGAGCGAAGCTAGCGCCCCAGAGCTCAGTCGTCCTCCTCTGACTCCTCGGTCGCATCTGGATCCTCATCAGCAGACTCGTCATCATCGTCGTGATCGGATTCCTCCATGGAATCGTCAGCTGCAGCAAAGGAGGTGGAGGGTTGGGGAGGAGCTTCATCATCAGTCCAGGTGATGTGGGTAGATATCCAACGCTCCTCCGGTGTGATGCTTTTCTCAGAGCCACTCTGAACCGGCATATTGAGGTGCTTCATCATTGCAATTTGACGACACCGGGCATGCTTCTCATTGACATGGGCCTCATACATCCTCTTCTGGTTGTCAGACTGCAGGCGGAAAGTCTTCTTCACCTTGGCAGTGAGCCTGACCACCCAAGAGGGCTTGGCCCCTGGCTCCATCTCAAAGTCCTCGTCATCAGAAGTGGCATAGACATCCTCAGGAGCATTAGCAGGGAAGCGAGGCTCAGCGTGCTTCTTCTTCTTGAGTAGCTTGACCTCATGAACAGTGAGATTATCGGGAGAAGTGAGAGCCTCTCCAGGACGGTGAACCTCCCAAACTGAGTTCAGAAAGCACATGACAAACAGAGCATAAATGGGGACCTTCTTGTAGATGACCATGTTGAACATTGATACGTCTCCAACGTATCTATAATTTTTGATTGCTCCATGCTATATTATCTACTGTTTTGGACCATATTGGGCTTTATTTTCCACTTTTATATTACTTTTGAGACTATCCTATTAACCGGAGGCCCAGCCCAGATTTGCTGTTTTTTTGCCTATTTCAGTGTTTCGAAGAAACAGAATATCAAACGGAGTCCAAACGGAATGAAATCTCCAGGAACGTGATTTTCTCAACAGATATGATCCAGGAGACTTGGACCCTCCATCAAGAAAGGAGGGAGGCGGTCACGAGGGTGGAGGGCACGCCCCCTGCCTCGTGGGCCCCTCGAAGCTCCACCGACGTACTCCTTCCTCCTATATATAACTACGCACTTCAAACGATCGACACGGAGCCAAAAACCTAATTCCACCGCCGCAACCTTCTGTAGCCACGAGATCCCATCTTGGGGCCTGTTCCGGAGCTCCGCCGGAAGGGAAATCGATCACGGAGGGCTTCTACACCATCACCATAGCCTCTCCGATGAAGTGTGAGTAGTTTACCTCAGACCTTCGGGTCCACAGTTAGTAGCTAGATGGCTTCTTCTCTCTTTTTGGATCTCAATACAATGTTCTCCCGCTCTCTCATGGAGATCTATTCGATGTAATCTTGTTTTTGCTGTGTGTTTGTTGAGACCGATGAATTGTGGGTTTATGATCGAGATTATCTATGAGCAATATTTGAATCTTCTCTGAATTCTTTTATGTATGATTTGTTATCTTTGCAAGTCTCTTCGAATTATCAGTTTGGTTTGGCCTACTAGATTGGTTTTTCTTGCAATGGGAGAAGTGCTTAGCTTTGGGTTCAATCTTGCGGTGTCCTTTCCCAGCGACAGAAGGGGCAGCAAGGCACGTATTGTATTGTTGCCTTCGAGGATAACAAGATGTTTTTTTATCATATTGGATGAATCTATCCCTCTACATCATGTCATCTTGCTTAAGGCGTTACTCTGTTTTCTTGAACTTAATACTCTAGATGCATGCTGGATAGCGATCGATGAGTGGAGTAATAGTAGTAGATGCAGGCATGAGTCAGTCTACTTGTCTCGGACGTGATGCCTATATACATGATCATACCTAGGTACTCTCATAACTATGCTCAATCTTGTCAATTGCTCAACAGTAATTTGTTCACCCACCATAGAAAAACTTATGCTCTTGAGAGAAGCCACTAGTGAAATCTATGGCCCCCGGGTCTATTCTCATCATATCAATCTTCCTACGCTTTATTATTGCTTTGCTTTTTTTACTTTGCCTTTTTATTTTACCTTGCATCTTTATATCAAAAATACCAAAAATATTATCTATCATATCTATCAGATCTCACTTTTGTAAGTAACCGTGAAGGGATCTACAACCCCTAATCGCGTTGGTTGCGTTGAGCTATTTGTTTTGTGTAGGTACGAGGGACTCGCGCGTGGCCTCCTACTGGATTGATACCTTGGTTCTCAAAAACTAAGGGAAATACTTATGCTACTTTGCTGCATCATGTCTCCTCTTCGGGGAAATCCAACGCAGTGCTCAAAAGGTAGCAAACATCTCATACCACAGCCAGTTGGACACATCAAACGTTTCTCCAGAGCCCACCTTGGTCTTCATTGCAACCATCAAGTCAACAAGATGGCCATGGATTTCATCTTGATTTCCCACCTTGGGCAGAAGCACATTGCAAAACACGTGATGCATGATGTCATAGACCTTCACCAAATCCTTAGATTCTCCAATAATACCACGGCCCCGAATGTACTGAGGGGCAAGCTTCTCCTTAGGCATGGACTCAGGATGGTCATGAGGGCGAACGCCACCCCTTCCTTCCAGACCGGTATAATCATACCCAATAGCATTGCAAAAAGCCCTCTAGGGAACTTGAAAGAGCTCATTACGACACATGAAAGTGAGAGTGCGCGCGTCATCTTCTCCTGTGACGCCCCCGATTCAATCATACACTAATCATACACGCAAACGTGTACGATCAAGATCAGGGACTCACGGGAAGATATCACAACACAACTCTAAAAAAAATAAGTCATACAAGCATCATAATACAAGCCAGGGGCCTCGAGGGCTCGAATACAAGTGCTCGATCATAGACGAGTCAGCGGAAGCAACAATATCTGAGTACAGACATAAGTTAAACAAGTTGCCATAAGATGGCTAGCACAAACTAGGATACAGATCGAAGAGGCGCAGCCTCCTCGCCTGGGATCCTCCTAAACTACTCCCTGGTCGCCGCACCTTGCGTAGTAGTAGGCACCTCCGGTGTAGTAGGAGTCATCGTCGACGGTGGCGTCTGGCTCCTGGGCTACGGCATCTAGTTGCGACAACCAGGTAGAATGGAAAGGGGGAAAAGAGGGAGAAAAGCAACCATGAGTACTCATCCAAAGTACTCGCAAAGCAAGGAGCTACACTACATATGCATGGGTATATGTGTAAAGGGCCATATCGGTGGACTGAACTGCAGAATGCCAGAATAAGAGGGGGATAGCTAATCCTGTCAAGACTACGCTTGTGCCACCTCCATCTTGCGGCATGTAGAAGAGAGTAGATGGTAAGTTCACCAAGTAGCATCGGATAGCATAAACCTACCCGGTGATCCCCTCCTCGTCGCCCTGTTAGAGAGCGATCACCGGGTTATATCTGGCACTTGGAAGTGTGTGTTTTATTAAGTATCCGGTTCTAGTTGTCATAAGGTCAAGGTACATCTCCAAGTCGTCCTGTTACCAAAGATCACGACTATTCTAATAGATAAACTTCCCTACAGGGGTGCACCACATTACCCGACACGCTCGATCCCTCTGGCCGGGCACACTTTCCTGGGTCATGTCCGGCCTCGGGAGATCAACACGCCGCAGCCCCACCTAGGCTCAACAGAGAGGTCTGTTGGGGAACGTAGTAATTTCAAAAAATATTCCTACGCACACGCAAGATCATGGTGATGCATAGCAACGAGAGGGGAGAGTGTGTCCACGTACCCTCGTAGACCGAAAGCGGAAGCGTTATGATAACGCGGTTGATGTAGTCGTACGTCTTCACGATCAGACCGATCCAAGTACCGAACGTACGGCACCTCCGTGTTCTGCACACGTTCAGCTCGATGACGATCCCCGGACTCCGATCCAGCAGGGTGTCGGGGATGAGTTCCGTCAGCACGACGGCGTGGTGACGATGATGATGCTCTACCAGCGCAGGGCTTCGCCTAAACTCCGCGACGATACGACCGAGGTGGAATATGATGGAGGGGGGCACCGCACACGGCTAAGGAACGATCCGTAGATCAACTTGTGTGTTATGGGGTGCCCCTGCCCCCGTATATAAAGGAACAAGGGGGAGGAGGCCGGCCCTAGGAGGGGTGCGCCAAGTGTGGAGTCCTACTAGGACTCCCTAGTCCTAGTAGGATTCCACCTCTCTTGTTGGAGTAGGAGAAGGGGAAAGAGGGGGAGAGGGAGAAGGAAAGGGGGGCTGCGCCCCTTGTCCAATTCGGACCAGAGGGGGGGTGCATGCCTCCTCCCTTTTGGCCTCTCTCCTCTATTCCCGTATGGCCCAATAAGGCCCATATACTCCCCGGCGAATTCCCGTAACTCTCCGGTGCTCCGAAAAATACCCGAATCACTCGGAACCTTTCCGAACTCCGAATATAGTCGTCCAATATATCGATCTTTACGTCTCGACCATTTCGAGACTCCTCGTCATGTCCCCGATCTCATCCGGGACTCCGAACTCCTTCGGTACATCAAAACTCATAAACTCATAATATAAGCATCGCCATCGTAACGTTAAGCGTGCGGACCCTACGGGTTCGAGAACTATGTAGACATGACCTAGAACTGTTTCCGGTCAATAACCAATAGCGGAACCTGGATGTTCATATTGGCTCCTACATATTCTACGAAGATCTTTATCGGTCAAACCGCATAACAACATCGTTGTTCCCTTTGTCATCGGTATGTTACTTGCCCGAGATTCGATCGTCGGTATCCAATACCTAGTTCAATCTCGTTACCGGCAAGTCTTTTTACTCGTTCCGTAATACATCATCCCACAACTAACTCATTAGTTGCAATGCTTGCAAGGCTTTAAGTGATGTGTATTACCGAGAGGGCCCAGAGATACCTCTCCGACAATCGGAGTGAAAAAACCTAATCTCGAAATATGCCAACCCAACATGTACCTTTGGAGACACCTGTAGAGCACCTTTATAATCACCCAGTTACATTATGACGTTTGGTAGCACACAAAGTGTTTCTCTGGTAAACGGGAGTTGCATAATCTCATAGTCACTGGAACATGTATAAGTCATGAAGAAAGCAGTAGCAACATACTAAACGATCGAGTGATAAGCTAATGGAATGGGTCATGTCAATCAGATCATTCACCTAATGATGTGATCCCGTTAATCAAATAACAACTATTTGTCCATGGTTAGGAAACATAACCATCTTTGGTTAACGAGCTAGTCAAGTAGAGGCATACTAGTGACACTCTATTTGTCTATGTATTCACACATGTATTATGCTTCCGGTTAATACAATTCTAGCATGAATAATAAACATTTATCATGATATAAGGAAATAAATAATAACTTTATTATTGCCTCTAGGGCATATTTCCTTGCCTCCCACTTGCACTAGAGTCAATAATCTATTTCACATCGCCATGTGATTTAACGACAATAGTTCACATCACCATGTGATTAACACCCATAGTTCACATCGATATGTGATCAACACCCAAAGGGTTTACTAGAGTCAGTAATCTAGTTCAGATCGCTATGTGATTAACACCCAAAGAGTACTAAGGTGTGATCATGTTTTGCTTGTGAGATAATTTTAGTCAACGGGTTTGTCACATTCAGATCCGTAAGTATTTTGCAATTTCTATGTCAACAATGCTCGCAAGGAGCTATTCTAGCTAATTGCTCCCACTTTTCAATATGTATCCGGATCGAGACTTAGAGTCATCCAGATCGGTGTCAAAACTTGCATCGATGTAACTCTTTCTGACCTAACCTTTTTCACCTCCATAATCGAGAAACATATCCTTATTCCACTAAGGATAATTTTGACCGCTGTCCATTGATCTACTCCTAGATCACTATTGCACTCCCTTGCCAAGCTTAGTGGTAGGGTATGCAATAGATCTGGTACACATCATGACATACTTTATAGAACCTATGGCTGATGCATAGGGAATGACTTTCATTCTCTTTCTATCTTCTGCCGTGGTCGGGTTTTGAGTCTTACTCAATCTCACACCTTGCAACACGTGCAAGAACTCTTTCTTTGACTGTTCCATTTTGAACTACTTTAAAATCTTGTCAAGGTATGTATTTGTTGAAAAACTTATCAAGCGTCTTGATCTATCTCTATAGATCTTGATGCTCAATATGTAAGCAGCTTCACCTAGGTCTTTCTTTGAAAAACTCCTTTCAAACACTCCTTTATGCTTTGCAGAATAATTCTACATTATTTCCGATCAACAATATGTCATTCACATATACTTATCGAAAATGTTGTAGTGCTCCTACTCACTTTCTTGTAAATACAAAGCTTCACCGCAAGTCTCAGATAAAACTATATGCTATGATCAACTTATCAAAGCGTGTATTCCAACTCGATATGCTTGCACCAGTCCATAGATGGATCATTGGAGCTTGCACATTTTGTTAGCATCTTTAGGATTGACAAAACCTTACGGTTGCATCATATGCAACTCTTCTTTAATAAATCCATTAAGGAATGCAGTTTTTGACATCCATTTGCCGATTTCATAAAATGTGGCAATTGCTAACATGATTCGGACAGACTTAAGCATCGTTACGAGTGAGAAAATCTCATCGTATTCAACACCTTGAACTTGTCAAAAACCTTTTGCAACAAGTCGAGCTTTGTAGATAGTAACACTACTATCAGTGTCCGTCTTCCTCTTGAAGATCCATTTATTTAACTTGACTTGCTGATCATTGAGCAGGTCAACCAAAGTCCACACTTTCTTCTTATATATGGATCCTATCTCAGATTTTATGGCCTCAAGCCATTTCGCGGAATCTGGGCTCATCATTGCTTCCTCATAGTTCGTAGGTTCATCATGGTCTAGTAACATGACTTCCAGACCATGATTACCGCATTCACTCAAAAGCGGATCTTACTCGGAAGACCCACGAGGTTTGGTAGCAACTTGATCTGAAGTTTTATGATCATCATCATTAACTTCCTCACTAATTGGTGGAGGAATCATCGGAACTGATTTACGTGATAAACTACTTTCCAATAAGGGAGAAGGTACAATTACCTCATCAAGTTCTACTTTCCTCCCACTCACTTCTTTCGAGAGAAACTCCTTCTCTAGAAAGGATCCGTTCTTGGCAATGAATGTCTTGCCTTTCGGATCTGTGATAGAAGGTGTACCCAACATTTTGGGTATCCTATGAAGACGCACCTTTCCGATTTGGGTTCAAGCTTATCATGTTGAAACTTTTTCACATAAGCATCGCAACCCAAACTTTAAGAAACGACAACTTTGGTTTCTTGCTAAACCATAGTTCATACGGTGTCGTCTCAACGGATTTATATGGTGCCCTTTTTAACGTGAATGCAGCTGTCTCTAATGTATAACCCCAAAACGATGGTGGTAAATCGGTAAGAGACATCATTGATTGCACCATATCTAATAAAGTACGGTTGTGACGTTTGGACACGCCATTACACTGTGGTGTTCCAGGTGGCGTGAGTAGTGAAACTATTTCACATTGTTTTAACTGAAGGCCAAACTCAGAATCTCAAATATTTTACCTCTGCGATCATATCGTAGAAACTTTTATTTTCTTGTTACGATGATTCTTCACTTCACTCTGAAATTCTTTGAACTTTTCAAATGTTTCAGACTTGTGTTTCATCAAGTAGATATACCCATATCTGCTCAAATCATCTGTGAAGGTCAGAAAATAATGATACATGTCGTGAGCTTTAACACTCATCGGACCGCATACATCAGTATGTATTATTTCCAATAAGTCATTTGCTCGCTTCATTGTTCCGGAGAACAGAGTCTTTAGTCATCTTGCCCATAAGGCATGGTTGCAAGCATCAAGTGATTCATAATCAAGTGATTCCAAAATCCTATCAGCATGGAGTTTCTTCATGCGCTTTACACCAATATGACCTAAACGGCAGTGCCACAAATGAGTTGCACTATCGTTATTAACTTTGCATCTTTTGGCATCAATATTATGAATATGTGTATCACTACGATCGAGATCCACCAAACTATTTTTATTGGGTGTATGACCATTGAAGGTTTTATTCATGTAAACTGAACAACAATTATTCTTTGACTTTAAATGAATAAATCAGACATAATAAACACGATCAAATCATATTTATGCTCAACGCAAACACCAAATAACATTTATTTAGGTTTAACACTAATCCCGAAAGTATAGGGAGTGTGCGATGATGATCATATCAATCCTGGAACTACTTCCAACACTCATCGTCACTTCCCCTTCAACTAGTTTCTGTTCATTCTGCAACTCCCATTTCGAGTTACTACTCTTAGCAATTGAACCAGTATCAAATACCGAGGGGTTGCTACGAACACTAGTAAAATACACATCAATAATCTGTATATCAAATATACCTTTGTTCACTTTGCCATCCTTCTTATCCGCCAAATACTTGGAGTAGTTCCGCCCAAAGGACCGACCAGTTCCATTGCAGCAAAAGCACTTAGTCTCAGGCTTAGGTCCAGACTTGGGCTTCTTCACTTGAGCAGCAACTTGCTTGACGTTCTTCTTGAAGTTCCCCTTCTTCCCTTTGCCCTTTTGCTTGAGACTAGTGGTCTTGTCAACCATCAACACTTGATGTTTTTCTTGATTTCTACCTTCGCCGATTTTAGCATCGCGAAGAGCTTGGGAATTGTTTTCGTCATCCCTTGCATACTATAGTTCATCACGAAGTTCTAGTAACTTAGTGATGGTGACTAGAGAATTCTGTCAATCACTATCTTATCTGGAAGATTAACTCCCACTTGATTCAAGCGATTGAAGTACCTGCACAATCTGAGCACATGCTCACTAGTTGAGCGATTCTCCTCCATCTTTTAGTCAGTAGAACTTGTTGTAGACTTCATATCTCTCAACTCGGTATTTGCTTGAAATATTAACTTCAATTCCTGGAACATCTCATATGGTCCATGACGCTCAAAACGCCTTTGAAGTCCCGATTCTAAGCCGTTAAGCATGGTGCACTAAACTATCAAGTAGTCATCATATTGAGCTAGCCAAACGCTCATAATGTCTCGCATCCGCTCCTGCAATAGGTCTACATCACCTAGCGGTGCATTAAGGACATAATTCTTCAGGCAGCAATGAGGATAAACCTCAGATCACGGATCCAATCCGCATCATTGCTACTAACATCTTTCAACACGCTTTCTCTAGGAACATATCAAAACAAACATAGGGAAGCAACAACGCGAGCTATTGATCTACAACATAATTTGCAAAATACTACCAGGACTAAGTTCATGATAAATTTAAAGTTCAATTAATCATATTAAAAAAGAACTCCCACTTAGACAGACATCTCTTCAGTCATCTAAGTGATCACGTGATCCAAATCAACTAAACCATAACCGATCATCACGTGAGATGGAGTAGTTTTCAATGGTGAACATCACTATGTTGATCATATCTACTATATGATTCACGCTCGACCTTTCGGTCTCCGTGTTCCGAGGCCATATCTGCATATGCTAGGCTCGTGAAGTTTAACCTGAGTATTCTGCGTGTGCAAAACTGGCTTGCACCCATTGTAGATGGACGTAGAGCTTATCACACCCGATCATCACGTGGTGTCTTGGCACTACGAACTTTGGCAACGGTGCATACTCAGGGAGAACACTTCTTGATAATTTTTAGTGAGAGATCATCTTAAAATGCTACCGTCAATCAAAGCAAGATAAGATGCATAAAGGATAAACATCACATGCAATCAATATAAGTGATATGATATGGCCATCATCATCTTGTGCTTGTGATCTCCATCTCCGAAGCACCATCATGATCACCATCGCCACCGGTAGCGACACCTTGATCTCAATCGTAGCATCGTTGTCGACTCGCCAACTATTGCTTCTACGACTATCGCTACCGCTTAGTGATAAAGTAAAGCAATTACATGGCGTTTGCATTTCATACAATAAAGCGACAACCATATGGCTCCTGCCAGTTGCCGATAACTTGGTTACAAAACATGATCATCTCATACAATAAAATATAGCATTACGTCTTAACCATATCATATCACAACATGCCGTGCAAAAACAAGTTAGACGTCCTCTACTTTGTTGTTGCAAGTTTTACGTGGCTGCTACGGGCTGAGCAAGAACCGTTTTTACCTACGCATCAAAACCACAACGATAGTTTGTCAAGTTGGTGCTGTTTTAACCTTCGCAAGGACCGGGCGTAGCCACACTCGGTTCAACTAAAGTGAGAGAGACAGACACCCGCCAGTCACCTTTAAGTAACGAGTGCTCGCAGCGGTGAAACCAGTCTCGCAGAATCAGACGCGTAATGTCGGTCCGGGCCGCTTCATCTCACAATACCGCCAACCAAAGTATGACATCCGGTAAGCAAGATGACTTGTATCGCCCACAACTCACTTGTGTTCTACTCGTGCATATAACATCAACGCATAAAACCTGGCTCGGATGCCACTGTTGGGGAACGTAGTAATTTCAAAAATTTCCACGCACACGCAAGATCATGGTGATGCATAGCAACGAGAGGGAGAGTGTGTCCACGCACTCGTGAGACCGAAAGCGGAAGCGTTATGATAACGCGGTTGATGTAGTCGCACGCCTTCACGATCCGACCGATCCAAGTACCGAACGCACGGCACCTCCGTGTTCTGCACATCGCTCAGCTCGATGACTATCCCGGACTCCGATCCAGCAGGGTGTCGGGATGAGTTCCATCAGCACGACGGCGTGGTGACGATGATGATGCTCTACCGGCGCAGGGCTTCGCCTAAACTCCACGACGATACGACCTAGGTGGAATATGGTGGAGGGGGGCACCGCACACGGCTAAGGAATGATCCGTAGATCAACTTGTGTGTCATGGGGTGCCCCCTGCCCCCGTATATAAAGGAGCAAGGGGGGAGGAGGCCGGCCCTAGGAGGGGCGCGCCAAGTGTGGAGTCCTACAAGGACTCCCTAGTCCTAGTAGGATTCGACCTCCCTTGTTGGAGTAGGAGAAGGGGAAAGAGGGGGAGAGGGAGAAGGAAAGGGGGGCTGCGCCCCTTGTCCAATTCGGACCGGAGGGGGGGCGCATGCCTCCTCCCTTTTGGCCTCTCTCCTCTATTCCTGCACGGCCCAATAAGGCCCATATACTCCGGCGAATTCCGTAACTCTCCGGTACTCGAAAAATACCAATCACTCGGAACCTTCCGAACTCCGAGTATAGTCGTCCAATATATCGATCTTTATGTCTCGACCATTTCGAGACACCTCGTCATGTCCCCGATCTCATCCGGGACTCCGAACTCCTTCGGTACATCAAAACTCATAAACTCATAATATAACTGTCGTCGTAACGTTAAGCGTGCGGACCCTACGGGTTCGAGAACTATGTAGACATGACCTAGAACTGTTTCCGGTCAATAACCAATAGCGGAACCTGGATGTTCATATTGGCTCCTACATATTCTACGAAGATCTTTATCGGTCAAACCGCATAACAACATACATTGTTCCCTTTGTCATCGGTATGTTACTTGCCCGAGATTCGATTGTCGGTATCCAATACCTAGTTCAATCTCGTTACCGGCAAGTCTCTTTGCTCGTTCTGTAATACATCGTCCCACAACTAACTCATTAGTTGCAATGCTTGCAAGGCTTTAAGTGATGTGTATTACCGAGAGGGCCCAGAGATACCTCTCCGACAATCGGAGTGACAAAACCTAATCTCGAAATATGCCAACCCAACATGTACCTTTGGAGACACCTGTAGAGCACCTTTATAATCACCCAGTTATGCTGTGACGTTTGGTAGCACACAAAGTGTTCCTCTGGTAAACGGGAGTTGCATAATCTCATAGTCACAGGAACATGTATAAGTCATGAAGAAAGCAGTAGCAACATACTAAACGACCGAGTGCTAAGCTAATGGAATGGGTCATGTCAATCAGATCATTCACCTAATGATGTGATCCCGTTAATCAAATAACAACTCTTTGTCCATGGTTAGGAAACATAACCATCTTTGATTAACGAGCTAGTCAAGTAGAGGCATACTAGTGACACTCTGTTTGTCTATGTATTCACACATGTATTATGTTTCCGGTTAATACAATTCTAGCATGAATAATAAACATTTATCATGATATAAGGAAATAAATAATAACTTTATTATTGCCTCTAGGGCATATTTCCTTCAAGGTCAGCACGCCGGTCTAAATCCTATGCACGCAGGGGTCTGGGCCCATCGCCATTGCACACCTGCATGTTGCGTACGCGGCCGGAAGCATACCTAGCCTAGCAGGCGTTCCAGTCCAATCCGGCGCGCTCCGCTCAGTCGCTGACGTCAAAAAGAGCTTCGGCTGATACCACGACGCCGGTTGCCCATATCTTGTCCCACGTGTTGGTTAGTGCGTATAAGGTCAACGACCCAACTCAGATCAAATACCAAGATCTCGTTAAGCGTGTTAATTGAAGTATCCGCGAACGCCGACCAGGCTGTGCCCACCTCTCTCCTAGGTGGTCTCTACACGCCCTATCGCTCCGCCACAAAGTATCGGTCGGGGTCGTGGGGAACCCAGGCCCACCTCTACCGGGATGGAGCCACCGCCTTCACCCCCATCTCCTAACAGTATCACAAGTAATGTAACAAGATAAAGTATATAGTATATGCCCGAGATCACCTCCTAAGTGATCACGGCCCAAAGAGTATAGCATGGCAGACGGACAAGAGTGTAGGGCCACCGATGGAACACTAGCATCCTATACTAAGCAAGAGGATAGCGGTGTAAGGGTAACAATCAGAGTAACAATGACAAGCTATGCAGCAGTAATTGGATTAACCGAAAGCAAGTAACATGCTACGATCTGATGCAAGCAGATAGAGAAGATAGGCGATATCTGGTGATCAAAGGGGGCTTGCTGGAAGCTCTGTATGTGAGGAGAAGGGTCGTCGGTGGCGTAGTCGTACTCGGTGGCATCGGCTGGTCTCGGGGTCTACCGGAGAAGAAGAGGGGGGGAAGAAACAAAGAACACTGAGCAAACAAAGCATCACAAAACTTAACGAGGCAATATGTCGTGCTAGGTATGCCCTAACGCGGTAGTAAGTGATACCGGCGAAGGGGGGAAACATCCGGGAAAGTATTCCCGGTGTTCCACGTTTTCGGACAGATGAACTGGAGGGGGAAAGTTGCGTCTTTGCTATGCTAGGGATGTGTGGCGGACGAACGGGCTGCGTATCCGGATTCGTCTCGTCGTTCTGAGCAACTTTCATGTAGAAAACATTTTCATCTGAGCTACAGTTTATTTTATATGATTTTCTAAAGTTTTAGAATTTATTTAATTAATTTAATCAACATTATCCAGAATAGTTTTTGATGACGTCAGCATGACGTCAGCAGTCAACAGAGGTGTTGACTGGTCAAACTAACGTGTGGGCCCAATGGGACCCACCTGTCATACACTGATAGGTTAATTAGAGTTTAGGTTAAACTAATTACTGTTTAAATAAACTAACAAGTTAATTAGATTAATTAAATAGGATTAGTTAATTAATTAAATTTATTATTATTATTATTATTTTTTCTTCTAAAACGTTCTGGGGCGTGGGCCCCGACTGTCAATGGGCGAAAGGCCATAACGGTTATTCTGAGGCACGGGATTCAAGGCTGGCGATGCGAAGCACCGACCCGACCCAGGAGAGGGTCGAGCGGTGCAGATGGGCGCCCGCACCGGGCACCGGATGCGGTAGCGACGAGGCCCGCCGGATAGTGCAGGGAAACGACGGACACGGCCTGCGACGGGAAGCTCTGCGACAGCGTTGGTCGGGGCGAGGTGGAGTGCGGAGCGGTGGCGTACTGTGAGGCGATGCTCGGGCGGAGGAGCACGGGGCGGCGGTGAGCCGCAGCAGCAGAGCGGCGGGGGGGGGGGGGAGGCGCGTGGCATGGATGCACCAGGGGAGCGCGGCGCACGCAGTCGGTAGCGGCGACCGTGGTGCAGGGGCCTGTCCGGGCGCGGACAGTGGCCAAGGTGTGCGGCGATAGGGCGGCAGTGGGCGCGGCCAGGGGCTCGGCCTACGGCGACGAAAGCAGGGGAGAAGGAAGGAAGCTCACGGCGGTGCGTAGGAACTAGGCAGCGAGTGACGAGGAGGAGGACGGGACGACGACGTGGTGACGTCCGGCGCGACGAGGCGGCGAGGTGCATCAGCGATGAGTGACGGGGCGCGTCGAGGATGGTGGGCGCAGCGCCTCGATCCAGATCCAGCGTGGGAGGGGGTTGAGGACAGAGCGGTCTGGCTGGGAGGCAGATCGATGAGGTGGTGGATGACCCGATGAACGATGGCGAGGGGCGACGAGGGCGACGATGTGGGCGGGATCGGGCGTTGGGGCCCCGATCCAGACTGGATCGAGAGAGAGAGGGGGGAGTGGGGATCGTGTGCGGGTTAGGGTTAGGTTTCGGTGGGAGGGCAGGGGCCAAAGTAAGCCAGTAGGTGGGCTGGCCTGGCTGGGCCGGTGTGCTGGTCGGCTGGGCCGTTTGGCCCAGTTGGCTAGGGGGGTGTCCTCTTTTCTATTTATTTTTTTCTTTTAAATTTTCTGTTTTCTTTTTAGTCTCTGCTCGGTATTTATTTGGCCAGCAAAAGAATTTAGTTGCATATGAAACCTGTCACACAATTTAGCTGCTGTTCCCTAAGTTAGAGATTATTTTGAAATGTTTAAAATTTGGTTTGAATGTAAATGGTCCACTTAAGTGTTGTTGGCCTATTTTAAAAATAGGTTAATGGCATTTTATTAACTCATTAATGTTGGTCCCTGCATGACAATTTAGTAGTGATTATTTGCAACCAAAATAACATTTTAGTTTTAATGTTTGAAGGATTTTGATGTTTGCCTTTAACTCAAATTTGAATTTGAATCATTTTGAACTAACGTGAGATTAACAACAGTAACCGTGATGACGTGGCATGATTAATAGGGAAATACTGTAGCTTAAATATCCGGGCGTGACAATTCTCCTCCACTACAAGAAATCTCGTCCCAGATTTAAGAGGGGAAGTGACGGGGAAGGGATTTGGTTATGAAATTCTAACGAGTCATCTCGGTCTTGGTTGCTCTTCTCGAAGAGGTGGATCCATTACGTGGGTGTCTTCATTTCTCTGCTTCGGTCATCATGACGATGTTGGCATCCTTCTTTGGGATCTCCATCGTACTTACGAATAGGAAAGGGGCAGCTTGACAACGATAGAACGCTACCAGGGGTAATCACCGGGGGTTATCCCACAAATGAACATATGAGTATCTCTTGAGTTGAACAAATAAAACATGTCGAGAGCAAAGTAATATGGTACAATAAGAAGTTTCAAACGGGTAGATAGTTGCTCGAAGTCTGAACCAGAGAGGAAAAGGGGTTCAGAGCAGCGAGAGTAAGTATTGCGTTTGATACCAGAATAGAGCACTAGGAAGGTGGCTCGTGAATTAAATACGAAGCCAAGCGTGAGGAATAACCATTAGAGACAGGGTTGTACAAGAGAGTCAGGTTTTGATCATGTGGAACTTTGGGTTATGGGCCCACCATGTGGGTTAAAAGCAGGAAGGCGCTTAACATTTGCACGGTCAAGATAGCAAGGTATGTCAGAGGATAGCCTATCAGTTATGTCGGCAACAATGTCGGTACCAAGGGTGAGGGACGAAGAGAACCATTTTCCTACTCATTGAACGAGGCGGACCATCGGTGGTTACCGGAATGTTGTAAACAATAGTAACAAGGTCTTATTGACACGGTTGTACACCAAGGTGTTTATATAAGCAGAAGAATATTACTGCTTAGATCATATGGATCACAAGGAAGGTTAAACAAATCAATGGAAATGAAAATATGATCATCAGATCATATAGAACAATGGAAAGGAAATGTGTTTGACACATATACCTGGGGTATACCCTTTCCAAGGACAAGCGGGGCATGATATCCATGACAGGATAGAAAGTAGAAAACCATTAAGGTAAGGGGAGAGAAATTTCATGACATTATCCATGCAACGGTGTTTGGATAATTGAGCAAGAAACATTTAGCATTGGGCTATAAAATGTTCTTGTTGAAAATCGGAGTACCACAGACATGCTTCAAGATAGCATTGACATGGTCTTCAAGCAAAGGTCAGACTTTGGATACACAAAGGATTCATCAGGAACAACATATAGAATAAGTCTTACAATTTCCTCATGGAAGAGTGTTTAACCTGGCTGAAAAGGAAAACTATAACAATAGAGCCTCCGGCCAGGTGTGCTAGGCATGACATCACCTTACCGGGTCTATATAGACCAATGTTATAACTCTTGGAAATATGTCCCAGCCATTTGACTGAGATTCAAATTTTATTGGAGTCAGGATAACTCAGATTAATGATTCCTGAGAAGGAAAGGTGCAATACAAATTGACGAGATGACATTGTAAAATTCTCGGGAAATGGACTATGGGAGCGAGTTCCAAAACACGAGTTCATCATTAAATCAAAGAGATGGTGAGGGGGTGGCTGATGGACTCAGCGACAATTCATCAAGATTTCCAAAAGATGGATTTCCACAAGTATGTGAACAAGGAGATAACATTTGTCAGATCAAATGATATAATTATGTAGGCTCGAGTAAATTATACACAATTAAGCATTGGTTGAAAGGTGCACCCGAAATATGTGCTTAGGTAGCATGACCGATGTTAGAATGGTGATTCGATAACCAATGGTCTAAGAATGAAATGTCGACCACTAATCTTCAAAGCAATAGGGTTGCTAGAAGGGCAGAATCCAAACAACACCGTTCACTTGTTGGTACCCCGATTGGAATCAACACGAGGACCAAGAAAGAATGGTGATGGTGAGAAGTATTTATATGTCAAGAATTCTTAAGAGGTGGTACAATTATCAGAACATCCTCGACATATAGATGGTAATATTTCAAGGTAGAACACAATATAAGCTAGATAGCAAGGAAATCAAGATACAACTAAAACCATGAACAAGTTTGTGTTGGGGGAAGGCAAGAATGTTGTCCATGATAACTTGTGACGCCCCCGATTCAATCGTACACTAATCATACACGCAAACGTGTACGATCAAGATCAGGGACTCACGGGAAGATATCACAACACAACTCTAAAAAAAAAATAATTCATAAAAGCATCAAAAAACAAGCCAGGGGCCTCGAGGGCTCGAATACAAGAGCTCGATCATAGACGAAGTCGTGGAAGCAACAATATCTGAGTACGACATAAGTTAAACAAGTTGCCATAAGATGGCTAGCACAAACCGGGATACAGATCGAAGAGGCGCAGGCCTCCTGCCTCGGGATCCTCCTAAACTACTCCTAGTCGCCGTTAGCGGCCCGCACGTAGTAGTAGGCACCTCCGTGTAGTAGAATTAAGTAAATGCGATAATGGCGTCTGCCCTGGGCTCCGGCATCTTGTTGCGACAACCAGGTAGAAGGGAAAGGAGGAAAAGAGGCAGAAAAGCAACCGTGAGTACTCATCCTAAGTACTCGCAAGCAAGGAGGTACACTACATATGCATGGGTATATGTGTAAAGGGCCATATCGGTGGACTGAACTGCAGAATGCCAGAATAAGAGGGGGATAGCTAATCCTGTCAAAGACTACGCTTGTGCCACCTCCATCTTGGCAAAGATGTAGAAGAGAGTAGATGGTAAGTTCACCAAGTAGCATCGCATAGCATAAACCTACCCGGCGATCCCCTCCTCGTCGCCCTGTTAGAGAGCAATCACCGGATTATATCTGGCACTTGGAAGGTTGTGTTTTATTAAGTATCCGGTTCTAGTTATCATAAGGTCAAGGTACAACCCCAAGTCGTCCTGTTACCGAAGATCACGACTATTCAAATAGATAAACTTCCCTCCAGGGGTGCACCACATTACCCGACACGCTCGATCCCTCTCGTCTCGCACACTTTCCTGGGTCATGTCCGCCTCGGAGATCAACACGCCGCAGCCCCACCTAAGCTCAACAGAGAGGTCAAGACGCGGTCTAAATCCTATGCTTAGGGTGCTGGGCCATCGCCCATTGCACACCTGCATGTTGCGTACGCGGCCGAAAGCAGACCTATCCTAGCAGGCGTTCCAGTCCAATCCGGCGCGCGCCGCTCAGTCGCTGACGTCAAAAATAGCTTCGGGTGATACCACGACGCCGGTTTCCCATATCTTGTCCCACATGGCGGTTAGTGCGTATAAGGTCAACGACCCAACTCAGATCAAATACCAAGATCTCGTTAAGCGTGTTAATTGAAGTATCCGCGAACGCCGACCAGGGTCAGGCCCACCTCTCTCCTAGGTGGTCTTAACCTGCCCTGTCGCTCCGCCACAAAGTATCAGTCGGGGGCCGTCGGGAACCCAGGCCCACCTCTACCGGGATTGAGCCACCTGCCCCTTCAGCCCCCATCTCCGAACAGTATCACAAGTAATGCACCAGTATAAAGTATATAATATATGCCCGAGATCACCTCCGGAAGTGATCACGGCCCAGTAGTATAGCATGGCACACGGACAAGAGTGTAGGGCCACTGATGGAACACTAGCATCCTATACTAAGCAGTAGGATAGCAGGTAAGGGTAACAACTGTAGCAACAATGACAAGCTATGCAGCAGAATTGGATTAACCGAAAGCAGTAACATGCTACAGTCTTCTAATGCAAGAAGTATAGAGAAGATAGGCGATATCTGGTGATCAAAGGGGGGGCTTGCCTGGAAGCTCTGTTGTACAGGGAGAAGGGTCGTCGGTGACGTAGTCGTACTCGGTGGCATCGGTATTTGGTCTCGGGGTCTCTAGGAGAAGAAGAGGGGGGAAGAAACAGTAAATACGGAGCAAACAAAGAATCACAAAACATAACGAGGCAATACGTGGTGCTAGGTATGCCCTAACGCGGTAGTAAGTGATACCGGCGAAGAGGGGAAACATCCGGGAAAGTATTCCTGGTGTTTCGCGTTTTCGGACAGATGACCTGGAGGGGGAAAGTTGCGTGTTTGCTATGCTAGGGATGTGTGGCGGACGAACAGGCTGCATATCCGGATTCGTCTCGTCGTTCTGAGCAACTTTCATGTAGAAAACATTTTCATCTGAGCTACAGTTTATTTTATATGATTTTCTAAAGTTTTAAATCATTTTTAGAATTTATTTTATTAATTTAATTCAACATTACCCAAAATAGTGTTCGCTGACGTCATCATGACTCCAGCATAACGTCAGCAGTCAACAGAGGTGTTGACTGGTCAAACTGACGTGTGGGCCCAGTGGGACCCACCTGTCATACACTGTTAGGTTCATTAGAGTTTAGGTTAAACTAATTACTGTTTAAATAAACTAACAGGTTAATTAGATTAATTAAATAGGATTAATTAACTTAATTAATTTAGTTCATTAATTAAATTTATTATTATTATTATTATTTATTATTATTTTTTCTTCTAAAACGTTCTGGGGCGTGGGCCCCGACTGTCAATGGGCCAAAGGACAGAATGGTTACGGGCACGGGGGATTCGGGCGCTGGGCGATGCGAGCACCCGACCCGACCCAGGAGAGGGTCGAGCGGTGCAGATGGGCGCGACACCGGGCACCGGATGCGGCAGCGACGAGGCCCGGCGGACAGTGCAGGGAAACGGCGGACACGGCCTGCGACGAGAAGCTCTGCGACAGCGTTGGTCGGGGCGAGGCGGAGTGCGGAGCGGTGGCGTGCTGCGAGGTGATGCTCGGGCGGAGGAGCGCGGGGCGCATGGCATGGACGCGCCAGGGGCGCGCAGCACATGCAGTCGGAAGCGGCAACCGCGGTGCAGGGGCGTGTGCGGGCGCGGACAGTGGCCAAAGTGTGCGGCGACAGGGCGGCAGTGGGCGCGGCCAGGGGCTCGGCCTACAACGACGAAAGCAGGGGAGAAGGGAGGAAGCTCACGGCGGTGCGTAGGGACTAGGCAGCGAGTGACGAGGAGGAGGATGGGGACGACGGCGTGGCGACGTCCGGCGCGACGAGGCGGCGAGGTGCAGCGGCGATGAGCGACGGGGCGCGTCGGGGACGGCAGGCGCTACGCCTCGATCCAGATCTAGCGAGGGAGGGGGTTGAGGACGGAGCGGTCCGGCTGGGAGGCGGATCGATGAGGTGGTGGACAATCCGGCGAACGGTGGCGAGGGGCGACGAGGGCGACGATGTGGGCGGGATCGGGCGTTGGGGCCTCGATCCAGACTGGATCGAGAGAGAGGGGGAGTGGGGATCGTGTGCGGGTTAGGGTTAGGTTTCGGTGGGAGGGCAGGGGCCAAAGTAAGCCAGTAGGTGGGCTGGCCTGGCTGGGCCGGTGTGCTGGTCGGCTGGGCCGTTTGGCCCAGTTGGCTAGGGGGTGTCCTCTTTTCTATTTATTTTTTTATTTTAACTTTTCTGTTTTCTCTTTAGTCTTCACTCGGTATTTATTTGGCCAGCAAAAGAATTTAGTTGCATATGAAACCTGTCACACAAATACTTGGTAATATTTTGCTGTTGTTCCCTAAGTTAGAGATTATTTTGAAATGTTTAAAATTTGGTTTGAATGTAAATGGTCCACTTAAGTGTTGTTGGTCTAATTTAAAAATAGGTTAATGGCATTTTATTAACTCATTTATGTTGGTCTCTGCATGACAATTTAGGAGTGACTATTTGCAACCAAAATAACATTTTAGTTTTAATGTTTGAAGGCTTTTGATGTTTGCCTTTAACTCAAATTTGAATTTGAATCATTTTGAACTAACATGAGATTAACAACAGTAACCGCGATGATGTGGCATGATTAATAGGGAATTACTGTAGCTTAAATATCCGGGCGTCACATCTCCAAAGTGAACTGTGGCATAGAACTGATGGACGAGTTGAACATCAAAGTCACAGTTGACTGACATGAGCTTGACAAGATCAAACTCTTCACAGAGAGCCAATGCCTCACCAAAATACTCCAAGTTGTTCCTCCAGTGGTCAAGATCGATGGTCCACTGCTTGGCATACCTGTTCTTGTTGTGCTCAAAGAGTTCATGAACAATCCGCACTTGCATCTCATTCCGGAACTGAACGGTGGTCCAACGAGGAGCAATGGGAACCTCATAAGGATTCTTCGAGCGGAAGGCTTCCCAATCCTTGGCTTTCCAATGGTGCAACGGCAATACCACATGTTGCTTTGCAGCGACAGACTTTTCACGGTGAGTGGGCTTGGTGGGAATCACAACCTCTTCTTCGTCATCAGACACAGCCGGGCGCAAGGTCCTTCGTGCCCTCTTCTTGGTCTTGGGAGGAGCAGAGCAAGAACTAGAGCCACCTGAACACACACACGAGGAGAACACAAGAAACCCAGCAAAGATGAGAGGGTTGCACACATAAACAGAGGAATAGATAGTTTGCACAAACATAGAGAACAGAACAGGGCCACATGGTGCAGATATCCCGGTTGTACCGGTTCTCCCACCGGTAGTACCGCTCCAGCAATTGTACCGCCGTAGAGGCGGTAGAACCGCTGAACAGTGGTACTTGATGAAGTCATGTACCTAGGGTAGGGTCATGGACCTGTCCAAGATACCCTCCCCAAGGACATCCTTAGAATAATCTGCCTTCCAAATGACTGGAGGATTCCACTCGATGCACTCAAAGACACTCGACCATGAAGACCCACTCGACCACCAGGAGTTCAAGAACCACTCGGTGTCCAAACGGTCTGTAATTAAGTAGTCTTTATCGTCATGATGACACTTTATGTAAGGCATTACCAAAGAACGCCGGCCTTAATGTACCTATAACCCTCCGCCACGTAAGTGGCTGGGGTCTGGCGCACTCTATATAAGCCACCCCCTCCCCAGGTAGACGGGTTCGCCCCCCTGTAATTCAGACGCATCGAATCCAGTCGACCGCCTCCGGGCTCCGAGACGTAGGGCTATTACTTCCTCCGAGAAGGGCCTGAACTCGTAAAACTCGTGCGTATACAACTACTCCATAGCTAGTATCTTTCCTCTCCATACCTACCCCCCATTCTACTGTCAGACTTAGAGCCACGACAGTTGGCGCCCACCTTGGGGCAGGTGTTCTAGCGATTTGTTGGAGAAGTTGGGATTCTTTCGATCTCCTACATCATGGTTTCAGGTGGAGTTTTGGTCGAGGGCCGCGAGATCCGTCTCGGTGCGCCACGCTCATCGCCGACGACTCCGCTTGGTTTCAGGAGGCTCCTCTCGACGCCGACGCTCCCCGTCCCATGGGGCAACGCACTTTCGCTGCGGCGTCTGGCGCCCTCCTCCTCAAACCGGCCGACCCAAGATGGGTCGGTTCTGTGCCGCCCTCACTCCTGGGCTTCCCACGGCGCAAGCGCCCGGTCCGGTCGAGGCTTCAGCGGTGGGTGAGGCATGCGGTGGCTCGCCATCGGCCACTTCCCAAGTTGCGGCAATCGAGCCCGATTTAATCTCTCTACGGCCTGTTTGATCTGGCCGATCTGGCTCCGCAGAGACTACATCCGAGTGCGATAGCAGCGATCCGACATCAGAGGTTCTGATGGTCGACGGACCATGCAGTCCTCCTGGATTCCCCTGCACCGACAGAGGCGACGGTGGAGGCGATCCAGCGCAAGCTCACGAAGAGTACCAACCCGAGCCCCTCACTTCGCTGTAGAGGGAGGAACTTCGCCGCCGAAACATGGATGCGCTTCACACTCCTATCGTTGGAGAAACCCCCGAGGCTCGTGCCTTGGAGGATGCGCAGCCATTAACCTGGCCGACCGCACTCGACCGAGAACCTCCGCCGAAGTTCTCGACGAGCGACGCGACCACGGGTTCCGTAATCCGCCGACGTCGCCTCTTCCCACAACCAACTCAGGTATATCGAACTCCGATTCAGAACTTAGTAGCTGCAGCCCGTATAGCAGAATCGATTCATCCTTCCCAGTCGGAGGCGCGTAGAGGTTTACAACAGATCAGAGATTTACTCCGGGTAGCAGGAGATCAAAATTCAGTCGTATCACAGTCACGGAACAGGATTCACAGCAGATCCGTCGCTGCGAATTCAGTCCAGTCAGCCCATAGTCCAAGATCGCCCCCGAGGCGTGAGGAACGTGGAGGCCGGCGTGATGATCAGTACCAGAACCGCGAGCCGTATGAGCACCGATTCGATCGCAATGATCGACGTCGAGTGCCCACCCCTCCCCCAAGGGGTGGATCGTACGCTCCTCGGCAACAAGATGATGACGCCAAAGACAAGTGTTGGGCGAAGGGTTCCAAATCGACCCGAGAGCCATGCTTTGATGTGAGATCCATTATCGTTCAAGGCTTGGTCGACAGGAATGAGCTCACCGAGAAGGCCATGACAGATGTTCCCTCCGGTGGCAGAGTTCATGTCTCAGGGCGAGTGTTTTAGCAGGGCCATCAGAGCCGCAGTGATTCCTCCCAACTTCAGGTTGGCGACTGGAGTCAGTAAGTTCACCGGTGAGTCTAAGCCTGACACTTGGCTTGAGGACTATCGAGTGGCTGTCCAGATTGACGGCGGCAACGATGAGGTAGCTATGAAGCATTTGGCCCTTATGTTGGAGGGTTCGGCCAGAGCATGGTTGAATCAGTTAGCACCCAGCAGTATTTACACTTGGGAAGATCTTGCCCGAGTGTTTGTCAGGACATTTGAAGGGACTTGCAAGCGACCAACAGGGTTGACAGAGCTGCAGTCGTGTGTGCAGAAGTCGAATGAAACTTTGAGAGATTACATCCAAAGATGGATTACCTTGTACCACACAGTTGAGAATGTGTCTGATCACCAGGCAGTCTGTGCTTTCAAGGAAGGTGTCAAGAACAGGGAGTTGAGTTTAAAATTTGGTCGGACAGGAGATATGACCCTGAGTCGGATGATGGAGATTGCCACCAAGCACGCTTAATGGTGAAGAAGAGGATCGGCTCCGGAGTGGTAAGTACAAGTCAGCCGCTAATGAAGCCGGGCGGAGGGAACTTCGGCCAAGCGAAGCATAAAGTCGAGCCACCGCCCCGGGAGGAGCCTTGGCTGTGACCCCAGGAAAGTTCAAGGGGAAACCCAAGGGTCCGTGGAACCCCAAGAAGGTGAAAGACCAAGATGGGAATGATGTGTTGGATTTGCCATGTCACATTCACACGAAGAAAGATGAAGAGGGTAAACTCATTTACCCGAAGCATACCACTGGACAGTGTCGGCTCTTGATTCAGCAGTTCCAAGGGAAGCAGCCCAAGGATAAGGAAAAGGAGTCGGACAAAGTTGAGGACAAGGAAGATAGTGATGGTGGATACCCCCAGGTAAATTCCACCCTGATGATTTTTGCTGACGTTGAAAGCAAAAGTCAATTGAAAGTTATCAACCGAGAAGTGAACATGGTCGCTCCGGTGACGCCCAATTATCACGAAATGGTCCTGCATCGCCATCACATTCGACCAGTCCGATCATCCGACACACATTGCCACCCCTGGGAGGCAAGCATTGGTGGTCGATCCAGTCGTCGAAGGCACTCGACTGACCAAAGTTTTGATGGATGGTGGCAGTGGCCTGAACATCTTGTATGTAGAGACATTGAAAGGAATGGGCATTCCGATGTCCAGACTCAGCACCAGTAACATGAGTTTCCACGGAGTCATTCCTGGAAAGAAGGCCGAGTCACTCGGTCAAATTGCTCTTGATGTGGTTTTTGGTGATTCGAAGAATTTCCGCAAAGAAAAGTTGACCTTTGAGGTCGTGGATTTCCAGAGTGCTTATCACGCTTATTCTCGGGAAGGCCGGCGATGCCCGCTTCATGGCTCGACCATGTTATGTGTACCTTAAACTGAAGATGCCCGGCCCCAAGGGTGTGATCATCACATCGCAATCGGAAGAAAGCGGAAGAGTGTTTCTAGAAAGGCTCTAAGATTGCTGATGCTCAGATGGCAGTGGTAGAATTGCAAGAATATCAGAAGACTGCAGACCCGAGTGATTTGTTGCGAGCCAAGAAGCCTGCTACGGAGTCGGTATTTCAGTCGTCCGGTGAGACGAAGCAAGTTCACATTCATCCGACTGATCCCAATGCTGCCCCGACTCACATCTCAACAACACTCGACTCCAAATAGGAAGAAGCGCTCATCCAGTTCCTCCGTGAGAACAGGGACATCTTTGCATGGAAGCTCACGACATGCCGGGTGTTCCTGTGGAACTGGCTGAGCATCGTCTGCGAGTCGACTCAAAAGTCAAACCTGTCAAAGAACATCTTCGACGGTCCGCCGTCCAGAAGAGAAAGGCCATAGGCGAGGAGGTGGCTCGGCTCTTAGTAGCAGAGTTTATCCGAGAAATTTACCACTCCGAGTGGCTCGCCAATGTTGTCATGGTCCCTAAGAAGGAAAATTCACTGGGCATGTGCATCGACTTCAAACATATCAATCGGGCCTGCCCGAAAGATCATTTTCCTCCCCCCCGCATTGACCAAATAGTCGACTCGACTGTGGGGTGTGAGCGGTTGTCTTTTTTAGACGCATATTCCGGGTACCATCAGATCCGTCTGTATGGACCCGACGAGATCAAAACAACTTTCATCACTCCAGTCGGGTGCTTCGTTATGTCACCATGCCATTCGCCTCAAGAATGCCGGAGCCACATTCATGAGGATGATTCAGATGTGTTTACTCACCAAATTAGTCGGAATGTGGAAGCATACATGGATGACATTGTGGTCAAGTCACGAAAGGTTCCGACCTGTTGATCGACCTTGCTGAAACATTTGCCAATCTCAGGAGGTATGATATCAAGCTTAATCCATCAATGTGCACATTCGGAGTTCCTGGCGGAAAGTTACTCGGTTTTCTCGTTTCCAAACGAGGAATCGACGCCAACCCAGAAAAAGTTGGCACTATACTCCAAATGAAACGCCCTGTGCGTGTGCACGATGTCCAGAAGCATACTGGATGCTTGGCCGCTTTAAGTCGGTTCATCACTCGCCTCGATGAAAAGGCATTGCCTGTTTACCGACTGATGAAGAAGTCAGACAAGTTCGAGTGGACTCCTGAAGCTGATACAGCGTTTGCAGAGCTCAAAGCTCTGCTCTCCACCCAGCCGGTGCTTGCTGCCCCAATCAGCAAGGAGCCGTTGCTGCTTTACATTGCAGCCACAGGACAAGTCGTCAAGACAAAGATTTACTTACTACGACCAGGAAGAGGAAGGAAATGCCTTCAAAGTTCAGCGCCCAACATATTATCTTTCTGAAGTGTTAACCACGTCAAAGCAAATATACCCTCATTATCAGAAGCTTGTGTATGGGATTTATATGACCGTGAAGAAGGTTGCTCATTACTTCTCTGATGATTCCATTACAGTCGTCAGCGACGCCCCATTATTAGAGATTCTCGCATACAGAGACGAATCGTCGAAAGTGGCGAAATGGGCGATTGAACTTCTTCCTCTTGATATCAAGTTTGAGGCAAAGAAAGCCATCAAGTCCCAAGCAATAGCAGATTTCATCGCCGAGTGGATTGAACAATAGTTACCGACTCAAGTTCACTCTGAGCACTGGACTATGTTCTTTGATGGTTCCAAGATGCTGAATGGTTCCGTGTCGGGTAGTATTGGTTTCCTCCCGAGGAGATAAGCTCGGATATGTGCTCCAGATTCACTTTGATTCTTCCAACAATGAAGCAGAATTTAAGCACTGTTGTATGGGTTGCGTATGGCCATTTCACTTGGCGTCTGGCCGCCTCATGGTCTATGGCGACTCAGATCTGGTGGTTAATCGTGATGAAGGAGTGGGACGTCAAGTCCAGCCATGACCGGCCAGCTCGTAATGCTGATGAGGAAGCTAGAGAAGAAGTTTGAGGGGTTAGAGCTCCATCACATACCCATCAAAAAATCAAGCTGGCGATGATTTGGCTAAAATAGGGTCCAAGAGGGAAGCCATTCCCAGTGATGTGTTTTGGAGCACATCCAAGACACCGTCGATTCAAGAGGATCCTTTCACTTGAAGAAGCTCCACAGCCAAAAAGTGCCACCGATCCGATCAAGTTGAGGTCCCAAAGGTGGTCGACTGATCATGGAAGTCGTGGTCATCACTCCCCGATCGACAAGACTGCATCGCGTATATCCCGAGGAAAGAGCTCCCGGAGAACTAAGAAGAGGCAAGACAGATCGTCCCGATCCAAGGCCTTTACCGTGATCAAGGGACAATTATTCGAGAAAGCGGATCGAGCCAGCCGAAGTGCATAACGCCGTAAGAAGGTTAGATAATTCTTGATGATATCCACTCGGGGACCTGTGGTCACCATGCGCCCTCTCGGACCATCGTGGCTAAAGCATACCGAAAGCGGATTTTACCGCCAAAGGCAAATGAAATGGCAAAGGAAATAGTCGACAAGTGTGAAGGATTTCAGTTCTACTCCAATATGTCACACAAACCCGCCAAAGATTGAAGACCATTCCCTCGTCTCGCCTTTCACTGTTTGGGGGTTGGATATGATTGGACCATCGAGAATCGGCAGGAGTGGTTTCACTCATTTGCTTGTTGCAATCGACAAATTCACGAAGTGGATCGAAGCTAAACCTATCAAGAACCTTGATGCGTGTAATCATTGCCGCTTTCATCAGAGAGTTGATATTCAGATATGGAGTTCCGCACAACATCATCACTGACAATGGGTCAAATTTCGATTCCGACAAGTTCAAAGCCTTTTGCGCCTCTCAGGGCACACGAATCGACTATGCTTCAGTCGCTCACCCCCAGTCGAATGGACAAGCAGAACGAACAAATGGTCTAATTCTCAAAGGACTGAAACCTCGACTGATGTGTGATGTCAAGCATGCAGCAGGAGCATGGGTTGACGAACTTCCGTCGGTTCTTTAGGGACTGAGGACCACTCCTAATCGGTTGACTGGGAGAACTCCATTCTTTATGGTCTATGGAGCTGAAGCAGTTCTGCCGAGTGACCTGCTTCACGATGCTCCCCGAGTCCAACTCTACTCTGAAGCTGAAGCGGAGCAAGCCCGTCAAGATGCAGTCGACCTCCTTGAAGAGGAGAGAGAGATGGCCCTGATCCGCTCGACCATCTATCAGCAGGACTTGCGTCGATTCCACGCCAGAAATGTGAAGAGCCGAGCCTTTCAAGAAGGAGATCCGTCCTCCGAGTGGATCAACAGAAACCACACAAGCTCGCTCCCACTTGGGAAGGTCCTTCATCGTCACCAGAGTTCTCCACAATGGATCTTACCATCTTTACAACGTCGAACGCCAGATCGATGAGCCTCAAGCATGGAATGCGGAGCTGCTCCGCCCCTTTTACACTTAAGAACTCACTCGGGTGAGATGTAATAAAAGTACCTCTGTAGTTTGTTTATCAAAGACAAGAATGTTATAATTTTCCCAGTGATTGTTATTACTTTTTGTTTACATAAGAAATTTCCCCCAGTGGGTGGCTTAGCTTGAACCTGTTTCGCCTAAGTTTGTAAAAAATCCTGCCGAGTGGAGAGCCAGCCTCCCACTCGGGGCTTAGCCGCGAATCCGCTTTCGCCTAAGTATCTGAAAAATCCTACCGAGTGAGGAGCCAGCCTCCCACTGGGGCTTAGTTGCAGTCCAAGACTACGCCTAAGTATTGAAAAATCCTACCGAGTGGAGAGCAAACCTCCCACTCGGGGCTTAGCTGCAGTCCAAGATTACCGCCTAAGTACGAAATCCATCCCGATCCGCAAGGACGACGAGGCGCAGGTCGACTGTTGCCTTCTCCTTCGGAGCTGCGCCACAAGTACAATGTGCGCTCCATCCCGATCCGCAAGGACGACGAGGTGCAGGTCGACTGTTGCCTTCTCCTTCGGAGCTGCTCCACAAGTACAACGTGCGCTCCATCCCGATCCGCAAGGACGACGAGGTGCAGGTTGACTGTTGCCTTCTCCTTCGAGTCGCGCCACAAGTACAACGCGGCGCTCCATCCCGATCCGAAGGACTGACGAGGTGCAGGTCGACTGTTGCCTTCTCCTTCGGAGCTGCGCCACAAGTACAACATGCACTCCATCCCGATCCGCAAGGACAACGAGGTACAGGTCGACTGCTTCCTTCTCCTGCGCCTGCAAGAGCAACAAAGTGTAGGTCGACTGGATCCACCTCAGAGCTGCATTTCAAACATTGAAGCATAATCCGAGTGAAGAGCAAAGTTCACTCGAAGGCAAACAAAAGCATATTTCGACGATAAGTAAAGTTCGGATAGCATCCTAAGGATGCAGAAGTTCCCAGGCCTCAAGCCCGTTAAAGTTTATCGGTTACAAAACCACTCGGCATTCCGAGGCAAATTTAAGTTAGAGCATAGAAGTTTTTTACTCCTCAGGCGGAGGACTGGAAGGAGCCACAAACTGGTCAAGGTCGATCCCATCAGCAATCCGGGTGGCAGCGGCGATGAAAGTCTCCATGAAAGATTGGAAATCATACTTCTTGGTATTGGCAACTTTGATGGACGCCAGCTTTTCCTCCCGCGCCTCCTTGCAGTGGACACGAACCGAGAGCGAGCAACATCAAGACCGCACCGCGTAAGACTTTTTCCATTCTTGCACTCGACTTGGAACCTCATTCACCGAGTCATTAAGAACTCGAGGTCATTCTCAAGCGCCCGGTGCGGCCAGAGTGTTGAGTCGATCCGCGTCACCGCAGCTTTTAGTCGAGCGAGATAGTCCAGCACACCAGCAGTGCGAGACTCCAGTCGGAGCACGTTCATAGCGGCTTCATTCTTCACGGGAGAGTTGATGGGGTCCAGGCTTGTCTCCACTCGACTGGTCTCCTCTTCGAAGTTCTGACAAAATTCTGCAAATACGACTCGAGTTCAAGCTAATGGTTCTATGATGAGTCGATGATGAAAAGTCAGTCGGATAAGAGGAATTACCTTCAAGCATGAGGAATAGCTTCTTGGCGAGCCCTCAGATAAGCCTCCAGATCATTCCTTTTCCCGCTTGATTCGCCCGACCTTGTCGATCAAAGGCAACTTTGTCGTTTTTCAGTCGGCTAACCTCCTTGTTGGCCGCGTCAAGAGCAGCCTTCAGTGTGGTATTCTCCTCTTCGAGTTTGCCGACCGAGACCAGTTTCTCTTCCGTGAGCTTTGTTTTCTCCAAAGCCGCCTTCTGTGCCTCTGCAAGGTCGTGGTCTTTCTTCTTCAGAGCCTCCTCCAGTTTGTCTGCAAAATAACAATAAGCCCAGAGTTGAGAATGGGTAGACAGACAGTCGTCAAGTTCTCACCAGCCATACCTTTTGCTTCATCTCTCGCCTTTTGCAAGTTCTCCTGAGCAAGCTTCAAGTCAAGGTTGAGCTAGATCTGTTTGTTCTCCAATTCAGTATGGCGGGCCACGAGCTCGCAAGATTTCTGCGACGAGTCAATCGACAAAACATCAAAGACAGGCCACTTCCGAGTGACTAAAGGAAAATCATAGCATTTCTAAGACTACAGTCGAATCAAAACATTCGACAGTAGTCTCGCGGACTACACCCAGTGGGTGCACTCAGCGTGCCCCACTGGTTTTACCAATTCGGTTCGACTCACCAACCGAAATAGGCAAAAAGGTTATGATCCTAAAACCATAGCCAAGCCTGTCAGCAATCGTGTAAAGAAAGCAGCCTTAGACTATAGTCGATCGCCGCCAGCCTCCACCATAGTCTCGGGACTACACCTGATGGGTGCACTCAGCGTGCCCCCACGGTTCCAAAGATCCATTCGACATGGCCCGACCTGCACCGAAAGTGAAGAAGTTCAAAGTATAAAGACTATAGTCGATCGCCCGATCCACCATAGTCTCGGGGACTACACCAGTGGGTGCACTCAGCGTGCCCCCACCAAGACAAAAATTCAATCGACACACCCACCCGGTGGGTGTACAGACACATATATGGAAATCTTCGTAAAGAAGAAATTTGGGTAGCATATCCTATGTAACAAACAACGACCAACTTACTTGGACATTGCTCTAAAGAGCTGAGCTTGCATCATAAGCCGCTGGCTGGCCTCCGGACCACCTTCACTTGCTCCATCATGATCCCCGCAGGCGTATGGCCTCCTTAGCAACACTCACTTGGTCTTCGGGATGTGGTGTGTGGCAAAAGGAAGGCGGGTCAGCAATGATCGGCGAAGGCCGGACACTCATCAGCGGTACATCAAAGGACACAGAAGCCCGAGTGGTGTCGCCTCCCTCGTGAACCAGCGTCTCAGGCAGTGATACAACTTGAGTAGCCTTGCCAGCAGGCACCTTTTTGTCCTTCCACTTCCTCAGCGGTGTTTCATCGTCGTCGTCAGGGAGATCAATGACATGAGGTGGAACTACAAGAAAGATTCAACGGTAAAAACAGAAATCCAATCGACCATAAAGCAAAACTGCAGAGATCATACCAAGGTTGGAGGTGGCGGCATCGTCCATTTCACGATCTTCGTGCTTAGCTGAGGTCTCGGAGGTGGCAGCACCTGCAGATTTCAGAAATCAGTTGATCAGTCAAACGAGTCGACCAAAAGTACACCCATGATAAACAGGAAAACACAAGTTCTGCTGATTACCCGGAAATGGTGGGAATGACCATCCTCGTCTTGGGCAAGGCCTTCGTTGGCTTTGATGACGTTGCTCGAGGTTGCTTTGGCGGTTTCTCAGTCGGCACTGGAGAAGTCGTCCGAGTGCGCTTCGTCGACCGCCCAACGGGCGCGATAGCCTTACCGTGCTCGACCGCTGGATCATGCGTCAGCTTGGATCGCCTTTCCGAGTGGGGAGGATCCACGTCTCCCTCCTCTTCCTCCTCTTCCTCCTCCTCTTCATCAGAGCTGTCGTTTTCCTCGGACTCCCATTCCTCCTGGCTTTTGCCTCCGCTTCCTTCTTCTTCTTCGACTTGTTCTTGCGCCCCGTTGGGCATCGAGTACATCTCAGTGGTGACCTAGAAGACAGAAAAACAAGACGAAAGTCAATCGGCCGATTCGCAGCGGAACAGAGCGAATGCAACATGATCACAGTCGGAGTAAGTGGTCATACCTTGTTTGGTTCGTAAGATTGGTCGAGTGGTGGGATCCTCCTAGCTCCACGAGGGTTATCCTTGTTCCCCGTGATGGCAGTCATCCACCTCTCCAATGTGGCGTCGTCAACCTCCTCTGGGTGAACCCGGGTGGTGTCCTCGGTACCAGAATACATCCACATCGGGTGGCCTCGGTATTGGAGCGGTTGAATGCCCCGTCGAAGGAAAACCTCCAGAAGATCCATGCCGGTCACTCCGTCGCGAATGAGCTGGACTACACGCTCCATCAACCTGGACCTTCTCCTCCGGAAGCACCTTCAGAGAGGACGGCTTGTTCACTCGACCCATGGAGAAGGGAGGGAGTCCAGTCGACTGCCCTGGCGTCGACTGGTCTTGGCAGTAGAACCAGGTCGACTGCCACCCTCTAACTGAATCGGGAAGAATCATGGCCGGAAAGGCACTTTTACCCCTCATCTGGACCCCAAGACCCCACACATCTGGATTACTTGGGTGCTTTCATCATTCGGACTAGCCTTTTTCACCGTCTGTGAGCGACAAGTGAATATGTGTTTGAAGAGGCCCCAGTGTGGCCGACAACCCAGGAAGTTTTCGCACAAAGACCCGAAAGCAGCGAGATAGGCAATGGAGTTGGGTGTGAAGTGATGAGTTGAGCTCCAAAAAAGTTCAGAAAACCCCGAAAGAAAAGATTCGGCGGTAGAGAAAATCCGCGATCAACATGGGTGGCTAAGAGGACATACTCACCCTCCTGAGGCTGCGGCTGCCAATCCGCCCCCGGAAGCCTTGCTGACCCATGGGGGATCAATCCCTCGTTGGCCAGGTTGTTGAGGTCTTTCTGGGTGATCGTCGAGTGGATCCAATCTCCCTGGACCCAACCTTGCGGCAGGCTGGACCGCGACGAGGATCCGCCCCGACTGGGCGCTCTCCCCTTCGCCTTCGCCATCGCCTTCTTCGCCAGCTCCAAGGCCGCCGTCTTCTCCTTCACCATTGTCGCCGGTGAAGCAGGAACGGAGCAGCAACGCTGAGCAGGTCACGGGCGCGGCAGATGAATCTGAGGACGGGGGAGGGGAAAATGAGGGTGCACTGTTCAAAAGACCCCCGCCCGGTGCCTTATATGAAGTCGCTTCCGAGTGGCTGACTGGTAGGCCCGGGCAATCCTGTCAAATCCTGCAAAAGTCGCGCGCGCGATACGTGGCGAAAAAGGCGGCGTGAAGATCGAGGCGTCTCCGCCTTATCCCATCCGAGTACCGCAACCTTCTCCGCTTCGCACGCTTCCCAAAATTCGGATCCCGCTAAATCCACTAACAGCAGAGCAACTCGTGAGACGGCAGATTTCCTCCGATCCGTCGCTCGGAGATCTTCAAGTCTATAATGTTCACTCGACAGATGTAAAGAATGGATCAAGGCGACTGAAAGAGAAGTTGACACCATCACTAAAAGGTCACTGATCCAGAGTAAGACACACTTGCAGCACGAAAAACAGGTCGGAAAGATTATCAACTCCTTCCTCACTCAAACCTCGATCCATCCGGGGCTAATGATGAAGTCATGTACCTAGGGTAGGGTCATGGAACTGTCCGAGATACCCTCCCAAAGGACATCCTTAGAATAAACTGCCTTCCAGTCGACCTGGGAGGATTCCACTCGACAGACTCAAAGACACTCGACCATGAAGACCCACTCGACCACCAGGAGTTCAAGAACCACTCGATGTCCAAACGGTCTGTAATTAAGTAGTCTTTATGGTCATGATGACACTTTATGTAAGGCGTTACAAGTAACGCCTGGCCTTAATGTACCTTTAACCCTCCACTACGTGGGCTCTTTGGGCCTGGTGCACTCTATATAAGCCACCCCCCTCCACGGTAGAAGGGTTCGCACTTCGTAATTCATACGCATATAATCCAAATGACCGCCACCGGGCTCCGAGACGTAGGGCTATTACTTCCTCCGAGAACGGCCTGAACTCGTAAAACTCGTGCGTATACAACTACTCCATAGCTAGTATCTTGCCTCTCCATACCTACCCCCCATTCTACTGTCAGACTTAGAACCACGACAGTACTACCAGTAGGGAATAGATCTAACCGCGAAATATGAATCGCACTAGCCATATTCTAATCTCGAAGAAGTGCAATCTAAGCAGGAGACAGAAATAGATTTCTTCCACCCAATAGTTTAAACAATAACGCGGAATGTCAAGTAATGCCCTAGAAGTAGGGAACAAACCCTAGAACGATGAACGAAGGACAAAGGGGCATCATCGGCATCCATGGGAAGAAATCGAGAAGGTGGAGGCCTCCTTGGAAAGGATCCACGGAGACCCCACGGATCCGAAGCGCGAGAAGCACTCCGGGGCAGAGGCAATGGCGACCGGTGGCTAGGGCACAAGATGGGAAGGGCTGGGAAGAAGGGAAAAAGAAATCCCCTCCAGCCCCGATGGGTATATATAGGCCCAAAGTCGCGCGGCGGTTGTACCGCTCAAGGAAGTGGTAGTACCGCTGCCTGGTACTAGCCAGTGGTAGCGGGCGGTACATCCGTCGCTAAGAGGCAGCGGTAGTACCGCCGTATCCAACCGGTAGTACCGGCCAGACGGGCGCCCTAGTGGTTGTGTGGTGGAACCGCTCAAGCACCGCTGGGAGACCGCCTGGGGCGGGACAACCCGAGTGCACCAGCGGTAGAACCGCCTGTGGCACCGGTTGTACCGCCCGGTCACCATCATCTAAGCCATGATCAAGTGTGTGCAATTGGACTAGATGGTTCAAGGAAAGGGAAGGCTTGGGATAGACACTACACTGGATTAAAGTGTGAGGATCTCCAAGAGCCTAAGAGGAAAACACGAAAGAAAACCACACTTGGAGATCCCAACACCTAGAGCCTACGAAAACAAACTAAGGCAAGGTCAAGAAGGACAAACACAAAACACAAACTCTTCCAAGGGGGGTCGGTGGCCGTAGCCACCTATGTATGAGTCAATTGGTATGGCACCGCGAAGAATTATCCTTGGGCCCATGACCAAAACTCATCTTTAAAGCACAAGTACCATCAACAATGGCTAATGTGAAAGAGTTGATCAATTTATGCATAATAGGGGAGGGAGAGTTCATTGAGAGAAAAACACTCCCCCTATGTCGATGCCTACATCTAAACAAGATAAAAAGTTGAGTATGGTGGGGTGTGCAAGGGTTCAAGCAACATTGCTCAAATCAATGATATTTAGCCCATGCCTTAACTCGCGAAATCTTGCTTCATCCAAGGGCTTCGTGAAAATATCTGCATGGTTATCATGAGTGTTGACGTAGTTGAGCTCGATTTCCCCTCGCCTAATGTGATCCTGGATTAAGTGATACCGAATCTCAATATGCTTCGTCTTGAAGTGTTGCACCGGGTTGAGAGAAATCTTGATGGCACTTTCATTGTCACACCAAAGAGGCACTTTGTCAAAAATGACACAGTAATCCTTTAAAGTTTGCCTCATCCATAGAAGTTGTGCACAACAACTTCCGGCCGCCACATACTCTGCTTCGGTGGACGAGAGAGACACACAACTTTGCTTCTTAGAAGACCAACTTACCAAAGAGCAACCAAGGAATTGGCACCCTCCGGAAGTGGACTTCCTATCCACTTTGTCTCCCGCCCAATCCGAGTCCGAATAACCTACAAGCTTGAGGTTTGCTCCTCTTGGGTACCATAAGCCAAAGTTTGGGGTATGAGTCAAATATCGAAAGATTCACTTGACCGCCACAAAGTGGCTTTCCTTAGGTGCGGCTTGAAACCGTGCACAAATTCCCACACTCAACATAGATATCCGGTCTAGATGCACAAAGGTAAAGGAAGGAGCCAATCATAGAGCGATATACCTTTTGATCCACCGCTTTACCATTGGGATCAATGTCAAGTTGGCACTTGGTGGGCATTGGAGTGGAAGTCGGCTTGACATCACCTAGCTTGAATCTCTTGAGCATGTCTTGAGTGTATTTGGCTTGGTTGATGAAGGTTCCTTCTCTTCTTTGATTCACTTTGAAACCGAGAAAGAACTTCAACTCTCCCATGGAAGACATCTTGAACTTTGAGGTCATGAGTGCGGCAAATTCCTCATTGAAAGCTTTGTTAGGGGAACCAAAGATAATATCATCAACATATAGTTGGCACACAAACAACTCCCTTTGACCTTCTTAGTAAAAAGAGTGGGGTCGATTAGCCCAACTTCAAATCCACGGTCTTTTAACAACTCGGTAAGGTGGTCATACCATGCACGTGGGGCTTGTTTAAGGCCATAGAGTGCCTTATCGAGTTGATACACATGATCGGGAAAGTAGGGATCCTCAAACCCAGGGGGTTGCTTGACATTTACCAACTCATTAATAGGACCATTGAGAAAAGCACTCTTCACATCCATTTGTTGCAACTTAAAGTTGTGATGAGAAGCATAAGCAATCAACAAACGAATGGTATCAAGGCGAGCAACGGGAGCAAAGGTTTCACCGTAGTCAATACCCTCGACTTGGGAGTAGCCTTGTGCCACCAATCTTGCCTTGTTGCGAACGATGGTCCCATGAGCATCTTGCTTGTTCTTGAATATCCACTTGGTTCCAATGAAATTGTGGTTCTCCGTTGGTCTTGGCACCAATCTCCACACCTTCACTACAAAAAAAAGACACATCCGTGACATTTTGGGCCGAACGAATTTTTTTTCTGTCAAACATATGACACTTCTATGACGATAATTGTGACAAAACCCGGTATCATCATAGATGTGGTGGGCTCCTACTTCTATGACAAAAATCATGATGAAAATGGGCTTTTTGTCCCGGCGGGCCGGAGACGCAGCTGCATGACATTCTTTGGGCCGTCCATGATGGAAAAACCATGGTAGAAGCGAGGGCGAGGAAAATTTGGCGAGTTCCGGTTATGGTGGGAGGTCGGGGTCGAAGCGATGCGCTGCTTTCGTGACACGCACGCTGCAGCGTGTGCGAGGCGTTGGCTCTAAATGAACCCGAAGCGAGGCATTGGGCTCTAATCGAACCCGAAAGCGACAGACCGCAGTTACGCAAGCATCGAGCCCGAGCGATCGATTGATGGCTGTTAATGGCGAACCCGATCGAGCGATTCTTCGCCATCGCCGCTAAGCTGAAGCCGATCGATGCTGCCTGCTGGGATGAGCAGTGAGCGTTGCGGGGGGTTGGATGAACAAAGGAGCGGTGGCGTTGCCTCTGGATGAACAGGACCCCGTGGTGTGGTGGAGGGCTGGATGAACAGTAGACAGTGGAGGGGTGCCCGTGGAGGGGTGGTTGAACAGGATCTTGTGGTGTGGAGGGCTGGATGAACAGTAGACGATGGAGGGGTGCCCGTGGAGGGGTGGTTGAACAGTAGCTGGTGGAGTAGCGCGCGGTAGAGGCTGGATGAACAGGAGCCCGTGGAGGCTGGAGGAGGTCGACGGTGGAAATGAACAGTATCCCGTGGAGTCCCGTTTTGCGGTACGCCACACCCCTCACGATGAACAGGACCCTCGTTTCGACCGTAGGAGGTCCGCTTGCCTGCTTTTGGCGGCACGCCACACCCTCCCGATGAACAGGACCCCTGCTTTCGACCGTAGGAGGTCCGTTTAAATCTGCTTTGGCGGCACGCCACACCCTACCGATCAACAGGACCCCTGCTTTCGACCGTAGGGAGGTCCGCTTTCCTCCGCTTTGCGGTATGCCACACCCTCCCGATCAACAGGACCCTGCTCCGAACGTAGGAGGTCCGTTTGCTCCGTTGTGCGGCACGCCAGCCTCGCTTTCCATTGCCTGTTCCGGCCCAAGCTCTCGATGAACATGACCACGCATTCCGTTCCGACCCAGCCGGGTTGGCTCCACGCGTGCCTGCTGCCTCCCGATGAACACGACGCATTTCGTTGCCTCCCCATGAACACGGGGCATTCCGTTGCCTCCCCATGAACACGACGACGACGCTGTTTCTCCGTTCCGACCCAGCCATGTGCACGAGCCCTGACCGTACGTATGCGCGAGTAGGCATTCGAGAACCTGCCCGTATGTACACATACATGGCCATATTTTCTTTCTTGCACTCGACCACCGTGACGACGCGTGTACATGCTATGCGCGGCGCCTCATTACTTACACATACTGGCGCCTCTACTACGACTATGCGCGCCTCTACATCCACCAGTATATATGTACGTACACGTTCGCGACCAAAATGACAACGCTACGTACGCTTCGACCAGGTGGGTCCCGACTGTCAGGCACTTCCTTGCCTGCGAAGATGTAGCTGGTGGGTCCCAGCAGTCAGGGGGCGAATCATTTTTTTGCCCAGACGCACTTACTTGCGTGCGAAGATGTAGCTGGTGGGTCCCAGCAGTCACGGGCAAACGTTTTTTTCGCGAAATACGGTGGCCCGTCCGGTGGGTCCCTGTTGTCAGGTGGAGGAATAATTATTTTGCACGTAATAAGGAGGCACTTCCTTGCTGCGGCCGTGGACCCAGCTGTCAGCCTCTTCACGTACAGTCCATGTCCAATGGAAGCCGTTCCTTGACCACGTTGACCACGCCGCGCCGAGAGCACTGTGGCGGTGGACAACAATGAGGCCTAGGAAGGGACGACGCGAGCCGGGACGATGCGACGGTGGATGCCCACGCTAGAGGAGTACGAGGGTTCACTAGTTCATTGTGGTGTGAGGCTGTCGCCGCCAGAATAACGAGGGTGTGGGTGAGTAGAGGATGGCACGCCAGCGGTCGGAGTAGTAGGGGGCGGTGAGGCCTCCGCCGCATCGCAGCCGGCCACGGGAGGCAGGAGCTCGAGGCACGACCGGCGCTAGTTCGGGCGGCTGGAGCAAGAAGACCAGAGGTTGAAGAAGCACTACGGCCGTTGGATGGACATCGTACGATCACTGGAACTAGAATCGTGCATATTGACTAAGTTGACAAAGCCCTCCGTCCCCATCAACTTAGTAGGCCCACAAGTCAGCTCGCCACTATACATCGGGTCCCGCTAACGGAGTATTTATTTTTTGTGCGTAATAAGGAGGCACTTCCTTGCGTGTGAAGATATAGCTGGTGGGTCCGAATACATCGTGGCGGTAACGTTTTTAAGTGAAATACAGAGGCCCTTTCGGTGGGTCCCAGGATGTCGTGGAGGAATCATTATTTTGCGGCGTAATAAGGAGGCAATTCCTTGCGTGCGTCCGTGGACCTGGTATCGGCCTCTCCACGCATGATCCACTTCAGATGCATGTCGGTCGTTGACCATGTTGACCAGGCCGCCACGAGAGCAAAGCAGGGCGGTGGACGACGGCAAGGCCTAGGAAGGAACGACACGGAGGCAGGAAGACTCGCAGCTTGTTTCCCACGTGGAGGGGAGTCTGATCGCACGAGGTTCTTGGTTCGTCTGCCGTCGCCGGAGAATAATAGCAGGTGTGGGTGAGTAGAGGGATGGCTAGGCCAGCGATGGGAGTACGGTGGGGCGGTGAGGCTGTGGCAAAGCAAGATAGCCGGCCAGCGGGGAGGAGGGAAGGCAAAGACCCGCCGGGCGCTTGTTTGAGCGACTGGAGCAGGAAGAGGAGAGATTGAAGAAACACGACGGCCGTTCGATGGACATCCAACAATCACTGCTTGTGCGTCAACCTTTTTTTAGGAAAGCCTCAAATCTATGGAAAACAGCATACAGTCCATCTGCCATTATTTCTAATAATTTACAGCCCATTTGCTAATTCTTAAGGTTTTTTTTGGAGCCCATATTCTTTTTATAAGCATTAAATCCCATATTGTGGCCACGGTTAAAAAATTATATGAAATTTTGCATATTTCAAAGGTCGGTCCGAACTGTTTTAATCGAAATTTTGACTCACATTCAAACTGATTTTAAAAATAAATGTATATCAATATAAAATCCAACAAATTTCCCACGCATAAAAATTAATGTAAATTAAAATCTTGAAAAGAGAAAAAGATATTTGAAACTAATTGCTGGTTTGATGTGTTTTAAAAATGTACAACCCGTTTCTCATTACTGATAGGCCATTTTCTCGGCCAGCCGAATGAAGCTCTCCTCGTCTTGAAAGATTTGCAGCCCAACATGCCTGACAAAGCGACTTACTTGGCAAATCACAAAAAAACTGGGCTGTGGCCGTGGACCCAGCTGTCAGCCTCTCCACGACAAAGATTTCTTCCGATGGAAGTCGGTCGTTGACCACATTGACCACGTCGCGCCGAGAGCACCAAGGTGGTGGACGACGGCGAGGCCTAGGAAGGGGACGACGTGGAGCCGGGGAAGACGCGGCAGTGGATGCCCACGCGGAGAGGAGTATGAGGGTTCACTGGTTTGGCTGCGGCGTGAGGCTGCCGTCGCCGCAGAATAACAGGGGGTGTGGGTGAGTAGAGGGATACCCTGGGCCAGCGGTGGGAGTAGTAGGGGGCGGTGAGGCCTCCGCGGCATCACAGCCGGCCACGAGAGGCAGGAGCACGCGGCACGACCGGCGCTGCTTTGGGCGGCTGGAGCAAGAAGACCAGAGGTTGAAGAAGCACTATGGCCGTTGGATGGACATCGTACGGTCACTGGAGCTAGAATCATTCATATTGACTAAGTTGACAAAGCCCTCCGTCCTCGTCAACTTAGTAGGCCCACAAGTCAGCCACCCACTATGGTGGGTCCCAGCTAGCAGGGGGTATTCATTTTTTGGTGCGTAATAAGGAGGCACTTCCTTGCGTGCGAAGATAAAGCTGGTGGGTCCGACCTGTCAGCGGGGGAAACATTTTTTTCGTGAAATACAGAAGCCCTTCCCACGTACAGTGCATGTACAGTGCGTAATAAGGAGGAACTTTCCTTGCGTGTGACCATGGACCTCGTGGGTCCCAGCCGCCAGGCTCTCGACGTACAGTCCTCTTTCATGACTCTCGTATGTTGACCACGCCGCGCCGAGTGCACCGAGGCGGTGGACGACGGCGAGGCCCCAGACTGGAATGACCCGGAGATGGGGAAGACGCGGCAGTTGAGTCGTAGACGGAGAGGAGTGGGAAACTTGACTGGTTCGGGTGCGGGGTGGGCCTACACTCGGCAGAGAATAACAGGAGGTGCGGAGTGGAGGGATGGCCTGGCCGTTGGCGGGGTAGTGTTTCGCTGAGGAGGGCAAAACAACGCCTTGGACGCCGAAAATTTGGAGCAAAGCAGTTCCGGCTGCTGGGGGAAGAAGACGAGAGATTGAAGAAGAATGCCAGCCGTTGGATGGAAATCCAACGCTTTCTTAGGCTTCGACCTACTGGCCCACATGTCAACCAATCCATTTGTTTTTTTAGTCCATTTGGTGGGCTGGGTGAAACAATGATGTAATATCTATGCAGCCCGTTTAAATCCCATTTGCATTTTTCTCGAAATCCGCGGACTTGTTGGGCTGGGTGAAAATATCATGTTGGGCTAGATGGAGAAATGTTATAAAAACATAAACACATGATTGCACGTCCGCAAAATCTTTGCAAGCTTATGTACGCAATCACTAGGAGTTAGCTTGCCAAGTTATATATAAACAATTATTATTATTTTGTAAGAACTTTCAACTTACGAAATAAAATATCATTTTAATTTGATGAGTTAATAGTACATGGGGTATTATTATTTCTAGGCCAGACGTGGGACAGTTGAGTTGGTTCTAGGGGAAGTAATCGGGAGAAAACTCAGTTTACATCGAAAAGAAAGTGGGAGAAAATTCAGAGACCTGCTTTGGGTCCACCCGAGGAGGGAATATGTTGGGAGGAAGGAGATTCAAAGCACGACAGCCGAGTGAACTAGTTTTTTTACGGACAAGTGAACTAGTTTACATACATAAGCAAATAGCCACTAAAAAAAGCAACCAGGTTATGGGTTCTTAAAAGAAATATTTCGGACAAAACAGATAATTACGACACATAGGCTAATGCATGAAACACTCAGATGATAAAGGTGCTTATAAACAGATAAGGTACAACATCTAGACCTTCCTGGCACGCTTGATCATGACGCTCATGCTGTCCGTGTACTGCTGGGCCACGGGAAGCAGACACACCCTCATGTCCAAGATCTGCCTGTACATGTCGTAGCATGCGTGTCGCCCTTGGCCGCGTAGGTTATGTAGGCTAGATTCAGAGGTACCTCCCACGTGTTGGTCGTCTTCTTTCATGTTGGCGTATCGGGGTCGATGATGATCTCAGCAAGGTCAACCACGGAGTCCTTCTCCTGCCTGGTCGGCGATGATCTTGTATTGCTTCCGGATGTCGACAAGCTTGTTGCACCAGATGGCCGAATCGTCGCGTTCTTCCTTCTCTCCACCGTAGCGAAGGTGCAGTCGGCGCTGCCGATGAAACTGCGAATGCTCCAGAACCTGGTGCAGCCATAGGACTGAGGCGAGGTAGAGCTTCACCGAGTCTGTATCGTTGGTGTACATCACATTCAACTTGGTGCAGCCATAGGACTGAACGGCGAACTGTCGGTGTACTAGAGTAGGGGTACCCTAGTATCCCGTACTCGTGCACGGACAGTTGCAGCACCCCGCGGCGGGGTTTGCCTGGTCACCGCCAAGATCCTCCGTGGCTCCTTTGGAGCCATTCAAGAACAAAGTATTTGACTAAGAAGACAAGGCCCCGGCAAGAGGAGCTTGCCGGGAAGGCCATTCAAGGCATGCAGAAGACAGGGCCCGGGAAGCCTCGGAGCGCGACAAGCCTCCGGACGCGACAAGGATTCGGCCGCGGCAAGGCGCTTGCCGCGGCAAGCAACCTCGCTCCATCTCCGCTCCAGCTCATCCAACAACGTGTCGCCATGGGACCATTCCATGCGGCAGCGTGTCAAGAGGTTGTGCAGCCAGCGGAGAGCAGCGATAAGCGGCGCCGACAAGCTTGCCATCGTGGCGAAGCGGTGGCGCACTGACGGTCTCATTGCCTTTGTTTGGGCGACAGACGGGCATTTATTGCTTTGTCCCTTGCCGTCGAGTTAGGTATTTTGCAATCGCATAATCGCTCGAGTAGGTGTACCAACCTCTGTTTTACATTTGTGCCCTCATCTATGTTGCCACCTGCCGGAGACCCTTGAGCATATAAAAGGAGGCCCATGCTAACGAAAAAAGGTTCAGATTCATTCGACTCACTCGAGACCAGATACGCTCACGCTAGGTTTTGTAGCTTGCATCGCTCCCTAGCAAGAAGAGAATACATCAAACAAGCAGCAGTAGGAGTTTTATCTCTCCGGAGAGCTCCGAAGCTGGGTAAACTGCTCGTGTGCCTCGCCTCGATCCACTCTTCGCGGCGATCTCCGCCCCCTCCGAACCACAAGGGCCTGGTCCGCCGCCCCATAGGTGTTCGTGGGTACGATCAGCCTCCCCGACATCTTTGGCGCGCCCGGTAGGGGGCGTCGAGGCCGTGTGAATCTGATCCGATGTTCACACGAGCAGCGTCCTCAACATCTTCCTCAACATGCCACCGAAGAAGAAGGCTTCGGCGGCAACAGAGCCGTCCGCGTCGTACCCACCCTCACCGCAGCAAACGGATGGTGGGGCAGACACCGGCGGAGGAACGGGCGCCGACGAAGGTGTTCGCGACGTTGCCAAGTCCAAGGACAAGGCCCCGCAAACCTCGGCATCCGCGCATCCCCCGCGCCCATCTCAGGAGACGCTGGGACCAACAACGCCATGGCGTTCACAATGCCATACGCTCGTTGGATCGAGACCCTCAAGACTAGCATGCGCGCCAACATGCGAGCACGAGTGAGATACGGTCGCTGGCGGGTGCTGCTCCTTCTAACATAGTTAGAAGTCCGAGCATATCTCGCTCCTCGCACCGTTCGCCAATGCCACCCGCTACTCCAGCAGAAGCTCTGGCGAGGGCTCAGCTGCTCCTCGACTACCCTCCAACGGTCGACAAGGTCGACGAGTGGAGGGCCACTATCCAGAGCCTCATCGGCTTTGCCAACGGCGACGCCCCGCGGCAACCAACGCCGCTATTGCAGCGGCAAGACGACAAGGCACGAGCCGGCGGCGACGAGACTGTCGGAGGTGCAACTACCATGCACTCTCCGCCCGGGCGAAGATCGCCGACTCACCGGATCCACCTCGACAGCGACTCCACGCGTCATCGGATCCGGGCTCGCCGCGATCAGCGCCAAGTTCTTCATGAGCGACAACAAGAGGACGCCGAACTCGCATCAGCGCGGAGAGAAGCGCTGACGTCGATCCGACAAGCGCGCTGGGCCTACTGTTGACATGTGCGTGCCGGAGGAGCCAGGCGACTTGCCGTACGCGGTAGGTTGCCCTGCGTTCACTCGCGAGCTGCGGCAAGTCCAGTGGCCCAGCCAGAAAAACTTCAAACCAGATGTGCCGGAGAAGAATGATGGCAGGACGCATCCGTCAGAGTTCCTCAGCATCTACACCATCGCGGTGCAAGCCGTGGGGGGACGGGACGACAAGATCCTCGCCAACTACTTCCCGCTCGTGCTCAAGCCCAACGTCAGATATTGGCTCATGCACTTGCCGGACAGCTCCATATCCTCTTGGGCAGATCTATGCCATCAGTTTGTTGGTGCCTTCACAGATGGCCACAAACCTCATGGCCAAGAGAGTGACCTTCATCTGCTCGCCCAGAAGGAAGGAGAGTCCCTGCGCAAGTTCATTCAGAGATTCAGCCGTGTGCACTACAACATCCCGGATGTCCACCGCCCGGTGATCAGCGCGTTTCATCGTAACGTCGCGAAACCGCAGGATGAGGAGGAGATGGCGATGTGCAAAGTCAAGGACGTTAGTGAGCTGTACGCCTTGGCCGACAAGTGTGCACGCTACCGAGGAAGGAGGAGACTCGAGGAGAGAATGCGAAGCAGGATCTCGACAAGGAGGAGGCCGCCCAGCAAAGAAGGGCCAGCGGCGAGGGCAACAGGAAGAAGAAAGGCGGAGAAGTGTTAGCTGTTGAGCAGTCCGGCAACGGAGGTGGCGACAAGAACGCCAAGGCTGGTGGCTCCGGCAAGGAGGTTGCAGCCGACGCCAACCACCGGTCTGTGGCGGCCGCCGACAAGGTGGACGGCTCCGCAAGCAAGCGATACTTCAAGATCCAACGCACCAAGGGCCCACGACCTCCGCTGCCAAGAAGGTCGAGCAGCTTGTCGGTCAATGCCAGAGGGCTGAGTACGAGCGGGCGCGACAAGGAGAAGGCCCAGGAAGGTGCTGGGGAGCAAGCAAGAAACGCCCCGGCCGGGAGGACGCCACAGCAAGGCCAAGCAGCGTAAGGAGATAGACCTCCCAGCGGCGCGACAAGGATGAAGATGATGACGACGCCGATGAGCAGGGAGTTTGAAAGCCACGGAGATCGCTTTGCGTTGGCGGAGGTGCTTCCTGCATACCTCCCACCGCCAACTCAAGCAATGGATGCGGGAGGTCAATGCGGCGGAACCATCCGTGGAGTCACGCAAGCCTCTGAAGTGGTCCAGCACGCCTATCGTCTTTGATATTGAGGACCACCCTGATCGCATAATTGCGGTCGGGTGCTTGACGATGTTGGTCTCACCAACCATCCGCAACCTCAAGGTCACCAAGATGCTAGTTGACGGCGAGGCCGGCTTGAATCTGATCTCCTCCGCGGTGCTCCAGAAGCTTCAAATCCCCGACAATGAAGCTCGAAGAGACTGGCACCTTCCAAGGAATCAATCCGGGAAGGAGCAAGCGAAAGGGAAGATTACGCTGTCGGTAACATTTGGCAGCGAGCTGAACTTTAGGATCGAGAGGGTCACATTCGACGTTGCCGATTTCCCATTGCCTTACAATGGGATACTTGGCCGCCCAAAGCACTCGCCAAGTTCATGGCGGCCTCTCACTACGCCTACAATTTACTCAAGATGCCAGGCCCGATAAGCGTCATCTCCGTCCATGGCGACAAGAAGGATGCCCTTATTTGTGCCGACAAGATCTACCAGGATGCAGCAGCCGCGACAGATTGCCAAACACTTGCCGCTGAAGCTCCCGGGGGGAAGAAGACAAAGTCCAAGTCCGGCAAGAGCTCTGATGCCCACTCCGGCAAGCGCACCTCTTTGGAGTGCTGCGCCACCGCCGAGGACACACCATCGAGCTCCACCGCAAGTGCAAGAAGAAGATGGTAGCTCCGCCAAAGACCAAGAAGGTGCCCGCCAAGGAGGACGCAGACCGGTGGTACCTTCACCATCAAGGTGCCTCTCTCGACCCTAAATAGGAAGGCGCGCTCGTTGCTTTCCTCAGGCGAATGTCGACGCGTGTTTGCATGGCAACTGGCCCGACATCCTGTGTTCCTGTGAAAGTGATTGAGCACCGCCGCCGCTTTGTCCTCATGCGCGCGCCCGTCAAGCAAAAAGTCGGGAAGCAAGCAAGGAGCGCCAAGAATTCATAGCGAAGAGATCAAGAAACTGGAAGCAGCAGACCTTGTCGAGGAGTGCCCCATCCTACGTGGCTAGCTAATCCTCAGTAGTCGCATAAGAAGCAAATGGAAAATGGAGACTTTGTATTGACTTCACGGATGTTAATAAAGCTTGTCCCAAAGATCCATTTCCCTTACGGCGCATCGACCAGATTGTTGACTCCACGGTGGATGTGATTTGCTTTCGCTTTCTTGATGCATACTCAGGATACCATCAGATCTTCATGGCTGAAGAAGATGAGGAGAAGACCGCATTCATTACACCATGTGGCACATATCGTTTTCATACGGATGCCTTTCGGTTTGAAGAATGCTTTGGTTCAACATTTGCAAGGGTAGTCCATGACGCTTTTGAGCCGCAAATGCACGAAATGTAGAAGCCTACATGGATGACATAGTGGTCAAAAGCAAGGACAAAGCAACTACGTTCAAGATTTGGACGAGACCTTTGCAAATCTGCAAGATCAACCTCAAGCTCAACCCCGAGAAGTGCGTGTTTGGAGTCCCTTCCGGCAAGCTTCACGGGTTCTTCGTGTCTCGGCGAGGATTGAAGCCAATCCCGACAAGATCAAGGCCATTGAGCAGATTGAAGCACCAAAGCGCGTCAAGGATGTACGAAGATTTGCGGTTGCGTAGCTGCTCTCAGCAGTTTATTTCTAGGTCTGCTTGAGCGCATACCGCCATTTTTCAAGATTTTGAAAAAGGCAGGTCCAACGAAATGGACTCCCGAAGCGGAGGCTGCGCTGCAGGACTTAAAGAGACACCTGTCCTCCACTCCAACACTTGTCGCACCTAAACCACAAGAGAAGTTGCTGCTATATATAGCGGCAACCAATCAAGTGGTTAGTGCTGCGTTAGTAGCGGAGCGGGAGGCGGATGACGAGCCAGCTACCACGGCAAACACATCCGGCGACAAGCAGGGGGCTTCGCCGACAAGCTCTGGTCCCGACAAGGACGAATCCGCGCAGACGCATGAACAGATGCAGAAAAGGATGGTGCAGCGCCCAGTTTACTTTGTCAGTTCCCTCCTGCAGGGGGCTAGGTCAAGGTACTATGGTGTGCAGAAATTGCTTTTCGGCCTCCTCATGGCCTCGAGAAAGCTGCGCCATTACTTCCAAGCACATGAGATCACACGATTGTCACTCGCTTTCCGCTCAAGAGGATACTGCAGAATCCAGAGGCAACATGCAGGATTTTCGAGTGGGCACTGGAACTGTCAAGCTTTGGTCTCAAGTTTGAAAGCACTTCAACTATCCAAAGCAGAGCATTGTCAGAATTCATAGCAGAATGGGCGTAACGCCAGATGAAGAGATTCCGGAGACGAGCATTCCCGTCAAGGAAGCAAGCAAAGAGTGGCTAATGTACTTTGATGGTGCCTTCTCGCTGCAGGCGCCCGGTGCGGCGTCTTGCTTATCGCACCCACCGGAGAGCACCTCAAGTACGTAGTCCAGATGCACTTTCCCAAGGAGCAAGCAACAAACAATACTGCCGAGTATGAAGGTTTGCTTGCCGGTCTCAGGATCGCAGTGGACCTTGGGATCAAAAAGCTTATTGTCAGGGGTGACTCGCAGCTTGTCGTCCGCCAAGTGAACAAAGATTATCAGAGTCCATTGATGGAAGCCTACGTTGATGAAGTGAGGAAGCTAGAAGAGCACTTTGACGGCCTGCAAATGGAACATGTTCCAAGAGCTCGAGAATGATATTGCCGACGGCTGTCAAAGTGCGCCGCACTTAAGTTGCTGTGGAACCAGGGATTTTCGTGCTCAAGCTGACTCAACCAACCGTAACACCGTCAACTCGGACAGAGCAAGAAGAGGAAGTTGCTCTCTGGTGACTACTTCCGGCAGAGCTTCGAAGCCGCCGCCGAAGGTCCCCAAGATCGACACCAACAGTGCTGAGGGGCAGTCTGCTCCGACAAGCCCCAGGGTTTGTTTCGTCGAAGCAAACGCTCCCGACAAGTTTTGCTCCGGCAAGCTTGCCAAGGAGCATCAAGCTCCGGCTGAGCCGCAGGTTCTTGCCGTAGAAGCTGATGTTCCCGCAGCAGCAGATGTGCCTTTAGTCCTCGTTGTCGAGCCGCAAGCTCCAGCATGGGCGCGGCCGATTGTCCTTTTCCTTCAGACAGGAGAAAGTCTCGAAGAGCAAGAAGAAGCGGAAAGAGTAGCCCGGCAGTCAAGTATGTACCAGTTTGTCGACTGATACTGCATGTAAGAAGACTCAACGGTGTGAAATTGAAGTGTATTCCGGGGAAGATGGGCCGAAGCTGTTGGCGAAGATACGGAGGCATATGTGGTCACCACATTGGCGCAAGAGCACTTGCCGCAAAGCTTTCCGACAAGGTTTCTTACGGCCGACAGCCCTCCAGGATGCAACTGCACAAGTAACCAAGTGTGAAGCGTGCGGTTCCATTCCAAACAGATACACCAGCCAGCTCAAGCTCTCCGTGACGATCCCTTTATCCCGGCCCTTTTCGGTCTGGGGCTCGACATCCTCGGCCCTTTCCCCGAGCCGTCGGGGCTTTGAGTACTTATGCGTCGCCATCGACAAGTTCACAAAGTGGCCGGAAGTGGAAGCGATGAGGAAGGTGACGGCACGATCAATCAAGTTCTTGGTCGATTGTTTGCTGTTTGGAATCCCTAACAGGATCATCACCGACAACGGCACACAATTCTGAGTCGCACCTTCATGCAAAGACGTCCAAGATCTTGGCGCCAAGGTCTGCTTTGCTTCCGTTGCTCACCCGAGAAGCAATGGTCAAGCGAGAAAAGGGCAAATCTTTGAAGTCTTTGCGGGCTCAAGACCAGAACTTTCGACAGGCTGCAGTGCGGAAGAAATCGGATCGAGGAGCTGCCGGTGGTTCTTTGGTCGATCAGACGACGCCAAATCGAGCCAACGCCGCATACACCTTTGCTCTAGTCTATGGAGCGGAGGCAGTTCTCCCCACGGAACTTCGTATACGGATCGCCTCGAGTGCTCTCTTATGATGAGCTTGAGCAAGAGCATTGCGACAAGATGACGCTGCTCCTTGAGGAGGATCGTCTTGAAGTCATTGCAGGCGAGCTGCTCGCTACCAGCAAGCTTTGTGTCGCTACCATAGCCGCAAAGTTAGTGCCAGAAGTCTCGAGGAAGGCGACCTTATTCTTCGGCGCGTTCAGTCCGCCAAGAATTCAAACAAGTTGACGCCGAAGTGGGAAGGCCCTTATCGGGTGAAACGAGTCACTAGGCCTGGCGATGTCCGCCTTTGAGACCGAAGATGGCATCCCGTGAGCAACTCCTGGAACATTGAGCATCTTCGTAAGTTTTACCCATAGGCGCGGTTGCGGAACCTGTTCAGCAACCACCTTTTGTACAAGTCTTGCCGCTGTTGCATGTAATCCTTTGTACAAAGCCGAGCGCAGACCCGATGCATCGATAAAGCCCATGTGTTGTGCACAACTTGTCAAATTCATGCTTTCATCATTTTATTGCATGTTTTGGCTAACACTTTGTGAAACAACCACACCCGTAAGCAAAATCGAGCATTGGGCTCCATAACTTTATTTTCTCTTCTTTCTCTTTTCTCAAAGAAAGGAAGGCTCCCTCGCGCACAAGTTAACCAGGGGGGAAGGAGAAGATAATACTATGGACCAGGCATCGCTCGAGGAAGTTTCGCCTTATCGGGAAGCAAAAGACAGAAAAGCTAAGTTGCCAAAGTTTGAGCAATCAATTTTTAAATTTTTAAGTTATCTTCCTCAAACGAGAGTACTTTGTATGGAAAACCTATGCGCAGAGGAACCAACTCGCAGGCTAGTCGCGCCCTTACTTTGTTTCGAGTCCGCTCAACAACTTAAGTGAGCTGCGGCTAGTCGCGACAAGGTTGCTTGTTTGAGGCTGACACTGCCACAGGCTCTTGACGTTCCGACTCGGCGCTTCAGCGGTGAAGGTGCCCGCACCGACAAGTCCCCCAAATGCGTAGGGCAGAAACGCACAAAGGAAGGAATCAAGTAGAGGAAATAACGTTGCATTGATCGCCTAAGATAGAGTATATTACAAAATAACTTGTCGCTGATCTAACAAAGTGTTCTAAACATGATCAGCAGCGACAAAGGAAGGATAAAATTGGCGGCCTAGTCTACGCGGTCGCCATCAATCCGCTTGATCTTGTTCACCTTGTCCACAATGGGTGCGACAAGGGCTTTGAGCTCCTCCATGTTGGCATCTGGCGGCAGGGATCTGAGGACACCGTTAAGGTTGAGGCCCGGATTGCGGAAGGCCACCTTTATCAACACCTTCTCGAGGGCTCCTGCACAGATCTGGCGTGATTCCTCGACCAGCTTTGGGACCTCTTCCGGAGTCGGCTGGAGACCCGTCACCACGCCTTTGAAGAATAAACTGAGTTTGGCGCTGGGTTGGAGATGCTCGTCGGAGGAGTATGCAAGGTCCGCCATCCCAGCTCCATCATTTCGTTGTGGATGTCGTGGCCGGTGTCCACAAGACCTTCACCCGATGCTCCACACTCTCCCTCAAGGCGCCTGGTGGAGACAACATTCGCTAGCAGCTCCTCCTTGGCCTTGATCGTCTCCAACAGGCCCACTTCCCGCTCTCTGGCGCCGTCCAACGTCTGCGTCAGAGTGGTCACTTCAGCTCAAGATCCGCTTTGGAATCTTTGGCGGCGTCGAGCTCCTTGCCCCTATCGGCGAGACGGCCCTGCAGCTCGCCAAGGGTGTAAGCGTCCTTCTCGCGCTCGTGCTTGAGCGCGGCAAGCTCCTCGCCACTCTTCTTGAGGCCGGCCTCCAGCTGTGCCACCTGCGCCTTCAACTCTTCCTTGGCGGCCTCGGCGGCTGCGGCAGCATCCTTTGCTTCCTTAAGCGCCCCGCCAAGTGACTCCTCGCGCGCGGCAAGGTCTTCTTCGTGGCTGTCCAGGTTGACCTTCCGCTGCGCCCGACTTGCTTTCTGTGCGGAGAGCTTCTCGGCAGCCAGCTGCTCCTCCTCACCGCGGCCTTCTCAAGGATGAAGGCCGTGCGCTCTTCTGCAAGTTGCCCCAGCGCTTACGCTACGTCGCGGAGAGTTTCTTGGTTGGCGTTAGGAGCTCTTATGCGCGCTTCTCCATGTCCGCTCCTGCCCTCGCGACAAGTGCTTCCGGGACTCCAACTTGGCTTGCCGGGCGATGAGAGCGATAGCATCTTCGTCTGCCACTGCTGCTTGGCCCACCAGCGTCAGCCCGGCCAGAGAGGCGAAGTAGCTCGCCGTCGAAGGTCTCTCCTTCGTTGGCGCCTGAGCTCGGCTCCGGGGAGTTTGATGAAGACACCCTCGCCCGGCCTTCAAGTAGGCGCTGTGGGCTCGAGCTCCTCGACGTCAGCTGGCGGGCGGGGAGTCATTTGTCGGTGTAGCGCCTGGCGCTCCTGCGGCCTCGGGGCCGTCGGTGATCGCCGCCCCTCGCCACCTGCGTCGGCAACCTCGGTGGCCTCTCCTCGCCGACAGGCTCGTCGGCGACGGCCTCTTCTTCCACAAAGAACGACCTCTTCTTCCACGACGGCGGCCTCGTCGGTGTTGCCTTGGCTTCCTCCTCGCCGGTAGCCTCGACCTCCATCGGCTCTGCGTCGAGACGAAGAAAGAGCGATCAAGCAAATGTTCAAAAGAGAAACAAAAGAAAACAAGCCCAAGGGAGATTTTCATGTAAGGAAATTACCTGCAACAGGATCCGCAGCCATGGCCTCGACCACTGGAGGGTCACTGGCGCTATCCCTTGCCGGAGTAGCCTCCCTTGCCGGAGTGGCCTCCCTTGTCGGAGGGCGCTCCCTTGCCGGAGAATCCTCCCTTAGCGGCGTAGTGGCAGCAGATGTGATTTCGGGCGGCTTCCGAGCCCTCCGATGAGGCTGCTCTGCTCCTACACAAGCAAACAATCGGTATCAACGAAGAAGGAGCACCCTGCACACCTAATAGTAAGGAGAAAACCGCACACTTACTTTGGGGGCTGTCTTTGGGGCTGCTCTGAGGAAGGGTTGCCGGTCCGGCAAGGGGATCTTAGACGCGTCCCCTGTTGCCACGGGAGAGTCGTCCGCAACGACGACCGTCGGGATCTTTGCCCTCTTCGACGCTCTCTAGGCCAGCGTCCTGAAAAGGAAAGAGTCCAGAACGAAGCAAATAATATTCAAGATGAAGCAATAAAATTGAAGAAATACAAGCACAATCTCAAAAGCTTACTCTTCATCTTCCTCCTCGGAGCTGAGCGCGGAGAAGTCAAACTTCGGCTCGCCTCCGGTGCGACGAGGCGGAGGAGTGGGCTCTCTTGGCCGCTTGGCGGAGGCGTCGGCGGTGGCCTAGGAAGATCCCGCCCCAGTTGTCGCAGCAGTGTGAGGCGCTCTCGCAGCAACATCGCTTGCTGCTGTGGGCCAGTCTGCCGCCCCGACTCGTCTCCGGCCTTGCGGAGACGCCTCTTCGGGGCTCCGCTGGCGGTAAGTCGCTGGGTGGTGGAGAAGAAGCGCCCTCGGCGGGTCCACTCGACTCGGCCTCGGGCTCGACAAGCTCGTCCTCGCCGGCGATCTCCCTTCGCTCGGCAAGGCTTGCCGCCGCAGCTGGCGTCCGCCTCTTCCACGGTGTACCCGAAGGCTCCGGCGGCAGCGGCTCTGCCGCCTCCTCCACCACAGTGGCACACGCGCCATCTCCTCGTCGGTGGTGTCGCGAGTGAGCCTTTACGCTCGTCGGAGCGGATCGGCACTTCTTCCAAGTCGTCGAAGAACTGCTGCACGACCTCGTCGGGGGCTCTGCCAGTTGGAGCGATCCCATGGGAATCGCTGGCGGCATCATGGCGCGGATGCGGCCGATCGGCCGAAGTTGTTGCACAATGGGACGACCCCTCGGCAACCTAAACTACTCAGGGTGATCGGGTCGTTCTTGAACAACTCTAGCAAAGATCGCATCCAGCTCCAAGACGGTGAAATTCGATTCAGGCCCGGTGCAACCTCATGATGTTCGCCGCATTTTGGAACTCCCAAGCAGGCCTCCTCCTCTCCGCAAGGGAAGCGTGCGGCGCGAAGGAAGTCTCGCCAACTGCGCCTTACGGTTAGTCCGGCAAGCTTCGAGGCGCAAAATCCGGTCCTGACTATCTTCAACCTAGCATCCTCCGGCTAAGTTACTCCAATCTTTGCCGCGCACTATTGGGGTTTGGCGCCGCAGCGATGAAGGCTGCGGGTTCTCCTCTACGACCTAACACCAATTGGCTCTCCACTCCTCCCACTTGTTGCGGAACTCCCCTTCCAGATAGGCTTCTTTCTTGCCAATCCTGGAGACCCAAGCTATCCCTCCGGCAAGTGGCTCTCCTCTCTCGACGCGGGGCACGAAGAAGTGGCGGAAGAGTGCCAGATTTGGGTGGATCCCGACAAAGTTTTCGCAAAGGTGTGCGAAAACTGCCATGGTCAAGACAGCGTTGGGGGTGAAATCAAGGAGGCGGAGGCCATATGTGTTCATGATATCGCAAAAGAACTCGGAAAAGGGCGGGCAAAGCCCGCAATAGAAAAAAGGGCAAAGAAGGGTACCCGGTTGGGGCCAAATCAGAAGCGGAGGCGGGAGTACCTTCGTGCGCGGATGCGACGCTGCCTCCGTCGACCAAAAGAGATAGAAGACATCCCACAGCTCCTTTGCCCCGAGCTGAGGAGAAGATGGCCCGCTCCTTGGCGCAGCGCCATGAGCTGCGCCTCGGCCGACTTGACGCCCTTCTCCTTGTCGGCTTTCGGAGCCATGGCGAGGGCGGCGGAGGAGGCCGACGGCGGAAAGTGCGCTTGTGGCGAAAGGGGGCGGGGCGCTGCTCTCTTTGCACTGGAGAAGAAGGGGGGAGCGGCGGTGGTTTTCTTGACAACACAGCAATGGCAGAGTGGACGACCTGCCCCTGTTTCCCCTGTTTATAAGGAGGGGAGGGGCGGACGCCCGCTTTTCTTAATAAAGAAACCCCCACGACCACGCCCACGATCTCTCGCACGACGCCACGTTCGGCGCGTGCCGTTAGTGGGGGTCGTGGTGGGTCCGGGGCGAGTTACGGCGTGATCGAGGCCGCGTGTGACCGTGCACTGTTTTGGGCCTGGCCCGACAGCGCTCGGCACCGTGTACGGCCCAGGCCCGGGGGCTCCTGTCGGTGTACTAGAGTAGGGGTACCCTAGTATCCCGTGCTCGTGCAGACGATTCTGAAAGACCAGCGGGGTTTGCTCGGTCACCGCCAAGATCCTCCGTGGCTCCTTTGGAGCCATTCAAGAACAAAGTATTTGACTAAGAAGACAAGGCCCCGACAAGAGGAGCTTGCTGGGAAGGCCATTCAAGGCATGCAGAAGACAGGGGCCCGGCAAGAGGAGCTTGCCGGGAAGGCTCGGAGCGCGACAAGCCTCCGGACGCGACAAGGACTCGGCCGCGGCAAGGCGCTTGCCGCGGCAAGCAACCTCTCTCCATCTCCGCTCCAGCTCATCCAACAACGTGTCGCCATGGGACCATTCCATGCGCGCGTGTCAAGAGGCTGTGCAGCCAGCGGAGAGCAGCGATAAGCGACGCTGACAAGCTTGCCATCGTGGCGAGCGGTGGCGCTTTGACGGTCTCTGTTACCTTTGTTTGGGCGACACAGACGGGCATTTATTGCTTTTGTCCCTTGCCGTCAGAGTTAGGTATTTTGCACTGTACACTGTTCGAGTAGGTGTACCAACCTCTGTTTTTACATTTGTGCCCTCATCTATGTTGCCACCTGTCGGAGACCCCTTGAGCATATAAAAGGAGGCCCATGCGCAACGTAGAAAAGGTTTGGATTCATTCGACTCACTCGAGACCAGATACGCTCACGCTAGGTTTTGTAGCCTGCATCGCTCCCTAGCAAGAAGAGAATACATCAAACAAGCAGCAATAGGAGTTTTATCTCTCCTGAGAGCTCCGGCCGGGTAACCGCCGTGTGCCTCGCCTCGATCCGCTCTTCGTGCGATCTCCGCCCCCTCCAAACCACAAGGGGCCTGGTCCGCCGGCCCCATAGGTGTTCGTGGGTACGATCAGCCCCCCCGACACGAACTCAAAGGGGAACTCCTTGCTGAAGTCCATATCCAGCAGGCTCACCCCCCAGATCGCCATTGGAGTCTCTTCGATTGAACGAGTGTGTAGGCGGTGGCAGCAGTTTGTTTTTTAGCTCTTGGGGAACTGGATTCAACAGTAAGTTGAGTGTGTACACGCGACAATAGTTACTACCCCTCCTTGTCCGCTACACGCCCGGCAGAAGATGCACCCTCAGCCACACGTCGGTTCACGAGCGGGTTTGTATTGGTACTGTAATAACAGGAGTTAGTGGTCACTTTACTTAAATTTAGTTAGCTTCAATAGAAATTTATACTTAAAACAAGCAATGCATTCGCTCGTTCTATCAGTGCCACAGGATCAACATACACAACAATTAGAATTATTATTCTCAGGACGCACACGATCATCACATTTGTCACACTTTCACAAAGATAATACTACCAAGTTTGAACTGTTTGCTATGGTTGTTGTCTTCTGCATCATCATGCCGTGTTTCCCAGCTTGCAAGATTCAGAACCAACAAATAAGATCCAAATAATAAGTACAACAAAGATGCCTACACATCTCATTGATTCCGAGCTTGCAAGATTCAGAACCAACAAATAAGATCCAAATAATAAGTACACCAAAGATGCCTACACATCTCATTGATTCCCAGCTTGCAAGATTCAGAACCAACAAATAAGATTCAAATAATAAGTACAACAAAGATGCCTACACATCTCACTGATTCTCAGCTTGCAAGATTTAGAAACAACCCATTAGAGCCTTTTGATAAAGTGGATATCAGGATTAAATCCATCTTGGCTAGCCATGTCATACAATCGAAGAACTTGGCGAATGCTCTTGACCATCACAACATCTATAGTTGAGTATTCCTGTTTGCACAACATGTTTGCGCAACACAAACAAGGAGACATGAGAGCATGATTTCGCTTTATTAGCAGCCTCCTTGAACTCAACCTCCAGCTCTACTTGGATGAGGTCTGCCTGGAGTTCCATGATTCAATTCATGCCCCTTTTTCTGCAGTACACCTGAAATGAAGCAAAGATTGCATCATTCAGCTAGCAAGAAGTACTTGCTCTTGTGAGCTGGCAGGTTCTTCTTTAGTAGTTGCACTAAAATTGAGGAACATTAAGGTTGGCTGTCCAGCTCATGTAAGGTGCAACTATAATTTTCTTATCCTTTTGTGCAGCTCCACTAAAATAAAGTGCCATTATGGTGACAGTGATGGCTCCATCTTGCAAAGGCTAATAAATGTTGCACGAGATTACCAGCAGAACTTGACGGAGATTTTGGAAACTCTAATCACCATTTTGTGTAGTTCCACCAAAATTGAGAGATGTTGCCCACGTGACATTTTAGTTGAACTGCACAAGACACTCATTCCAAAAAAAGTATATTGTGCAGCTCACCAAAAGGTCACAATAGCAACAAGGAGAAATGGATATCCCTATCTGCACAAAAAGATAGAAAGTAAACAGTTGCTGGTCAATAAGAATATACGAAACATATATAAAATGAAAAGAAGCATCTTAATTATGTTCATGGCAATCACGGAAGGACAGTAGAAATTTTAAAACGTAAGCAATGCTTCATGTTACCAGAAGCATTACGATCAACAATGAGATTCCTCAAATATGGGATTACTTTAATGGTGGCATTGCTTGTTTACTAGACACAGTAAATCAACAACAGCTAAAGAGTTGGATTAAGGGCATTGATGACCCACAAGTATAGGGGATCTATCGTAGTCCTTTCGATAAGTAAGAGTGTCGAACCCAACGAGGAGCAGAAGGAAATGATAAGCGGTTTTCAGCAAGGTATTCTCTGCAGAAATCTTGAAATAAGTGGTAATGAGATAGTTTTGTGATAAGATAAATTGTAAGGAGCAACAAGTAACAAGAGTAAATAAAGTGCAGCAAGGTGGCCCAATCCTTTTTGAAGCAAAGGACAAGCCTGGACAAACTCTTATAATACGAAAAGCGCTCCGAGGACACATGGGAATATCATCAAGCTAGTTTTCATCACGTTCATATGATTCGCGTCGGTACTTTGATAATTTGATATGTGGGTGGATCGGTGCTTGGGTGCTGTTCTTACTTGAACAAGCATCCCACTTATGATTAACCTCTATTGCAAGCATCCGCAACTACAACAAAAGTATTAAGGTAAACCTAACCATAGCATGAAACATATGGATCAAAATCAGCCCCTTACGAAGCAACGCATAAACTAGGGTTTAAGCTTCTGTCACTCTAGCAACCCATCATATACTTATTACTTCCCAATGCCTTCCTCTAGGCCCAAATAATGGTGAATTGTTATGTAGTCGACGTTCACATGACACCACTAGAGGCTAGACAACATACATCTCATCAAAATATCGAACGAATACCAAATTCACATGACTACTAATAGCAAGACTTCTCCCTTGTCCTCGGGAACAAACGTAACTACTCACAAAGCATATTCATGTTCATAATCAGAGGGGTAATAATATGCATAAATGATCTGAACATATGATCTTCCACCAAATAAACCAACTAGCATCAACTACAAGGAGTAATCAACACTACTAACAAACTACTAGCACCAATCCCGGACTTGGAGACAAGAATTGGATACAAGAGATGAACTAGGGTTTGGAGATGAGATGTTGCTGGTGAAGATGTTGATGGAGATTGCCCTCTCCCGATGAGAGGAGCGTTGGTGATGACGATGGTGATGATTTCCCCCTCCCGGAGGGAAGTGTCCCCAGCAGAACAGCTCTGCCGGAGCCCTAGATTGGTTCCGCCAAGGTTCCGCCTCGTGGCGGCGGAGTCTCGTCCCGAAAGGTTGCTTAATGTTTTTTCTCATTGAAAGACTTCATATAGGAGAAGATGGGCATCGGAGAGCCACCAGGGGGCCCATGAGGTAGGGGGCGCGCCCCCCACCCTCGTGAGCAGGGTGTGGGCCCCCTGGCCTTCATCTTTCGCGATGATTTTTCTTTATTTATTTTAAGATATTCCGTGGAGTTTCAGGACTTTTGGAGTTGCACAGAATAGGTATCCAATATTTGCTACTTTTCCAGCCTAGAATTCTAGCTGCCGGCATTCTCCCTCTTCATGTAAACCTTGTAAAAAGAGAGAATAGCCATAAGTATTGTGACATAACGTGAAATAACAACCCATAATGCGATAAATATCGATATAAAAGCATGATGCAAAATGGACGTATCAACTCCCCCAAGCTTAGTCCTCACTTGTGCTCAAGCGAAAAGCCGATAACAATAAATATGACCTCATGTTTAGAGGTAGAGGCGTCGATAAAAATAAAATACAGACATGAAGGCATCCTGATTATTCTCATAATAGCAACATATATAGATTTTGTCTTATGATTACTTATGTTCAAGTGATGATCTTTTCACAATGCAAAAGTATGAATTAGAAACCTTACTGGGCACCAACAAATTATAACCTCAGTCATTGAAGTAATTGCAATTTATCATAACATCGGAAAGAGTCTATGTTAGAGCTTAAAAGCAAGTCCACATACTCAACTATCACTTAGTCCTTCATAATTGCTAGCACTCACGCAATACTTGTGGTTACGGAGTTTTAATCGGACACAGAGAAAGATAGGGGCTTATAGTTTTGCCCCACAACCTCTTACCTCAAGGGTAATGTCAACAATAACAATTCATGCTCCCCTACATCCAATTAGATATATATATATATCATGTTCTTTCCAACATGCTGGGCTTGCCAAAGGATAAAATGAAAAAGGAAAGGTGAAGTTCACCGTGACTCTTGCATAAGGTAGAGGATAATAATAAAACATAGGCCCTTCGCAGAGGGAAGCAGAGGTTGCCATGCGCTTTTATGGTTGGATGCACAAAATCTTAATGCAAAAGAACATCACTTTATATTGCCCCTTGTATGTGGACCTTTATTATGCAGTCCGTCGCTTTTATTACTTCCACAACAAGTTTGTACAAAGCTTATTTTCTCTCGCACTAATAAGTCATGCATATTTAGAGAGCAATTTTATTGCTTGCACCGATGACAACTTACTTGAAGGATCTTACTCAATCCATAGGTAGATATGGTGGACTCTCATGGCTAAACTGGTTTAAGGGTATTTGGAAGCACAAGCAGTATCTCTACTTGGTGCTGAGAATTTGGCTAGCATGAGGGGGAAAGGCATGCTCAACATGTTAGAGGATCCATGACAACATACTTTATCTCAGATATAAGAAAACATAACTCATCACGTTGTCTTCCTTGTCCAACAACAACTCTTTAGCATGTTATATTTTAATGAGTGCTCCCAATCATAAAAGATGTCAATGATAATATATCTATATGTGAAACCTCTCTTTCCTTATTACCTCCTATTAATTGCAACGATGACCAAAGCTATATTTGCCAACTCCCAACAACTTTTAATCATCATACTCTTTCTATGTGAAGTCATTACTCTCAATAAGATCGATATGAACTCATTGTTTCTTTTTATTCTTTTTCTACTTTCTTTCTATTCTTTTATTCACCCAAGATCATGGCAAAATAATCAAGCCCTTAACTCAACACTAATCTTTATTATATATAGCTCACGGACTCGATTACATAGAGGGATCATAAAGCAAAACTTCAAAACTAGATCATGCCATGACTTTATTCTACTAAATCAAGATACTACTAATGGGATCGAACTAAGAAAAACGGTAAAGATAGGAGTTGTGATGGTGATACGATATCGGGGCACCTCCCCCAAGCTTGGCAGTTGCCAAGGGGAGTGCCCATACCCATGTGATTATATCTCCTTCTTGGTCGGTGAAGCTGGAGGTGTTGTTGATGATGCAGGCTTGTCGTCCACCGTCCATGGCATAGGATCACCATCATAGAAGGATGATCGAGTCTCCGGAATCCTCAAATCTGCAGCCAAACTCATCCTTTTGAATCTATATTCATACTCACAGTTTTGATTTTGCAGATCATAGATTTGGGCTTGGAGGTGCTCGATCTTCTCATGTAGCTTGAAGATGGCCTCCTCGGTGTTCTTGGCATCCGGCTCGTAGTTGTTGGTGAACTCCGCAAGCATCTTGTGGCTAGCATTGATTCCACGCTCCACCATCCCCTGACACTTGAAAATTGTTGCTCCATTGCTTCGAGCCTCGCCTCCACCCTTCCGGTTCCCTTTGGTCCCTCACATCGCGGATATGCAGCAACCCATCATGCATCTCAATGGTTTGAGGGTGTCGCAGCACCTCCGCGAGGTAAGGGTTGATCACCTTCTCGAAGAACTTGTCCTTGGAAGCACTTGGGGACGTCATGATGATCTAGATCTGTCAGAAAAACAGCTCGAAACAAGAACAGAGGATAATTGTGTGATACGAGAGTCAAAACCTCCGGGAGAATTTATAATGAATTTTTACCGACCAAAATACGTGTCGTGCAAGAAAACAGAGTCTGGAGGGCACACGAGGTGCTCACGAGGTAGGGGGCACGCCCAGGGGGGTAGGGCGCGCCCTCCACCCTCGTGAAGGCCTCGTGTCCTTCCCGGACTTCCACTTATTTTTCTATTTTTCTAAATACTCCAAAACGGAGAAATATTGCCTTAAAAATTGTTTTGGAGTCGGTTTACTTACCGTACCACATACCTATTCCTTTTCGGAGTCTGAAATGGTCTGGAGAGTGTCCCTTATGTATTCTTTCGGGGTTACGGTTTCAATAATATTGGTTTCGACATTTATGGGATTACCTGAGATATAATGTTTGATTCTTTGACTGTTTACCACCTTCGGATTTGTGCCTTCGAAGTTGTTGATTTTTATGGCACCGGAATGATAGACCTCCTCGATAACGTAGGGACCTTCACATTTAGAGAGAAGTTTCCCTGCAAAAAATCTTAAACGAGAGTTGTATAGCAATACATAATCACCTACATTAAACTCACGCTTTTGTATCCTTTTGTCATGCCATCTTTTAACTTTTTCTTTAAACAACTTGGCATTTTCATAAGCTTGGGTTCTCCATTCATCAAGTGAGCTAATATCAAATAACCTCTTCTCACCGGCAAGTTTGAAATCATAGTTGAGCTCTTTAATAGCCCAATATGCCTTATGTTCTAGTTCGAGAGGTAAATGACATGCTTTTCCATAAACCATTTTATACGGAGACATACCCATAGGATTCTTATATGCAGTTGTATAGGCCCATAATGCATCATCAAGTTTCTTGGACCAGTTCTTTCTAGACCTATTAACAGTCTTTTGCAAAATTAATTTGAGCTCTTTATTACTCAATTCTACTTGACCACTGGACTATGGGTGATAAGGAGATGCAATTCTATGATTAACGTCATATTTAACAAGCATTTTACGGAAAGCACCATGAATAAAATGTGAACCACCATCAGACATTAAATATCTAGGGACTCCAAACCTTGGAAAAATAACTTCCTTAAGCATTTTAATAGAAGTGTTATGATCAGCACTACTAGTTGGAATAGCTTCTACCCACTTAGTAACGTAATCAATAGCAACCAGAATATGTGTATATCCATTAGAGGCAGGAAAAGGTCCCATATAATCAAAGCCCCAAACATCAAATGGTTCAATAACAAGTGAATAATTCATAGGCATTTCTTGATGTCTACTAATATTACCAATTCTTTGACATTCATCACAAGACAAAACAAACTTACGGGCATCTTTGAAGAGAGTGGGCCAATAAAACCCGGATTGCAATACCTTATGTGCAGTTCTATCTCCAGCGTGGTGCCCTCCATAAGCTTCAAAGTGACACTTGTGTAGGATCTGTTCCTGTTCATGCTCAGGCACACAACGTGTAATAACACCATCTACTCCTTCTTTATAAAGATGTGGGTCATCCCAAAAGTAATGTCTCAAATCATAGAAGAACTTTTTGTTTTGTTGGTATGTGAAGCTAGGTGGTATAAATTTAGCAACAATATAATTAGCATAATCAGCATACCATGGAGTGCAATGAGAAGTGCTTATGACATTTAATTGTTCATCAGGAAAGCTATCATCAATAGGTAGTGGGTCATCAAGAACATTCTCTAACCTCGATAAGTTATCTGCAACGGGGTTCTCAGCTCCTTTTCTATCAACAATATGCAAATCAAATTCTTGCAGCAAGGGAACCCATCTAATAAGTCTAGGTTTAGCATCTTTCTTTTCCATAAGATATTTAATAGCAGCATGATCAGTGTGAATAGTTACTTTAGAATCAACAATATAGGGTCTGAATTTATCACAAGCAAACACAATCGCTAAAAGTTCCTTTTCGGTAGTAGCATAGTTTCTTTGAGCATTATCTAGAGTCTTACTAGCATAATGGATAACATTTAATTTCTTATCAACTCTTTGCCCTAGAACAGTTTCTGACAAAGATAATCACTAGCATCACACATAATTTCAAAGGGTAAATTCCAATCGGTGGCTGAACAACAAAAAAGAGACTAATGCTTTCTTAAGTATTTCAAATGCTTCTACACAATCATCATCAAAAACAAATGGTACATCTTTTTGTAATAAATTAGTCGAGGTCGAGAAATTTTTGAGAAGTCCTTAATGAACCTCCTATAAAATCCGGGCGTGACCAAGGAAACTTCTTATACCTTTGATGTCCTTGGGACATGGCATCTTTTCAATAGCATCAACCTTGGCTTTATCAACTTCAATACCTCTTTCAGAAACTTTGTGCCCCAAGACAATACCTTCATTAACCATAAAGTGGCACTCTTCCCAATTCAAGACAAGATTAGTTTCTTCACATCTCTCAAGAAACTTCGATCAAGATTGCTCAAGCAATCATCAAAAGAGGATCCATAGACGGAAAAGTCGTCCATGAAAACCTCACAAATCTTTTCACAAAAATCAGAGAATATAGCCATCATGCATCTTTGAAAGGTAGCAGGTGCATTACATAAACCAAAAGGCATACGTCTATAAGCAAAAGTACCAAATAGTCATGTAAAAGTAGTCTTTGATTGATCTTTAGCCGACACAGGTATTTGAGAGAAACCAGAATAACCTTCTAGAAAGCAATAATGTGTATGTTTGCATAATCTTTCTAGCATTTGATCAACAAAAGGTAAGGGGTAATGATATGTAACATCCCGAAATTCTAAATTTTGGAATGTTATAAACAAATAGATAGATTTGATTGATGGTTTGATTGATTGACTGAAAGTGAGTGAGTTCGAAACTTTTTGAAAGTTAAATGAGAGGTAATAAAAGGACTTTCCCAAAACTTTCATTTTGCTTTTATGATCTTCGGGAATTCAAATTCTTTTCATCACAAAACCTGTGAGAGAAGATGACATGACTTCTTCCATTTATTTAAATGACAAGGGGTGTTGAAAATATTTGAATTTCATTTGGAAAATATTTCCAATTCTGAAACTTTACGCAACTCAATGATTTTCACGAGCAAAGATAAAATGACTTCTTCAAATTATATGAAATATGAGTTGGGAGTTTCAAAGAATTAAATTCAAAGTTATTTTGAATTTAATTTCAATTTGGAGTTATTTGAGTTTTATTCAAATTATTTTTTCTTCAAAAATAAAATATATGGAAAATAGGGTAACATGATTCCCTACATCAGAAAAATGGAGAGAAATAAATTTGAATTAATTTTGGTATTTTTAAAAATGATTTTGTTGGATTTTATTGGACCAGAAGCACTCTTTGCTTTATTTGAATTTGTGTGTATTTTGTTTGAATCTAGAATAATGTTCATCTTATAGGAAATATTTTTCTACAAATTTTGATATATTATATGCCTATGTTGTATTTTTATTTATTTGGTATTATTTTTATTTTTAGTGTCTTAAAAAAACTCTCCCTCTCCGGACCGAACTGGGCCGAAAGCCCAGCCGGGCCGTCAGCGCCGCCGCCTCCTCCTCCCGTGCGCGACCCGGACTCGCCGGAGTCCGAGCGCCGCCCGCCTCCGGCTGCCCCCTTCTCCAAGCCGCCGGACGCCACCTCGCCTTTGTAAGGCCGGCCACGATGCCCCGGGACGCCCCCTCCTTTCCCCGCATCTCGCCGCCATCGCATTGCCGGGCGAGATCCACTCGCCGCAGCCGTCGCCCACGACCCCGACGACCGCTGCCGACACCACCACCGCATCCGCCGTCTCGCGCCGCCCCTCCCCGACGTCTTCGCCGTCCTCTACGACCGCCGGAGCCGCCGCCTCATCTCACCGGAGTTCGCGCCACCCTTGCCGGAGTTAACCACCGCCGCCGCCGGTTTAATCTACCGAACCGGTATAAACCTCCCCGGTCCGGTTTATTTTTCTTCCTCCGGTTTTTCTTTTAAAATCGGTTATATATATATATATATATATATATATATATATATATATATATATATTTATATATATATTAGTTAGATTAATTAGTGGACGTTCGTCCGATTAGTATTCGGTAGCTTAACGATTCCGCTACGTAGGGTTTCTGCAATAACGTTAGATTCGATATTTTTTTCTTTTTTATTTTTAGCTTTCCGCCAGGGACCCGTTTGTGAATATTTTCTTCATAGAATAGTCCCTAATCTTCAAACCCTCATAACTTTTTACTCGTTTATCCAAATCCAACAAAACCAACGCCCACTTCTTCGTTATTTATCCTCTATCCACTAATCCAACTCAAACATGTTTTTGAAAGTTTAAAATTTGAATTAGATCAGATTTGAATTCAAACTTTGTTTGATCATAACTTGAGTTTCATAACTCCGATTTAGTTGATTCTTTTTGCAAATCGAAGCTCTTGACCTAAAATTTCTGATAGGGCCAAATTCATATAGTTTTGGTACTGTTAGAAATTGTTTTATGTTGCAAGAGTTATTTGCTTGGTTTTGATGTTTTACTTAATCGCTTTTCTTCGTTCTTTCCGATCTTTTGAGTGATTGCTTATGTGTGGTTACTATTGCTTGCTTACGATAGATCGAATTTGAGTGTGATGAGTAGATCTATCAAGAGTTTTGAGTGCGAATCATCTTCATCAACTTTGCAGGCAAGTAACACTTGATCATATCTCTTCATACCCAGCTTTTTATGCATTAGCTCAACCTCCAACATTGCATGATTAGGATGGCATTAATTTGTGGGTTGGGAAGTAGATGAAGAGGTAGGAACCTATTGCCTGTTACTTTCAAACCCTTGGGAGTTACTTCTACGTTATGCTTATATTGCCATGCTATGCTCAGACGTGGTTTGGGTTTGAGAGATATTCACGACAGATTTGAGATTATTAATTAATGGTTTACTTTAAGGTGGCAACTTAAATACACATCCTGGGTGGATTGAGGCACCGGGGAACCCAAAGTGTTGTCTGCTTTTATTTTGGAAATCCCGGGTACCCGTGTGATCTTCCTATGGACCGCCACCCAGGCTCAAAGGGAACTGAGATTATTCATGCTAGAAACTTCTGTGTGCAGCCACAAGCTATTATGAGCTCTAGCATAGTTGAGTAAGTTACGTGAAGCTCTTGAAGAGGTAGATCAGCACGTAGTGGGTTTTATAGGTTTGGTATGATCTATCCAGAGTAGAGAGTTAATGTTTTTGAAAGACTGTGTCTCGATCATCCGTTTCTCAAACACCATGCAGTGCGAGAAATCAACGGAGGCGATCGAGTCTTGTGGGGAAAAGTGTGCAAACCTCTGCAGAGTGTACAATCTAATCATGGTTAGCCGTGTCCCCGGTTATGGACAATTCTGAGTATCTAGTACTTGAGTATTCACATGTATCTCATCACTCTAAATTAATATTGCTAGGTTGTTAATTACTTTAATTGGGATTGTGTTGGGGTTATACCTTCTCAATGATGTTTCAACCACCATGATAGTTAAATTAAAATTTATTCCTTTGATGTAGGAAAAAATTGGCTTTTTCGCAAAAACTGTAACCATAGAGCTTTCCACCAGCCATATATGCATGTAGTATAGCTTATTCTTTCATTACTCTCTATGTGTTACATTGCCAGCATATTCCATGTGCTGACCCGTTTTCGGGCTGCAACTTTCATGTTGCAGACTTTTCGAACGCATTTAGTAAGTGATACGTTAGGGTTACGATTTCCTATACTCAACTTTGCCGTTGGTGTTGATGGGAATCCACAACCTTGTTGCTTCCGCTATATTTTTGTATTGAGGTAATAATATTTACGTTACCTTATACATGTGATTTACCTATGTTATAAATCCTTCGAGTACTGTGTGTGTCAGCATACCGATCCAGGGATGACACTAAGCACGTAGACTTGATCCATTCGGTCGGGTCGCTACAAGATGGTATCGAGCACATGTTGATCAGAGGAAGTGACCCTAGAAGCTGGCAAGCCCATAGGAAAGATTTTCTCTACAACTTATTTTTTCAAAAGATCTTTACCTCTCTTCTGAGCTTATTCAAATATTCCTTTTAGAGAGACCATACTTTTTTTTCCTTTTGACCACTTGAAGATTCGACTGATGAGACCACTCCAAGGAGATAAGATATCGGACAACTAAGACCATTTGGAATGAAGAGGATTTTACCGTGTAAATGGAAACTACAACTGTTGAAGACTCAAGACTAGGAGATTTTGAAGGCTCGAAGAATTCCAGATTTGTATGACCTAGGAAGGCTACCTTTATGGAACCCGGCAGACTATGGAAGCTGTCAATACCCGATATCAAGGTGTATCGGAGAAAGATCGGAGCATGGAGAGTTAGTAACTCAAAGTTTTGTCAGGAGAACCCTAAGGCAGGAGATATCAATTATGGAATGATAGCTCATGGAAATGACAAGAGCAGAAACACTCTATCCATGATGTTATCGCCCGCTTATGCCATTGTCACCATGCGGAGTTAAGTATGCAGATACATGGATGGATAGATGGTAGAAGGCTGATAGAGCATCTGTCAGCAAAAGATGCAGTTTTGAATCTTAGCTGGTGTATCACCAGGATCTGGAGTGTTACATCGTAGTTAAGATGGACCTACAAGAAGCAATATTTGACAAGAAGGCAATTGGTGAAGAACTCAGGAACCGGAAGCTGAAGTAACCAACCTGGAGGAACAAAACCTCAAGATACCGGAGATTCGTCAGGACTGAAGGACAGTAGGATCATGGTTCATGGCACGGAAGTTGAAATCAGAAGTTTGGAATGCCACTCCAGAAATATTAAAGGACGTCGCAAGAGACTTCACGTCAACAGAGATGATTTGACAAAAGAACTTGAGAAGGACAAACATGATCGGAAGAAGCCATCAGAGACATGAACAAGACTTGAAGAGTTTGACGACATTGACCTTTAGAAGACCAAACCCCAGTTATATACCTACGTTAGATGCGACGTTTGTGAGCTGTCATTTGTTTGATGTTTTTCCGACAGCCACAATAAAACCTGTCTTTCAAAACTTTTGTTTGTATTGTGTGCATCCCTCTCTATCTCTCTTGTCCCACCCCAAACCCATGGACCCAATAGAGGATGAATGGAGATGAGCTTGTATTGTCTGGACCAATGCGTCAATTGGAGACAGACCAATGGATTCGGAACATGGAGAATCACATGAAGAACAACCCTATAGTCAGAAAGGATATGGCCCAGCCTGCTCTTCAGTGCTTTGGAAGAGGTGTTGCTACTTGGTGGAAGATGTACCAAACGATCAATGGATGGCAAGGAGTAACCACTTGGGGAGAATTTAAGTTGACTTTGCTAATGTCTCGGTTTGTGTCCCGGAAATTGAAGCCTTCGGGAAAGGATATGAAGAAACCTTGTGCATGCAAGCTCTGTGGAGAAATAGGACACACCCATAAGGAACACAAGGATGAATGCCCTAATTGTGAACGAAGTCACTGAACTGAAGAATGCTCAACTAGACAGATTACTTGTTTCTTGTGTGAAGGAACTACCCATTACCCTGCTCAGTGTCACATTTACACTATGGTACAGAGAACCATCCAGCAGAAGAAAGAAGAAATGAAAGGAGACCTCATGGAGAAGTTAGAAGAACCTGTGACGAAGGAAGATGTTGAGGACACACACAAAGGAAACAAAATTAAAGCCCGCACCAAGTCATGCTATTCATGTGGAGAAGAAGGACACATCTCCCAAGATTGTCTGAATGGAGATCTAGTAGAATTCCCGATAGAGGAAGTAGAGTATGACCCATGTGAAATAGAAGCCCCGATTGGAACAGAAAGGTCCAGGAAGAGGAATAGATTGGATTCCGTGAAGGACTGAGTCATGTCACTGTTACAAATGCAAGGAGTCAGGGCACTACATCAACACTTGCCCAAAATGGAAGCCGAGGATCCAAGGAGGCTATGTGATCATGAGGAAACCTCGAAACCTGTCAGAAGTAATATGTTTCCGTTGTAATGTAGCAGGGCACCTTGCCAGAGATTGTCCGAAGGAGAAGGAGAGTGGTGATATATAGTTGAATTTGTAATGTAATAAATGTAGTAGTAGAAGTGAGAGCTTTCCTTTTATATTGAGGTGTTAAGTTGAGACATGTAATGGAAGAGCGAGATGATTGTAATGATTTAAGAATCAATAAAGTTAGCAGTGTTGGTACTGCTTTGGATTTTATGAGTTACCCTATGAGGAAAGATGTTGACCAATTTCGAGGATATGAGAAATATGGTCTATGGGATATTGGAACGTTTTAAGGGTGGTGGTACCCTGTAAGAACCGTAGAGACCCTCGGAAAAGATAAGGATACCCACCGAATGGATTTCATTTAAATGAATATGAGTTTTTGTCTCGATATGTTTGATACCCCAAGAGAGTGTGGGATGACGTTGGAGACCGTCAGTTGTTTGGACCAAATGTGATCAAGGATTCGGAAGAAAATATTAAGTGGATTCGAGATAGACTGAAGGTAACTCAGTCCAGGCAGAAGAGTTATGCAGACTCAAAAACGCAAGGAGGTAGTCTATGAAATTGGAGACGGAGTATGTCTTCGTGTGTCCCTCTCGCGAGGAGTTAAACGATTTGAGTTAAGGGAAAGTTAGCCCTAGATTGTAGGACCATACCGAGTTTTGGAGCGTATGGGAGAACTGCCAACAAGTTGGAGTCACCCAAGGACATCGGGGAGTTTATGATGTGTTTCACGTTTCCCAAATTGAAGAAGTGCCATGCAGAAATGGCCAATAATCCCCTGTAAGGACGTTTGACCCTGGAAAGGATAATGATGTTCCACGAAGTGGAGTATGGACTTCATAAGTATAAGTCTTCATCTCGGTAGGTGGGATATCCCATGAGGATGAAGAGATGAATTACTATTGGATATAAAGGAGGTATGATGTTGGAAATATGGATCAAGGTAAATTCCATGATGAGTCTGAGTAATCATGTCCTAGTTTGGTGCCAATGGAAGGAAGGAAGACAGTACAGTTGGATGGATTTAAGAATACTAGGAAGTTGGAAGTTGGAATAATGATCAGTTGCCCCGATGATGAGTTCAAGGTTTGCAAGTGATGAGGTGGGCCATAACCCACAGGCCCCATGACCTACCAAGAAGCAAGCACACTCTTGCTGAAGGACAACCCTGGAAGAAGTTACGATTTTATCAACCGACGATTCTATATGAGTTTACGCAAAAACCTGAGAGTTGTTAAGGAACGATAGATGTTTTGTTTGGCTTGCAGAATCAATGGATTTTCCGAACTTGGTTCGTCGACAAGAGAAATTCTGCAATGCTTGTGAGGATGACCGAGTGTTAGAATGCGAGATTCGCTAAACCATGTACAAAGTAATGATTTGGGTGCGGGATGGATTGATCACCATACCGACTTACTCTTATTATTCGCTTTGCTATATGGGATGGTAAATCTGAGTGACTTACCTATGGTAGAGAGACGACGATCAAAACCTTGTTTGAACCTTAGAATGGTATAAGTATTTTCCTTTATACAAGGCAGCTTTTGCCAACCGTAGGATATACGGTGAGGTTCAACCCAGACCCATTTCCTGCAGGACAAACCATAAATTGTTGACCACCATGAGATATCGATAGTTGTTTAGAATTGGCGCTGCACCTGTCACTATGAAGACCCGCCTCGGAATAACCTTACCAAGAGTAGAGGAAAAAATGATGAAAAGGTTATGCCACTACCGGAAGAGCCCAGAGAGGAATTGTCCTTATGATCTCGAGAAGACCGACAATCGCCAAGAATAAGGATGGAGTATATGAGTTTTGATGGAACCGTAATAATGCTTCTAAGGGTGGTAGCACCCGAGACCCCGGAGACGATCGATGGATTTTTGAGAAGACCCCCAAACCCTAACCTATTTCTTGCTAGCCTCTCCGAATCTCGAGGACGAGATTCATTTTAATGGTGGTAGTTTGTAACATCCCAAAATTCTAAATTTTGGGATATTATAAACAAATAGATAGATTTGATTGATGGTTTGATTGATTGACTGAAAGTGAGTGAGTTCGAAACTTTTTGAAAGTTAAATGAGAGGGAATAAAAGGACTTTCCCAAAACTTTCATTTTTCTTTTATGATCTTCGAATTCAAATTCTTTTCATCACAAAACCTGGAGAGAAGATGACATGACTTCTTCCATTTATTTAAATGACAAGGGGTGTTGAAAATATTTGAATTTCATTTGGAAAATATTTCCAATTCTGAAACTTTATGCAACTCAATCATTTTCACGAGCGAAGATAAAATGACTTCTTCAAATTATATGAAATATGAGTTGGGAGTTTCAAACAATTAAATTCAAAGTTCTTTTGAATTTATTTTCAATTTGGAGTTATTTGAGTTTTATTCAAATTATTTTTTCTTCAAAAATAAAATATATGGAAAATAGGGTAACATGATTCCCTACATCAGAAAAATGGAGAGAAATAAATTTGAATTAATTTTGGTATTTTTAAAAATGATTTTGTTGGATTTTATTGGACCAGAAGCACTCTTTGCTTTATTTGAATTTGTGTGTATTTTGTTTGAATCTAGAATAATGTTCATCTTATAGGAAATATTTTTCTGCAAAATTTGATATATTATATGCCTATGTTGTATTTTTATTTATTTGGTATTATTTTTATTTTTAGTGTCTTTAAAAACTCTCCTCTCCGGGACCGAATCGGGCGAAGGCCCACCCGGCCGTCGGCCGCCGCCTCCTCCTCCCAGGCGTGACCCGGACTCATTGAGTCCGAGCGACGCCGCCTCGGCTGCCTCTTCTCCAAGCCACGGACGCCTCGCTTTTATAAGGCCGGCCACGATGCTCGACGCCTCCTTTCCCGCATCTCGCCGCCATCGCCGCTGTGTTGCCGCCGCCGGCGAGATCCACTCGCCGCAATTGCCGCCACGACTCGACGACCGCCGACACACCACCACTGGCCCGCCTCGCGCCGCTTCTCCCGACGTCTTCGTCTCTGCGATCACGAGCCGCCGCCTCATCTCACCGGAGTTCGCGCCACCCTTGCCGGAGTTAACCACCGCCGGCGGTTTAATCTACCGAACCGTATAAACCTCCCGGTCCGGTTTATTTTTCTTCCTTCGGTTTTTCTTTTAAAATCGGTTATATATATATATATATATATATATATATATATATATATATATATTTATTTAGATTAATTAGTGGACGTTAGTCCGATTAGTATTCGCAGCTTAACGATTCCGCTCGTAGGGCTCAGATGGCGAACCTTCGTTCGATAATTTTTTTTTCTTTTTTCTTTTTAGCTTTCCGCCAGGGACCCGTTTGTGAATATTTTCTTCATAGAATAGTCCCTAATCTTCAAACCCTCATAACTTTTTACTCGTTTATCCAAATCCAACGAAACCAACGCCCACTTCTTCGTTATTTATCCCTCTATCCACTAATCCAACTCAAACATGTTTTTGAAAGTTTAAAATTTGAATTAGATCAGATTTGACTTCAAACTTTGTTTGATCATAACTTGAGTTTCGTAACTCCGATTTAGTTGATTCTTTTTGCAAATCGAAGCTCTTGACCTAAACTTTTTGATAGGGCCAAATTCATATAGTTTTGGTACTGTTAGAAATTGTTTTATGTTGTAAGAGTTATTTGCTTGGTTTTGATGTTTTACGGATCATTTTCTTCGTTCTTTCCGATCTTTTGAGTGATAGCTTATGTGTGGTTACTATTGCTTGCTTACGATAGATTGACCGGAGTGTGACGAGTAGATCTATCAAGAGTTTTGAGTGCGAATCATCTTCATCAACTTTGCAGGCAAGTAACACTTGATCATATCTTTTCAAACCCGCTTTTATGCATTAGCTCAACCTCCAACATTGCATGATTAGGATGGCATTAATTTGTGGGTTGGGAAGTAGATGAAGAGGTAGGAACCTATTGCCTGTTACTTTCAAACCCTTGGGAGTTACTTCTACGTTATGCTTATATTGCCATGCTATGCTCGTAGACGTGGTTTGGGTTTGAGAGATATTCACGACCGATGTGAGATTATTAATTAATGGTTTACTTTAAGGTGGCAACTTAAATACACATCTGGGTGGATTGAGGCACTGGGGAACCCAAAGGTTGTCTGCTTTTATTTTTGGAAATCGGGTACCTGCAGTGTGATCTTCCTATGGACCGCCACTGTGCTCTAAGGAACTGAGATTATTCATGCTAGAAACTTCCGTGTGCAGCCACAAGCTATTATGGGCTCTAGCATAGTTGAGTAAGTTACGTGAAGCTCTTGAAGAGGTAGATCAGCAGGTAGTGGGTTTTATAGGTTTGGTATGATCTATCCGGAGTAGAGAGTTAATGTTTCTGAAAGACTGTGTCTCGGTCATCCGTTTCTCAAACACCATGCAAGTGCGAGAAATCAACGGAGGCGATCGAGTCTTGTGGGGAAAAGTGCTAAACCTCTGCAGAGTGTACAATCTAATCATGGTTAGCCGTGTCCCGGTTATGGACAATTACGAGTATCTAGTACTTGAGTATTCACATGTATCTCATCACTCTAAATTAATATTGCTGGGTTGTTAATTACTTTAATTGGGATTGAGTTGGGGTTATACCTTCTCATTGATGTTTCAACCACCATGATAGTTAAATTAAAATTTATTCCTTTGATGTAGGAAAAATTGGCTTTTTCATAAAAATCTGTAACCATAGAGCTTTCCACCAGCCATATATGCATGTAGTATAGCTTATTCTTTCATTACTCTCTATGTGTTACATTGCCAGCATATTCCATGTGCTGACCCGTTTCCGGGCTGCAACGTTTCATGTTGCAGACTTTTCAGACGATGAGTAAGTATACGTTAGGGTTACGATTTCCTATACTCAACTTTGCCGTTGGTGTTGATGGGAATCCACAACCTTGTTGCTTCTGCTATATTTTTGGATTGAGGTAATAATATTTACGTTACCTTATACATGTGATTTACCTCTGTTATAAATCCTTCGAGTACTGTGTGTGTCAGCATACCGATCCAGGGATGACACTAAGCACAGAGACTTGATCCATTCGGGTCGGGTCGCTACATGATCTTTCTTAGTAGCTTTATTTAATTTGCGGAAAGCAATTACCATCCTATAACCTGTAATAATTCTTTGCGGAATCAATTCATCTTTATCATTAGGGACAACAATAATACCTCCGTTCTTAGGGACACAATGGACAGGGCTTACCCATCGACTATCAAAGAACGGGATAAATTATACCGCCTCCGTAAGCTTGAGTATTTCTTTTCTTACCACTTCTTTCATTTTAGGATTCAAACGTCGTTGAGGATCACGAACTGGTTTGGCATCCGCTTCAAATTTATTTTATGTCGACATAGAGTGGGACTAATGCCCTTAAGATCATCAATAGTATATCCAATAGCGGCACGGTGCTTCTTCGAGTTTTCAATAATCTTTCTTCTTCATGCTCACGAAGGTTAGCACTAATAATAACAGGATATATTTTCTTTTCATCAAGATAAGCATACTTAAGATTATCGTGTAACGGTTTAAGCTCAAACACGGGATCACCCTTGGGTGGAGGAGGATCCTAGGATTTCAACAAGCAAATTGTGTTGCGAATAGGTTCTCGTTTAAAGAATACTTCATCTATTTCCCTTCTTTCATTCATGAACATATCATTTTCATGGTCTAGCAAATAGTGTTCTAAAGGATCACTAGGAGGTACGGCAATAGAAGCAAGACCAATAATTTCATCCTTACTAGGCAATTCTTCCTCGGGATGTTGTTTGCTAAATTTAGAGAAATTAAACTCATGAACCATATCATCCAAGCCAATAGTAACAACATTCTTTTTGCAATCTATCCTAGCATTAACAGTATTCAAGAAGGGTCTACCAAATATAATGGGACAAAAGCTATCTTGTGGAGAACCAAGAACAAGAAAATAAGCGGGATATTTGGTTTTTTCACACAAGACTTCAACATCTCTAACAATTCCCATTGCAGATATAGTATCTCTGTTGGCAAGTTTAATTGTAACATCAATATCTTCTAACTCAGCAGGTGCAATATCATGCATAATTTCTTTATATAAGTCAATGGGTATAACATCGGCACTAGCACCCATATCACGTAAGCCATGATAACAATGATCTCCTATTTTAACAGAAATATTAGGCATGCGTTCCACAGGTCTATGTTTATCTTTAGCACACGGTTTAGCAATTCTAGCAGTTTCACCACAGAATTGAATAACATGCCCATCAATATTATCAGACAAGAGACCTTTAACAATAGCAATATTAGGTTCTACTTTGACTTGCTCGGGAGGTGTATAAGTTCTAATATTGCTTTTACGAACAACAGATTGAAGCTTTAGCATGATCCTTTCTTCGTAACGAGGAAAGGTGGTTTCTCAACATAAGAGGTAGGAACAATAGGATCATTATAAGTAACAGTCTTTTCTTCAACTTTAATAGGTGCAACTACTTTTACTTCTATGGGAGGATGATATTTAAACCACTTCTCCTTAGGGAGATCAACATAAGTAGCAAAAGATTCACAGAAAGAAGCTACTATCTAGAGTCAAGTCCATATTTAGTGCTAAACTTACGGAAAATATCGGTATCCATAAAAGATTTAACACAATCAAACTTAGGTGTCATACCTGACTCCTTACCTTCGTCGAGGTCCCAATCTTCAGAGTTGCGTTTAATTGTATCCAATAAATCCCATTTAAATTCAATAGTCTTCATCATAAAAGAACCAGCACAAGAAGTATCAAGCATGGTGCGATTGTTATCAGAAAGCCGAGCATAAAAATTCTGAAGAATTGTCACTCTTGAGAGCTCATGATTGGGGCATGAATATAACATTGATTTAAGCCTCCCCCAAGCTTGAGCGATGCTTTCTCTGTCGCGAGGCCAAAAATTATATATATAATTGTGATCACGATGAACAAGATGCATAGGGTAATACTTTTGATGAAATTCCAATTTCAATCTTTTATAGTTCCATGATCTCGTATCATCACATAGCCTATACCATGCCAATGCGTTTTCCTTCAAAGATAACGGGAAGACCTTCTTCTTAACAACATCATCGGGTATACCTGCAAGCTTAAATAATCCACAAGTTTCATCCACATAGAGTAGATGTTCATCAGGATGCTTTGTTCCATCTCCTGTAAAAGTATTAGCTAGCAGTTTTTCCATCATACCCGAAGGAATTTCAAAGGAGTTTCATCTTCAATAGGTTCAGTAGGTTGAGGAGCAACTCTTTGCTCTACTAGACGGGGTGAAGATACCCCGAACAAGCCCCTTAGAGAATTACTTTCCATAGTAACAAGTGACAGAAAATTTCAGCACACTATATAAATTTTTCCTTACCAAATTCCACCTACCAAAGGCGCTACACTCCCCGGCAACGACGCCAGAAAAGAGTCTTGATGACCCACAAGTATAGGGTATCTATCGTAGTCCTTTCGATAAGTAAGAGTGTCGAACCCAACGAGGAGCAGAAGGAAATGATAAGCGGTTTTCAGCAAGGTATTCTCTGCAAGTACTAAATAAGTGGTAACAGATAGTTTTGTGATAAGATAAATTGTAACGAGCAACAAGTAACAAGAGTAAATAAAGTGCAGCAAGGTGGCCCAATCCTTTTTGTAGCAAAGGACAAGCCTGGACAAACTCTTATAATAGGAAAAGCGCTCCCGAGGACACATGGGAATATCATCAAGCTAGTTTTCATCATGTTCATATGATTCGCGTTCGGTACTTTGATAATTTGATATGTGGGTGGACCGGTGCTTGGGTGCTGTTCTTACTTGAACAAGCATCCAACTTATGATTAACCTCTATTGCAAGCATCCGCAACTACAACAAAAGTATTAAGGTAAACCTAACCATAGCATGAAACATATGGATCCAAATCAGCCCTTTACGAAGCAACGCATAAACTAGGGTTTAAGCTTACATCACTCTAGCAACCCATCATCTACTTATTACTTCCCAATGCCTTCCTCTAGGCCCAAATAATGGTGAAGTGTTATGTAGTCGACGTTCACATAACACCACTAGAGGCTAGACAACATACATCTCATCAAAATATCGAGCGAATACCAAATTCACATGACTACTAATAGCAAGACTTCTCCCTTGTCCTCGTGAACAAACGTAACTACTCACAAAGCATATTCATGTTCATAATCAGAGGGGTAATAATATGCATAAAGGATCTGAACATATGATCTTCCACCAAATAAACCAACTAGCATCAACTATGAGGAGTAATCAACACTACTAGCACCAATCCCGGACTTGGAGACAAGAATTGGATACAAGAGATGAACTAGGGTTTGGAGATGAGATGGTGCTGGTGAAGATGTTGATGGAGTTGCCCTCTCCCGATGAGAGGAGCATTGGTGATGACGATGGTGATGATTTCCCCCTCCCGGAGGGAAGTGTCCCCGGCAGAACAGCTCTGCCGGAGCCCTAGATTGGTTCCGCCAAGGTTCCGCCTCGTGGCGGCGGAGTCTCGTCCCGAAAGATTGCTTAATGTTTTTTCTCATCGAAAGACTTCATATAGGAGAAGATGGGCATCAAAGAGCCACCAGGGGGCCCACGAGGTAGGGGGCGCCCCACCCTCGTGAGTGTGGTGTGGGCCCCCGGCCGTCATCTTTGGCGATGATTTTTCCTTATTTATTTTAAGATATTCCGTGGAGTTTCAGGACTTTTGGAGTTGCCTGTAATAGGTCTCAATATTTGCTCCTTTTCCACCCGAATTCCATGTACCGGCATTCTCCCTCTTTATGTAAACCTTGTAAAATAAGAGAGAATAGCCATAAGTATTGTGACATAACGTGAAATAACAGCCCATAATGCAATAAATATCGATATAAAAAGCATGATGCAAAATGGACGTATCAGGCATGGGACCGTGGGGACACCAGGACACTCAGCAGCGTAAAGGAGCAACTTACTTATCATACCGGGGAAAACAACAGGAGTGCCATTTGTAACATAGTTTAATTGCATCTTATCACAGGAGGCATTAGATTAACAATAACACTGGTTAGACATGTCCCTAAGGTAACAGTGTGATTGCTTCATTTTACATGCACCCTTACATTAACAACAGCAAAAGGTTGGTATAAGGACATGCAACAATGGACGCGTCAGCACAATGTACCTACAAGGAGGCATAAAGTGGTGATGCCGAGTTTGTTCATGCTATGTGAGGGCAGCAAACCTAATCCTGGAGACCTGGTACTATGTGAGGGCAGAAAATCTAATCCTGGAGACCTTTTACTATGTGAGGGCAACAAATCTAATCCTGGAGACCTTTTACTATGTGAGGGCAGAAAATCTAATCCTGTAGACTTTTACTATGTGAGGGTAGCAAATCTAATCCTGAGACCTTTTACTATGTGATGGCAGCAAATCTAATCATGAGACCTTTTACTATGTGAGGGCAGCAAATCTAATCCTGGAGACCTTTTACTATGTGATGGCAACAAATCTAATCCTGGACATACTCTGTTGATCTCTCCACCAACCGCCACTTTCTATCCTTTTTCCAACCAATAATAGATCTGTTCCTTATCCGGTTTGTACTGCGTTTTCCCATTATTTCCCTTTTCAACCAAGAGACTGGTTGGGTATCCGGTCTCTACTATTTTTACCATATTATTTCCTCTTTGAATCAAGTCCTAGATTCATGCTACAACTTTTCCCCTTTCTTCGTTGTTTGAACAAAGCCCTAGATTCGAATGCATGAAGTAGCTTTACCTCTAATAATACTAAAAATTTAGGTGGCTTTGGAAGAGCTGATGGGAGTAGAAAAATATGCACATGCAGACACGTGGGGAGCTGGGGCAGTAGAGCAAGGCCGCTTTCGAAGAACTTATACCTGAGGGTCGCCGGGATGTCGGCGGCGGCATGTCGGATCTGCGGACAATACGGCAGGGAGGAAGAAGGGTCGGAGGACCTCCCGAGCCGGCGCTGTGTTGGAGAGAACGGCACGGGCAGAGGATCGGGCCCCTCCAACAGCTTTGGGTTTCCTCCCTCGGCGGTGATGACCGCGTGAACGATGCACCTTTTAGTCCTCTACACACACCGGCCGAAGGGATCCGGCCAGATCTGTGACCAGCGGTGAGCAGAGAGAAAATGTCGCTACCACTGTCTTGTTTATATCTGGAGAGGATGAGAGAATGAAGAGAGCAACCCTAGTAAAGCAAGCGCTCAGGACCTTGCGTCCATATATAGTGGAGTGATTATCTTTTTTCTCTCCACAAAAAGCGTTTCAATTTGTGTATGTGGCATTAAAGAAAAGAAACTCTCTATTTAAGGTGACAACTGTACGACTCCTACTAACTACTAGTAGTACTACAGTATTGTTCACTTGTGCTCCCCGCCCCTCCATTCATTGAACAACCCCACGGGTGAATAAACATACAGTAAGTAATGTATTTATATAGAACGAACAAGCTCGAACTATTTTCGCGTAGTTAAAAGTTGAGGGCGGGCTTTTCCCGGGCAAGACGCTGCAGCGATTTTGGGTAGGCGGTTTGTGAGAGGCGAGGAGGGTGAGCGAGTGGGGCTGTGCGATTTGACGACACGTTCTTGCTGGAAAGACTTTTGATATGACCACTCACTATAGTCATGAATTCTTGGCGCTCCGACCGGGTGATGCCCCCTTCCGCTCCGCGCTCTAATCTGGTGCATGACACGTCGACCGGATGCTTTGGCTCTCCCACATGTCGGAGTAGTAAGAAGGAGCAAAGAATGATGCGGTATATACTAGTACTATACTACTCCCTCCGTTCCTAAATATAAGTCTTGGGAGAGATTTCACTATGGACCACATACGGAGAAAAATGAGTGAATCTACACATAAAATGCATCTATATACATCCGTACGTGGTCCACAGTGAAATATCTACGAAGACTTATATTTAGGAACGGAGGGAGTACTACTCAGTGTCGAGGAGTGCGAACCACGGTAGCCCAAAGTGAACCAGCAAAGGCGTAACCACGGTAGCCGAAAGTGAACCAGCAGTAGAAAACAATGTGGTGATATGGCCATAAAAACAATGTGCTACGGTCCACACCGTAGCATGTCTGATAACACTCCTCTTTGTTTGGATCCCTGCGTTAGAGCTAGTTTGGGTTGAAATAGCCTCAAATTATCGAAACAAGAGGGGTTAGTTTGAGCTAGTTTGCTCTAACCCAGCTAAAAAAACTAGCCCGGTGGAGAGGTTCTAATTGGGTTAGTTATCCTCGGGCCCACTAAAAGAGAACTAAAAAATCTCCCCTGCCCGCACCAGATCGCTCCCCCCTCTCGCACAACTCCTCTCTGTTCCCCATAGGGCCGCTCGCCCTCTCTATCCTCCGACTGCCCTCTCCTTCCGACCTCCGCCGCCCTACTCCAGCCGCCCTCTCCCTCCGGCCTTTGAAGGTCGCCCCGCTCCCCCTTCACCAGTCGTTTCTCTCCCTCTGTCATGCGCGGCGGCTGCGCATCTACCAAGGAGGTCGCAAGAGGGGTGAGTTTATTCGTTCCTTCTCTGTCTCATGGCCATATCATTGATCTTGCTTGCTCTAGCGCTAATTCTGATTTGGAAAGGTAGATCCTGATCAAACTTGGTATAGATTTGTGGTGCACGCATGGAATTGTTTGATGCTGCTTGAGGAGGTAATAAATCTTTCTAGAGGCCCAAAGATTCAGGTTACCTTTCTAGGTATTTCAATTTCAGGCTTGCATTATTTCTAGAGGCCCAAAGATTCAGTTCACCTTTCTAGGTATTTCAATTTCAGGCTTGCATTATTTCTAGAGGCCCAAAGATTCAGTTCACCTTTCTAGGTATTTCAGTTTCAGGCTTGCATTATTTCTAGAGGCCCAAAGATTTAGTTCACCTTTGTAGGTATTTGACTTTCAGGCTTGCATTATTTCTAGAGGCCCAAAGATCCAGTTCACCTTTCTAGGTATTTCAGTTTCAGGCTTGCATTATTTCTAGAGGCCCAAAAGATTCAGTTCACCTTTCTAGGTATTTTAGTTACAGGCTTGCATTATTTCTAGAGGCCCAAAGATTAAGTTCCCAGTCGGCAGCAAGCGGCCCTGCTACCCATGCCGGTGTCGACCTCAACTCGCAAGGGCCGGCGTCGGAGGGGTTCCCGGGGCTTGGGCTCTACAGAACCTTCCTCCAGAGCGACGATGGGGAGCTCCTCCCTCGGTGCATGAGGGGCTCCGGGCTCCATCCCTATTGTTTCATGAAGTGTTTTTTTATTTTGTGAATCTTGATTGACGACTTGTATGTTTAAGTGGGATTTCTCATTTGTATGGACAAAGTAAAAATTATCATGTTTTGCATGCTTGATTTGTATAGATGGTTCATTTATGTCGACCATTGTGAGCGGGAGGAGGCCACGGAAAGAGCCGGCCACACCAAGAGGGTGCTTGGATCCAAGGGACTTATTTTAGTCGACCAAAAATAGTCTCTTTAAGAGGCTAAAGTTCCAAGCACCCTGACTAAAGAGGGCTAAAACTAGTCTTGAGACTAATTTTTTTTAGTCAGGGGTACCCCTACTAAAATGTGGATTAGTCCTCTCTCTCCTCATTTAACTCCTCTCCTTTAACACAGGAGAGTTCTGGATTGGAGGGTTTGGAGGATAATAAATGCGCATTAACTTGATTTTAGTCTCTTGAGTATTTGGATCCAAGCATGGGTGAGGCTAGCAAGTTTAGTCCCACTACTTTTAGTCATGGAACTAAAACATATCCAAGCACCCTCCAAATCCGGCAGGAAATAGGGCCCAAAGTAGTCAAATGGTTGAGATAGAGCATTTATTGTCAATCTAACCCTGCCATCCATACACCTCTTTGGTTTAGAGTTAGTTTAGGGTTAGAATCTAACTCTAACCTCTAACTGAGTTAGAGTTCTCCTCGTCTCGGTTCATCGCCATCATACTTTCCCCATTCCTGTGTTTTCAGTATCCTGCGAATCAAAGAGGCTCTTTTTTTTTGCGGGAAAATCAAAGAGGCCCTTAGACTGGTTTCGGTCCGGTCATTTTTTATAAATGTGTTATGTCCAAAATTTAATGAACGTGCTCCGGTTTCCACGAAAATAATCCAGTTTCATGTAGTAATTCATTCATTTATTTATTCTTCTGCGGGGGGTTTGCATGTATTTCGTGAGGTCTGAAAGGTAAAGTACCCCGGCATATGCTCCGAGTCGTGCATGCACTACGACCCAGATGCTCTATGTCCCACATGCCGGTGAATGGGAGCACGTGGAAATAGCCTAGGAGTACATATAGGAGGATAAATGCGTGAAATAATATGTACTATGAAGCGTAGCCGTGGTTCGAAAAGGAGAACTAAAGTGATGACAGCTATAGGTCGAACGCACCCAACTAGTGGTACTAGACATACGACTAATTTTTCCCTCAAAAAAAAGAGGCACGAGTGTTCAGTACTCCTATTCTATAAACACGAGTCCCATCTGACAACAGCGTCTGCTACATGACTAGCTCTCCTCCCTCGTTTCTCTCTTCTAATTCTAAACTCGGCCGACGCTGGTGGGCGGGTGGGTTTGCTCAGCGCGCCCCACCTCACGGTGAAAAGCGTTACTGGAATAAAATTCCATATACTCCCTCCGTTCATAAATATAAGCCTTTTTAGATACTATTTCAAATGGAATACAACATATGATGTATGTAGACATAGTTTAGAGTGTAGATTCGCTCAATTTGCTCCGTATGTAGTAGTCACTTGCTGGAATCTTTAGAAAGACTTATATTTGGGAACGGAGGGAGTACTATACTAATAAAACATTAAGGCCACGAGGCGATGCAGTGCTGGTTACAGGAGGCAAGAAGAGATGCATCCATCGACGACGTCCACCTCCTCGACTCAGTGCGCCGGCCCACTGAACGACGCCTAAGTAGCAGCGGCTTTCGTGGCCAGGTCGACGTGCTTCTGAACAATGGCGTTCAAACATTCCAGCCGCTGGAAGAAGGCCAACGTCTTTCTGTCCTCGCTTGCCTTGTAGTGGCCTATGTAGACGATTTCCTCGTAGACGTGGATGTGCAGGTCGACGGTTTCTTGCATGGCGAGGCGCTGCGCGGCGAGCGCGGCCTCGAGGTGCACATTCTTCATCGCGACCTTCGGCACCTGCAGGGCCACCAGGGCTTGAAAGAGTTCATCACCATGGAGGCCGATGAGGGTGGCAGGCAATGAGGAGCCTGGGCGCGCGGGCTGGAGCAGTACGGCAAGGTCGTCCGCGCGCTTCTTGACGACGGTGAACTTGCGGATGGAGTTGACCATCATGTCGTCCATGCGAGAGGCGAAGCCAGCGACAGCGAGGGCTATGATGCCTGCGGTCGCCAGCATCGTCTGGAAACGCTGCACGGTGCGGGGCCGTAGGCCAGCGCTTTGGATGATTTGGCACAGCCGACTGCCGCTCGCGTCCATCGCCTTCATAGGTGCTTGTGGCTTCTGCTCACTTGGTCTTGGATTGGAGTGAGTAGTGTGGGCAGAGACTTGGGAGTAGATGGATTGGAGTGGTGGGGCGCCTTTATTATATGAGAGTCCAAACTCTGTTGCATTCACATCGTGCTGGCTCTATTCTGCTTCTCCAATTAATTCCCTCTGCATGTAATTGAGGATGCATCATTGACTGTTCAACGTCTCGGGAACCGCTACCCTCTCCCTCCTTGGCATTCAAGCACCTATGGACCCGTCGACGACGAGGTGCCTATGGTGACTTCATAAATTTCAAGATGATAGTGTCGTGCATGTGTGCGTTCATAGGGGTGAGTGTATGCGGCGTGTATATGAGCGCTATGCGTGCATCTGTGTAAAAAATGTAAATGCGTGTCAAAAAGAGACTAGTCAAGATACTCAATATTGTGCACCTCGGAGAGGAAAGCGATAGAACTAGTACGTGTTATTTACGGTGCAAATTCACTCATTTTGCTCCATATGTACTCCGTCTCGGTGTAGTCTAGTCACTTGTTGAAATCTCTAGAAGGGCAAATACTCCTTTACGGTTTCTGAGGGCTATACTAGCAAGTAGTTATGCGTACTAGTACAATAGTGGGCTCACATAGCAATTTTGTCTCATGCAAGAGCACGGCTATATCGTGCTCTAATGTTTGCAACTGCAACGCTCGGTTTGCACTTGGCTCTTCGCCTCTTTGAGAAGACGAACAATGATGTTACTACTATCGCTTCTACGATGGTCGAATCCATCGCTGCATGTCCGTCCACATGGCGGGACGGATAGCTTGTGAGAAGTACTACTAAGCAAAAGCCTGTCCTCGTTTGCGAGCAACCGCGCGCATGGGTGAGGGAGAAGGCGTGTAGTAAAATCAAGCTTCTCCTCGTTGTACGAGTTGACGCGACACATCATAGCATTGGCCCCACATGCTTGCTTCTAAACTTGGTTGAAAGACCCGCAGTGTACAATATATTTGCTGCAACCTCTAACATTTACCCACCACAAATTAAAATATATGTGGCCGTATGCATCGCTCGATGCGAGGCCGAGGAGTCCCCCCTTTTTCAAAAAAAAACAAATTAAAATATATATTCCTGTCTTGACCAGATGAGCGTGCAAACTACAATCACCAGGGTGTCAGGTAGGGCCAGAAGACTATTTTAATTTTTTTTAAACTTCGAGACGACCACATAGCATGGAGTCGACCCCAACGATTTTAAGCTTATAGGCACGATACACGCTATCCTAGACTACTCTACACATGAAACTGCCACACGAGCGTCCGGGCTACGCTTGGTTCTTCGCCTCTTCGGGAAGTCGAACAATGATGGAGTACTACTGCACTGGAGGAGTACTACAGTACGCTTCTGGCCATCTGACACCGATTGAACTGCTGTATGTTCACCGCATGCGGGAGGGAGAACGTGTAGCGAAAGCTTCTCCTAGTCTTGCCAGCCACCACACTCATGGGCGAGGGAGGGATGCTCCTGCCTTTGCGTGTATGACAGGTGGGCCCGATAGGTGTGTGGCCAACCTATCATACAGCCAAAGGCAGGTGCAGTTAAGTCCGCGAGGGAGAGTATAATCAAACTTCTCGTTGATGTACGAGTTGACGCGACACATCAAAGCACTGCACTCGATATATTTCAATAATTTGCGTTTACCGATGCATTTCGGGCGTGGAGCCAGATCCTTGTCTTCCTTCTTATTTTGCCCTTGTGTATTTCGGGCGTAGCTGCATGTGGATTTTTTAATCATCTATCTAATTATGTAAGACAATTAGTCGTCCTTATCTTTCTGTGGAAGATCAATGTTGCGAGGTTGGAATGAAGAAAACTCTTGCTATGGCGACCCTGGCGTTGCTGTTCTTCTAGTTGCTGCTAGGCTTCCTTCAGTTTCCTGGTTTCTTTTGATGTAATAATCGGTTTAGGATGTGGATTGTGTCGCCGGTTGTGAAATGTTGGGTTCTAGCGCGGATGTTTGGCCTTTGTTGGCCTCTTGGGATGTTGCGATTTCAATCTGGTAGCTTTTAGTCCTTCGTGTTAGGCTGGAGTTGTGCTGAACTTCTTGTGAATTGTGGTGGTTTTCAGCAATGAAAATCGGAAGGGGCAAGCCCTTCTTTGATCCAAAAAATATTAATCGTCCTTATATATTCATCAGTCTTGCTATAAGTCGCAGTAGATGCTATATAGGTCCGTCGGATCTTACATCAAGATCCGTGCAAAATTTTCTTTTTAGATTTTCTTTTTTCTCTCTTACATCTTAGTCGAGTGAGATATAGCCACGTCATGGCTCGGGTTCCATTAATGGAGATCTTGGGAGATAGGTGGGTGGCACATGGAGGTCAAAGGGCTCTCCTCCAGATAAGCACGCGCAGGGATCTCATCGCACCCCTCCCATACTCAAACAACTACCCTGCATGGCGCCTCCTAGCTAATAAAAATGGGACGCGTATGAACGTAAATGGTACTAGTAAGTAGAACGCCCACGGTTTCAATAATACTTGTGTTTCCGATTGTAATGTGATAGCACTTTTTCCAAAATGACTTTGTTGATTGTTAATGTGTGCGCCTTCGCAAATCGGACTGCAAATTTACCACAACATGTTGGTGCCATGTCATGGCACCAAGCCAAGTTTCATTATTTTCATGCGTGTTTTTGGATTTAGAGAATTAAAAAACTAAGTTTCTCAATTTTTCCAACCCAGCCACGATGCCCAGAATTTTGAATTTCATTCCCATTTCTTGCATGGAACCTAGAAATTTACCCGAGGACACACATGTGATTTTTCAACCAACTTTGGTGCAATTGGAACATGTGCTTGTATTTCAAATTTGAATTATGCACACAAAGGTGAAACGTTCCCTCCCAGAACCACGAGCCTTCTTGAGAGAAGCTCCGATTTGCAAGAAGCTTATACCAAAATTTGTTCCTATTCAGCCATTTTTTTACCACGGTATGGTACTACCATGACATGACACCATGCCAAGTTTCATGATTTTAAAACCAAGTTTCTCAATGTTCTCGATCGAGCCACGATGCCCAGATGTTTGAATTTTATTCTCATTTTTTGCATGGGACCTACTCCCTCCTTCCATCTATATAGGGCATAATGTGTTTTTCAAGACAGCCTTTGACTATTGACAAGATTAATAGCACATGAGATGTATACTATGAAAATTATATTATTGGAAGCTCCTTTGACATACAAATTTGAAGGTATGCTTTGTGTAAGTTGCATGTCATATATTATTGCTCTAACGTTTGGTCAAAGTTAGCCTCGAAAAACGCATTAGGACCTATACAGATGGAAGGAGGGAGTAGAAATTCACCCGATGACACAAATGTGATTTTTCAACCAACTTTGGTGCACGGGAGCATGTGCTTGTAGTTCAAATTTGAATTATGCACATTAAATGACCAAAACTCGCTTAATGTGTAAATAAGGCCAAACGAAGCCGGAATAATTCCAAAATTTAACAGGCACTCATGTAGTTCTATGTTGCCTTTGTAAATAAACTCAAGGGGACAACGTATATCATTTCGCACTCAAAGGTGGCACGTTCCTCTCGTAACCACGAGCCTTCTTGAGAGAAGCTACGGTTTGCAAGAAGCTTATAAAAAAATATGTTCCTATTCGAACAATTTTTTACCACAACATGGTAGTACCATGACATGACATCCATGCCAAGTTTCATGATTTTCAGACGTGTTTTGGATTTACAAGAATTTTAAAACCAAGTTTCTCAATGTTCTCGGCCGAGCCATGATGCCCAGATGTTTTAATTTTATTCTCATTTCTTGCATGGGACCTAGAAATTCACCCGAGGACACAAATGTGATTTTTCAACCAACTTTGGTGCACGAGATCATGTGCTTGTAGTTCAAATTTGACTTATGCACATTAAATGACCAGAAACTCAATTAATGTATAAAAAACGACAAACGAACCGGAATAATTCCAAAATTTAACAGGCACTAATGTAGTTCTATGTTGCCTTTGTTAAGAAACTCAAGGGGGCAGCGTATATCGTTTCACACTCAAAGGTGGCACGTTCCCTCTTAGAACCACGAGCTTCCAAATCGCCCAATTTTTACCACAACATGTTAGTGCCATGACATGACACCATACCACCGTTCATGATTTCCATGCGAGTTTTGGATTTACATGAATTTAAAATCAAAGTTTCTCGATGTTCTCGGCCGAGTCATGACGCCCAGATGTTTGAATTTCATTCTCATTTCTTCCATGGGACCTAGAAATTCAACCAAGGGCACCCATCTGATTTTTCAACCCACTTTGGTGCACCGGAGCATGTGCATGCAATTCATATTTAGATTGTGCACATTAAAAGTCCAGAAACTCAATTAATGTATAAAAAGGCCAAATGAACCCGAAATAATTCCAAAATTTAACAGGGCACTCGTATAGTTCTATGTTGCCTTTGTAAATAAAATCAGGGGGGAGGCAGCGTATATCGTTTCGCACACAAAGGTGACACGTTCCCTCTCGGAACCACGAGGCTTGTTGAGAGAATCTCCGGTTTTGCAAGAGGCTTCTACCAAAACTTGTCCCAATTCAGCCAAAAATTATACGTATGAAAACAGGGTTTAGATTATCCCAAACATCTCGCTACCTAGACCAATAATGTACTATGATTTGAATTCAACATAAAATGGATACAAATATTTGAATTGGAGAGCGTGGTACATGTAGTTCATAGTGAAATATGATTACTACTATATTTATGTTTTTTGTTATCAAGATAATATTTAAATTACTGTATAACTTGACAACAATCGTATTCAAATAAGGAAAATTGATTCAAGTTTAGTCCATATGGTAGACGACAATATATATGTTCACATGGTGGAGTAAAATGTTCATATATGATGGAAGATCAAAATGTACGACTACATCAATTATAAACCGCAAGGTCACCTAACGATATATTCGAATTCAACATAATGTGGATTCAAAAATTGAAATTCGACATCATGGCATCTGTAATCATATAAAAAGGGACATTACTCTTTCTTTGGTGGAAATTGATTTGTTTTTTGTTGTTGTTGAGGGAAGTGCGAATCGATTTGGTACTGTGTAGGGTAATCTTGTTCTCCTGATTTCTTTTACATTTTTCTTGTAGTTTTTTCAATGGCATCTATAGCAATATAGTAAAAGGGGACATGACTCTCTTGTGTCTTGTATGAATTGTTTTTTTACATGTTAAGTTTGTTCTGCCGAACAAGGAATCCGCACCTTGTTATCCCGAAATTTTCAAGCTCGAGTATCTTTTGTCTCACCTGCTTTGAAACTCCCGCTTCTTCAACCCGCGCCGCGCCTTGTTATCCCGAAATTTGGACGCGCGCGAGAACTCCCTCCTCATCCCAAATCGCTCCCGCAGCCTGCATATCGCGAAATCCCACTTCTACCCTCGGTGGAAATGAAGCTCCACGTCACGGTGTCAAAACCGGTGGGGGTACGCTGGTAACTTACCCTACATTTCGGACAAGCGCGTCCCTAAGCTTGGCTGCCCCGCCCCCGTCGCCCCCCCCATCGGACACCCAGGCCGCCAAAACCCGCGCAACCCCACGCTCCTCCGTCGGCCTCCCGACCGCCGCCCAGCCGGAGACTCTTCCCCGACTACGTCGTCCACCGCAACAGCTCGTCCTCCCTCATCCACCGCACCGGATGAGGATCTGTTGTCGATCTCGTCGTCCCGCCGGATCAGCCGCCCCATCCTCCACCTCCAAGGAGCTGCCCCGATGTTCGCCTCGTCTATCGCGCCACCTCAATCCCCACAGCGCCGTCTTGACCTGCCCCACCGGAACCGCAGCACCCTCACCAATTCCTCCGATGAAGCCGAGGCCAACTCAGCGCCACCAAGGAGGTTCTGCACTCACCGCTGCATTTTATCTTTTATTCGATCTCACGGGGCTGCCGGTGCTCGATACCGAGCAGACATGGCGTGTCTCCATCGACGGCGCTGTCGCCGGCCACATCATCCATGGCGTCTCTCCCCCATGTCGTTGCTCCCTCGGTGGCGACTTCCACAACGGCACTAGTTGTAGCTGCTCCGGCTCTCGCTCGCGCTGCGGCTCTGTTCTTGTTGTCGGTCGCACTGCTGCACTGCTCCTGCTTTCGTTCCTGCTGCTGCTTTGCTCTTGCTCTCGCTTGCACTGCTGTTGCTGTTGCAGGACCTCCGGCAGCTACAGGAGTTGCTGCTTTAGCACTCGTCATGCGGTGCTCGCATCGACTTGCTCTTTGCTAGTGCTGCCCCTACTCGGCGTCTCGCTGATTTAGATCACTGCTTCTCTGCTACTAGTGCTCGAACGCCCTAAACATCTATTGCAATGCTCTGTTACTAGTTCAATCAGTTTCGACAGTAAAATTCAGTTTCAACTGTGAAGTTCATTTTCTTCAGTTAAGTTCAGAGTGTACAATACTTACAGCATCTGTCGGAGCGGCCGTGGCGCGGCTGATGCGTTTTACATATAGCACTTTTTGGTGATGTATTTTACATCATCTATTGCAGATGACATTAGGGTCCCACTTCAGATTAACGTTGTATGTCTTGTCATGCTTCAGCCTTGTCGACGTACACCTTAGCGGAGCTGCTCCAACGACGGAACCGTCCATCACAGCGGAGCAGTACCCTCGGCGCCGTTTCCAGAGGCCTCAGATCTTCTTCCCCGCCTCCGACAGTCACACCAGCATCATCACCATCCTCCAAGTCCAACCCAATGATGCTGAGGTCCACAAGGGTATGCCAAAGAGGTTGTACACTCGTCGCATCACTTTGTTTCTCCATTCCTCTGTTCTTCCAATTCATGTGAGCCAAACACCCAGGTTGACTGAAATCCTATGTTTCCAAATGCTCTGTTTTGCACGTGCATTCCTGTCCTATTCCTGTGTTTTTCCTGTCCCTGCGTTTATAGAATCCTCCAATTCAAAGGAGCCCTTACAGATTTACTTCATTTTCAGATAGGCGTCAAAGAAAACTACGTGGTGTTATGTCACGCCTCTGCCGTGCCGTCATCCACCCCACCTAAGGTGCACCATCGACAAAAGCGTTCACTGCAGCAGAGATCCCCCCTGAAGACTTCCTTTCACCACCTCAGATCATCTTCCCCGTTGCCGGCAGCCACGCCAACTGCATTACCATCATAGATCGGCAGATGAACACGAGGACTACGGTTCCGGAAGAGAGGTCGCAGTCTTTCGTGTTTGCTTACCTTATACATCGGTTATTATTACCTGCTACTTTATTGTTCAATCTTGAGTTTTGAATTGCCCATGGGTCTCATATCGAGCCAGCAACGAATAGCATCTGTCTACTATCTGGTTCATCTAGGGTCTTCTATGTGGTTCATGTTGGGTGGGCAACAAATAATAGATGATCCATTGTCTTCTTTTTAAACTGAAGCTATAATTTACCTGCTATCATTAGTTTTGGATCCATCCACTCGTTTGCTACCATCAGTCTTGATTTTTGCATGCACCCCTGAGGGCGTCCTAGATTAGGGGGTATCCGGACAGCCGGACTATATACATCATCCAGACTATTGAAGCGTGAAGATACAAGACTCAAGACTTTGACCCGTGTCCGGATGGGACTTTCCTTGGCGTGGAAGGCAAGCTTGGTGATCCGGATATTATATTTCCTTCTTGTAATCGACTCCATGTAAACCCTAGCCCTCTCCGGTGCCTATATAAACCGGAGAGGTTGGTCCTTAGAAGGCCGATCACAATTACAATCATACCATCATAGGCTAGCTTCTAGGGTTTAGCCTCTATGATCTCGTGGTAGATCTACTCTTGTACTACCCATATCTTCAATATTAATCAAGCAGGAAGTAGGGTTTTACCTTCATCGAGAGGGCCTGAACCTGGGTAAACATTGTGTCCCTAGCTTCCTGTTACCATCAGCCTAGACGCACAGATCGGGACCCCCTACCCGAGATCCGCCGGTTTTGACACCGACATTGGTGCTTTCATTGAGAGTTCCTCTGTGTCGTCGCTACAGGGCTCGATGGCTCCTTCAACCATCGTCAACAACACGGTCCCGGGTGAGACCTTTCTCCCCGGACAGATCTTCGTGTTCGGCGGCTTCGTCCTGCGGGCCAATTCGCTTGGCCATCTGGAGCAGATCGATAGCTACGCCCCTGGCCACCAGATTAGGATCGAAACCTGAACTACACGGCGGATGTCCGCGGAGAATGGATCTTCAACAGATTTGGGCCTATGCCAGGAGCACTGGATAGACACGACGAGCACGGCTTAGACCTGCTGTCGGACAAAGCTCGGGGTATCACTCCCGCAGTAGCCTCGGACCTAAATCTGGAGCAGGCCGCGTTGCCTAAGGACGGAGGGATGGACCCCGTGTTGGGGAACGTTGCAGAAAATTAAAATTTTTCCTACGGTTTCACCAAGATCCATCTATGAGTTCATCTAGCAACGAGTCATGAGAGAGTGATTGCATCTACATACCACTTGTAGATTGCGTGCGGAAGCGTTCAATGGAACGGGGATGATGGAGTCGTACTCGTCGTGATTCAGATCACCGATGACCTAGTGCTGAATGGACAGCACCTCCGTGTTCAACACACGTACGGAGCGGATGACGTCTCCTCCTTCTTGATCCAGCAAGGGGAAAGGAGAGGTTGATGATGATCCAGCAGCACGACAGCGTGGTGGTGGATGCAGCAGAACTCCGGCAGGGCTTCGCTAAGCAACTACGAGAGGAGGAGGAGGTGTTGCAGGGAGGAGGCGCCAGGGGCTTATGGGTGCGGCCACCTCCTCCCCTCCCTTTATATAGGTGCAAGAGAGGGAAGGGCGCAGCCTTGCCCTTCCTCCAAGGAAGGGTGCGTTAAGAGGGGAGGAGTCCATCCTCCCAAGGCACCTCGGAGGTGCCTTCCCCTTTAGGACTCTCCCTTTTTCTTATATCTTGGCGCATGGGCCTCTTGGGGCTGGTGCCCTTGGCCCATATAGGCCAAGGCGCACCTACAGCCCATGTGGCCCCGGGCAGATGGACCCCCGGTGGACCCCGGACCCCTTCGGCACTCCGGTACAATACCGATAACGCGAAACTTTTCCTACGACCAAAATAAGACTTCCTATATATAAATCTTTACCTCCGAACCATTCCGGAACTCCTCGTGACGTCCGGGATCTCATCTGGGACTCCGAACAACATTCGGTTTGCTGCATACTCATATTCATACAACCCTAGCGTCACCGAACTAAGTGTGTAGACCCTACGGGTTCGGGAGACATGCAGACATGACCGAGACGGCTCTCGGGCAATAACCAACAGCGGATCTGGATACCCATGTTGGCTCTACATGCTCCTTGATGATATCATCGGATGAACCACAATGTCGAGGATTCAATCAACCCCGTATACTATTCCCTTTGTCAATCGGTATTTTACTTGCCCGAGATTCGATCGTCGGTATCTCAATACCTCTTTCAATCTCGTTGCCGGCAAGTCACTTTACTAAATCCGTAATGCATGATCCTGTGACCAAACACTTGGTCACTTTGAGCTCATTATGATGATGCACTACCGAGTGGGCCGGTGATACCTCTCCGTCATACGGAGTGACAAATCGATCTCGATCCGTGTCAACCCAATGGAAACTTTTGGAGATACCTGTAATGTACCTTTATAGTCACCCAATTACGTTGTGACGCTTTGGTACACCCAAAGCACTCCTACGGTATCCGGGAGTTACACGATCTCATGGTCTAAGGAAGAGATACTTGACATTGGAAAAGCTCTAGCAAAAGCGAACTACACGATCTTGTGCTATGCTTAGGATTGGGTCTTGTCCATCACATCATTCTCCTAATGATGTGATCCCGTTATCAATGACATCCAATGTCCATAGTCAGGAACCATGACTATCTGTTGATCAACGAGCTAGTCAACTAGAGGCTCACTAGGGACATATTGTGGTCTATGTATTCACACGTGTATTACGATTTCCGGATAATACAATTATAGCATGAATAAAAGACAATTATCATGAACAAGGAAATATAATAATAATACTTTTATTATTGCCTCTAGGGCATATTTCCAACAGTCTCCCACTTGCACTAGAGTCAATAATCTAGTTACATTGTGATGAATCGAACACCCATAGAGTTCCGGTGTTGATCATGTTTTGCTCGCGGAAGAGGTTTAGTCAACGGATCTGCGACATTCAGATCCGTATGCACTTTGCAAATTTCTATGTCCCCGTCATGAACATTTTCACGAATGGAGTTGAAGCGACACTTGATGTGCCTGGTCTTCTTGTGAAACCTGGGCTCCTTGGCAAGTGCAATAGCTCCAGTGTTGTCACAGAAGAGTTTGATCGGCTCCGACGCATTGGGTATGACTCCTAGGTCGGTGATGAACTCCTTCACCCAAATTGCTTCATGTGCTGCCTCCGAGGCTGCCATGTACTCCACTTCACATGTAGATCCCGCCACGACGCTCTGCTTGCAGCTGCACCAGCTTACTGCTCCACCATTCAACATATACACGTATCCGGTTTGTGACTTTGAGTCATCCAGATCTGTGTCGAAGCTAGCATCAACGTAACCCTTTACGACGAGCTCTTCGTCACCTCCATAAACGAGAAACATGTCCTTTGTCCTTTTCAGGTACTTCAGGATATTCTTGACCGCTGTCCAGTGTTCCTTGCCGGGATTACTTTGGTACCTTCCTACCAAACTTACGGCAAGGTTTACATCAGGTCTGGTACACAAAGCATGGCATACATAATAGACCCTATGGACGAGGCATAGGGGATGACACTCATCTCTTCTTTATCTTTTGCCGTGGTCGGGCATTGAGCCGAGCTCAATTTCACACCTTGCAAAACAGGCAAGAACCCTTTCTTGGACTGATCCATTTTGAACTTCTTCAAAATCTTATCAAGGTATGTGCTTTGTGAAAGACCTATGAGGCGTCTCGATCTATCCCTATAGATTTTGATGCCTAATATGTAAGCAGCTTCTCCAAGGTCCTTCATTGAAAAACTCTTATTCAAGTAGGCCTTAATGTTGTCCAAAAGTTCTATATCATTTCCCATCAAAAGTATGTCATCTACATATAATATGAGAAATGCTACAGAGCTCCCACTCACTTTCTTGTAAACGCAGGCTTCTCCATAAGTCTCAAGATAAACCCAAACGCTTTGATCATCTCATCAAAGCGAATGTTCCAACTCCGAGATGCTTGCACCAGCCCATAAATGGATCGTTGGAGCTTGCATACCTTGTTAGCATTCTTAGGATCGACAAAACCTTCCGGCTGCATCATATACAGCTCTTCCTTAAGATAACCGTTAAGGAATGCCGTTTTGACGTCCATCTGCCATATCTCATAATCATAGTATGCGGCAATTGCTAACATGATTCGGACGGACTTAAACTTCGCTACGGGAGAGAAAGTCTCATTGTAGTCAATCCCTTGAACTTGCCGATAACCCTTAGCAACAAGTCGAGCTTTATAGATGGTAACATTACCATCCGCGTCAAATCTTCTTCTTAAAGATCCATTTGTTTTCTATCGCTCGCCGATCATCGGGCAAGTCTGTCAAAGTCCATACTTTGTTTTCATACATGGATCCTATCTCGGATTGCATAGCTTCAAGCCATTTGTTGGAATATGGGCCCGCCATCACTTCTTCATAGTTCGAAGGTTCACCGTTGTCTAACAACATGATTTCCAGGATGGGGTTGCCGTACCACTCTGGTGCGGAACGTGTCCTAGTGGACCTACAAAGTTCAGTAGCAACTTGATCCGAAGTACCTTGATCATCATCATTAATTTCCTCTCCGCCGGGTGTAGGCACCACAGGAACATTTTCCCGAGCTGCACTACTTTCCGGTTCAAGAGGTAGTACTTCATCGAGTTCTACTTTCCTCCCACTTACTCCTTTCGAGAGAAACTCTTTTTCCAGAAAGGATCCGTTCTTGGCAACAAAGATCTTGCCTTCGGATCTAAGGTAGAAGGTATACCCAATGGTTTCCTTAGGGTATCCTATGAAGACGCATTTTTCGACTTGGGTTCGAGCTTTTAGGTTGAAGTTTCTTGACATAAGCATCGCATCCCCAAACTTTTAGAAACGACAGCTTAGGTTTCTTCCCAAACCATAATTCATACGGTGTCGTCTCAACGGATTTAGGCGGTGCCCTATTTAAAGTGAATGTAGCTGTCTCTAGAGCGTATCACCAAAATGATAGCGGTAAATCAAGAAGAGACATCATAGATCACACCATATCCAATAGAGTGCGATTACGACGCTCGGACACACCGTTCTGTCGAGGTGTTCGGTAGCGTGAGTTGTGAAACGATTCCACATTTCCTTATGTGTGTACCTAATTCGTGACTTAAATATTCTCCTCCACGATCTGATCGCAAGAATTTTATCTTTCGGTCACGTTGATTCTCTACTTCATTCTGAAATTCCTTGAACTTTTCAAAGGTCTCAGACTTGTGTTTCATCAAGTAGACATACTCATATCTACTCAAGTCATCAGTGAGAGTGAGAACATAACGATATCCTCCATGAGCCTCAACACTCATTGGACCGCACACATCGGTATGTATGATTTCCAATAAGTTGGTTGCTCGCTCCATTGTTCCGGAGAACGGAGTCTTGGTCATCTTGCCCATGAGGCATGGTTCACATGTGTCAAATGATTCGTAATCGAGAGACTTTAAAAGTCCATCAGCATGGAGCTTCTTCATGCGCTTGACACCAATGTGACCAAGGCAGCAGTGCCACAAGTATGTGGGACTATCGTTATCAACTTTACATATTTTGGTATTCACACTATGAACATGTGTAACATTATGTTCGAGATTCATTAAGAATAAACCATTGACCATCGGAGCATGACCATAAAACATTTCTCTCATGTAAATAGAACAACCATTATTCTCGGATTTAAATGAGTAGCCATATCGTATTAAACGAGATCCTGATACAATGTTCATGCTCAAACTTGGTAAAAAATAACAATTATTGAGGTTTAAAACTAATCCCGTAGGTAAATGTAGAGGTAGCGTGCCGACGGCGATCACATCGACCTTGGAACCATTCCCGACGCGCATCGTCACCTCGTCCTTCGCCAGTCTCCGCTTATTCTGCAGCTTCTGCCGTGAGTTACAAATATGAGCAACAACACCGTATCAAATATCCAAGAGTTACTACCAAGATCGGTAAGGTACACATCAATTACATGTATATCAAATATACCTTTAGTGTTGCCGGCCTTCTTGTGCGCTAAGTATTTGGGGCAGTTCCGCTTCTAGTGACCCTTCCTTTGCAATAAAAGCACTCGGTCTCGTGCTTGGGTCCATTCTTTGACTTCTTCCCGCAATCGGCTTACGGGCGCGGCAACATCCTTGCCGTCCTTCTTGAAGTTCTTCTTTCCCTTGCCCTTCTTGAACTTAGTGGTTTTATTGACCATCAACACTTGATGCTCCTTCTTGATTTCTACCGCTTCAAAGATTGAAGATACTTCAGAATATTTTTCACCATCCCCTCGCATATTGTAGTTCATCACAAAGCTCTTGTAGCTTGGTGGGAGCGATGAAGGATTCTGTCAATGACCGCCTCGTCAGGAGGTTAATGTCCAAATGGGACAGGCGGTTGTGCAACCCAGACATTTTGAGTATGTGCTCACCGATGTAACTATTTTCCTCCATCTTACAAGCTGTAGAACTTGTCTGAGAATTCATATCTCTCGACCCGGGCATGAGCTTTGAATACTTGTTTCAGCTCCTCGAACATCTCATATGCTCCGTGTCGCTCAATACGCTTTTGGAGCCCCGGTTCTAAGCTGTAAAGCATGCCGCATCGAACGAGGGAGTAATCATCAAGACGAGACTGCCAAGCGTTCATAACGCCTTGGTTCTTCAGGATGGGTGCTTCACCTAGCGGTGCTTCTAGGACATATTGTTTCCTGGCAGCTATGAGGATAATCCTCGTGTTCGGACCCAGTCCGAATAGTTGCTGCCATCATCTTTCAGCTTGGTTTTCTCTAGGAACGCGTTGAAGTTCATGGTGACATGAGCGTTGGCCATTTGATCTACAAGACATTTTGCAAAGATTTTAGACTATTGTTCATGATAATAAAGTTCATCTAATCAAATTATTTAATGAACTCCCACTCAGATTTGACATCCCTCTAGTCATCTAAGTGATACATGATCCGAGTCGACTAGGCTGTGTCCGATCATCACGTGAGACGGACTAGTCATCGTCGGTGAACATCTCCATGTTGATCATATCTTCCATAGGACTCATGTTCGACCTTTCGGTCTCTTGTGTTTCGAGGCCATGTCTGTACATGCTAGGCTCGTCAAGTTAACCTAAGTGTATTGCATGTGTAAAACTGTCTTACACCCGTTGTATGTGAACGTAAGGATCTATCACACCCGATCATCACGTGGTGCTTCGAAACGCATTTAACTTTAGCAATGGTGCATAGTTAGGGAGAACACTTTCTTGAAATTGTTATGAGGGATCATCTTATTTACTACCGTCGTTCTAAGTAAACAAGATGCATAAACATAATAAACATCACATGCAATTATATATAGTAGTGACATGATATGGCCAATATCATATAGCTCCTTTGATCTCCATCTTCGGGCTCCATGATCATCCTGTCACCGCATGACACCATGATCTCCATCATCATGATCTCCATCATCGTGTCTTCATGAAGTTGTCACGCCAATGACTACTTCTACTTCTATGGCTAACACGTTTAGCAATAAAGTAAAGTAATTTACATATGCGTTCTTCAATGACACACGCAGGTCATACAAAATAAAGACAACTCCTATGGCTCCTGCCGGTTGTCATACTCATCGACATGCAAGTCGTGATTCCTATTACAAGAACATGATCTCATACATCACATATATCATTCATCACCACCACAACTTTGGCCATATCATATCACAAAACACTTGCTGCAAAAACAAGTTAGACGTCCTCTAATTGTTGTTGCAAGTTTTACGATGGCTGCAATAGGGTTCTAGCAAGAACGTTTTCTTACCTACGTGAAAGCCACAACGTGATTTGTCAACTTCTATTTACCCTTCATAAGGACCCTTTTCATCGAATCCGCTCCAACTAAAGTGGAGAGACAGACACCCGCTAGCCACCTTATGCAACTAGTGCATGTCACCGGTGGAAGCGGTCTCATGTAAGCGTCACGTGTAAGGTCGGTCCGACGCTTCATCCCACAATGCCGCTGAAGCAAGATAAGACTAGTAGCGGCAAGAAAGTTGACAACATCTACGCCCACAACAAATTGTGTTCTACTCGTGCAATAGAGAACTACGCATAGACCTAGCTCATGATGCCACTGTTGGGGAACGTTGCAGAAAATTAAAGGTTTCACCAAGATCCATCTATGAGTTCATCTAGCAACGAGTCATGAGAGAGTGATTTCATCTACATACCACTTGTAGATAGCGTGCGGAGTCGTTCAATGGAACGGGGATGATGGAGTCGTACTCGTCGTGATTCAGATCACCGATGACCTAGTGCTGAACGGACAGCACCTCCGCGTTCAACACACGTATGGAGCGGATGACGTCTCCTCCTTCTTGATCCAGCAAGGGGGAAGGATAGGTTGATGATGATCCAGCAGCACGACGACGTGGTGGTGGATGCAGCAGAACTCGGCAGGCTTCGCTAAGCAACTACGGGAGGAGGAGGAGGTGTTGCAGGAGGAGGGAGGCGCCTGTGGCTTATGGGTGCGGCCACCCTCCCTCCCTCCCTTTATATAGGTGCAAGAGAGGGGGAAGGGCGCAGCCTTGCCCCTTCCTCCAAGGAAGGGGTGCGGCCAAGAGGGGAGGAGTCCATCCTCCCAAGGCACCCTGAGGTGCCTTCCCTTTAGGACTCTCCCTTTTTCTTATATCTTGGCGCATGGGCCTCTTGGGGCTGGTGCCCTTGGCCCATATAGGCCAAGGCGCACCCCTACAGCCCATGTGGCCCCCGGGCAGGTGGACCCCCGGTGGACCCCGGACCCCTTCGGCACTCCCATAATACCGATAACGTGAAAACTTTTCCGGCGACCAAAATAAGACTTCCTATATATAAATCTTTACCTCCGGACCATTCAAAACTCCTCGTGACGTCCGGGATCTCATCCGGGACTCAACAACATTCGGTTTGCTGCATACTCATATTCATACAACCCTAGCGCCACCGAACCTTATGTGTAGACCCTACGGGTTCGGGAGACATGCAGACATGACCGAGATGGCTCTCAGCAATAACCAACAGCGGGATCTGGATACCCATGTTGGCTCCCACATGCTCCTCGATGATATCATCGGATGAACCACAATGTCGAGGATTCAATCAACCCCGTATACTATTCCCTTTGTCAATCGGTATTTTACTTGCCCGAGATTCGATCGTCGGTATCTCAATACCTCGTTCAATCTCGTTGCCGGCAAGTCACTTTACTCGTACCGTAATGCATGATCCCGTGACCAAACACTTGGTCACTTTGAGCTCATTATGATGATGCACTACCGAGTGGGCCCAGTGATACCTCTCCGTCATACGGAGTGACAAATCCCAGTCTCGATCCGTGTCAACCCAACAGACACTTTTGGAGATACCTGTAATGTACCTTTATAGTCACCCAATTACGTTGTGACGTTTGGTACACCCAAAGCACTCCTACGGTATCCGGGAGTTACACGATCTCATGGTCTAAGGAAGAGATACTTGACATTGGAAAAGCTCTAGCAAAACGAACTACACGATCTTGTGCTATGCTTAGGATTGGGTCTTGTCCATCACATCATTCTCCTAATGACGTGATCCCGTTATCAATGACATCCAATGTCCATAGTCAGGAAACGATGACTATCTGTTGATCAACGAGCTAGTCAACTAGAGGCTCACTAGGGACATATTGTGGTCTATGTATTCACACGTGTATTACGATTTCCGGATAATACAATTATAGCATGAATAAAAGCAAATTATCATGAACAAGGAAATATAATAATAATACTTTTATTATTGCCTCTAGGGCATATTTCCAACACCCCGCCCCACAGGTCGCACACTTATCGGCGGTGGAGCCAAACATGGGCCTTACCTAGCCTGTGACTCCGGACCCCCGGATTCGTATCCGGATGTTGGTTCCGGTCCACGCACTCCCGAGCCAGTCGAGCCAGGTTGGGCTCCGGTAATGGAGTTCACCGCTCCGGATATCTTTCAGCACTCGCCCTTTGGCGACATGCTGAACTCGTTAAAAACTCTCTCTTTGACAGAAAATTCTGGGCCAAACTATGTCCGGCTCGAGTGGGAAGCAGGTAACAAAGAAATTCGTTGCCCACCCACCACCCACTTCATAGCCACGGTCGATGATTTAACCGACGTGCCTGATTCCGACTCCGAAGGCATTGACGGTATGGACGACGATGCAGGAGAAGATTCGGAATCTATGGGGCGCTGGACTTCTGCCTCGTCACACGACATATACATGGTGGATACACCCAAAGAGGACAAAGGCGACAATCCGGAAGATAAAACCCCCGGGCAAAAGCCAAAGCAACGGCGCGGACGCCATTCTAAGTCCAGTGACAGTAAAAATAGCGACAAGAGCGCCAGAGGGATCGATACTACAGTCAACTCCGAAGGCAACAACGACCATACGGACCCAGCGATGGAGCAGGGCGAACCAGGCCACCCCGAACATAGTTCGGAGCAGACGCCCGAAGATAATGATCCCGACGGACGAGGTCATCAAACCGAACAAGTACAAGAAAACAGTCCGGACGACGATGCATTCATCATCCCAGAAAAACGCGTGGAACAAGATGACCTCCACAGAAAGCTTATGGCCACCGCAAGAAGTCTAAAGAAGCAGAAGCAGCGGCTCAAAACCGCACAGAAACGTTGAACCGTAGATGGAATAAAGTGCTAGACACTAAAGAAAGATACGGTGATGATCGCCATACAAAGAGCTATCCAAAACGAAAGCTACTGCCAGAATTCGACGACGAAGCCGTGCCACTTCATAACCGCAACAAAGCGGCTACCGACGCCACGCACAATCTACGTGAGCACCTGGATAGGAAAGCTGGCGTGGCCAGGTCCATTTATGGATCTAAAGGACACACCCCGGCGAGGGACTATGGTCACCACAACGATTATGCCAATCGAATACCAGTTCGGAATAAACACTGGACACAACAACAGACAATGTTATGCCACAACACGTCCAGATACAGAGGGGCTGCTCACCCCCTGTGCTTTACCGAAGAAGTACTGGACCATGAACAGGGATTTAAACCTGTGAGTATAGAGGCATACGACGGAACGCATTGCACCTGTGTGTCCGGATTGAGGATTTTATCCTGCATATACATATGGCTCGTGGGGATGACCTCCACACCATCAAATACCTTCCCTCAAACTGAAGGGACCAGCCCGACACTTGGTTGAAAAGCCTCCCCAAAAATTCAATTGGGAGTTGGGAGGAACTCGAGGACGCCAGGGCCAATTTTCAAGGGACCTATGTCCGCCTCCGGATCTTGACGATTTAAGTCACATAATCCAACAGCCGGAGAGTCCTCCTGCAAGCTTTGGAACAGATTCCTCACTAAGAAGAACCAAATTGTCGATTGTCCGGACCTTGAAGCCTTAGCGGCATTCAAACACACATCCATGACGAGTGGTTTCGCCAGACACCTCGGCCAAGAAAAGCCAAGGACAATGGCAGACCTAACAAGTTTTATGACCCGCTTATGCTGGGTGAAGATAGCTAGCTAGCTCAGAAGGCACCAAATGACCCCAAAGACATCCGAAATAAGGGATGGCAACGGGAAGCCACGGTGTAATAAAAACAAACGCCCAAACAAGGAAGATAGCCCATATAACACAACGGCCAATGCCGGATTCAGGGGCTCTCGACCTGATCAGTAAAAGAAGCCATTTAAAGGCAGTAAAGAGGGACCGTCCGGTCTGAATAGAGTCCTAGACAAACTATGCCAAATTCATGGCACCCCTGACAAACCTGCGAACCACACGCACAGAGAGTGCTGGGTCTTTAAGCAGGCCGGCAAATTAAATGCCGAACACAAGGGAAGGGAAACACCAAGTGAAGACGAGGATGAACCTCGCCAGCCGAACACTGGGGGACAGAAAAAAATTCCCGCCAGAGGTTAAAACAGTGAACATGATCCACACGACTCATACATCCATGAAGAGGCATGAACGCGTGCATAGAGACACGCTCGATATAGAGACCATCGTACTCACATCTAACCACTGGATGTCTTATCCGATCACCTTCGATCACTTGGACGACCGAACTAGTATTCGGCACGGAGAATCAAAGGCCTTGGTGCTTGACCCGATAATCAACGGATACCGTCTCACCCGTGTCCTCATGGATGGCGGCAGTAGTCTCAATTTAATATATGAGGACACTACCCGCAGGATGGGGATAAACCCATCCAGAATTAACCAAAGCAACACCACCTTTGAAGGGGTGATACTAGGCGTTGAAGCCCACGGCAGGGGCTCCGTCGTACTGGAGGTAACATTCGGCTCTCAGGCAACTCCAGAAGCGAAGAGCTACTATTTATCATCGCACCCTTCCAAAGCGACTATCATGCATTGCTTGGAAGAATGGCCCTCGCCCGCTTCAACGCATTGCCGCACTATGGCTACCTTACACTCAAGATGCCCGGTCCACGTGGCGTCATCACCGTTAGCGGAATCACCGAGCACTCTTCACGCGCAGAGGAACACGCAACGGCCTTACCGGCCGTACTATAAGCGGCCTCCAAAATCATAAAACATGATTGGTCATTAAAGACCACACACTCGGTTAGACGAGTCCGGTCGCCTGGATAAAATTGAATCAGGGCACCGTATACGTAATCCCATAGTGGACACCAGGGGCTATAAATACTTAATACAGCCCCACACTTGGCTCAACCTTATGGGCAGGCTAACATCTTACACTTTTACTATCCATCGCATACTTACGTTGTACTCTCCTACGAGTTTTCTTTTTTCACGCATAACGTCGCGCGATACCCTTCCGAGGATACTGACTAACAGTAACAAAGGCGTAGACGTGCAGAGGGCCCCTGCTTCAACAGGTTTCTTTTTAGATTAAGCCCCTGTGTAAACCTTTTCTATTGCCTCTTGTTGTTTAACCATCCCATGGGTTCCATACCCATAGAGGATACTGCCGTTATTGGCATTTCGCCATGACAGATCAATGCACGTACCTGGAAACAAAGGGTTTATAATGAATGGGCATTCTTGAGGCCATCGTCAATTATAAAGTCTGAATACCTTCGGGAGTGTTCGGCGTCACAAGTTTGGCCTTATATGAAGCAGCTCCGAATCATGTCTTTGGTCAAATGTTGGGTTTGCCCGGCTCCTGGGTTTGCCGCCTTATGTTCCGTTACTATCGGCTAAGGTGGCCAAAGGAGAACTACTGCGATTGTGTCCTGGTTATTCCGGACGAGCACCTCAAGAGAGAAAGCCAAAACCGATCGTCATGATACTGAGAGACTGTTCAACCACTCGAAGACTTATCGGAATCTTTAGGATCCCTCCGCATTAACGAACGACCGTTTCCCGGTCATGTACACACGCGCCCGTATTCGGATGCACGCGACGGTACCAGGGGCTACATAGTTGCCCCAAGTCAGACTCCCATGGCTAAGCGAAAGTGTTACAGCTATATAGTCCGGTTGCTTAGTTCGACGTGCGCTCACCTCCTTAATGGACCAAGACGTTGGATCAAGTGTGATTAAGCATATTCGCGAACACCCCCGCATTGCCAAGATTCGCGAACACCCCCGCATTGCCAACACAATCATATTTTCAGGCAAACAATATGATAAATACTATTTCATAATCAAAATAAACATTGTTTTTTACAATGATTCGATTCATCAGTCGAACAAGACATTCTTCGAGCACTGCGCCTCTATTAGGCGGGCACCTTCTGTGACCTGCGCCAAGTAGTGCTCAGCCAGATATTGGCCCCCCGCCGGATCCTGGGTCGCTATAACGGTGGCCTCCATATCCGTCCAATAGGCTTTAATGCGGGCAAGAGCCATTCGTGCACCCTCTATGCACGCCGACCTCCTCATGGCGTCGATCCGAGGCACGGCCCCAAGGAATTGCTGCACCAAGCCAAAATAACTATCCGGCTTAGGCCCCTTCGGCCAAAGATGGTCTATCACAGGCCTCATTGCAAGCCCGGACAGCCTGTGAAGCTCCGCTACAGCAGCCATCTTGTCACTTAACGGCAGCGGGCGAGTGGGAGCATTGAACCACGACCAGAAAAGCTTCTCCACTTCCTTATCACCCTGATCCTCGAAGAACTTGGCAGCTTCAGCTGTGCTCTTCGCCAAATCCGCATACGCGCCCGCAGGACTCCAGCGTCCATCCAGGTGAGCGTACTTCGGATCAAAAAACTTCATCCGCAGCAAGTAGGAGCCTCCAACCGCGATTTTACCGGCCTCTTGAAGTTCCTCCCGCGCACCCCTGAGCGTGGTCCGTATTTACTTGGTGGCATTAAGTGCCTTGTCCAGCTCGGACGAACTATCCTTATGCTCCTTTTTAAGGAGCTCATACCGGTCAGCGGCATTTTTTTAACTCAACAGCCAGTTCGGCAATCTTTTCCTCGCTTCGGCGATGAGCAGCCTGTTCGGCTCTCAATTCTTCGGACGCCTTTAGGGCAGCCGCATTGCTAACCCGAGCTTGTTCCTTGGCCTGGACAAGTTCTGCCCTTAGGGCCTCCACGGCAGCAGCACCATCTGTAGTCCGAACATATTACATTAATATAATGCCGCTTCCATATTTTCCTATACAAAGGAAGGCAGATCACGTACCTTGTGATTTGTCCAGCCGCTCGTTCACCAGCATGATATCGGCATCAATCGATCCAATCTGCCTGGTTAGTTCGGCAACTTCAACGGACTGGTCGGCGGCCGTACCCACAGGTAACTGCATGCATTTACAACGCAATCATTGATTTATGATCCCCCGTTTGCCGCCTAGGGCGTGCAACCAGAGTCTCAGGGGCTACTATCTATATGGAGCACACCTAACGCGTGCCTCACAGCCAAAAACAGTGTATTCTTCACTACATACCTCAAAGCCTCTGAGCAGACTTGTAAATGCTTCATTCAAACCGCTTGTAGCGGATGAAAACTTCTTGAGCACCGCGTTCATTAATGAGCGGTGCTCCTCCGAGAGCGCCACTTGCTCCAGTAGGCCTGTCAGTACGTCCAGCCGAACATCAAACTGTGTCGGACCCTTCCCATCGCCCCTTGTGGGAGCCAAACGCTCCAGGCTCAGGGCGGCTGGCGCATTGGCTTCCGGCTTCGGCAGATCCGGACTCCTCCATGACGACACCTTGGTGTCGCCCGCTTCATGAGCCGGAGAGGTGGGTGGGATCTCGCTCTCCATCATCTCCGGAGGAAGATCCCTCGAAGACGAACTCTGTTGAGAAGGGCTGCTAGCCGGACTGCGAAAGACGAATCCTGGTTATTGATCTAGGAGGAACGCAGTACCTTCGAATTAAAAATTAACTTACAGCTCGGTGGAGGGATGGCCCATTGGTGGGCACGACACGGTGAGGGTGCCCGTCCCTTCTCGACTATCCTCCTTAGGGGAGGCCACAATTCCCCTGGTTCGGATGCGTAGCGTGTGAAGTTTGGTTTCTTCGTTCTTCCCCTTGCCTTTCCCTGAGGGCATTCTGCTGAGTACCCGGTCAAGCATCTTGGCCATGGTGGGACCAGGCGAGCCTTCGGGAAGTGGCGCCGGACACCTGATTCTCTTTGCCTTGCTGAGCCATTCCTGGCCGCGGATGATTTTCAGAATAAACAATTATGACAAATACAAAATAAGGTGTCCGGTATCAAGTTTACTTACTTGGGTATCTAGGTGATTGCAGCTTAGGCCCGCATCCTCGGTGCTGTCCGGACACTTTACTTTCGGTCCAAAGAATAATTTGCACATCCCTTCGAGCTTTAGGCCGAAGAAGTGCTTGACAGTCCGCGGACCCTCTGGATTGAATTCCCACATCCGGAGAGGCCGGCGTTAACGACAACATCCGTCGGATTAACATCACTTGCATTATCGACAAGGTTAATGTCCCTCTCAAGAAGCTCTCGAATGCGGTTCTGCGATCTTTGGAACATCACCGGCGGCCCCCAATTCCGCCCCACGCCGGTCCAAGATGCTAGTTGTGACGGAGGGCCCGAAAGCGGAACTCGGGGCGGCCACCCACATTGTGCCTCCGGGAGCCGTGACATAAAACCACCTCCGTTGCCATACATCGGATACTTACGGAAAGAATCCTCCGGCCATGGGGCATCAATGTTCCTGCTTATTACGGCACCTCCGCACTCCGCGTGTCGCCCCTCGATCATCTTCGGCTTCACATTGAAGGTCTTGAGCCATAAGCCGAAGTGTGGGGTGACATGGAGGAAGGCTTCGCACACTATAATGAACGATTTAGATATGGAGGATAGCGCCGAGCTAGATCATGAAAATCCAACCCATAATAGAACATGAGCCCCTCACAAAAGGATCGAGGGTGAGGCCCAAGCCACGGAGGAAGTGAGGAACGAACACGACGCACTCATTGGGCTCCGGCGTGGGGATGACCTGCCACAGGCGGGGAAGCCTGTCTTTGGATGTCACGGTCGGATATCCGACCTCCTAAGCTTCGCAATGTCCTCCGCTTGAATCGAGGAGGCCACCCACCGGCCTTGAGGGTCGGATCCGGACATATTGAAGGATCTGGGGTGTTGGAGCTTAGATCTCGGGTGTTAGAACTCGAGGTGCGGAAAGGCGCAAGGGAGGTGGAAAAGAGGCATAGGCATCGGCCCCTTTTATAAAGGGGTGAATATCAAGAGTCCTTAGGGTGACCGCTTGAGGTTTACCTTACGGCACACGGAGTCATACCAACGGCCATCGTAGGGCTACGCACGCCCTCATTAATGGAAGATCCCGTAATAAGAGGAACACGATCTCTGCCTCGACAGGACGTGCCAATAAAACCGCCTCGCAGCGCGAGTCGAGGTGGGGCGAGAAGCACCGGTTCGTGTTGAACTGGGCCACGATGCGAAGGCACGGCGTACAAAGATTGCCAGTGGATCAGATTTATGCCATGTTCCCTACAACGGTGTGTAAGAATCCCCTCGTGGGTCCGGACACGATCTAAGTGTTCGATGATTACTTTGGAGTATTCGGAGGAGGAACCCGCCCTGCAATGCCGAAGACAAGATCGGCCACGGACTCATCGTCATTGAAGCCTGGTTCAGGGCTACCGAGGGAGTCATGGATTAGGGGTATCCGGATAGCCGGACTATATACATCGTCCAGGACTATTGAAGCGTGAAGATACAAGACTCAAGACTTGACCCGTGTCCGGATGGGACTTTCTTTGGCGTGGAAGGCAAGCTTGGCGATCCGGATATTATATTTCCTTCCTTGTAACCGACTCCATGTAAACCCTAGCCCTCTCTGGTGCCTATATAAACCGGAGAGGTTGGTCCTTAGAATGCCGATCATAATTACAATCATACCATCATAGGCTAGCTTCTAGGGTTTAGCCTCTACGATCTCGTGGTAGATCTACTCCTGTACTACCCATATCTTCAATATTAATCAAGCAGGAAGTAGGGTTTTACCTCCATCGAGAGGGCTCGAACCTGGGTAAACATTGTGTCCCTAGCTTCCTGTTACCATCAGCCTAGACGCACAGATCGGGACCCCCTACCCGAGATCCGCCGGTTTTGACACCGACACCTCCCTCCTGCATTTCCAGATTGTATTCCAGAGGAAGATAACTGTTCAGATGGAGATTCAGACGGAGCCGACCACGCCTGTTTACCACCTGAGGTGTTTGCTCTAACCTGGCATGCTGGTGTTGGTCATATCATGCATATAGCGCCTTGCATTGCTTACATTATACATCTTATATGTCATCGGCTTAGTTTAGATTTGCTTTGTGTGAATTCCACCTGTTTGGTTTCTATATCATACTCCCACCATTCCTAAATATTTGTCTTTTTAGAGATTTCAACAAGTGACTACATACGGAACAAAATGAGTGAATCTACACTCTAAAATATGTTTATATACATCCGTATGTGGTAGTCCATTTGGAATCTCTAAAAGACAAATATTTAGGAACGGAGGGAGTATATGGGAATTATGCAATGCCATCTTCTTTAGTCAGGCATCATATACGTGAATCATGCAATTCCATCCTGTGTAGCCAGTCACCGTATATGTGAATTGTATCATGCCATATTTTTTCCATAATGTATTCCATTTGTCAACAATGTTTATATATTCATCTACTCTTCCCGTGCATTAGACATTTGAGTCGGTCATGGGAAAATCTGGAGTGAAAACAAGGTCTTCGAGCGATCGGTGCTACTGTCGATGCAGATTTCTTCTTTGATTCTGAGATAGCTCCTCAGATGAGGATTCAAAGAGAGATGATCAGTCGTATCCCCCCCCCCCTGAGGTGAATGCTCTAACTTGGCTGGGTTATATTGCTCATATCATGCATATGGTGTCTTGCATTGCCATGTCATCTGCTTAGATTAGACATGCTTTGTGTGAATGCCTCCTGTTTGCTTTCTATATCACATATGTGAATTATGCAATGCCATGTTTTTCAGCCAGTTATCATATATGTGAATTATGCACCGCCATGGAGCCAGGCATCATATATGTGAATTATCTCATGCCATCTTTTTTTCATTACGTATTCCATTTGTCGACAATCTGTGTATATTGAACTACTCTTCATGTGTATCAGCCATTTGAGCCGGTTATGGAAAAATCTGGAGTGCAGGCAATGGTACCTGTTGAAGCATATATCTCGATGGTTACAGGGAGCTCCTCAGAGGAGGATTCAGAGACAGATGACCAGTCCTATATCCCACCTGAGGTGTATGCTCTAAGTTGCAATGTTTATATTTCTCATATGATGCATATGGTGTCTTGCATTGCTTAGTTTAGACATCATATGCACAATATTGAATTCTATCTGCTTAGTTTAGAGATCATACATGCGAGTGCCACTGCCATCTTGTATGAATCAATTATGTCAATTATATCATGCCATCCTGTATACTTAGAGAACATGTATGTGAATTATTTCATCCCAACCTATTTTAGAAAGACATCATATAGTTTTGTCATGTCATCCTGTTTAGGTACTCATCATATGTTGAATTATGCCATTATATCCTGTTAAGTTATCCACAATATATCTGAAACTGTGTCGTGCTATCCTGTTTAGTTAGGCATCATATATGTGAAATTGTGTCATGCTGCCCTGTTTGGTTAGACAACATATATGTGAATTACCACATCTGTCTATCATACAATGTCTGTACGTTCCATTTATTTTCTTGTTTATCGGCTATTTGAATTGGAGGGGGGGATGGCAGTATCTAAGGGAGCAAAAACCCGTTCTTCACAAAAGACAGTGCTACCCGTCGATGCAGATAGAACCATGGTTGTACTGGCCCACAAACTAGCCCCACCACACATAATCGAGACTCTTCCAGATTGCACACTTACACCGTTAAGAGAGAACCAGCTACAACCCATCTAACCGCAACCCCAGCGGATAGTAACCCACTTATAGTTGACAAAGCACCATGTCCACCATAGAGTACCCCCACACGAGCAGTTTGTAAAGCTACTGCAGTGCCCAAAGCACGAAGACCACCTTAGCTAACCCAAACTCCACGTTTAAAGCAGAAGAGCAACTATTCTCAGGTCAGATTCCGTAGCTATGGTCCATACTCCTTTGCTGTTGCATCACTGTATTTACTCATACCCACTACTTTCGAATTTGAAGGATCCAATTGAAACTCCAATGGCGCAATGGTATGTTTTAAACCTATTTCTTTAATCGGATTGTTGTTCTAACTTCTTGCTCTATGTTGATTTCAGTTTAAGTTGTATAAACAGTTATGTTCTCATGTGATGCACATTACAAGTGCTGCTAATCTTTGTGTAGTTTCTCACACTTATATTCTGTCTATGCTGTTGTGTCTTAAAAATATATGAGTTGAACTGTGTGTCTCTATCTTGATTAGGGAACATAAACTAGAATGATATGGACAATCTGATGACCATAGTACATAGATATATGTTTGTTTCATGTTGTTATTACATCCACCTTACTATCGAACCGGTTTACCAAAATGAGTTTCGTATACTACAAGCTAAACCTGTGATGTGTCTGCTTGTTTCTCTTGTAGTATGCAAACATAATATTGGAGAAGAGCACCCCACTATGCAATGGTAGAGAAGGTAATGCAGATAAGGTTCAAGATAGTGAGATAACCCTGTTGGTCTCCAAGAAAGGTGATAAAAACGATCTTGTAGATAGTGAGAAAACCCCACACTCCTGCGTTGATGTAGTGTTCGCGTTACTGGCCAGTACCGCTGGTACAAGCTCTTGAACTTCATTGCTGAATCACTTCGCTTCTTCTGCCTCAGCTACAAGTTGAAAGGCATCGATCGGTGGCGGCAAGAAGTCAAGGACCGAGGAAGTCCTGCAGAATTCAGATGCATACTTTCTTGTGCAACAAAGAAGCGCTGGAGGATTTAAGCGCCAAACAAGAGAAAGTTAATAAGCTTGCTAAGCATCTTGCCAAAGATTATGGGTACCAGGATATTGTTTCTTGAACTCTTCTGAAGTGGTTTCTGTTCTGGACTTGTTTTGCTATGGCGTTTATATGCCGCTTTGTTCCCTATATTTGCACTGGTGGCGAACTTTGATGCCCAGTGGATGTAATATGTGTAATAGCCGTGATAGCCTAGCATAAGTTGCTTGCTTATTTATTTCCTTGTTGTCTCTTTTATTTGTTTCCTTGTAGTCAGTGCAGTTCTTTTTCCGCGGTTTGCTAGTGGCTGCAATAACCTATTTCTAAAAACTAGGCCACAATAACCATGGGCAAATATTTACTGTAGTGACACTGGGCCTACTACGGGCCGTAGAAATAGTGGGCCTTCTACGTGCCGTAGAAACAATAGGCCTTCTACGGGCCGTAGAAACAATGGGCCTTCTACGGGCCATATCATCAATGGGCCTTATACGGGCCGTATGATCGACACAAACATGGGCCAATAACAGGCCGCATTATGGCCGTAAACGGGCTAGAGTTGGAATCGTCCGTTCATGGGCCGACCATAACGGGAAATCTTTAACAGGCCGTATTTGATGACGCTATGAAAACGGCCCAACGTATTAACGGACCACAAATGGGCCGACTGTAACCACGGGCTGAATTTGGCCCACAAGCAGAAAATGACAGTAACGGGCCGTAAGTAAACGAATGCTGGAAATGAGCCCAAGAATAAATGGGCTCTGAGAAGGCCGAAACATAACATGGGCTGGAAACGGCCCAACGGAATAACGGGTCGTTAATGGGTATAAAGTGATACACTGTTCATTACGGGCCAGTTTCACCATGGGCCATTAATGGGTGTAAAGTGATACACTGTTCATTACGGGCCAGTTTCACCACGGGCCGTTAATAGGCCAAGATTTACATAGGGCCTCATATGGGTCGAAAGACGTCATGGGCCATATATGGGCCAGAAGTGAAAACGGGTTGGAATCATATTGGATGGCCCAGATGACGCTACTGGGCCTAATTCGGATAGGGTGTAACATGCCTTGGGTTAGCGGGCTGTAAATGGGCTATATGCGAATAGGCCGTTAACAGGCTTTCCATGGGCCGGCCCGCCACCTTTTGACCAAGTCAAACGGGCCGGCCTTTTCACAGGAATGGGCCTCTGTTGGGTTGTGCCACGGTCGCACGATAGGCGCCTTCTATCCAATGAGTGGATGACATCTGTCCCCAACGATGAGCCGACACGTGTTTCCTCCGACCAATGATGATTTTACACGTGGAAAATCCCCATTGGTCGGGGCTGTTAACGGGTTATCGGATCCAAAACCCGACCCGATAGCTTAACGGCGTTCCGTTACGGTGGATGCCACGTGTCGGTCACCCTTGACGAAAGCACTTCTGTGACGCTCGATATATCGTCATGGAAGTGCACACTTCCGTGATGATAATTTTGGTAATGTCATTGAACACTTCTACGACAGCACAGGTATGACTATCTTGATTCTGTCATAAAATCGTCATGGATGTACAAGCATGACAAAAAATGCGACCTACTGTGACAAACACGTATCATCACGGAAGTGTATTTTTTTGTAGTGCTTGTTGTACTCGAAGTTGTTGAGTTCTTCGTGCATGGCATTAAGCCAATCCGGATCTTCGAGTGCTTCATATACCTTTTGGGGTTCAACACAAGAGACAAACGTGTGATGTTCACAATAGTTTGCCAATTGTCTATGAGTACTTACCCCCGAATGCTTCCAAGCACATTTTTCATGAGATGACCCTTGGTGGAGAGCTTGGATGCAATCTTGGCGGCACGGCGCTCCAATTCCTCCTCGGTGGTGAGTTGAGGAGCGGTCACTTGATCATCTTGACCGCCGTCATGAGCTTGTTCTTGATCTTGAACTTGCTCGGAGGAGAGAACTTGACCTTGGGCATCACTTGGTGTTTCAACACCGTCTTGAGCATGATCGTGCCCTTGGTCTTGTTCATGAGGTTGAGGGCCTTCACTTTGTTCTTCGGACGCGTGCAGGGCCTTGGGTTGGTGATGGCTCCACTTGAGTGGAGCATTGTCCTTCTCCTTCGCCACAAGGGGTTCCTCAATGGGTAGGATAAAACCAACACCCATTCTTCTTATGGCTTGAGGAGAAATTTCATCACCTACATCACAAGTGCCACTTTGCTCCACTTGGGAGCCGTTATTCTCATCAAACTCCACGTATGTCTCCTCAATAAGCCCCATGGACTTATTGAGGACACGGTAAGCATGAGAGTTTGTAGCATAACCAAAAAATATGCCCTCATAAGCTCTAGCCTCAAATTTAGACAACCGAACACCATTTTTGAGAATGAAACACTTACACTCGAACACCCGGAAGTACTTGAGGTTGGGCTTGTTACCGGTGAGTATCTCATACAGAGTCTTGTTCAAGCCTTTGCAGAGATAGAGACGATTTGAAGCATGACACGCGGTGTTGATGGCTTCGGCCCAAAATTTGTATGGAGACTTGAACTCCGCCATCACGGTCCTTGCCGCATCCATAAACGTCCGGTTCTTCCTCTCCGCAACCCCGTTTTGTTGAGGGGTGTAAGGTGCGGAATAATGATGCTTGATCCCCTCATCACTAAGAAACTCATCCAAGGTGTAGTTCTTGAACTCGGTGCTGTTGTCACTTCTTATTGTCAAGATCTTCGCATTGTCTTGACGTTGGGCTTCATTTGCAAAGTCAATGACGGTTTGTTGGGTCTCGCTCTTCCTCTTGAAGAAATACACCCAAGTGTATCTTGAATAGTCATCCACAATCACCAAGCAATACTTCCTACCCCCAAGACTATCAAAGGATGGAGGCCCAAAGAGATCCAAATGAAGGAGCTCCAAAGGCCTCTTCGAGTAAATGATAGTCGTGGGAGGGTGAGCCTTCTCATGTAGCTTTCCTTTGATACAAGCACTGCAAGCACGATCTTTAGCAAAACTAACATTCGTTAGTCCACGGACATGGTCCCCCTTGAGAAGACTTTGCAAAGATCTCATATTGACATGGGCTAAACGGCGATACCAAAGCCATCCCACGTCAACTTTAGCCATTAGGCATGTCGCGGTTTTAGTGGGTCGCTCCAAAAAGTTAATCACATATAGACCATTCTCGACATGCCCAACAAAGGCTACTTTAAGAGTCTTGCTCCACAAGAGGGCCACGGTATAAATATCAAAGAAAGTGGCAAAGCCCATGATTGCAAGTTGACGAACGGAAAGTAAATTGTATGCAAGGGACTCAACAAGCATGACCTTCTCGATCGTGAGATCATGAGAAATGACAACCTTGCCGAGTCCCAATACCATAGAAGACGAGGCATCACCCCACTCGACATTGGTGGGAATAGATGGAATCTTGTGCACGTCCACCACCAAGTCCTTGCTTCCATTCATATGATTTGTAGCTCCACTATCAAGCAACCATGATCCCCACCGAAGCAAACACCTACAAGAGATCAATGCTTGGTTTTAGGTACCCATTTTGTAATGGGTCCTTTGATGTTAGTAACAAGGGTCTTAGGAACCCAAATAGACCATTCAATATACTCATGAGGAGAACCAACAAATTTGGCATAAACATGCCCATCACTAGCACGACACAAAACATAAGAAGGGTTAAAGTCGCCGGCTTTGTTGGAAGGAGTGGTATTGCCGTTCTTGACACCGCCACCCTTCACCTTGTTCTTCTCCTCCTTGTAAGCACCCTCTCCCTCCTTCACAAAGGTTTTCTTGAGAGGGGGAGGTCGTTTGGTCTTGTCATTCTTCTTCTTGTTCTTGGGCAAGGATGCGAACCCAATCCCTTCCTTGCCCACAACTTCCTTTTGATTGCTCAAAAGGTCGTTGAGGTTCTTCTCACCTTGAATGCACGACACAAGGCCTTTCTCAAGTTTCTCCTTCAACTTAGCATTCTCCTCAACAAGATGCACATGCTCACAACAAGGATTAGTAGCATTTGCATTATCAATTAACACCATATGTGGAAAGGTGGCTTTCTCCTTGGTTAGCTTCACTTGGAGTTGATCATGAGACTCCTTGAGGCTAGAAAGTATATCAAACTCCTCCTTGAGTCTAGCAAGATCAACCCCAAGTTTGGCTTTCTTGGAATTGAGCACATGAGAAATAACAAGAGCATGATCAAGATCTTTCTTTAAGTTAGCATGATCATCGTTGTGTAACTCCTCAAGAGCCAAACGAAGACCACACTCTTCTTCAAGAGCATTGGAAAGATCCAAAATCTCATCGGCATAGTCATGACTATGCCCCTCCATCTTAGAGATGGTATCTTCGTGAGCCTCGATCATGTCATTGGCTTCACCAAGTTGTTCCAAGAGAGCAACGAAGTGCTTCTGGGATTTACCTTTGAGTTTGTTCATGAACGACTCAAACTCATTCTCCTCCACACTAGACCCCTCATGTTCATCAATGCAATCCGTCAAAGAGGGATTATTAATTATGGTAGTTTTGATGTTGGGGGTTACCTTGTTGGTGGCTTTAGCCATGAGGCACTTGGCGGTGAAGTTCTCATTAGGTGAGTCGAAGAGAGAAGCCTGTGGAGTTGTTGCAATGGAAACGGAGGCCATGGAAACCGACTCACCATCTTCTTCATCATCATCATCCTCATTGTACTCTTCTTGTACCACCAATGCCTTGGGAGGAGTCTTCTTGGTGAAGTTGCTCTTGTTGGGGAAAGACTTGGCCTTGTCCTTTCAGATGAGCTTGCCACCAGTGTCTTCCCTCTTATCATAAGGGCACTCCGCAACAAAGTGGCTCACATTGCCACAATTAAATTAAGTCGTCACTCGTTGCTTGCCCTTTGCGCCACTTGAATTGTTCTTGTTGAAGTTGGGCCTTGAGTTCTTCTTGCTCCAAAATTGCCTTGAAGCAAGAGCCATGTGTTCATGATAGGCATACTTTGTATCTTAGAGGTTGCTCTCCTCTTCTTCCTCTTCATCCTCTTCCTCCATACTAACCTTGGCCTTTACTGCAAGGTTGGGCTTCTTTACTCTTTGAGAGTGAAATACCGCATTGTCGGCGGTCTTGTCCAAGATGCTCATAGCAATGAACTCATCCAACACTTCACTTGAGGACAAGGTGTGGAAGTCCGGTCTTTGACGAATGACGGAGGACATGGCTTTGTGGCAGGGCATCATTGCCTTGAGGAATTTGCGCTTGATCCAATTGTCATCCGTGTCCTTACTTCCATGATCTCGGAGTGATACCGCGAGTTTGGTTACCCTCCGATAAAGCTCACGAGGTTCTTCATCTTCTTTCATTGCAAACTCATCGGCTTCATCTTGCACCACTTCATAGTTGGAGCGTTGAATGCTTGCGCTTCCCCGGTAGAGGGAAACAACTTGGTGCCAAGCATCTTTGGCCATGGAGTAGGGCCGGAGATGAGGAAGATCTTCGGGTGGGATTGCTTCTTGGATGATGAAGAGAGCATTCTCATTGAATTGATTATTGATACGTCTCCAACGTATCTATAATTTTTTATTGCTCCATGCTACTTTATCTACTGTTTTGGACTATATTGGGCTTCATTTTCCACTTTTACATTACTTTTGGGACTAACCTATTAACCGGAGGCCCAGCCCAGAATTGCTGTTTTTTTGCCTATTTCAGTGTTTCGAAGAAACGGAATATCAAACGGAGTCCAAACAAAATGAAACCTTCGGGAACGTGATTTTCTCACCGAACGTGATCCACGAGACTTGGACCCTACTCCAAGAAGTGCTAGAGGCGGTCACGAGGGTGGAGGGCGCCTCCCTGGGCGTGCCCCCCTGCCTCGTGGGCCCCCTAACACTCCACCGACATACTCCTTCGTCCTATATATACCTACGTACCCCCAACAGATCAGAGAGGAGCCAAAAACCTAATTCCACCGCCGTACCTTCCTGTATCCACGAGATCCCATCTTGGGGCCTGATACATCTCCGTCGTATCTACTTTTCCAAACACTTTTGCCCTTGTTTTGGACTCTAACTTGTACTATTTGAATGGAACTAACCCGGACTGACGCTGTTTTCAGCAGAATTGCCATGGTGTTGTTTTATGCGAGAAACAAAAAGTTCTCGGAATGACCTGAAACTCCACAGAATATCTTAGAATAAATAATAAAAATCCTCGCCAAAGATGAAGACCAGGGGCCCACACACATCACGAGGGTGGGGCACGCCCCTCCCACGGGCGCGCCCCCTACCTCGTGGGCCCTGGTGGCCCTCGGCGCCAACTCCAACTCCATATATTGGCTTTCGGGAGAAAAAATCAGAGAGAAAGTTTCATCGCGTTTTACGACACGGAGCCGCCGCCAAGCCCTAATCTCTCTCGGGAGGGCTGATCCGAGTCCGCTCGGGGCTCAGGAGAGGGGATTCGTCGCCGTCGTCATCATCAACCATCCTCCATCACCAATTTCATGATGCTCACCGCCGTGCATGAGTAATTCCATCGTAGGCTTGCTAGACGGTGATGGGTTGGATGAGATTTATCATGTAATCGAGTTAGTTTTGTTAGGGTTTGATCCCTAGTATCCTTTATGTTCTGAGATTGATGTTGCTATGACTTTGCTATGCTTAATGCTTGTCACTAGGGCCCGAGTGCCATGATTTCAGATCTGAACCTATTATGTTTTCATGAATATATGTGTGTTCTTGATCCTATCTTGCAAGTCTATAGTCACATACTATGTGTTATGATCCGGCAACCCCGAAGTGACAATAATCGGGACCACTCCCGGTGATGACCATAGTTTGAGGAGTTCATGTATTCACTATGTGCTAATGCTTTGTTCCGGTTCTCTATTAAAAGGAGGCCTTAATATCCCTTAGTTTCCAATAGGACTCCGCTGCCACGGGAGGGTAGGACAAAAGATGTCATGCAAGTTCTTTTCCATAAGCACGTATGACTATATACGGAATACATGCCTACATTACATTGATGAACTGGAGCTAGTTCTGTGTCACCCTATGTTATGACTGTTACATGATGAACCACATCCGGCATAATTATCCATCACTGATATGGTGCCTACGAGTTTTCCATATACTGGTTTACGCTTATTTACTTCTCCGTTGCTACTGTTATCATCACTACAAAAATTCCAAAAACATTACTTTTGCTGTCTTTACTTTGTTACCGTTACCACCACTATCATATTACTTTGCTACTAAACACTTTGCTAAAGATACTAAGTTTCCAGGTGTGGTTGAATTGACAACTCAGCTGCTAATACTTGAGAATATTCTTTGGCTCCCCTTGTGTCGAATCAACAAATATGGGTTGAATACTCTACCCTCGAAAACTGTTGCGATCCCCTATACTTGTGGGTTATCAAGACCTTTTTCTGGCGGCGTTGTCGGGGAGCATAGCTCTATTCTTTGAGTCACTTGGGACTTATATCTGCTGGACACTATGAAGAACTTGAAAGACGCTAAGACAAAAATTTATCCCTCAACTACGAGGGGAGGTAAGGAACTGCCATCTAGCTCTGCACTATATTCACCTTCTGTTATGAGTCAGCTAGCGACACCTAAACCTGCTTCTGCTATTCGTTCCGACATGTCGCATGTTATTGATGATGCCACTTCTTCTATGCATGATACTTATGATGAAACTACTTCTATGCTTGATACTACTGTGCCCCTTGGTGAATTTCTAGATGAACAAATTACTAGGTCTAGAGAAAGAGAAATTATTGAAACTGAACACGATGATGTTAGTAATGATGATAATATGCCTGCTATTCCTGAGGGTTATCTTTTTAATGCTGAATCTACTGCAGTTGTTCTTGCTTGCCAGGATAGACTTGAACTTAAGAGGTTGCTAGTTAAATGGAGTTAAGAATCTTTTAGAGATAGGATGAGATCCGACCCTCTTTTGCCACTTCACCTATCTGTGTTCCTGATCAGGATTATTATGATTTTTCTGTTGATCCAGATATAATTACTTTGGTTGAATCTGATCCTTTTTATGGCTATGAATCTGAAACTGTTGTGGCACATCTTCGTAAGTTAAATGATATAGCTGCCCTGTTTACTAATAATGAGAGATCGCGCTACCTTTATTTACTCAGAATATTTCCGTTCTCATTAAAGGGTGATGATAAGAAATGGTTTAATTCTCTTGATCCTGGTTGTGTGCAAAGTCCCTAGGATATGGTTTATTACTTCTCTGCTAAATATTTCCCTGCTCATAAGAAACAAGCTGCTTTGAGGGATATATATATAATTTTGTGCAAATTGAAGAAGAGAGTCTCCCACAAGCTTGGGGGAGGCTTTCTCAAGTTACTTAATGCTTTGCTTGGTCATCCTCTTAACAAACCTGAAATACTTGATATCTTTTATAATGGACTAACCGATGCTTTCGGAGATTACCTGGATAGTTGTGCTGGTTCTCTTTTCAGGGAAAGAACACCGGATGAAGCTGAAATTTTATTGAATAATATGTTGACAAATGAAAATAATTGGGCACCTCGAGCCAACTCCCGAGCCAGCTCTCGAGCCAATTATCGAGCCTATTCCTAAACCAACTCCGAAGAAGAGAGGTGTTCTATTTCTGGTCCCGAAGATATGCAAGAGGCAAAGAAATCTATGAAAGAAAATGGTATTAAAGCTGAAGATGTTAAGAATTTACCTCCTATTGAAGAAATACATGGTCTTAATTTACCGCCTGTTGAAGAAGTATATGATCTCACTTACTGATTTACTTAAGAACCTCCCGATCTCCCGACACGGGTAGTAAAGGTAAACTCTCTCTATAGATATGATAAAGCTGAAGTCCCTCCTACTAAAATTGCTAGTCAGTGCTTGGATGAGTTTGATAACTTTATGTTTAAGCAAGATGACTTTAATGCTTATTTTGGTAGACAATTAAAACAAAATACCTTTATGATTAAATTCTTGAGTGATTATATGGCTAATATTAGAGGTGAACTTAAACTTGTTAGCAAACATGCTTCTATGGTTACCACTCAAGTAGAACAAGTACTTAAAGCTCAAAAAGAAGTGCTTAATGAAACGAATAGTAAGAAAAATGATTATGCTGTTAGAGTGGCTACTAGAACTGGTAAAATGACTCAGTAACCTTTGTATCCTGAAGGCCACCCTAAGAAAATCGAGCAAGATTCTCAGAGAAATAATATAGATATGCCTAGTTCTTCTAAAAGGAAGAAAAAGAAAAATGATATAACTGTGCAAACTTCTAGTGAACCTGTTGCTGAACCACCTGATAATCCAAATGATATCTCTATGTCTGATGCTGAAACGCAATCTGGTAATGGACATGAACCTAGTAATGATAATGATGTAGAAGTTGAACCTGCTGTTGATCTTGATAACCCACAATCAAAGAATCAACGTTATGATAAAAGAGACTTCGTTGCTAGGAAACATGGTAAAGAAAGAGAACCATGGGTTCAGAAACCCATGCCTTTTCCTCCCAAACCATCCAATAAAAAGGATGATGACGATTTTGAGCGCTTTGCTGAAATGATTAGACCCATCTTTTTGCGTATGTGATTGGTGATATGCTCAAAATGAATCCTTATGCTAAATATATGAAAGATATTGTTACAAATAAAAGAAAGATACCGAAGCTGAAATTTCCACCATGCTTGCTAATTACACTTTTAAGGGTGGAATACCAAAGAAACTTGGAGATCCAGGAGTACCTACTATACCATGCTCCATTAAGAGAAATTATGTTAAACCGCTTTATGTGATCTTGGAGCCGGTGTCGGTGTTATGCCTCTCTTTATATCGTAGACTTGACTTGAATAAGTTGACACCTACTAAAATATCTTTGCAAATGGCTGATAAATCAACTGCTATAATTGCCGGTATTTGGGAGGATGTGCCTGTTGTGGTTGCAAACGTTACTATTTTAACGGACTTTGTTATTCTTGATATTCCGAGGGCGATAGTATGTCTATTATTCTTGGAAGACCTTTCCTTAATACTGCAGGGGCTGTTATTGATTGCAACAAAGGCAATGTCACTTTTCATGTTAATGGTAATGAGCATACGGTACACTTTCCAAGGAAACAACCTCAAGTTCATAGTATCAACTCTATTGGAAAAATTCCATCGATTATATTTGGAGGTTTTGTATTTCCTCTCCCTACTGTCAAGAAGAAATATGATATACTTATTATTGGGGATGTCCATATCCCTGTTGAGGTAACATAGTGTTATTCGAAATTTCTCCGGTTCCATGATTATCAGAATGAGTTTGTTAACAAGACTTGATCAACCTTGTTAGTGTATTCTTTTTGATGAGCATGAGATGGATGAAACTAGAAGCACAACCTTCTGTACCCTCTTTATATTTTCTGTTACTTAGTAGAAATAAAGTAAAATAGTATTTTTCTGTCTGTCTCCCGACTTATCCGTGCAATATAAAAATATCCCGAAAATAAAAGTCCTCAGAATGCCATGCCAATTTAATATGATTTTTTTGGGATTATTTGAGGATTTTTAGTGCAAAAACTACCGCGGGGGGAGCTGCCACCTGGCCACGAGGGTGGAGGGCGTGCCCGCCTGCCTCGTGGGTCAACGGTGGCCCTCCTCCACTTATCCCTGCACCCATCTTCTTCCTCTGCCTCACACAAACATGAAAAACCAACTCAAGCACGAGTTCCAAATTCTTTGTGATTTTCGATCTCCTTGCTCAAAGCACCTCTCGCAAAACTGCTTGGGGATATTGTTCCTTGGTATGTGACTCCTCCATTGGTCCAATTAGTTTTTGTTCTAGTGCTTTATTCATTTCAAATTTGTGCTGCATAGGTGGCCATGTTCTTTAGCTTGCATGTCAAATTTATATGGTTCCAAGTAGTTCTAATGCTTGATATATGCCCTAGGCACTTGTATGAGTAGTTGCTATCAGTTTTATTGAAGTTGGTTCACTTTTGTTTGAAGTTACTAAAAATTTCAGATTGTTTAAGAAATAATGAAGAAATTTTTGAGGGGCTCGTCGAGACGAAGCTCTAAGGAAAAACAAAAGGAAGAAGAGCAGAAGCCCAAATTTAATTTGCCTCGCACCACAAAGGTCCGGCCGTGTGAATGGCCTTCCGATGAGTTCTTGAGGAGAGCCGGGATTTATGAGGATTTCTGTCTATTGATTGAGAACGCCGGCCTCACCAACTTCCTCCGCGACCAACGTCATCAGTATCTCTTACTCACAAATACTTTTGTGCAGAACTTCTACTTTTTCCTTAAGAAATCACCTCCAACAGTAGAGTTCCATTTATATGACATTGTTAAGGAGATGCCATTAGCTGAATTTTGCGAGGTTTGCGAAATACCTTTTGAGGGCACCTTAGATGAACCACACCGTAATGAAGTGGAAGCATTTATTAACACTATCACTGTGGGAGAAACCAGGAAGGTTTCTCATGCAAGAATTACTAGCATACATTTTCCTATTTTGCGCTACTTTGCCTTATTTGCTAGTCGTTGTTTGATTGGTCGCGGGAACTGTGGAAACCTTAGCATTCCTGATATTATCATTTTGTTCCATGGTTTATACCGCAATAACTCTGTTAGTATGGGTGAAATTGTTGCTAGACGGTTAAGTCTGAACCGTACTAAAGGCCCCATCTTTGGAGGCATTTATGCTTCACGCCTAGCTGAATATTTTGAGATACCTATTAGGCATGAGGAGAAAGAAAAAACAGCGCTGCCCCATGCTTATTTAGATTATAATAGTATGATAGCGCATGATTTTCTTGTTAAGAGTCGCGAAGGGGAGATTAAATATAAATTGTACTTTGATAAACATCACCCTGAGACTATTACTTTACCTGCTCCCTCTTTGTTTAACTTGTCTACAGGGCCTTACATTGTTCCGTGGGCGGCTGTTCAAGCCTATCGGAATCCTGCACCAGCCCCGGAACCGGAGCCACAAGACGAGCCTCCACGAATGTACATTTATTCTTGGGATCTCGAGGCGGTTGCCACCAGTGGCAATCGTGAGTCCTCTTCATCACATTATGATCCCAACTATTCTCACACACAGTATGACCCCAGCTACACCTATGGGTATCCGCCAGGCTATCCCTGGCAATAGACCAACTTAGGCCAAAAGCGTAAGCTTGGGGGAGTACGTATTTCCCACCGACATTACATTTATGCTCACACACACTCATTGCTAGATGTCGGTGCTCATACTCTTTCACTTTAATATCCATGTTAGTTTAAATTTATTTTTCTAGCTTTCTTCTTGTGTGTTTAATAAACCTTAGAAAAACCAAAAAATTAGTAGTAGTTTATTCTTCCTGCTATAGTAGTAATAATTAAAAAGAAAACCCAAAAATATTCCCCGTTCTTCTTTTTACTTGTTGGGAGCTTTCCCGTGTAAATAGTTTTTATTTCCTTTCTTTTCTTTGGGGGTCAGTAGGAGAAGACCATGATCAAATTGTTGAAGTGGCTCTCATATTGCATGATTGTTGATTTAACCAAAACCCATATTGCCTTGTCTTCTCCTGTTTATTGAATGCTTGCAGATTCCAGCTTAGTCCAATGCACGTGCACTCTTATTATTATACACACCATTTGGTCGTGCAAGTGAAAGGCAATAATGATGATATATGATGGACTTATTGGGATGAGAAAAGCTGGTATGAACTTGACCTCTCTTGTTTTTGTAAATATGATGATTCATCGTCCCTGATTCAGGTATTATGAAGTAAACATATTTGCAATGACATTTAGAGATTATAGTTGCTTGTGCCGTGCTTGATTAGCTATGAGTTATAATGGTTTACCTTGCGTGCCAACATGCTATTGAGATGATTATGATGTGGTATGATAGGATGGTATCCTCCTTTGAATGAATTGAGTGACTCGACTTGGCACATGTTCACGCATGTAGTTTAATCAAATCAACATAGCCTTCATGATATTTATGTTCATGGTGGATTATATCCTACTTATGCTTGTATTCGGTGTAAATTAATTTTAATGCATGTTTACGACTGTTGTCGCTCTCTCAGTTGGTCGCTTCCTAGTCTTTTGCTAGCCTTCACCTGTACTAAGCGGGAATACTGCTTGTGCATCTAAACTCCTTAAACCCCAAAGTTGTTCCATATGAGTCCACTATAACTTCCTATATGCGTTATCTACCTGCCTTTCCAAGTAAATTTGTATGTGCCAAACTCCAAACCTTCAAATGAAATTTTGTTTTGTATGCTCGAGCAGCTCATGTGCAATTAGGGCTGCCTATATCTTCCCTGCTAGGTGGGTCATTCTCAAGAGGAGTGGACTCCGCTCCTCATTCACGAGAAAGGGCCGGTAACCGGGATGCCCAGTCCCATGATCCAAAAAGATCAAAGCAAATCAAAATAATTAAACAAAGCTCCCCACAGGACCCGTTGAATGTTGGAGGCACTTTCGTTGTTTCGAGCAAGCCATGGATTGATGCTTGTGGAGGAGGGGAAGTATAAACCTTTACCATTCTGTTTGGGGACTGCCTATAATGCATGTAGTATGGAAGATACAGCCATCTCATAGTTGTTGCGTTGACAGTGAAAGTATGCCGCTCAAAATATAATTTATCTCTATTTCAAAATCGAGCTTTGGCACCTCTGCATATCCCTGCTTCCCTCTGCGAAGGGCCTACCTATTTACTTTTCTGTTGAGTCATCACCCTTCTTATTAAAAAGCACCCGCTGGAGAGCACACTGTCGTTTGCATTCGTTATGATTGGTTTATATTGGGTATGACTTGACTGGATCTCTTTTACCATGAATTACAATGTTTAGTCAGTCCTTGATCTTTAAAGGTGCTCTGCATTTATGTTTTACGGTCACAGAAAGGGCTAGCGAGATACCATTTCGTTATATCATGTTATGATTATTTTGAGAAAGTGTTGTCATCCGAGTTTTATTATTATGGCTTGCTAGCTGATTATATTATTGATATGAGTAATTGTGAGACCTACGTGTTATTGTGAGTATGGTAAGTTCATAATAATTGCTGAAACTTGAATGATGGCTTTTCATGTTTACAACAACAAGAGCAAACAGAGTTTGTAAAAGTTTTTCTTTTTCTCTTTCAGTTTGTCAACTGAATTGCTTGAGGACAAGCAAGGGTTTAAGCTTGGGGAGTTGATACGTCTCCATCGTATCTACTTTTCCAAACACTTTTGCCCATGTTTTGGACTCTAACTTGTATGATTTGAATGGAACTAACCCGATCGACGCTATTTTCAGCAGAATTGCCATGGTGTTGTTTTATGTGCGTAAAACAAAAGTTCTCGGAATGACACGAAACTCCACGGAATATCTTAGAATAAATAATAAAATTCCTCACCAAAGATGAAGACCAGGGGCCCACACCCTGTCCCACGAGGGTGGGGGCGCGCCTCCCCTAGGCGCGCGCCTACCTCGTGGCCCTCAGGCCCTCCGACGCCAACTCCAACTCCATATATTGGCTTTCGGGAGAAAAACAGAGAGAAAGTTTCATCGCGTTTTACGATACGGAGCCGTTGCCAAGCCCTAATCTCTCTCGGGAGGGCTGATCTGGAGTCCGCTCGGGGCTCGGAGAGGGATTCGTCGCCGTCGTCATCATCAACCATCCTCCATCACCAATTTCATGATGCTCCCGCCGATGCGTGAGTAATTCCATCGTAGGCTTGCTGGACGGTGATGGGTTGGATGAGATTTATCATGTAATCGAGTTAGTTTTGTTAGGGTTTGATCCCTAGTATCCATTATGTTCGAGATTGATGTTGCTATGACTTCGCTTATGCTTAATGCTTGTCACTAGGGCCCGAGTGCCATGATTTCAGATCTGAACCTATTATGTTTTCATGAATATATGTGTGTTCTTGATCCTATCTTGCAAGTCTATAGTCACCTACTATATGTTATGATCCGCAACCTCAAGTGACAATAATCGGGACCACTCCGGTGATGACCATTGTTTGAGGAGTTCATGTATTCACTATGTGCTAATGCTTTGTTCGGTTCTCTATTAAAAGGAGGCCTTAATATCCCTTAGTTTCCAATAGGACCCCACCGCCACGGGAGGGTAGGACAAAAGATGTCATGCAAGTTCTTTTCCATAAGCACGTATGACTATATTCGGAATACATGCCTACATTACATTGATGAACTGGAGCTTGTTCTGTGTCACCCTATGTTATGACTGTTACATGATGAACCGCATCTGGCATAATTATCCATCATTGATCCGGTGCCTCACGATTTTTCCATATCTGGTTTACGCTTATTTACTTTTCCGTTACTCTGTTATCATCACTACAAAAATACCAAAAACATTACTTTTGTTGTCTTTACTTTGTTACCGTTAGCACCACTATCATATTACTTTGCTACTAAACACTTTGCTGCAGATGTTAAGTTTCCAGGTGTGGTTGAATTGACAACTCAGCTGCTAATACTTGAGAATATTCTTTTGGCTCCCCTTGTGTCGAATCAACAAATTTGGGTTGAATACTCTACCTCGAAAACTGTTGCGATCCCCTATACTTGTGGGTTATCAAGACCCTGTTCTGGAGCTCCGCCGGAGGGGGCATCCACCACGGACGGCTTCTACATCAACACCATAGCCCCTCCGATGAAGTGTGAGTAGTTTACTTCAGACCTTCGGGTCCATAGCTAGTAGCTAGATGGCTTCTTCTCTCTTTTTGGATCTCAATACAATGTTCTCCCCCTCTCTCGTGGAGGTCTATTCGATGTAATCTTCTTTTTGCGGTGTGTTTGTTGAGACGATGAATTGTGGGTTTATGATCCAGCTTATCTATGAATAATATTTGAATCTTCTCTGAATTCATTTATGTATGATTGAGTAAACTTAGGAAGTATCTTCGAATTATCAGTTTTTTTTGTCCAACTAGATTGGTAGATCTAGTAATGGGAGAAGTGCTTAGCTTTGTTTTCAATCTTGCGGTGTCCTTACCAAAGGATGTAAAGGGTTGCAAGGCACATATTGTATTGTTGCCATCGAGGATAACAAGATGGGGTATTTATCATATTGCATGAATTTATTCCTCTACATCATGTCATCTTGCTTAAGGCGTTACTCTATTTTTAACTTAATACTCTAGATGCATGTTGGATAGCGGTCGATGAGTGGAGTAATAGTAGTAGATGCAGAATCGTTTCGATCTACTTGTCTCGGACGTGATGCCTATATACATGATCATACCTAGATAACCTCATAACTATGCTCTTGAGAGAAGCCACTAGTGAAACCTATGGCCCCCGGGTCTATTCTCATCATATCAATCTCTATCACTTTATTTACTTGCTTTGTTTTTACTTTGCTTTTACTTTTTACTTTGCATCTCTATACCAAAAATACCAAAAATATTATCTCTATCAGATCTCACTCTCGTAAGTGACCGTGAAGGGATTGACAACCCCTAATCGCGTTGGTTGCGAGTAGCTATCGTTTTGTGCAGCTACGAGGGACTTGCGTGTGGCCTCCTACTGGATTGATACCTTGGTTCTCAAAAACTAAGGGAAATACTTACGCTACTGTGCTGCATCATCCTCTCCTCTTCGGAGAAAACCAACACAAGCTCAAGACGTAGCAAGAAGGATTTCTGGTACCATTGCCGGGGAGGTCTACGCAAAAGTCAACATACCAAGTACCCATAACAATCCCTATCTCTCGCATTACATTATTTTCCATTTGCCTCTCGTTTTCCTCTCCCCCACTTCACCTTGCCGTTTTATTTGCCCTCTCTTTCCCTATCTCCTCCTCCTTTTCCTTTGCCTTTTTCCTCGTCCGTTTGTTTGCTCGTGTGTTAGTTTGCTTGCTTGTCGCTATGTCTGAAATTGGGGAAATTATCGCCGATATGGGTGATAATAATATGGAAAATTCTGAAGCTCCTGCTGAAGAATCCCCTACCTATCACACAAAAAGATTTCGAATAGGTAGTGGTAATATTATTGGAAAATGAGTTATTCAAGATTTCTTTACTTGTGCTGGTGCTTTGCCCTCTATAGGTGGTTCTATTCTCCATAGAACTAGTAGTCTTGCAGACGCTATTGCCATGCTTATCGTTGAACTTGAAAGGCAATTTATGCATATGCACCCTTCTATACAAAGAATTTTCCTAGAATTTTCTAATATTGAACACTCCTCTGTTAAGCGTGCCGCTACTATCTTTTTGGCTCATGAATTCATATTTAAAATAAAAGAAGCCAAAGAAATCTTTGCTCATTATAGGGTGGACGCTTGCCGTCCTCCCATAGAATCTATCCTTTTTGATCAAGAAGAAATAATGCGTTTCAATCTATCGACTATGTTGCTTTCAATGAAAATCTTAGAAAAAAAGTGCCTACCAATATTTTAATTGATAGAATCTCTGAGCTTAATGATGATTTGGATATTCGAAATAATGAGCTAGGATGCTCTCTTGAGTATAGGCTCACCAAGTTCTGTCAAAAGAATGCTTATAATGATGAATTGGTTGTGCAATACGAAGGGCCGAAAGAGGAACCTATACCTCCTAAAATTGATCTTGGGGACTTTTGTCCTATTAAATTTAGCCCTTTTTATTAATTTTGCTTGCCTCAAAGAAAACTTGCTGCCGAACGTAGAGAATATGAAATGAGTTTCACCGATCTATCTTATTACTACGGCCATACCTAGATCTATCCTTGCTTTTATGCCTAGCTAGGGGCGTTAAACGATAGCGCTTGTTGGGAGGAAACCCAATTTTATTTTTAGTTTTTTGTTTTTGCTTCTGTTTAGGAATAAATAATCCATCTAGCCTCTGTTTAGATGTGGTTTTATCTTTTAATTAGTGTTTGTGCCAAGTTAAATATATTAGATCTTCTTGGGAGATAGTTATTTGATCTTGCTGTAATTTCCAGAATCTTTGCGCTCAGTGCCCGAATTGTTAAAAATCACCAGAACGTGATAAAATAGTGATTCCAATTGCTGCTGATCAATAATCAAATTGACCAGGTCGTCTAATTTTGGTAGAATTTTTTGAGTTCCAGAAGTTTGCGTTAGTTACATATTACTACAGACTATTCTGTTTTTGACAGATTCTGTTTTGCGTGTGTTGTTTGCTTATTTTGATGAATCTATGGCTAGTAAAATAGTTTATAATCCATAGAGAAAATGGAATACAGTAGGTTTAACACCAATAAAAATAAAGAATGAGTTCATTACAGTACCTTAAAGTAGTCTTTTGTTTTCTTTCTCTAACGGAGCTCACGAGATTTCTATTGAGTTTTGTGTTGTGAAGTTTTCAAGTTTTGGGTGAATTCTTTTGATGGATTATGGAACAAGGAGTGGCAAGAGCTTAAGATCGGGGATGCCCATGGCACCCCCAACATAATCCAAGGACACCAAAAGTCAAAGCTTGGGGATGCCCCGGAAGGCATCCCCTCTTTCATCCACTTCCATCGGTAATTTACTTGGAGCTATATTTTTATTCACCAACATGATATGTGTTTTTCTTGGAGCGTCTTGTATTATTTGTGTCTTTGCTTGTTAGTTTACCACAATCATCCTTGCTGTACACACCTTTTGAGAGAGCCATACATTATTTGGAATTTGTTAGAATACTCTATGTGCTTCACTTATATCTTTTGAGCTTGATAGTTTTACTCATAGTGCTTCACTTATATCTTTTGAGCATGATAATTTTTGCTCTAGTGCTTCACTTAGATCTTTTATAGAACGGTGGTGGATTTGTTTTAAAGAAACTTGATCTCTCATGCTTCACTTAGATTATTTTGAGAGACGTTAATAGCATGGTCATTTGCTTAATGTTAATATACTTAGTATCCAAGATATGTGAAACTTTCTTTTGAGTAAATTGAATACTAAGATTCATTTAATGCTTGATAATTGTTTTGAGATATGGAGGTAATAATATCAAAGTCGTGCTAGTTGATAATTGTGAATTTTAGAAATACTTGTGTTGAAGTTTGCAAGTCCCGTAGCATGCACGTATGGTTAAAGTTGTGTAACAAATTTGAAACATGAAGTGTACCTGGCTTGTGCATCCTTATGAGTGGCGGTCGGGGACGAGCGATGGTCTTTTCCTACCAATCTATCCCCCTAGGAGCATTGCGCGTAGTACTTCATTTTTGATGGCTTCTAAATTTTTGGAATAAGTATATGAGTTCTTTTGACTAATGTTGAGTCCATGGATTACACGCACTTTTACCTTTCCGCATTTGCTAGCCTCTTCGGTACCGTGCATTGCCCTTTCTCACCTTGAGAGTTGGTGCAAACTTCACGGTGCATCCAAACCCCGTGATATGATACGCTCTTTCACACATAAACCTCCTTATATCTTCCTCAAAACAGCCACCATACCTACCTATCATGGCATTTCCATAGCCATTCCGAGATATATTGCCATGCAACTTCCATCATCATTATTATGACATACATTACTTTTGTCATATTGCCATTGCATGATCATGTCGTTGACATCGTATTTGTGGCAAAGCCACCATGCATTATTTTCCATACATGTCACTCTTGATTCATTGCACCATCCGGGTACATCGCCGGAGGCATTCATATAGAGTCATATTTTGTTCTAAGTTTCGAGTTGTAATTGTTGAGTTGTAAGAGAAATAAAATTGTGATGATCATCATTATTAGAGCATTGTCCCAAGTGAGGAAAGGATGATGGAGACTATGATTCCCCCATAAGTCGGGATGAGACTCCAGACGAAATAAAAAAAAAGTGAGCAAGGCCAAAAAAATGAGAGAAAAAGAGAGAAGGGACAATGCTACTATCCTTTTACCACACTTGTGCTTCAAAGTAGCACCTTGTTCTTCATGTAGTGAGTCTCATATATTGTGCTTCAAAGTAGCACTAAGATCTTCATGATAGAGAGTCTCTCATTTTGTCACTTTCATATACTAGTGGAAATTTTTCATTATAGAACTTGGCTTGTATATTCCAATGATGGGCTTCCTCAAAGTGCCCTAGGTCTTCGTGAGCAAGCAAGTTGGATGCACACCCACTTAGTTTATTTTGTAGAGCTTTCATATACTTATAGCTCTAGTGCATCCGTTGCATGGCAATCCCTACTCCTCATGTTGACATCAATTGATGGGCATCTCCATAGCCCGTTGATTATCCTTGTCGATATGAGACTTTCTCCTTTTTTGTCTTCTTCACACAATCCCATCATCATATTCTATTCCACCCATAGTGCTATATCCATGGCTCGCACTCATGTATTGCGTAAAGGTTGAAAGAGTTTGAGATTATTTGAGTATGAAACAATTGCTTGGCTTGTCATCGGGGGTATAGAAGTTGGGAACATCTTTGTGTGACCAAAATGAAGCATAGCCTAACTATATGATTTTGTAGGGATGAACTTTCTTTTGCCATGTTATTTTGAGAAGACATGATTGCTTTGATTACTATGCTTGAAGTATTATTATTTTTATGTCAATATGAAATTTTGTCTTAAATCTTTCGGATCTGAATATTCATATCACAAGTAAGAAGATTTATATTGAAATTATGCCAAAGTATCACTCCGCATCAAAAATTCTCTTTTTATTATTTACCTACTCGAGGACGAGCAGGAATTAAGCTTGGGGATGCCTGATACGTCTCCAACGTATCTATAATTTTTTATTGCTCCATGCTACTTTATCTACTGTTTTGGACTATATTGGGCTTTATTTTCCACTTTTATATTACTTTTGGAACTAACCTATTAACCGGAGGCCCAGCCCAGAATTGATTTTTTTTGCCTATTTCAGTGTTTCGAAGAAACGGAGTCCAAACGGAATGAAACCTTCGGGAACGTGATTTTCTCAGCGAACGTGATCCAGGAGACTTGGACCCTACTCCAAGAAGTGCCAGAGGCGGTCACAAGGGTGGAGGGCGCGCCCCCCTGCCTCGTGGGTCCCCTGACGCTCCACCGACGTACTCCTCCCTCATATATATACCTGCGTACCCCCAACAGATCAGAGAGGAGCCAAAAACCTAATTCCACCGCCGTACCTTCCTGTATCCACGAGATCCCATCTTGGGGCCTGTTCTGGAGCTCACGAGGGGGGCATCCACCCGGAGGGCTTCTACATCAACACCATAGCCTCTCCGATGAAGTGTGAGTAGTTTACTTCAGACCTTCGGGTCCATAGCTAGTAGCTAGATGGCTTCTTCTCTCTTTTGGATCTCGGTACAATGTTCTCCCCTCTCGTGGAGATCTATTCGATGTAATCTTCTTTTTGTGGTGTGTTTGTTGAGACCCATGAATTGTGGGTTTATGATCCAGCTTATCTATGAATAATATTTGAATCTTCTCTGAATTCTTTTATGTATTATTGAGTTATCATTGCAAGTCTCTTCAAATTATCCGTTTGGTTTGGCCAACTAGATTGGTAGTTCTTGCAATGGGAGAAGTGCTTAGCTTTGGGTTCAATCTTGCGGTGTCCTTACCCAAAGGATGTAAAGGGTTGCAAGCCACGTATTGTATTGTTGCCATCGAGGATAACAAGATGGGGTATTTAATATATTGCATGAATTTATTCCTCTACATCATGTCATCTTGCTTAAGGCGTTACTCTGTTTTTAACTTAATACTCTAGATGCATGCTGGATAGCGATCGATGAGTGGAGTAATAGTAGTAGATGCAGAATCGTTTCGATCTACTTGTCTCGGACGTGATGCCTATATACATGATCGTACCTAGATAACCTCATAACTATGCTCTTGAGAGAAGCCACTAGTGAAACCTATGGCCCCCGGGTCTATTCTCATCATATCAATCTCTATCACTTTATTTACTTGCTTTGTTTTTACTTTGCTTTTACTTTTTACTTTGCATCTCTATACCAAAAATACCAAAAATATTATCTCTATCAGATCTCACTCTCGTAAGTGACCGTGAAGGGATTGACAACCCCTAATCGCGTTGGTTGCGAGTAGCTATCATTTTGTGCGGGTACGAGGGACTTGCGCGTGGCCTCCTACTGGATTGATACCTTGGTTCTCAAAAAATGAGGGAAATACTTACGCTACTGTGCTGCATCATCCTCTCCTCTTCGGGGAAAACCAACGCAAGCTCAAGACGTAGCAATTATCCACGGCTTCTCTAGGAGTGAAGTTGCTTCGGTCATGCGGATAGAAACCTTCTTCAATGATTCTCCAAAGGTTAGTGTTCACATGATTTAAATGACGCTTAAAGCGATAGACCCAAGAATCAAATTCGACATTCTTCTCAATCTTAGGGGCCAGGCCAGCATGATTCAAATGAGTGGAAGGAAGCGGTCCACCATAGACAAGCGGGGGTTCCACATGGGCAAAGATGTCAGTGACATTTTTACCACTAGAAGAAGGAGATTTCTCGCTAGTAGCTTCCGCCTTGTCGGAGGTAGCATCCGTCACCTTGTTAGCGGGATCACCCACTTTCAACGGTTCGGTGGAAAGTTTAAGCCCTTCTATGAATCTATTAAACATGCTTTCGACCTCGGTCGTCATGGAGGTTTTCAATGTGTCCAACGCCACATCGAATTCCTCACGAGAGACCGTGGTTCCCCCATATCCCATAGACGAGACCGGATTCGCACCGGAGTGCTCCTCCACACCGTCTACGACGTCAACCATACTCTTCGGACGGTAAAGTCTTTAATAAAGAGATGAGACTCTGATACCAATTGAAAGGATCGATATAGTTGACTAGAGGGGGGTGAATAGGCAACTAATAATTTTTAACTTTTCCTTACCAAATTAAACTTTGCATCAAAGTAGGTTGTCTAGATATGCAACTAGGTGGGCAACCTATATGATGCAACAACAATAAGCACACAAGCAAGCAAGGTATATAACACAAATAAGCTTGCACAAGTAAAGGGAAGAAATACCCAAGAGTGGATCCGGTGACGAGGATGTGTTACCGAAGTTCCTTCCTTTTGAAGGGAAGTACGTCTCCGTTGGAGCGGTGTGGAGGCACAATGCTCCCCAAGAAGCCACTAGGGCCACTGTATTCTCCTCACGCCCTCACACAAGGCGAGATGCCGTGATTCCGCTATTGGTGCCCTTGGAGGCGGCAACCGGACCTTTACAAACAAGGTTGGGGCTCTCTCCACAACTTAATTGGAGGCTCCCAACGAAACGACGAAGCTTCACCATGAAGCTTCAACCGTCTAGGGTGCTCAAACACCCAAGAGTAACAAAATCCACACAAGAAAGTATGGGGGAAGCAAATATCCTTTGGTGGAAGTGTAGATCTAGGTCTTGTCCTTCAATCCCTAGCAAATCAACAAGTTTGAGTGGCTAGAGAGAGAGATCGGGCAAAAAGAGCTTGAGTAGCATCAATGGTGGAGTGAGAGAGGTAAGAGGTAAGTGTGGTAGGTGGAAGAAGCAACCTTATATAGCAACCCCAAAAATCCAACCGTTACTGCGTTTAACCGCTCCTTGTCCCGGTACAACCAGGACTCACGGCTTACGTGGAAAACCCTACCAGGCGGTAGTACCGGTTTGAGAGAACAACCGGACCAACCGCTCAACCACCGCATAGAAACAATAGGGAGTCACTCCTAAGTGCGATAGTCGAGCGATACACGACCGGTGCAACCGCTTGGCCTTGAGCGCTCGGGGGGCTAAGTCTTGGGCGGGAGAACCGCTCGGGGCACCGGTGGTACCGGTACGACCGGACCAACCGGTCCACCATCGCCTGAGTACCGCATCAAAACAGAAGTCTGACCGGTACTTGGGCGGTGCTTGGCCGGAACAACCGCCGTAGTCTTTGCGGAGCATGGTGGCGGTACCACCGCACGGAGGCAGCGGTACAACCGCTCGATCAAGACTGGAGAGTGTCAAGAGCCAGCGGTACAACCGCTCCAAAGAGCGGTACAACCGCTGGGAAGTCACAGCAAGTAGTAGGATAAGAAGGGAAGAGCTCTCTCTCACAACGAAGGAAGGCAAGAGAGGGGCGAGGCAATTGTATGTGAAAAGATTCCCCCAACTCCTTCCAATGTGGATTCCCTCTTGATAGTACGGGTTCCCTACGACCAAAGAGATAAAAGCGCAGAAAACTCCGTCTTCGATCTTTTCCTCCCGGAGAGAATGGCTATACGATGAAATCCTAACCATCGAGAACCTGAAGTATTTAGCACAAGATTAGACCAAAAACGGGTTGTCATCATCATCCAAAACACTAAGTAGGGAAATGCCCTTACAGGGGGTGATTAGACTACTTGACCAAATAAAAGTCTAGCCTTTTCCAATTTTATGTCTTGGCAGATTTTAACAACTTAGCACAAGTCAAGCAATCAACCTACACATGCAATTCTAAGAGTATAGAAGCGGAATGTAAAACATTGCATATAAGGTAAAGGGAGGGATTTAGAAAGGCAAACGCAATGTAGACAAGGAGATTTTTGGCGTGGTTCCGATAGGTGGTGCTATCGTACATCCACATTGATGGAGACTTCAATCCACAAAGGGTAATGGTTGCGCGAGTCCACGCAGGGCTCCACCCGCAAAGGGTCCACGAAGAAGCAACCTTGTCTATCCCACCATGGCCATCGCCCATGAAGGACTTGCCTCACTTGGGTAGATTTTCACGAAGTAGGCGATCTCCTTGCCCATACAAACTCCTTGGTTCAACTCCACAATCTTGATGTAGGCTCCCAAGTGGCACCTAACCAATCTAGGAGACACCACTCTCCAAAAGGTAATGGATGGTGTGTTGATGATGAACTCCTTGCTCTTGTGCTTTAAATGATAGTCTCCCCAACACTCAACTCTCTCTCACAGGTTTGGCTATGGTGGAAAGATGATTTGAGTGGAAAGCAACTTGGGGAAGGCTAGAGATCAAGATTCTTGTGGTTTGATTGGAATGTCTTGGTCTCAACACATGAGTAGGTGGTTCTCTCTCAGAAAATGTATGCGCGAAGTGTAGGCATGTTCTGATGGCTCTCTCACTGATGGAGAGGAGGGTGGAGGGGTATATATAGCCTCCACACAAAATCTAACCATTACACACATTTGAGCCAACTCGGTCAGACCGAATGTATGAACTCGGTGAGACCAATTCAGTTCAAAATGTGAACGTTAGGCTTTTCGGTGGGACCGACAAGATCAACTCGGTGAGACCGATGAGCTAGGGTTAGGGCAAAACCCCATCTCGGTTTGACCGATTACACAAACTCGGTGAGACCAATTTCGGTAATTGGCTAACAGAGAGTTGGTCAGGCAAACTTGGTGGGACCAATCGCTCCTTTCGGTGAAACCGAAACGTTACGAAAAGGAAAAAGAGAGTTTACACTCTGAAATCGGTGGGACCGATCGCCCATTTTGTAGAGGCCGAAACTTTACGAAGGGAAATAGAGAGTTTGCAATCCCATCTCGGTGAGACCGAGATCCCTATCGGTGAGACTGAATTGATTAGGGTTTCTTGCTATGGGTATGTCAAGTGAAATCCATGGCGCCGGATGGATCAAATCGGTGGGGCCGAGTTTGACTTTAGGTTTAGGATATATTTGGATTTGAGAAAGTGGTTGAGGGCTTTGGAGCATATCACTAAGCATTTTGAGCAAGCAGACCATTAAGCAACACCTCATCCCCTTTTAATAGTATTGGCTTTTCCTATGGACTCACTGTGATTTTGGATCACTAAAATAGAAATGAAGAGTCTTGAGCTTTTGCCAATGTTTGTCCTTAGCATTTTTAGGGGTCCACATCTCTAGTCCATACCATGCCAATCATTGAACTTTCTGAAGTAATCATCTTGAAAGGATATTAGTTCAATGAGCTATATGTTGTTATGAATTACCAAAACCACCTAGGGATTAGTTGCACTTTCGATCTCCCCCTTTTGGTAATTGATGACAACATACAGATCAAAGCTTCGACAAATGATAATAAGAATGAAATATATCATCGCTTTGAGAAGTATGTGATAAGTAAGAGCTCCCCTAAATTTGTGTATTATTTATGCTTTGCATTTGAATGCAAATGCACAACCGATTAGGATCATGGGTTACTCTTCCATGTCACATACATCTTGGTGGAGTGCTCAATATGATATAATATAAATAGCATGCACTCATCACCAAGACAAATATGATTGATCATACACAAGTGATAAGATAGCATAATTCAAGCACACATAAAGCATAATATGATCAACCACATGATCATAATAGTATCTCTCACACAAGCACAAATAAGTAGCAAACACACAAGCAAATAAGTAGCAAGAGAGACAAATAAAAAGCAAAACACACTCTCTCTCTCTCTCTCAGCCTATGATCTATACACTTTCTCCCCCTTTGGCAACAAGTTACCAAAAAACTCGAAAATGCATAGTGCTATACGACACTCTAAGCACGATCTCCGGGAGCTCCAGAGTGCGAAGATGGCGTGGAGAGGACAACATCTGCAAAGACTTCGGCTGATGTCTAAGGAACTGGAGGGGTTACCACTGGAGGGGCAACTGAGGCTGCAGGTGCTGAAGTTGTGGCCCTTGCGTCACTGTCTAGCACAACTGCAGACCTTTGTGGTCTAGGCACCCTCTAATAAACATCTGTGGTAGATCTTTCTCTCCTCTCCTCTGCTTATTCTTGGAGTTGCTCAACTGCAGTCTGAATCTCTGTGACCTTCAAGTCTAGATCATAAAACTTTGTTTCAATGATTCTCTCAAAACTTTCTTGGTTTTGAGTCAGGGTGTTAGTCCTTTATCAATCTTACTGTGGCTTCAAGCAGATAGCTGAGCTGGTCCTGCTTGGTCTTGAGATTTGCAGCTGATGAATCTGGAATCTTTGAAACCTTTTCAGCCTTTGCCTTCTCTCTTCTCTTGAGCCTCTACAAATGTAGGATGTGAGGCATCCATGACCACTGTGTTGTCGTCAAAGTCTGGCCTCAGGGGAAGGTGCTCTCTATCTAGAAAATATGTGCATGTGCCCACCTTGGAGTTGATGAGCATCTGAATATGTGGGGCATAGCCACATGATCTCTTCTGATCAGCTATAGTCCTCTTAACTGTCTCAACAATCAAGGTCATCACCTTGAACTTCTCTGGCACATCAAACGTGTGTAGCAAGTTGATTGAGTGCCCTTTGATCATCCTGTCATCTCCAGACCTGGGAAAAAAAGTGTGCCTCGGAATAGTGTTGATGGTTGGCATTCCTGATAGCAGATAGTAAACTGAGCCAAACTTGTGTGTGTCCAAGGCATCATCTGGTATCTCCTTGTACATGTGTGCTATGGAGTTGTGGCCTTTCCTGGGCTTTGCATAGACATCAGTGTCATCATCAGCTTCTGCAGGAGCATGGATTAGCTCAGCCCACTCAGCAATGCAAGATTGGTACCTAGTACCCTCTGTCATCCAGACAATCTTTCCATCTGGGTAAAAATGTGCAGTGGAATAGAACTGCATCACCATCTCATCATTCCATTTTGTTAGTTTCTGACCCACAAATGTATCAACTCCATTAATTTTGAAGTTCTCATGAACTCCAGGAAAGTGATATTTATTCTCATCAATGAATGTCCAGTCAACCCATCTCATATCACTGACTATGGGCTTCTTGTTCAGGAGGACTGTCTCATAGAAGTCATGTTGTTCCTTGGTGTGGAACCTGTAATCCACAACAGTCCTTCTCCTTTTTGCATAAGGATTTGTTTGCCTCCATAGTCTGAGACCTGCATCTTTCCTCAACTTCATGTTTTCAACAATGGGATGGTTGTTATCATGATCAGGTATCTTGGGCTTGAGTTTTCTGAGCACTTGGGGCGCATCCTCTTCTTAACCTTCAGGCACTGGGGCCTTGTTCTTCTTTGCAGCAGGGATGTTCCTGGTAGATCTCTTGGGTGCAGTTTGCTTTGGAGCTGTCTTAGTCTTGGATGAGGCAGCCCCAGACTTAATTGCATCACCCATGAGTTTCTGTGCCTTTGGTGGAGGTGCATCAGCTTCTTCCTCTTCCTCATCTTCATCAGATGGATGCTTCTCAAATTCAGCCATTGGATCTACAAGTTTGCACCATCTTCCCCTTTTTCTTTCCTTCTTGCCTCTAGCAGCCTCTTTTTCCTTTGATTTGAAGGTTTCCTGAGTTGAGACTCTGGCTTTGGACATGGGCTTCCTATGAGCAGGAGCCTTCTTATTCATGCCTGGCCTGATGCGAGCAGCAACAACAACTTGTTCTTTCTTGATCAACTTCTTCTTGGAAGTGACCTCTTCATCAGCAATGTAGTCCTCATCTTCAGATTCTGAGTTTCTCTTATTCCTTTGCCTAGTAGTAGCCTTCGGCAGATTGCTTGGGGTGCTTCTGCTACCCTCATCATAACTGTTGTTGGAGGGGCTAGTGCCCTCACTGAGATTTTGTTGCTCCTCTGACTTGTTCTGACTATCACTTTGGTCTGACATCCCTGACACTGAAAGCTGACCCTGTGAATAGATATGTTGAGATAGAGTATATAAGAATCACCAAGCACAACCTTTTTGCAAAACAAATGAGTCAAAAACTTAGTTTTAGTTCTCCACATAAAGCATTTCGGAGCTACAGATATTACCAATTCGGTGACACTGAAGCAACTATGGAGTCTAAACTTGCAAGATCGGTCAGACCGAGATGCAGTTCGGTGACTCTAAGTTGCTAGGGTTTCACAAAGAAATGAAATCGGTGATACATCTCCAATGTATCTATAATTTTTATTGTTCCATGCTGTTATATTATCAATCTTGGATGCTTTATAATCATTTTATAGTCATTTTATATCATTTTTTGGTACTAACCTATTGACATAGTGACAAGTGCCAGTTGTTGTTTTCTGCATGTTTTTTACATCGCAGGAAATCAATATCAAACGGACTCCAAATGCAACGAAACTCCACGAAGATATTTTATGGACCAGAAGGAACGTAATGGGCCCTGGCTGTGCCTGGGGGGTGCCCCAAGGGGGGCACAACCCACCGGCTGCTTAGGAGGCCCAGCGCCTCGGTGGGTTGTGCCCACCTTGGGTGCCCCCCGGACCGCCTCTTTGCTCTATAAATACCCCAATATTCCAAAAACCCTAGGGGAGTCGACGAAATATTCATCCAGCCGTCGCAGAGTCCATAACCACCAGATCTAATCTAGAAACCATCTCAGATGGGGTTCACCACCTCCATTGGTGCCTCTTCGGTGATGCATGAGTAGTTCTTTGTAGACCTTTGGGTCCATAGTTAGTAGCTAGATGACTTCCTCTCTCTCGTTGGATTCTCAATACAATGGTCTCTTGGAGATCCATATGATGTAACTCTTTTGGGGTGTGCTTGTTGGGATCTGATGAACTTTGAGTTTATGATCAGTTATATCTTTTTATATCCATGAAAGTTATTTGAGTTTCTTTGATCTCTTATATGCATGATTGCTTATAGCCTCGTATTTCTTCTCCGATATTTGGGTTTTGTTTGGCCAACTTGATCTATTTATCTTGCAATGGGAAGAGGTGCTTTGTAGTGGGTTCGATCTTATGGTGCTTGATCCCGGATGTAAGGGGAAACGAACACGTATGTAACGTTGCTACTAAGGATAAAATGATGGGGGTCTATTCTACATAGGTAGATCTTGTCTACATCATGTCATCGTTCTTATTGCATTACTCCGTTTCTCCATGAACTTAATACACCAGATGCATGCTGGATAGCCGTCGATGTCTGGAGTAATAGTAATAGATGCAGGCAGGAGTCGGTCTACTAATCTTGGTCGTGATGCCTATATAATGATCATTGCCTGGATATCGTCATGATTATTTGAAGTTCTATCAATTTCCCAACAATAATTTGTTCACCCACCGTTTTCTATTTTTCTCGAGAGAAGCCACTAGTGAAATCTATGGCCCCCGAGTTTTCTTTCTCATATATTTGCCTTTGTGTTCTAACTTTTCCTTTGCATTTATTTTCAGATCTATTAAACCAAAAATACAAAAATACCTTGCTGTGTTTTATTTCTATTTATTTTATTTGGCATTCGATCTATCAATCTACTACAATTTATCTCATGTATGTTTGCTTATCTTGAGGCGATGTACCCCGGAAGGGATTGAAAACCCCTTTAACACGTCAGGTTGCGAGGATTTGTTATCTGTGTGCAGGGGCTGTTTACCTTGTGTTGCTTGGTTCTCCTACTGGTTTGGTAACCTTGGTTTCATATCTGAGGGAAATACCTACTGTCGTTGTGCTGCATCATTCCTTCCTCTTTGGGGAAATACCGACGTAGCTTCAAGCGACATCAAAAGGAATTTCTGGCGCTGTTACCGGGGAAGATCTTCAACATATACCAGGTTCCTAATCACAAATCTCATCTCCTTGCAATTTAAATTATTTTCCGTTTGCCTCTCGTTTTCCTCTCCCCCACTTCACAAAAATTTGCCATTTTATTCGCCTCTCTTTTTCCGTTCACCGTTTTCTTGCCAGATCTGTTTTTGAGTGGAATCTTGTTGTGTGGTCATCATGACTCAAGAGAACACCAAGTTATGTGATTTCTCAAATACCAACAACAATGATTTTATTGGCACTCCGATTTCTCCTCCCGCCACTAGTGCGGAGTCTTGTGATATTAATACTGCTTTGCTGAATCTTGTTATGAAAGATCAATTTTCTGGTACTCCTAATGAGGATGTCGCGTCCCATCTTAATACCTTCGTGGAATTATGCGATATGCAAAATAAAAAAAGATGTGGAAAATGATGTGGTGAAGATGAAATTATTTCTGTTTTCTTTGCGTGACTCTGCAAAAATTTGGTTCTCTTCTTTGCCTCGCAGTAGTATCAATTCTTGGAATAAGTGCAAAGATGCTTTTATCACTAATTATTTTCCTCCAGCAAAAATTATTTCCCTTAGAACCCGGATCATGAATTTCAAGCAACTTGAACATGAGCATGTTGCCCAATCTCGGGAAAGGATGAAAATGATGCTAAGGAATTTCCCAACTCATGGGTTAAATCTTTGGATGAGCATACAAAAAAATTATGCGGGATTGAATTTTGTTTCTCGTAATCTTTTATATTCCGCCGCGGGTGGTACTTTTATGGAAATTACTTTGGGTGAAGCCACCAAATTGCTTGATAATATCATGGCAAATTATTCACAATGGCATACCGAAAGGCTCCTACTAGTAAAAAAGTTAATTCAGTTGAAGAAATTTCTTCTTTGAGTGAAAAAGTTGATGCTCTTATGAAATTGGTTGCTAGTAAAAGTGCTCCTATTGATTTTAATGATGTGCCTTTGTATACTTTGATTGAGAAAAATAGTGATGCCATAGATGTAAATTTTATTTCTCGAATTAATTTCAATAACAATGCTTATAGAGCTATTTTAATCCTAGGCCTTTCCCTAGTAATTCCTCTAATAATTATGGTAATTCCTATGGAAATCCATCTTATAAAAATAATAGGAACACCTCTGATCTTGAGAATAATATTAAAGAATTAATCAATACGCAAAAAGTTTTCAACACTTCCCTCCACTTCCATAGAAGAAAAGTTGAATAAGATTGGTGATTTGTCTAGAAGTGTTGATAGAATTGCTCATGATGTGGAAAATGTCAAGATGAATTTTTTTGTGCCTAAGGTTGATGAATCAATTAAAGCTCTTTATGTTTCTATGGATGAAAGTAAGAAAAGAACTGCTATGCTTAGAGCTAAAAGAGAATTTTTAGAAAAAAGCGTTTTCTAGTGATTTCCTTCATAAAAGTGATGAAGATCTTAAAATGATTGGTGTTTCTTCTATTTATTCCTTGTTTAGTAAAGTTAAGATTGATGAAAAAGGGACTGGATAAGAGTCAACTTTAGGTAGAAGGCATCCCAATATTTCGGAGGGTGAAAATCCTGTTGAGAAAATTAATGAAAGTGGGTTTGGAGAGGTCAAAACTCTAACTAGTGATGTGCCCACTCTTTTGGATCACAAAGACTTTAATTATGATAGTTGATGTTTGATTGATTGTATTTCTTTGTTGCAATCCATGATAAATTCACCCCATGCCTATGAACAAAACAAAGCTTTTACTAAACATATTGTTGATACTATGATGAAAGCTTTTGTAGAAAAATTGGAATCAGAATTATCAATTCCTAGAAATTTGCATGATGAATGGGAACCTACTATCAAAGTCAAGATTAAAAATTATGATTGTTTTGCCTTGTGTGACTTCGATGCTAGCGTTTCTACAATTCTGAAATCTTTATGTGATGTGCTTGGTCTTACTAATCTTGAAGAATGTTCTTCGAATCTGCACTTGGCGGATTCTACTATTAAAAAGCCTATGGGAAGAATTAATGATTTTCTTGTTCTTGCAAATAGGAATTATGTGCCCATAGATTTTATTGTTCTTGATATTGATTGCAATTCGTCTTGTCCAATTATTCTTGGCAGACCGTTTTTACGCACTATCGGTGCCTTGATTGATATGAAAGAAGGCAATATTAAGTTCCAATTTCCCTTGAGGAAGGGTATGAAACAATTTACTAGAACAAGAATTAAGCCACCTTATGAATCAATCATGAAATCATCTTATGGATCTCAAACCAAAGATGACAAAAAACATAGATCCTTGCATTATGCCTAGTTAAGGGCGTAAAACAATAACGCTTGTTGGGAGGCAACCCAATGAATAAATTTTATTTTTGCTTTTTACTTTCTGTTCTTGAGTGTTAGCACAATTATGCTACTGTTAATATTGTGTTTTTGGTGTTTTTATTAGTGTTTGTGCCAAGTAGAACCGATAGGATCTTTTTGGGTGATAGTTGTTTGATATTACTGAAAAACAGAAACTTTTGCGCTCACAAATATAATTGTTAAAAATCACCAGAACATGATAAAATGCCAATTAGTTTTGCATAAGAATAATATACAAATTACCCAGGTCGTCCTAGTTTTTCAGAATTTTTGGAGTTACAGAAGTTTTCGAAATAGTCAGATTGCTACACATTGTTCTGTTTTGACAGATTCTGGTTTCTTTGTGTTGTGTGCTTATTTTGATGGCTCTATGGTTTTCTTTGATGAGTTTTTGCCATAGAAAAGTTGGAATACAATAGATATAATACAAAAAATATGAATTTGTTTGATACAATACTTATAGTAGTGGTTTGCTTTCTTATACTAACGGATCTCACGAAGGTTTTGTTGATTTTTGTGTGATTGAAGTTTTCAAGTTTTGGGTTATCTTACGATGGATGAAGGAAGGATAGAAGAGCCTAAGCTTGGGGATGCCCCGGCATCCCAAGCTATTATCCAAAAATGAGCAACCAACTAAGCTTGGGGATGCCCCCGAGTGGCATCCCCTCTTTCTTCTAACGACCATCGGTATTTACTCGAAGCTATATTTTTATTCGTCACATGATATGTGTTTTTCTTGGAGCATCTTGTATGATATGAGTTTTTCCTTGTTTTATTTTGTGTTTTAAGTCATCAATCCTTGCTGGATACACCTATTTGAGAGAGCCAAAATTATGTCATGACTTGTTAGAATTGCTTTCTATGCTTCACTTAAACTTTTTATGAGCTATGGACTTGCTCTAGTGCTTCACTTATATCTTTTTGAGCACGGTTTGGTTAGTGTTTTTGAAGAAATGCTCTCTTGCTCCACTTAGATTTATTTGAGAGTTAGTAAAATTTTCAAGAAATTCTCTCTTGCTTCACTTAAATTATTTTGAGAGAAAGAAAAATTATGCTCATGGTCTTCACTTATATTTGTTTGAGCTTATGAAAAGCAACACATGAAAATTAGTCCCAAAGTGATAGATATCCAAGAAGGATATAATAAAAACTTTCATGAAGATCATCGAACAAAATAAACTTGATTCTTAGTAACAGTTTAGAGATATGATGATGTGATATGTGAGTTGTGTTGATGAGTAATTATGCTTTAGTAAGAATATTGGTGTTAAGGTTTGTGATTCCCTATGCAAGCACGAAAGTCAATAGTCATGCAATGAAATTATATCGTACTTGTGGTGCATTATTCGGTGTTAATTATGCTTAATGCTTGCTTATGAGATTATTCGTTTCTTGGTTGGTCGCTTCTCAATCTTTTTGCTAGCCTTCATTTTGCACCAAGTATGATCTCTACTTGTGCATCCAAAATTCTTTAAACCAGTTTTGCCACATGAGTCCACTATATCTACCTATATGCGGTATTATTTTGCCGTCCTAAGAAAATTTGCATGTGCCATCTCTAATTTTCAAAATAAACTACTCTTTTGTGTATTTGTTTCGCTCGCGGAGCGGTGAGGGTTGGCTAATATTTTCCATGTTGGATGTGTTATTCTCACGATGAGTGTTTATTCACTTGTCATTGCACGAGAGTAAGGCAAAGGTTTTAGGGATGCCCAGTCCCAAAATGCAAAAATGAATTTACTTTATGTTATCAAATACTAAATTCCTTGGAAAGTGTTGGTATGGAGGGCAACCGTGGATATGGCTAGCCATGGAAAGTGAAAGTATGGTGGAAAAAGGAATAAACTTTATTTTCTGCTTGGGAACCGCCAATGATATATCTAGCATGGAGAGTGTTGGGAACTCTAAGTCGTTTTCATTGGTGGGATGGATACACCTCCCAAAATGTTTTTATCTCTAATTTTTCGCTTTGAGCTCTGGCAGCTCTACAAATCCCTACTTCCCTCTGCGAAGGGCCTCTCTTTTACTTTATGCAGTTTTTATTATTTGAGTCTCCATCCTCTCTTATAAAAGCACCAACTAGGAGGCAATATGATCGTACTTAAGTATTGGGTGTAGCTAATATTCGAGTGTGTTTCATGAATGGATCTATATTTGAGCATTATGAGCTAGGGATAACTTATTTTAGCGTTGATATTTCGAAAGACATGGTTGCTTATTGATATGCTTGAGTATCTAAATTATTATGTCAAAACTAGACTATTGATTTGAATCACATAAAAGTCCAATTGTCCATGCTATAAAGAAAAGAATATGATATGACATTTTAGGCAGCATTCCACATCAAAACTTCTGTTTTTATCACTTACCTACTCGAGGACGAGTAGGAGTTAATCGGTCACACCGATTAGTATGTCTCGGTCAGACCGAAAAATACTTGTGCTATGGCCTGAGCCAAATCGGTGAGACCGAAATCCTAATATCGGTCGGTCCGAGATGAGTTCGGCGGAAACCTAAACCTAAATATTTGAATCTAATCTAACATAGTTTGCAGGGGATAAAGTTGTCTCAATCGTGGCAAGAATATAGGCATTGGTCTTTGTGCTGGAATCTGAGTAGGGAATGCACAAAGAGATGATTTCATACCCTAACTTGGTGATGAACCCGCTACGGTGACAACGGCGGTGAAGATTCCCGTTGACGGCGGCGAACACCAGCGGTAGGAGGTCGCGGGAGATGAGGAGACGATCCGGAGACCTAGAGCCGGCAGAGCTGGACACGCGCGAGTGAAGCGTTTGGAGGAATTTCAAAATTTTCAGCCCGTGAGTATATATATCCAGACTCTGGCGGTGTGACCAAGTGGAACAACTCGGTGGCACCGAGATGCAAAATCTCAAGCGGTTGCTGCAACTCGGTGTGAGCGAAGGGTTCAAATCGGTTTCACCGATTTTAAAACCTAGATCAACTTAATGAACTCGGTATGATCGAATGGAATGGATTGGTCAGACCGAAATGCACTAAGAGGTTTTGGAAATTAGTCCCTTGACGGATCGGTGACTCCAAGTGCTCCTCACCCGGAGGGTCCGAATTCAACTTGTTCAAACTTTGTGATGTAGCATGAATAGAGTTTGAGACGAGAAAAGCGTAGATAGCTAGAGGGAGTTCTTAGGCATTCTTGTCCATCCATTTGGCAAAAAGAAAAAGCCAAACAATCAAAACAACAAATGGATGTCCTCGAATGGGAAAAATATGCAACCAACATCCTCACACAATAATATAGCAAATAAAATATGTGACAAAGCATGCACAGACACTCTAGCATCTATCAAGGAATTGGCGATGACTAGGTCATCTATATATGAGTATATTGACCGAGGAGTCAAATGAGAACATTTGATCGTAGGTCATACTCATCATTTAACCACAAGTGGGGTTACCACTTTTATATAAAGCATTGTTGTGTTCACATCATTAGAGTTTCTTTAGCTCAATTCTTAGAGCAAAGCTCCCCTAGATGTGATATCCCCCCTAAGAGGGATGAACTAACCTTGGGTTTTGTCGATAATGACTTCATGTAGGTGTTGAAGATGTAGATGCTCAATGTTGATGTAGATCATTTGGAGAAATCCATTGGAGTGAGTTGCACTTTCAATACCTACATGGGTTAGTCCCACAAGGAACACACAAGGATATCCATAGACACAGAGTGAAATTCGCACATGATGTTGTCCATGAAAGCATTAGGTTACCTTGTCCCTTGTCTTGCCAACAAGAGGGTTTGTGACTCCATGAACTAGTGCAAGATGTGAAAGTTGGTTGCACTTGCCCTTGCCAAAATGAATATGAGTGAAGTATGTTGGCGGAGTCACCCTCAAGAACTCTCTAGTTCTTCTTCTTCGGGATCCACATCTTCTTGATGGGAACCCTTAGAGTTGTAGTCGTACTTGATGAAGTAGAACTTGATGTAGTCTTGGGAACCCACTTGACCAAGGCCTTAGGAGCTTCTTCAAATGCATCAATCTCCTCTTGAAGCTTGTCCCTGCCTTTTAGCTTGTGGTCTTGTGGTGGAAGATCGTCTTGAGCTTGTGTTCCTTTGAAAGAAGTGGGATCATACTTCTCTTGTTGAGGAACAAACTTCGTCTTGGGGTATTGATCTTCTTCCCACTCAACTCCATTGGCATTGAACTTGCATTCAAAACCAACACCTTGATTCTTCCGGTGCCTTCCTTGCCTGCGTACAATTTCCTCAAATTGCTTACTTCCGGCAAGGCTCTATGAAAGTGCAACTATCCCTAGGTGGTTTTGGTAATTCATAACAACATATAGCTCATTGAGCTAATGCTATTCCAAGACAAATATTTCAGGAAAGCTCAATGAATGGTATGGCATGGATGATGAAAGTGGATCCTCAAAATATTAAGGACAAAGGATTGGCTCAAGCTCAAAAGCTCAAGACTCTACATTTTACATTTTAGTGATCCAAGATCACATTGAGTCTATAGGAAAAGCCAATACTATCAAGGAGGGATGAGGTGTTGCTTAATGAGTTTCTTGCTCTACAGTGCTTAGTGATATGCTCCAAAACCCTCCACTACTTTCTCACATCCACATATGACCTAAACCTAAAGTCAAACTCGGCCCTACCGATTCTTTCTATCCGGCGCCACCGAGTTCAAATGTCATAGCCACTGCCACAAACCCTAGGCAAATCGGTCTCACCGATAGGGATCTCGGTCTCACCAAGATGGGATTGGAATCTCTGCTTCCCTTCAGAACGCTTCGGGTCTAACCGAAGTGAGCGATCGGTCCCACCGAGATTGCAATGTAAACTCTCTGTTTCCCTTTCGTAACATTTCGGTCTCACCGAAAAGAGCGAATCGGTCAACTCTCTGGCTAATTACCAAAATCGGTCTCACCGAGTTTGTGTAATCGGTCTCACCGAGATTACGTTATGCCCTAACCCTAACCATATCGGTCCTACCGAGTTGCATGTCAGTCCAGAAAACCCTAACGGTCACTAGGTTTACTAAATCGGTCTGACCGAGTTTTATGATTCGGTCCCACCGAGTTTGGTAAATTGTGTGTAACGGTTAGATTTTGTGTTGAGGCTATATATACCCCTCCACCTCCTCTTCATTCGTGGAGAGAGCCATCAGAACAAACCTACACTTTCAACTTACCAGTTCTGAGAGAGAACCACCTACTCATGTGTTGAGGCCAAGATATTCCATTCCAACCATATGAATCTTGATCTCTAGCCTTCCCCAAGTTTCTTTGCACTCAAATCTTCTTTCCACCAAATCCAAATCCTGTGAGAGAGAGTTGAGTGTTGGGGAGACTATCATTTGAAGCACAAGAGCAAGGAGTTCATTATCAACACACCATTTGTTACTTCTTGGAGAGTGGTGTCTCCTAGATTGGCTAGGTGTCACTTGGGAGCCTCCACAAGATTGTGGAGTTGAACCAAGGAGTTTGTAAGGGCAAGGAGATCGCCTACTTCATGAAGATCTACCGCTAGTGAGGCAAGTCCTTCGTGGGCGACAGCCATGGTGGGATAGACAAGGTTGCTTCTTCGTGGACCCTTGTGGGTAGAGCCCTCCATGGACTCACAAGAACTGCTACCCTACGTGGGTTGAAGTCTCCATCAACGTGGATGTCACGATAGCACCACCTATCGGAACCACGACAAAAACATCCGTGTCTCCAATTGCGTTTGAATCCTCCAAACCCTTCCCTTTACATTCTTGCAAGTTGCATGCTTTATTTTCCGCTGCCTATATACTCTTTGCATGCTTGCTTGAATTTCGTGAAGATTGCTTGACTTGCTTAAAGATAGCTAAAATCTGCCAAAGTCTAAAATTGGGAAAAGGTTAAGTTTTTAATTGGTCAAGTAGTCTAATCACCCCCCCTCTAGACATACTTCAAGGTCCTACAAGTGGTATTAGAGCTTTGGTCTCCATTTGCTTTGATTTCCATAGCTTTTGGTGGTCATAACCTTGGTTTCACAACCTAGGAGAGTATGGCGTCTAGTGAGGGAAATTATCACCGTAGAGGTCCTTACTTTCATGGCACTAATTTTGCTAGTTGGAAGCATAAGATGAAAATGCATATTCTCGGACATAACCCCGCCGTTTGGGCTATTGTGTGTATTGGTTTGCAAGGTGAATTCTTTGATGGGAGAGAACCGAACCGTCGGAAGAGTTGAAGATGTTGCAATACAACGCTCAAGCTTGTGATATCCTCTTCAATGGCTTGTGCCCCGAAGAATTCAACAAAATCAGCCGTCTTGAGAATGCAAAGGAAATTTGGGATACTTTGATTGATATGCATGAAGGTACCGACTCCGTCAAGGAATCCAAGTTGGATGTGCTCCAAAGTCAGCTTGACAAGTTCAAAATGAAGGATGGTGAAGGTGTCGCTGAAATGTACTCTAGGCTTGCTCTTATCACAAATGAGATTGCCCGGCTTAGGAAGTGAAGAAATGACCGATGATTCATCATCAAGAAGATCCTAAGAGCATTGGATGGAAAATATGATACCGTGTGCACATTGATCCAAATGATGCCAAATTACAAAGATCTCAAGTTAACGGAAGTCATTGGAAGAATTGTTGCTCATGAGATGTCACTCAAGGACAAGGAGGAACTTCACAACAAGTCAAGTGGTGCTTACAAAGCCTCATGTGAATCCCCCACATCATCAAGTGAGAAACAAACCTTCAATGAAGAATTGAGCTTAATGGTGAAAAACTTCAGCAAATTCTACAAGAGTAGAAGCAAAGAAAGAAGCTCCAAGTCAAGGTCCTACAATGACAAAAGATCTTCTAGTCAAGAGCGCAATTGCTACAATTGTGGGAGACCCGGACACTATTCCAGTGAGTGTACGGCACCCTACAAAAGAAGAGAAGATTCTCCCTAGAGAAGAAGTAGAAGAGAAGAATCACCACCAAGAGAGAGAAGGAGTAGAGATGATCGTTATGAACGAAGACCCTCACGGAGAAGCAAGGATTCGGAAAGGAAGGATAAGTCATCAAAGAGCTACACAAAACGAAGACATCAAGCTCATGTTGGTGAATGGGTATCCGTCTCCGACTCCGACAATCACTCCGAGAGAAGCTATCACTCCGACTCCGAATACACTCAAGATGAAGGTGTTGCCGGTTTAGCACTTGTGTCAACCAACTCCTACGACATATTTGAATCACCAAATGAAGGAATTGGAAGATGCTTCATGGCCAAAGGTCCTAAGGTAACACACCACGAGTATGTTGATTTTAATAGTGATGAAGATGACTTGCTAGGTGATGATGATTTACTTATTGACAACTCTAGTGATGAATACTATGATGAAACATCAATTAATCATGCTAATCAAGATGAAACGAATGACAATGATAAGGAGAAGATTGAGCGTCTAACTAAAGAACTAAACACTCTTAAGTTAGCTCATGAAACTATCTTCAAAGATCATCGAGAACTTTTAAGGGCTCATGAAAAGTTACGCTTAGAAAAGCTCAATCTTGAGCAAGAGCATGAGTTCCTAAAAGCGATCAATGATGATCTCCGCAAGAAAAGTTCTTCTTATATTGCCAAGCGTTTACTCTTATCTACTTACATGCCTCAAGTCATGTCTAGCAACAAGAACAAGAAAGATTCCTCTTCTAGTAGTAACAATAACAATGCTAAATCCAATATTGTTGCTTCTAGTAGCTCTCTTGATTCCACTAATGATTCTCTTAGCCAAGTTACACTTGAGCAAGAAAACAGCCTATTGAAGGGAATTATAGAGAAAGGTGTATACAAGAGCCTTGCGGGAGTAAGCAATTTGAGGAAATTGTCCATAAGCAAGGAAGGCACCGGAAGAATCAAGGTGTTGGTTTTGAGCGAAAGTTCAATGCCAATGGAGTTGAGTGGGAAGAAGATCAATACCCCAAGACGAAGTTTGTTCCTCAACAAGAGAAGTATGATCCTACTTCCTTCAAGGGAAAACAAGCACAAGATGATCTTCCACCACAAGACCACAAGAACAAAGGCAAGGACAAGCTCCAAGAGGAGATTGATGCATTAGAAGAAGCACCTAAGGCCTTGGTCAAGTGGGTTCCCAAGACTACGTCAAGTTCTACTTCATCAAGCACAACTACTACACCAAGGATTCCCATCGAGATGATGTGGATCCCGAAGAAGAAGAACTAGAGAGTTCTTGAGGGTGACTCCGCCAACATTTTTCACTCACATCATTATGGCAAAGACAAGTGCAATCAACTTCCATATCTTGCACTAGTTCAAGGATTCACAAAACCCTCATGTTGGTAAGGCAAGGGGCAAGGTAACCTAAAGTTTTCATGGACATCATTTTGTGTGTGCATCACTCTATGTCTATGGCTATTCTTGTTTGTTCCTTGTGGGACTAACCCATGTAGGTATTGAAAGTGCAACTCACTCCAAAGGATTGCTCCAAAAGATCTACATCGAGCATCCACATCTTCAACACCTACATGAAGTCATCATCGACAAAACCCAAGGTTAGTTTATCCCACTAAGGGGGAATCTGACATCTAGGGGGAGCTTAACTCTAAGAATTGAGTCAAAGCAACTCTAATGATCTGAACACATAAATGCTTTATGTAAAAGTGGTAACCCCACCTGAGCTTAAACGATGAGTATGACCTATGATCAAATGTTCTCATTTGACTCCTAAGTCAATTTACTCATATATAGATGACCTAGTCATCGCCAATTGTTTGATAGATGCTAGAATTGGTTGTGCATGCTTTAGCACATACTTCATTTGTCATTTTATTGTGTGAGCATGTTGGATCATATTTTACTCATTCGAGGACATCCACTTGTTGTTTTGATTGTTTGGCTTCTCTTTCTTTGGCCAAGTGGATGGACAAGAATGCCTAAGAACCTTCTCTAGCTATCTATGATTTTCTCGTCTCAAACTCTATTCATGCTACATCACAAAATTTGATCAAGTCAGATTCGAACCACTCTGTGTGAGGAGCACTCGGAGTCCCCAATTCTTCATAGACTTAAACTTCCAAAACTTCTTTGTGATTTTTGATCTGACCGATTCGTCCATTTCGGTCATACCGAGATCACTAAGTCGATCTAGGTTTCCAATCTCGGTGCAACCGATTTTAACTTTTCGGTCACACCGAGTTGTCAGAATCATTATCAGTTATGCATCTCGGTGCCACCGAGTTGTTCAACTCGGTCACACCGACAGTGTCGGGCTATATATTCACACGGGCAAATGTTGGAAAACTTTCTCCGAAACTCCTCGACCGCGCATAGCTCGCTCTGCCTACTAGGTCTATGGATCGTCAACTTCGTCGCCAGCCGCTGGTCTCCGCCGCCTCAACGGAATTCTCCTCCGCCGTTGCCGCCGTAGCGAGTTCACCGCCGAACTACAGTATGAACTCGATCACAGTGCTATCCTCGTCTGATTCTCAGCACATTGTGTTCATAATGCATCTTGCCACGATTGAAACACTTCTATCCAGTCAAAACAATCCTTAGAATAGTTGTGATTCAAAAATTTAGGGTTAGGTTTCCGCCGAAACCATCTCGGACCCACCGAGTTGAAAAACTTGGTCCCACCGATTTGGCTAACGCCATTGCACTAGTAAGTCTTTGCGACCGAGAATTACAAATTGGTGTGACCGATTTTAGGACTTTGTGAAACCCTAGCAGACTTCGGTACATCGAATCGTGACTCGGATCGACCGAGTTCACTAGTTTAGGTACCAAAACTGCTTCGGTATCACCGAGATTAAAAATCGGTAGATCAGAAATGCTTTATGTGCAAAACTAAAACTAAGTTTTTGAATCATTCTTTTGCAAAAATCTCTAAATTTTGTGATGCTCATCCAATCTACCTCATCTATAACGATTCATGTGGTCAGTGCTGAGTGCAGCATGTCGAGACCAAAGTGACGTAATAGGTTAGAAGAGCAGATTCACATGAGTGAGGGCACTAGTCCCTCAAGCAGCTCAGATGAGGGGAGCAGAAGCACTCCCAGTAATTTTCCCAAGGCTGCCACAAGAACAAGGAAGAAGAAGACCTCAGAGTCTAAGGATAAAGATTATGTGGCAGTTGAGGATGAGGCCAGTTCAAAGAAGAAAGTGCTCAAGAAGGAGTACAGCTCAACAATAGTTAAGCCTGGAATGAAGATCAAAAGGCCAACAGGAAGACAACCAATGTCCAAAGCCAGAGTCTCCACTCAAGCTTCTTTCGAATCCCAACCCAAAGAGCCTGCTGCTGCTGAAGGAAAGAAAAGGAAAGAAAGGGTCAAGAAGACCATGGCCAGAGTGATTGGGAAGCCTTCTATGATGGAGGAAGAGGAAGAAGAAGAGGTTCTTGAGCCCGGCACCCAAGGCACAAAAGCTGATGGGTGATGCCATAAGATCAGGGGCTGCAACTTCAAAACCCAAAGATGCGCCTAAGCCCAAGAGTGCACCAAAGAGGAATACCAAGAGTATACCAGCAGCTGAGAAGAACAAGGCTCCAATGCCTGAAGTTGATGCTGAGGAAGATGAAGAAGGGCAGGTCCTAGGGAAGCTCAAACCCAAGATTCCAGACCACAATGATGCTCATCCGGTGGCTAAGAACATGAAGATCAGGAGAGATCAAGGGTTGATGCTATGGAGAGAGTCAGATCCATATGCCACCAGGAGAAGGACTGCTGTAGATTACAGGTTCCACACCAAGGAGCAGTAGGACTTCTATGAGACCATCTTATTGGATAAGAAGCCCATAGTTTGTGATATGAGGTGGGTCGACCGACCTACATTCGTGAGAACGCAGAACACTATCCTGGAGTATATGACATCTTCAGTGCGTGTGGAGTTGCAGATTTTGTTGGGCAGAAGCTCACAAACTGGAATGACGAGCTCATTATGCAATTCTACTCCACAACACATTTCTATCCAGATGGCAGGATAGTTTGGATGTCTGAAGGAACGAGATATCAGTCAACCATAGAGGAATGGGCAAGTCTGATCAATGCCCCCAAGGAAAGTGAAGATGACTTGGACATTTATGCCAAGAAGAAAATGGGTCACAACTCAATGTCACAGATGTGCAAGGAGATCCCAGATGATGCACTTGAGTCTTTCAAGTTTGGATCAGTTCATTATCTTCTGTGTCGGGGCAGGCTGATCTGGCCTAGGAACACCTATGGGACCGACGGACCGAGCCCCTTTCGGTTCGGCGGGGAGCGGAGGTCGCACGAAGAGCAGATCGAGGCGAAGCACACGAGAGGTTTACCCAACTTCGGAGCTCTTCGGAGAGATAACACTCCCTCTTGCTGCATGTCCGGATGTATTGAGTTCTTGCTCGGAGCGCTGAGTGCTATAGTACACACGAGCTGCTAACGAGACCCGGCGTGAGTGTCCTCCGAACCCCCTCACGCTATGCATGGGCCTCCTTTTATATGCTAAAGGGTCTCCGACGGTGGCAAGCGTAGACAAGGGTAAAAGTGGAAAAGGAGTGGTTGGTACAGCTACATGCGGTGTCTGCATGTTTCATACCTAACCCTGACGGCAGGGGACAAAGGCATTAAATGCCCGTCTACATCACCCTAACAATGCAAACAGGGACCGTCAGGGGCGCCACCGCTTGCCACGATGGCAATCTTGTCAGCGCCGCTTGCCACACTCAAGACCACCGGGCTGCACAGCCTCGCCACGCCGCTACCGGAAAGGTCGTGGCGACATGTTAGTGGATGTCTTTGGAGCGCAGTATAGAGTGGTGGTCTGCGCGGCAAGCGCCTTGCCATGATAGTTGTCTTGTCGCGCCCGGAAGCTTGTCGCTCACGGGCCTTCCCGCAAGCTCCTCTTGTCGGGCCTTCTCTCCTAGGTGCCTTGGGTGGCCTTCGGCAAGCTCCTCTTGCCGGGCCTTGTCTCCTTGGCTTGAATACTTTGTTCTTGAATGGCTCCACAGAACCACGGATGACCTTGGCAGTTACGGTAAGCCTTGCCGGAGGGCTGCAACTGCCCGTGCACAAGTTCGGGATACTAGGGTACCCTACTCTAGTACAATCGACAGAGCCCTCGGCTCGGGCCACACACGTTGCCGAGCGCTGTTGGGCTAGGCCCAAAACAGGGCACGGGCACGCGCGGCCTGGGTTACGCCGTTACTCACCCCGGACCCACCACGCCCTCAACGGCATGTGTCGAATGCGGCGTCGTGTGAGAGATCGTGGGCGAGATCGTGGGTGGTTTCTTTATTCGGAAAAGCGGAACGTCCGCCCCCTCCCTCTTTATAACCAGGGGAAACAGGGGCAGGTCGCCCACCTTGCCGATTCTTGTCCAATCTCGAGAAAACCATCGCTGCTCCCCTTCTTCCCAAGGCTGAAGAGAGCAGCGCCCGCCCCCATCGCCACTAGCATCACCAACGCCGTCGATCTCCTCCACCGCCTCCGCCATGGCTCAAAGCCGACAAGGAGAAGGCCGAAGTCGGCGAGGCGCAGCTGACTCATGGGCGCCGCGAAAGGAGCGGGCAATCTTCCCATTTCGCCAGCGAGGGAGCCGAGGAGAACTACTACCTCTTCTGGTCGACGGAGACGCGAGCGCATCCGCGCACGAAGGTACTCCCAGCTGCTGCTTCGGAACTAGCTCCGAACGGATATCCCTTCTTTGCGCTCTTCTTCTACTGCAGGCTCTGCCCGCCTTTCTTTGAATTTTTCTGTGACATCATGAACACCTACGGGTTCCGCCTCCTTGATTTCACCCCCAATGTTGTTCTGACCATGGCAGTTTTCGCACATCTCTGCGAAAACTTTGTCGGAGTCCATCCAAACGTAGCCCTTTTCCGCCACTTCTTTTTGCCCCGAGTTGAGAGAGGAGAGCCTCTTGCTGGAGGAATCGCTTGGATCTCGAGGATCGGCAAGAAGGAAGCCTATCTGGAGGGAGAGCTCCGTAGGAAATGGGAGGAATGGAGGGCGGATTGGTGCTGGATTGTCGAGGAGAACCCGCAGCCATTTACCGCCCAGCGCCAAACCCCAATAGTGCGCGGCAACGATTGGAGCAACGTGGCCCCGGAAGATGCTAGGTTGAAGATTGCAGTCACCCGAATCCTTCGCCTTAGACTTGCCGGGCTCACCGTAGGCACCGTTGGCGCAGACTTTCTTCGCCGCCGCATCGCCCCCTTGCAAGAGAGGAGGAGACCCTCCTGGGAGTTTCAGAACGCGGCAGATATCATGAGGCTGCGCCCAGGCCTCAACTTCAACTTCACCGTCTTGGAACTTGACGCGATGCTCTTGGAGCTGTTCAAGCCCGATCCTGAACATCCAGAAATGTTTAGGTTGCCGAGGGGCGTCGTTCCGCTATGCAACAATTCCTCGCTTGACCGCATCCGTGCAATGATGCCGTTGTGCGACTCGCATGGGATTGTCCCAACTTGGCAAGAGCCTGCAGATGATGTCGTGCGAGAGTTCTTTGACAACCTGGTAGAATTGCCGGTCCGCCCCGATGAACAGAGGGGCCTCACCTGCGACACTACCGATGATGAGATGCGCAGATCGCCACCAAGCTGGAAGAGGCGGCAGCCAGCTACCGGGCGAGTTTGGATTCACCGTGGAGGAGGCAGAGGCAGCAGAGGTGGCAAGCCTTGTCGGCGAAAGGAGTTTGGGCGAGGAGGAGCTTGCCGAGCTTGAAGCTGAGTCGAGCGAGCCACCGAGGGCGCCTCCTCCCCACCTTCAAACAGCTTGCCATGGCGGAGCCCCAGCTCCACCAAGAAGGCGTCTCCGCAAGGCCGAGAAGTGGCGGCGGCAGACGGGTCAACAGCCAGCGCACAAGGCGACAAGGCCCATCATGGCAAGCACCGTTGTCGCGGAGCACCTCACGCCGCCCAGCGCAATCGGAGCAGGGCCTCGCAGACCACCGCTTCGCTCCCGCCAAGCGGCTAAGGGAACCTACTCCGCCTTGCATCGGAGGCGGGCCAGAATTTGATCTCTCCGCTCAGCTCCGACGAGGAAGAAGAAGAGTAAGATTCTTTGCAGCATTTGTAGTTCTTCGGCTTGTTGCTTTGTCTTGCATCTGATTTGCTTCATTCTGAACCCATTCCTTTTCAGGACGCTGGCCAAGAGAGCGTCGAAGAGAGCCAAGGCCCCGGTGATTGACATCGAGGACAAACCCATCATGACAAATAGGAGGCGCGTCCGAGACCACCTTGCCGGACGCGGCAACTCTTCCTCAAAGCAGCCCCCAGCGCAGCCCCCAGGGTAAGTATATGGTTTACTTCCTGCTATTCGGCGTGCATGGATGCTCTTTCTTTGTTGATATCTGACTGCTGATTTGTGTAGGAGCAGAGCAGCCTCACCAGGAGTGCCCTGAAGCCGCTCCTGACATGCCATCTGCTTCGACTACACCGCCAAGGGAGGGTTCCCCGGCGAGGGAGCGTTCTCCGGCAAGGGAGACTTCTCCGGCAAGGGGCAGTTCTCCGGCAAGGGGCAGCACCAGCGATCCCCTGGCGGCGGAGACCATGACTGCAGACCCTAGCACAGGTAATCCTCTTGCCTGAAAACTTCCCTTGTATTCTTCTTCTTCTGATTTTCTTTTTGAATACTTGCTTGACTTTTCTTCATCCATCCGCCACAGAGCCCATCGAGACCGAGGTCTCCGGCGAGGAGGACGCGCGCGGCAATACTGACGACGCCGCCGTCACCGAAGAAGAAGCTGGCGCTGACGAGCCCGCCGGCGAAGAGGGCGCCAAAGCTGCCGCCGCAGAGCCGGGCGAGGTCCGGCGATCGACCGACGGCCCCCGAGGCCGCAGGAGCGCCAGCGCTCCGCCGACCGCCGATCCCTTCTCGCCATCGGCAGCTGCCGGGCTCAAGAGCCCCAGCCCGGCGCCTATTTGAAGGCCGGGCGATGGCGTCTTCATCAAGCTCCCATGGGCGTCGAGCTCTGTGGCGCCGGCGAAGGGGAAACTTTCGATGAAGAGCTGCTCGCCTCCGCTGGACTGACGCTGGTCGACGCGCCAAGCAGCAGCGGCGAGTCTGAGGAGGAGGAGCTGCTGCGGAAGCTGCTGTCGCTCTACCGCGCCCGACAAGCCAAGCTGGAATCCCGGGAAGCGCTTGTCGCGAAGGTGGGAGCATACATCGAGAAGCGCGCGAAGGAGCTCCGAGGCCTCAACCAGGAAGCTCTCCGGTCCCTGGCAGAGGAGCGGGAGCAAATCGCCGAGGAGCGCAAGGCCTTCCTCCTCGACAAGGCTGAAGCTGAAGAGGAACAGCGGCTTGCTGCCGAGAAGCTATCTGCGCAGGAAGGCGAGTTGGCGCAGAGGAAGGTTTATCTTGACAACCATGAGGAGGATCTTGCCATGCGCTAGCAAACATTTGGCAGGGCTCTCAAGGAAGCAAAGGATGCTGCCGCAGCTGCCGAGGCCGCCAAGAAGGAGCTGGAGACGAAGGTGGCGCAGTTGGAAGTCGATCTCAAGGAGAGCGGCGAGGAGCTTGCTGCACTCAAGCATGAGCGCAAGAAGGACGCCTACACTCTTGGCGAGATGCAGGGCCGTCTCGCCGAGAGGAGCAAGGAGCTCAGCGCCGCCAAGGACTCCAACGCAGATCTTGAGCTGAAGCTAACTACTTTGACTCAGACGTTGGACGGCGCCAGGGAGCAGGAGGTGGCCTTGAAGGAGAAGATCAAGGCCGACGAGGCGCTGCTGGCGAGTGCTGCTGCCGACCAGAATGCCTTGAGGGAGAATGTGGAGCACTAGACAGAGGGTCTCGTGGATGTTGTTGCAGCCATCGACAGGGAGCTGGCGGAGCTGGGGATGGTGGATCTTGGATATTCCTCCGATGAGCACCTCCAACCCAGCGCCAAGCTCAGCTTGTTCTTCAAGGGGGTGGTGACGGCCCTCCAGCGACTCCGGGAAGAAGTCCCAAAGCAGCTGGCCGAGGAGTTGCGCCAGATCTGCACGGGAGCTCTTCAAAAGGTGCTGATGAAGGTGGCCTTCCGCAACCCAGGCCTCACCCTCACCAACGTCCTCAAGTCCTTGCCACGGATCTTGATGTGGAGGCACTCAAGGCCCTTGTCGCACTCCATCATGGACAGGGTGAGCGGGATCAAGAGGGTTGAGGGCGATCGCGTAGATTAGGCGCGCTTTCTCTTTTTCTTGCAGCTGCGATCATGTTATGAGAACAATCTATTAGAGCTGCGACAAGCTATCTTGTAATATAACTCTATTTTGGGTTGGCAATTGCTATGTTATTTCCTTTACTTGATTCCTTCCTTTGTATGTTTTGCCCTACGCTTTTAGGGAACTTCGTCGGTATGAGCACACAGGCATGGCGCTGAAATCTTGAGACGTCGGCTGACTTCTTGGCGGTGCCGCTTCCGACAAATAACCTTGTCGCAACTAGTCGCAGCTCACTTAAGTTGTTGAGCGGACTCGAAACAAAGTAAGGCGCAACTAGCTACGAGTTGGTTCCTCTGCGCATGTGTTTTCCATACAAAGTACAGTCGTTCGAGGAAGATAACTTAAAATTTTTAAAATTGATTGCTCAAACTTTAGCAACTTAGCTTTTACGTCGTTTGCTTCCGGTAAGGCTAGACTTCCTTGAGCGACGCTTGGTCCACACCATTATCTTCTCCTTCCCCCCCGACAAACTTGTGGGCGAGGGAACCTTCCTTTCTTTGAGAAAGAGAAAGAAGAGAAAATAAAGATATGGAGCCTTATGGCTCGTTATTGCTTACCAGGGTAGGTGCTGCACAAAGTGTCAGATAACGCATGCAAAATAGAAGTAAAAAGCATGAAATTGACAAGATGTGCGAAGCACGTTAGCTTTAATTATGCACTGTGTCTGCGCTTGGCTTTGTACAAAGGATTACATGCAACAGCGGCAAGACTTGTATAAAAGGTGGTTGCCGGAACAGGTTCCGGCAACCGCGCCCTACGGGTAAAACTTACGAAGATGCTCAATGTTCCAGGAGTTGCTCACCGGAGCGCCATCTTCGGTCTCAAGGCGGACAACGCCAGGCCTAGTGACTCGTCTCACCCGGCAAGGGCCTTCCCACTTTGGCGTCAACTTGTTGGAATTCTTGGCGGACTGAACGCGCCGAAGAACAAGGTCGCCTTCCTCGAGACTTCTGGCATTAACCTTGCGGCTATGGTAGCGGCGCAAAGCTTGCTGGTATCGAGCAGCTCGTCTGACTTGAAGACGATCCTCCTCAAGGAGCAGCGTAGCGTCATCTTGTCGCAGCTGCTCTTGCTCAAGCTCATCATAAGCGAGCACTCGAGGTGATCCGTATACAAGTTCCGTGGGGAGAACTGCCTCCGCTCCATAGACTAGAGCGAAGGGTGTCTGGCCAGTGGCTCGATTTGGCGTCGTCCTGATCGACCAAAGAACCACCGACAGCTCCTCAATCCAGTTTCTTCCGCACTTGTGTAGCCTGTCGAAAGTTCTAGTCTTGAGCCCGCAAGACTTCAAGATTTGCCCTCTCCGCTTGACCGTTGCTTCTCGGATGAGCAGCGAAGCGAAGCGGAACCTTGGCGCCAAGATCTTGGACGTCTTGCATGAAGGTGCGGCTCGTGAATTGCGTGCGTTGTCGGTGATGATCCTGTTAGGGATTAAAACGGCAAACAATCGACTGAAAGAACTTGATCGCTTGTTGTCTTGTCACCTTCCTCATCGCTTCCACTTCCGGTCACTTTGTGAACTTGTCGATTGCAACGCATAAGTACTCAAAGCCCCGACAGCTTCGGGGAAAGGGGCCGAGGATGTCGAACCCCGGACCGAAAATGGCCGTGATAAAGGGATCGTCCGGAGAGATTGAGCTGGCTGGTGTATCTTCTTGGAATGGGCCGCACGCTTCACACTTGGTTACTTGTGCGATTGCATCACGGAGGGCTGTCGGCCAAAAGAAACCTTCTTGCCGAACGCTTTGCCGGCAAGTGCTCTGGCGCCAATGTGGTGACCACATATGCCTCCATGTATCTCCGCCAACAGCTTTGTGCGTCTTCCCGGTGAATACACTTCAATTTCACACCGTTGAGTCTTCTTACATGCGGTGTGTTGTCGACAAACTGGTACATACTTGACCGCCGGGCTACTCTTCACGCTTCTTCTTGCTCTTGGGAAGTTCTCCTGTCTGAAGGAAATGGACAATCTGCTGCGCCCATGCTGGAGCTTGCGGCTCGACAACAAGGACTAAAGGCACATCTGCTGCTGCGGGAACATCCGCTTCTACGGCGAGAACCTGCGGCTCTGCCGGAGCTTGACGTTCCCCGGCAAGCTTGCCGGAGCAAAACTTGTCGGGAGCGTCGGCTTCAACGAAACAAACCCTAGGGCTTGTCGGAGCAGACTGTTCCTCAAAGACTGCTGGTGTTGATCTTGAGGACCTTCTGGCGGCGGCCGGGAAGCTCTGCCGGAAAATAGTCACCAGAACTCAACTTCCTCTTCTTGCTCTGTCCGGTTGATGGTGTTACAGACGGTTGAGTCAGCTTGAGCATGAAAATCCCTGGTTCCATAGGTAACTTAAGTGCAGCGCACTTCGACAGGCCATCAGCAATGTTGTTCTGAGCTCTTGGAATATATTCCATCCGTAGGCCGTCAAAGTACTCTTCTAGCTTTCTCACTTCATCAACATAAGCTTCCATCAACGGACTCTGATAACTCTTGTTCACTTGGCGGATGACAAGCTGTGAGTCACCCCTGACAATGAGCTTCTTGATCCCAAGGTCTCTGTGATCTGAGAGACCGGCAAGCAAACCTTCATACTCTGCGGTATTGTTTGATGCTTGCTCCTTGGGAAAGTACATCCGGACTACGTACTTGAGGTGCTCTCCGGTGGGTGCAACAAGTAGCACGCCCGCACCGGTGCCTTTGCATGAGAAGGCACCATCAAAGTACATCAGCCACTCTTCGCTTGCTTCCTTCACGGGATGCTCGTTTCGAATTTCTTCATCTTGTGTTGGCGTCCATTACGCTATGAACTCCGCCAATGCTACGCTTTGGATAGTTGAAGTGCTTTCAAACTTGAGGCCAAAGCTTGACAGTTCGATGCCCACTCGACAATCCTGCCTGTTGCCTCTGGATTTTGCAGAATCCTCTTCAGCGGAAAGCGAGTGACGACTGTGATCTCATGTGCCTGGAAGTAATGGCGCAGCTTTCTCGAGGCCATGAGGAGGCCGAAAAGCAATTTCTGCACACCAGAGTACCTTGACCTAGCCCCCTGCAGAAGGGAACTGACAAAGTAAACTGGGCGCTGCACCATTCTCTTCTGCATCTTCTCATGCGTCTGCGCAGATCTATCCTTGTCGGGACCAGAGCTTGCCGGTGAAGCCCCCTGCTCGTCGCTGGATGCATCTTCCATGGTTGCCAGCTCATCATCCGCCTCCCTCTCTGCTACTAACGCAGCACTAACCACTTGATTGGTTGCCGCTATATATAGCAGCAACTTCTCTTGTGGCTTAGGTGCGACAAGTGTTGGAGTGGAGGACAGGTACCTCTTCAAGTCCTGCAGCGCAGCCTCCGCTTCCGGAGTCCATTTCATTGGACCTGCCTTTTTCAAAATTTTGAAAAATGGCAGGGCGCTTCAGCAGATCTAGAGATAAACCTCCGAGAGCAGCTACGCAACCGGCAAGTCTTCGTACATCCTTGACGCGCTTTGGTGCTTCAATCTGTTCAATGGCCTTGATCTTGTCGGGATTGGCTTGAATTCCCGAGACACGAAGAACCCGAGAAGCTTGCGGAAGGGACCCCAAACACACACTTCTCGTGGTTGAGCTTGAGGTTGATCTTGTGCAGATTTGCAAAGGTTTCGTCTAAATCTTGAATCGAGTCGCCTTGTCCTTGCTTTTGACCACTATGTCATCCATGTAGGCTTCCACATTTACGTGCATTTGCGGCTCAAAAGCGTAATGGACTACTCTTGCAAATGTTGAACCAGCATTCTTTAATCCGAAAGGCATCGATGCAAACAGTATGTGCCACATGGGGTGATGAATGCGGTCTTCTCCTCATCCTCTTACGCCATGAAGATCGATGATATCCACGAGTATGCATCCAGAAATGAAAGCAAATCACATCCGGCCGTGGAGTCAACAATCTGGTTGATGCGCGGCAAGGGAAATGGGTCTTTGGGACAAGCTTTATTGACATCGGTAAAGTCGATATAAAGCCTCCATTTCCCATTTGCCTTGCGCATACAACTTCTGGATTGGCCAACCACGTGGGATGGAGCACTCCTCGACAAGGCCTGCCGCTTCCAATTTCTTGATTTCTTCTGCGATGAATTCTTGGCGCTCCTTGCACCTTCCGACTTTTTGCTTGACGGGCGCGCATGAGGACAAACGGCAAGATGGTGCTCAATTACTTTCACAGGAACACCGGGGATGTCGACGGTTGCCACGCAAAACACGTCGACGTTCGCCTGCAGGGAAAGCAACGGCGCGCCTTCCTATTTAGGGTCGAGAGAGGCACTGATGGTGAAGGTACCACCAGTGCCGTCCTCCTTGGCGAACACCTTCTTGGTCTCTGGTGGAGCTGTCGTCGTCTTCTTACACTTGCTGGTGGAGCTCGATGGTGCGTCCTCGACGGTAGCGCAGCACTCCGAAGAGTTGCGCTTGCCGGAGTGGGCATCAGAGCTCTTGCCGGACTTGATCTTCTTCTTCACCCCGGGAGCTTCAGCGGCAAGTGGCTTGCAATCTGCTGCTGTCGCTTCCGGTAGATCTTGTCGGCGCAGATAAGAGCATCCTTCTTGTTGCCAGGGGCAGAGATGACACTTATCGGGCTGGCATCTTCAAGCATGTTGTATGCATAGTGAGAGGCTGCCATGAATTTGGCGAGTCTTTGGACGGCCAAGTATTCCATTGTAAGGTAATGGAAAGTCGACAACGTCAAAAGTGACCCTCTCGATCCTGAAGTTCAACTTCACTGCCAAATGTCACCGCAACGTGATCTTTCCCTTGGCTTGCTTCTTCCCGGATTGATTCCTTGGAATGTGCGGTCTCTTCGAGCTTCGCCATCGGGGATCCGGAGTTTACGGAGCACCACGGAGGAGATCAGGTTCAAGCCGGCCCGCCGTCAACTAGCATCTTAGTGACCTTGAGGTTGCGGATAGTTGGTGAAACCAACATCGGCAAGCACCCGACCGCGATTACGCCGATCAGGGTGGTCCTCAATATCGAAGATGATAGGCGTCTGGACCATTTCGGAGGCTTGCGTGACTTGATGGATGGTTACGCCGCATTGACTTCCCGCATCCACCGCTTGAGCTGGCGGTGTGAAGTATGCGAGAAGCACCGCCGTCAACGCCGCAAGGACCTCTGTGGCTTTCTGGAACTCCTGCTCATCGGTCTCGTCATCATCCATGTCTTCATCGTCGTCGTCGTCTTCATCCTTATCGCGGCCCGCGGGAGGTCATCTCCTAGCCGCTGCTTGGCCTTGCCGCGGCGCCCTCCTCGGCCAGGACATTTCTTGCTAGCTCCTCCAGCACCTTCCTGGGCCTTCTCCTTGTCGCGTCGCTCGTATTTAGCCTTCTGCTGCTCGACAAGCTGCTCGACCTTCTTGCAGCTCTGGAGGTCATGGCCCTTGGTGCGGTGGATCTTGCAAGATCTTGTTTGTTGGAGCCGTCACGCTTGTCGGCGACCGCCCTGACTGGCAGTTGGTGCCAGCGGCAACCTCCTTGCCGGAGCTACCAGCCTTGGCTTTCTTGGCGCCACCTCCGTTGCCGGACTGCTCAAGAACTAGTACATCTCTGCCTTTCTTCTTCCTGTTGCCCCGCCACCGGCTTTTCTTTGCCGGGGCGGTTTCCTCACTATCAGATCCTCCTGCTTCAGTATTCTCTCCGGGGAGTCTCCTCCCTTCCTCAGCACGTGCACACTTGTCGGCCAGGGCATATAGCTCAGCGGCGTCTCTGATCTTGCACATCGCCATCTCCTCCGCATCCTGCGGTTTCGCACGCTCGATGGAGCAGCGCTGATTACCTGGCAGGGTGGACATCCGGGATGTTGTGTTGAACGGCTGAATCTACGAATGTACTTGCGCGGGGCTCTCCTTCCTTCCGGGCGGCAGATGAAGGTCGCTTTCTTAGCCATGGGGCTTGTGGCGCTGTAAAGGCGCCAACAAACTGATGGCATAGATCTGCCCAAGAGGATATGGAGTTGTCCGGCAAGTGCATGAGCCAGATCGACATTGGGCTTGAGCACCGGTGAGAATTAGTTGGCGGGATCTTGTCGTCTCGCCCCGGCAGCTTGCACCGTGATGGTGTAGATCCGAGGAACTCCGACGGATGCGTGTTGCCATCGTACTTCTCTGCGTCGGCAGAAATTCTTCTTCTTTGGGCCCTTTGGACTTGCCGCAGCTCACGAGCAAACGCAGGGCAACCTACCGCAGACGGCAAGTCACCTGGTTCCTCTGGCGCATGCATGTCTCTGAGAGGGCCCAACGCGCTTGTCGGATTGACGCGCGCTTCTCTTGGCGCCGATGCGAGTTCGAGCGTCTTCTTGCTGTCGTTCGTGAAGAACTTGGCGCTGATCGCGACGAGCTCGTGGATCCGATGATGCGGTGGAGTCGCTGTCGAGGTGGATCCGGCGAGTCGGCGATCTTGGCCTTCGGGGCGGAGCGTGCATGGTGGTTGCACCCCCACCGGTTTCGTCGCCACCGGCTCATGCTTGGCAGTCCTGCCGCGGCAGCGATGCGCTCGGCTGCCGCGGAGCGTCGCCGTTGGCAAAGCCGATGAGACTCTGAATGGTGGCCCTCCATTCATCGACCTTGTCGGCTGTTGGAGGGTAATCCAGGAGCAGTTGAGCTCTCGCCAAAGCTTCTGCTGGAGTGGTGGGTTGCAGTGGCGAACGGCGCGAGGAGCGGGATATGCTCGGACTCCTAACTATGTTAGAAGGAGCAGTATCCCGTCCAGGCGACCAGCCTCGCTCGCGCTAGCATGTTGGCGTGCATGCTGGTCTTGGGCATCTCGAGATCCACCAGCTCGGTCTTGGTCCAACGAGCGTATGGCATTGTGAATACCATGACGCCGTCGGTCCCGCGCCTCCTGAGACGGGCGCGGTGCATGTACGGACGCCGAGGTCTGCGCGGCCTTGTCCTTGGACTTGGCAGCACCGTGGGCTCTTCCGTCGACATCCAATCTTCCGCAGGCGTCTACCCCACCACCCATTTTCTCTGGTGGTGGTGGGTTCGACGCGGACGGAACATCTGCTGCCGAAGCCTTCTTCTTCGGTGGCATGTTGCTGAAGATGATGAAGAAGATCTAGCTCGTGTGGACGCCGGATCAGGTTCACACAATCTCGACGCGCCCCTACCTGGTGCGCCAAAGATGTCGGGGCAGGCTGATCTGGCCCACGAACACCTATGGGGAGCGGAGGTCGCACGAAGAGCAGATCGAGGCGAAGCACACGAGAGGTTTACCCAGCTTCGGAGCTCTCCGGAGAGATAACACTCCTACTGCTGCATGTCTGGATGTATTGAGTTCTTGCTCGGGAGCGCTGAGTGCTACAGTACACACGAGCTGCTAACGAGACCGAGCGTGAGTGTCCTCCGGAACCCCCCTCTACGTTGCGCATGGGCCTCCTTTTATATGCTAAAGGGGTCTCCGACAGGTGGCAACGTAGACAAGGGTAAAAGTGGAAAAGGAGTGGTTGGTACAGCTACATGCGATGTCTGATGTTTCATACCTAACCCTGACGGCAGGGGACAAAGGCATTAAATGCCCGTTTACGTCGCCCTAACAGTGCAAACAAGGACCGTCAGGGGCTCCACCGCTTGCCATGATGGCAATCTTGTCAGCGCCGCTTGCCACCTCGATCACGGCTGCCTGACCTCTCGCCACTGGCGCTGGAAAGGTCCTGGCGACACGTTAGTGGATGTGCTGGAGCGCAGGTCTGAGTGGTGGGTCTGCAGCTGCAAGCGCCTTGTCATGATAGTTGTCTTGTCGCGCCCGTAAGCTTGTCGCTCACGGGCCTTCCAGCAAGCTCCTCTTGCCGGGGCCTTGTCTCCTAGGTGCCTTGGGTGGCCTTCCCGGCAAGCTCCTCTTGCCGGGGCCTTGTCTCCTTGGCTTGAATACTTTGTTCTTGAATGGCTCCACAGGAACCACGGAGGACCTTGGCAGTTACCTGGTAAGCCTTGCCGCGGAGGGCTGCAACTGCCCGTGCACAAGTTCGGGATACTAGGGTACCCCTACTCTAGTACACCGACATTCTGTCAGGGCTGCCTATGATAAACTGGATCCTAAGGCACACTCTGTTGCCCAAATCAGGTGACCACAACATGATTAGAGGGCATGCAATCAATTTGCTTCACATATTTGATGTGCCTCAGAAATTCAAAGTCATGAGCCTCATAGTTGAAACTATCAAGAGGACAGCAGCAGACCAGAAGAGGAGCTGTGGATATGCCCCGCAGATTTAGGAGTTGATAAACTCAAAGATGGGCACAGGGAAGTATCTGTTGGATAAGGAACACATGGTTCTCTATCCTGACTTTGAGGACAGTCAAGTTGTCATGACTGAGAATGAACCATCATCAGTGCAAGCGCAAGAGAAGAAGGAGAAGGCAAGGAAAGAGAAGGCTGCCAAGATGCCAACTCAAGCAGAGGCATCTGATTACTTTCTAAAAAACAAGCAGGAGCAGCTTGGTTACTTGATAGCATCAACTCTGCGGATTGAGAAGGGGTTGGCCACCCTAAGTCAAAACCAGGAGAGCCTGGAAAGAATCATGGAACAAAAATTCTATGATCTTGATGTCAAGGTAACTGAGATTCAGTCAGCTGTGGAGCAGCTACAGGATGACATGCAGGAGAGGAAGGGCAGAACTACGACTGATGCATTTGCCAGAGTGCCACGAGCTCAGAGATCAGCTGCAGAGCCAGTCACCAGAGTCACTTCATCAGCTCCAGCTACAGCTCCAGCGCAACCAGCTCCAGCACCAACTCCTTCAGCTCCTTCCACATCTACTGATGCCTTCGTCCTTGGAGTCCTATCTACACCACCACCAGAAGACCAAACCTGAGAGACGATATAGTCGTATGCTTTTTCTAGGAACTTTTTGATAACTTGTTGCCAAAGGGGGAGAAAAATGTATAGATCATAGGCTTCGAGAGAGAGAGAGAGAGAGATTTTCTTTTGTTCTCTCTTGTCTTCTTGGTTGAACTTCGTTTGCTTTGATTGCTTGAGATACTATGCTTTTACCTGAGACATTGATGATCATGTGTTTGATCATAAGCTACACTTATGCTTGTTATGATATTATCTTACTTATCCTTATATGATCACTCACTTTGCTTGGTGATGAGTGCATGTATTCAATCTTCATTATTTTGAGCTCCACCAAGATGTATGTGACATGGAAGAGTAACCCATGAGCCTAATTCCTTGTGCATTTGCAGTCAAAGCAAATCTTAAAATATGCACAAACTTAGGGGAGCTCTTGCTTATCACATACTTCTCAAAGCGACGATGTTTTTCAATTTTATTATCATTTGTCGAAGCTTTGATCTATATGTTGTCATCAATTACCAAAAGGGGAGATTGAAAGTGCAACTATCCCTAGGTGGTTTTGGTAATTCATAACAACATATAGCTCATTGAGCTAATGCTATTCCAAGACAAATATTTCAGGAAAGCTCAATGAATGGCATGGCATGGATGATGAAAGTGGATCCCTCAAAATATTAAGGACAAAGGATTGGCTCAAGCTCAAAAGCTCAATACTCTACATTTTACATTTTAGTGATCCAGGATCACATTGAGTCTATAGGAAAAGCCAATACTATCAAGGAGGGATGAGGTGTTGCTTAATGAGTTTCTTGCTCTACAGTGCTTAGTGATATGCTCCAAAACCCTCCACTACTTTCTCACATCCACATATGACCTAAACCTAAAGACAAACTCGCCCCTACCGATTCTTTCTATCCGGCGCCACCGAGTTCAAATGTCATAGCCACTGCCACAAACCCTAGGCAAGTCGGTCTCACCGATAGGGATCTCGGTCTCACCGAGATGGGATTGGAATCTATCTGTTTCCCTTCGTAACGTTTCGGTCTAACCGAAGTGAGCGATCGGTCCCACCGAGATTGCAATGTAAACTCTCTGTTTCCCTTTCGTAACATTTCGGTCTCACCGAAAAAGCGAATCGGTCCCACCGAGTTTACACGACCAACTCTCTGGTTAGCTAATTACCAAAATCGGTCTCACCGAGTTTGTATGTCGGTCTCACCGAGATTACGTTATGCCCTAACCCTAACCATATTGGTCCTACCGAGTTGCATGTCAGTCCCATCGAAAACCCTAACGGTCACTAGGTTTACTAAATCGGTTTGACCGAGTTTTATGATTCGGTCCCACCGAGTTTGGTAAATTGTGTGTAACGGTTAGATTTTGTGTGGAGGCTATATATACCCCTCCACCTCCTCTTCATTCGTGGAGAGCCATCGAGAACAAGCCTACACTTCCAACTTACCAGTTCTGAGAGAGAACCACCTACTCATGTGTTGAGGCCAAGATATTCCATTCCAACCATATGAATCTTGATCTCTAGCCTTCCCCAAGTTGCTTTCCACTCAAATCTTCTTTTCACCAAATCCAAATCCTGTGAGAGAGAGTTGAGTGTTGGGGAGACTATCATTTGAAGCACAAGAGCAAGGAGTTCATCATCAACACACCATGTGTTACTTCTTGGAGAGTGGTGTCTCCTAGATTGACTAGGTGTCACTTGGGAGCCTCCGACAAGATTGTGGAGTTGAACCAAGGAGTTTGTAAGGGCAATGAGATTGCCTACTTCGTGAAGATCTACCGCTAGTGAGGCAAGTCCTTCGTGGGCGACGGCCATGGTGGGATAGACAAGGTTGCTTGTTCGTGGACCCTTCGTGGGTGGAGCCCTCCGTGGACTCACGCAACCGTTACCCTACGTGGGTTGAAGTCTCCATCAATGTGGATGTACGATAGCACCACCTATCGAAACCACGACAAAAACATCCGTATCTCCAATTGCGTTTGAATCCTCCAAACCCTTCCCTTTACATTCTTGCAAGTTGCATGCTTTATTTTCCGCTGCCTATATACTCTTTGCATGCTTGCTTGAATTGCGTGAAGATTGCTTGACTTGCTTAAAGATAGCTAAAATCTGCCAAAGTCTAAAATTGGGAAAATGTTAATTTTTTAATTGGTCAAGTAGTCTAATCACCCCCCCCCCTCTAGACATACTTCAAGGTCCTACACTCTAGTAAACACCTTTCTTTGTAATTCCCTTCAATAAGATATTTTCTTGCTCAAGTGTAACTTGGATAAGAGAATCATTAGTGTAACCAAGAGAACTACTAGAAGCAACAATATTGGATTTAACATGATTATTGTTACTACGAGAAGAAGAATCTTTCTTGCTCTTGTTGCTAGATTTTACTTGTGCCATGTAAGTAGACAAGAGTGAATGCTTGGCAATGTAAGAAGAACTTTTCTTACGAAGATCATCATTGATTGCTTTTAAGAACCCATGCTCTTGCTCTAGATTGAGCTTTCCAAAGCGTAGATTCTCATGATTCTTTAAAAGCTCTCGATGATCCTCTAAGGTAGTTTCATGAGCTAACTTAAGAGTGTTTAGTTCGTTAGTTAGACGCTCAATCTCCTTCTTATCATCATCATTCGTTTTATCTCGATTAGCATGATTAATAGCAATTTTATCATAGTTTTCATCACTAGAGTTGTCAACAAGTAAATCATCATCACCCAGCAAATCATCTTCATCACTATTAAAATCAACATACTCGGGGTGTGATATCTTGGGGCCTTTAGCCATTAAGCATCTTCCAATCCCTTCATTTGGTGAATCAAATATGTCGTAGGAGTTGGATGACACAAGTGCAAGACCGGCAACACCTTCATCTTGAGTATGTTCGGAGTCGGAATGATAGCTTCTCTCGGAGTAGTTGTTGGAGTCGAAGCTGGATACCCATTCACCAACATGAGCTTGATGTCTTCATCTTGTGCAGTTCTTTGATGACTTGTCATTCCGACCGGCAACACCTTCATCTTGAGTATATTCGGAGTCGGAATGATAGCTTCTCTCGGAGTAGTTGTTGGAGTCGAAGCCGGATACCCATTCACCAACATGAGCTTGATGTCTTCATCTTGTGCAGTTCTTTGATGACTTGTCATTCCTTTTCGAATCCTTGCTTCTGTGAGAGGGTCTTCGTTCATAATGATCATCTCTACTCCTTCTTTCTTTTGGTGGCGATTATTCTCTTTTCCTTCTCCTTCTAGGTGAGTCTTCTCTTCTTTTGTAGGGAGCAGTACACTCACTAGAGTAGTGTCCGGGTCTTCCACAATTGTATCAATTGCGATCACGACTAGAAGATCTTTTGTCATTGTAGGACCTAGACTTGTGACTTCTCTCTTTGCTTCTACACTTGTAGAACATGTTGAAGTTCTTCACCATTAGGCTTAGTTGTTCATTGAAGACTTGTTTCTCACTTGATGATGTAGGGGCATCACATGAAGCTTTGTAAGCACCACTAGACTTGTTGTGAAGCTCTTCTTTATCCTTGAGTGACATATCATAAGCAACAATTCTACCAATGACTTCCGTTGGCTTGAGATCTTTATAACTTGGCATCATTTGGATCAAAGTGCACATGGTATCATATTTTCCATCCAAGGCTCTTAGGATCTTCTTGATGATGAATCTGTTGGTCATCTCTTCACTTCCTAAGCCGGCAATCTCATTTGTGATGAGAGCAAGCTTAGAGTACATTTCAGCGACACCTTCACCATCCTTCATTTTGAACTTGTCAAGTTGACTTTGAAGAACATCCAATTTGGATTCCTTTACGGACTCGGTACCTTCGTGCATATCAATCAAAGTATCCCAAATTTCCTTTGCATTCTTAAGGCGGCTGATTTTGTTGAATTCTTCGGGGCACAATCCGTTGAAGAGGATATCGCAACCTTGAGCATTGTATTACAACATCTTTAATTCTTCCGTGGTTGATTCATGATTCGGTTCTCTTCCATCAAAGAATTCACCTTGCAAGCCAATACACTCAATAGCCCAAACGGCGGGGTTATGTCCGAGAATATGCATTTTCATTTTATGCTTCCAACTAGCAAAATTAGTACCATCAAAGTAAGGACCTCTATGGTGGTAATTTCCCTCGCTAGACGCCATAATCTCCAAGGTTGTGAAACCAAGGCTATGATCACCAAAGCTATCGAAATCAAGGCAAATGGAGACCAAAGCTCTGATACCACTTGTAGGATCGAAAGTAGGTCTAGAGGGGGGGGGGTTATTAGACTACTTGACCAAATAAAAGTCTAGCCTTTTCCCAATTTTAAGTCTTGGCAGATTTTAACAATTTAGCACAAGTCAAGCAATCAACCTACACATGCAAATCTAAGAATATAGCAGCGGAATGTAAAACATAGCATGTGAAGGTAAAAGGAGGGTTTTGGAAAGGCAAACTCAATGTAGACACGGAGATTTTTGGAGTGGTTCGATAGGTGGTGCTATCGAACATCCACGTTGATGGAGACTTCAACCCACAAGGGGTAACAGTTGCGCGAGTCCACGGAGGGCTCCACCCATGAAGGGTCTACGAAGAAGCAACCTTGTCTATCCCACCATGGCCATCGCCCACGAAGGACTTGCCTTACTTGAGTAGATCTTCACGAAGTAGGCGATCTCCTTGCCCTTACAAACTCCTTGTTTCAACTCCACAATCTTGATGGAGGCTCCCAAGTGACACCTAACCAATCTAGGAGACACCACTCTCCAAAAGGTAATAGATTGTGTGTTGATGATGAACTCCTTGCTCTTGTGCTTCAAACGATAGTCTCCCCAACACTCAACTCTCTCTCATAGGTTTGGCTATGGTGGAAATATGATTTGAGTGGAAAGTAACTTGGGGAAGGCTAGAGATCAAGATTCTTGTGGTTGGATTGGAATGTCTTGGTCTCAACACATGAGTAGGTCGTTCTCTCTCAGAAAATGTATGCTGGAAGTGTAGGCACGTTATGATGGCTCTCTCACTGATGGAGAGGAGGGTGGAGGGGTATATATAGCCTCCACACAAAATCTAATCGTTACACACATTTGAGCCAACTCGGTCAGACCGAATCTATGAACTCGATGAGACCGATTCAGTTCAAAATGTGAACGTTAGGTTTTTCGGTGGGACCGACAAGATCAACTCGGTGAGACCGATGAGCTAGGGTTAGGGCAAAATCTCATCTCGGTTTGACCGATTACACAAACTCGGTGAGACCGATTTTGGTAATAGGCTAACAGAGAGTTGGTCAAACAAACTCGATGGGACCGATTGCTCCTTTCGGTGATACCGAATGTCGGGGTACTAGAGTAGGGGTACCCTAGTATCCCGTACTCGTGCATGGATAGTTGTAGCACCCCGCGGCAGGGTTTGCCTCGTCACCGCCAAGATCCTCCGTGGTTCCTTTGGAGCCATTCAAGAATAAAGTATTTGATTAAGAAGATAAGGCCCCGGCAAGAGGAGCTTGTCGGGAAGGCCACTCAAGGCATGCAGAAGACAAGGCCCCGGCAAGAGGAGCTTGCCGGGAAGGCTCGGAGCACGACAAGCCTCCGGACGCGACAAGGATTCGGCCGCGGCAAGGCGCTTGCCGCAGCAAGCAACCTCTCTCCATCTCCGCTCCAGCTCATCCAGCGACGTGTCGCCATGGGACCGTTCCATGCGCGCGTGTCGAGAGGCTGTCGCCACGGTGAGAGCAGCGATAAGCGGCGCTGACAAGCTTGCCATCGTGGCGGCGGCGGTGGCGCTGACGGTCTCTGTTGCACCTTTGTTTGGGCGACATCGACGGGCATTTATTGCTTTGTCCCTTGCCGTCGAGTTAGGTATTTTGCCTTGTACCTTTGTTCGGTAGGTGTACCAACTCCTGTTTTACATTTGTACCCTCGCCTATGTTGCCACCTGCCGGAGACCCTTGAGCATATAAAAGGAGGCCCATGCGCATAGCGTAGAAGGGGGTTCGGTTCATTCGACTCACCAGAGACCAGATACGCTCAGGCTAGGTTTTATAGCTCGCATCGCTCCCTAGCAAGAAGAGAATACATCAAACAAGCAGCAGTAGGAGTTTTATCTCTCCGGAGAGCTCCGAAGCTGGTAAACTGCTCGTGTGTCCCGCCTCGATCCGCTCTTCGTGCGATCTCCGCCCCCCTCCGAACCACAAAGGGGCCTGGTCCGCCGGCCCCATAGGTGTCCGTGGGTACGATCAGCCTCCCCGACATCTTTGGCGCGCCAGGTAAAGGCGTCGAGGCCGTGTGAATCTGATCCGATCTTCACACGGCGGTGTTCTCAACATCTTCCTCAACATGCCCTTTGAAGAAGAAGGCTTGGCGGCAGCAGAGCCGTCGCGTCGTACCCACCCTCACCGCAGCAAGCGGGTGGTGGGGGCAGACGTCGGCGGAGGAACGGCGCCGACGAAGGTATTCGCGACGTTGCCAACTCAAGGACAAGGCCCGCAAACCTCGGCGTCCGCGCATCCCGCGCCCATCTCAGAGAGCGGGACCAACAACGTCATGGCGTTCATAATGCCATACGTTCGTTGGATCGAGACCCTCAAGACCAGCATGCGGCGCCAACATCTTGTACGAGTGAGATACGGTCGCCCGGACGGGTCCTGCTCCTTCTAACGTAGTTAGAAGTCCGAGCATATCCGCTCCTCGCACCGTTCACCAATGCCACCCACTACTCCGGCGAAGCTCTGGCGAGCTCGGCTGCTCTCGACTACCCTCCAACGGCCGACAAGGTCGACGAGTGGAGGGCCACTATCGAGCCTCATCGGCTTTGCTAACGGCGATGCTCGCGGCAACCAACGCCATCGTTGCAGCGGCGAGACGACAAGGCACGAGCGGTGGCTACGAGATCGCCGGAGGTGCAACCGCATGCACTCTCCGCCACGAAAACCAAGATCACCGACTCACCGGATCCACCTCGGCGGCGACTCCACCGCGTCGTCCGGATCCCCGAGCTCGCCGTGATCAGTGCCAAGTTCTTCATGAGCGACAACAAGAGGGCGCTCGAACTTCGCATCGGCGCCGGAGAGAAGCACGACGTCGATCCGACAAAGCGCGTTGGGCCTTACGGTAGCGTCGCGCGCCCGGAGGAGCGAGCGACTTGCCGTGCGTGGTAGGTTGCCCTGCGTTCACCGTGAGCTGCGGCAAGTCCAAAGGGCCCAGCGAAAAACTTCAAACCAGACGTGCGGAGAAGTATGATGGCAGGGGCGCATCCGTCGGAGTTCCTTAGCATCTACACCATCGCGGTGCGAGCTGCGGGGGCGGGGCGACAAGATCCTCGCCAACTACTTCCCGCTTCGTGCTCAAGCCCAACGTCGAGATCTGGCTCATGCACTTGCCGGACAGCTCCATATCCTCTTGGGCAGATCTATGCCATCGGTTTGTTGGCGCCTTCACGGTGGCCACAAGCCTCATGGCCAAGAGAGTGACCTTCATCTGCTCGCCCGGAAGGAAGGAGAGTCCTGCGCAAGTTCATTCAGAGATTCAGCCGTGTGCACTACAACATCGAGGCGTCCACCCCGCGCGGTGATCGGCGCATTTCATCAGAATGTGCGGAACCGCAGGATGAGGAGGAGATGGCGATGTGCAAAGTCAAGGGCGTCGGTGAGCTATGCGCCTTGGCCGACAAGTGTGCACGCTACCGAGGAAGGAGGAGACTCAGGAGAGAATGCGGAAGCAGGATCGGCAGTGAGGACACCGCCCGGCAAAGAAGGGCCAGCGTGGCGAGGCAACAGGAAGAAGAAAGGTAGAGAAGTGCTAGCTGTTGAGCAGTCCGGCAGCGGAGGTGGCGACAAGAACGCCAAGGCTGGTGGCTCCGGCAAGGAGGTTGCTGGCGCCAACCACCGGTCGGTGGCGACCGCCGACAAGCGGGACAGCTCCGGCAAGCGATCTTGCAAGATCCACCGCACCAAGGGCCCACGACCTCCAGAGCTGCAAGAAGGTCGAGCAGCTTGTCGAATCAGAGCTGAGTACGAGCGGCGCGACAAGGAGAAGGCCCAGGAAGGTGCTGGGGGAGCAAGCAAGAAACGTCCCGGACGGGGAGGAGGACGCGGCAAGGCCAAGCAGCGGCAAGGAGACAGACCTCCCCGCGGCCGCGACAAGGATGAAGATGATGACGGCAGCGAAGATATGGAAGACGGCGGCTGATGAGCGGGAGTTTCGGAAAGCCACAGAGGTCCTCTGCGTTGGCGGAGGTGCTTCCTGCATACCTCCCACCGCCAACTCAAGCAATGGATGCGGGAGGTCAATGCAGCGGAACCATCCGTAGAGTCACGCAAGCCTCTCGAAGTGGTCCAAAGACGCCTATCATTTTTGATATTGAGGACCACCCTGATCGCATAACTGCGGTCGGGTGCTTGCCGATGTTGGTCTCACCAACCATCCGCAACCTTAAGGTCACCAAAATGCTAGTTGACGGCGGGGCCGGCTTGAACCTGATTTCCTCCGCGGTGTTCCAGAAGCTTCAAATCCCTGACAGCGAGCTCGAAGAGACCGACACTTTCCAAGGAATCAATCCGGGAAGGAGCAAGCCGAAGGGGAAGATTACATTGCCGGTAACATTTGGCGTGAAGCTGAACTTTAGGGCCGAGAGGGTCACATTCGACGTTGCCGATTTCCCGTTGCCTTACAATGGGATACTCGGCCGTCCAACACTCGCCAAGTTCATGGCAGCCTCTCACTACGCCTACAACTTACTCAAGATGCCAGGCCCGATAAGCGTCATCTCTGTCCATGGCGACAAGAAGGATGCCCTTATCATGCCGACAAGATCTACCGGGATGCAGCAGCGCGACAGATTGCCAAACACTTGCGGCTGAAGCTCCGGGAAGAAGACAAAGTCCAAGTCCGGCAAGGGCTCTGATGCTTACTCCGGCAAGCGCACCTCTTCGGAGTGCTGCGCTACCGTCGAGGACGCACCATCGAGCTCAACCGGCAAGTGCAAGAAGATGGTGGCTCCGCCAAAGACCAAGAAGGTGCCCGCCAAGGAGAACGGCACTGGTAGTACCTTTACCATCAGTGCCTCTCTCGACCCTAAATAGGAAGGCGCGCTCGTTGCTTTCCTGCGGGTGAATGTCGGCGTGTTTGCATGGCAACCGTCGACATCCCAGTGTTCAGGAAAGTGATTGAGCACCGCTGGCCGTTTGTCCTCATCTTGTGACCCGTCAAGCAAAAAGTCGGGAAGCAAGCGGTGGGCGCCAAGAATTCATAGCGAAGAGATCAAGAAGCTGGAAGCGGCGGGCCTTGTCGGAGGAGTGCTCCATCCTACGTGGTTGGCCAATCCTGTAGTTGTGCGCCAAAGCAAATGGAAAATGGAGACTTTGTATTGACTTCACGGATGTTAATAAAGCTTGTCCCAAAGATCCATTTCCTTGCGGCGCATTGACCAGATTGTTGACTCCATTTGGATGTGATTTGCTTTCGTTTCTTGATGCATACTCAGGATACCATCAGATCTTCATGGCTGAAGAAGATGAGGAGAAGACCGCATTCATCACACCATGTGGCACATCTTTGTTTCATACGGATGCCTTTCGGTTTGAAGAATGCTGGTTCAACGTTTGCAAGGATAGTCCATGGCGCTTTTGAGCCGCAAATGCACAGAAATGTAGAAGCCTACATGGATGACATAGTGGTCAAAAGCAAGGACAAAGCAACTCCGGTTCAAGATTTGGGCCGAGACCTTTGCAAATCTGCGCAAGATCAACCTCAAGCTCAACCCGAGAAGTGCGTGTTTGGAGTCCCTTCCGGCAAGCTTCTCGGGTTCTTCGTGTCTCAACGAGGGATTGAAGCTAATCCCGACAAGATCAAGGCCATTGAGCAGATTGAAGCACCAAAGCGCGTCAAGGATGTACGAAGACTTGCCGGTTGCGTAGCTGCTCTCAGCGGAGTTTATTTCTGGAGTCTGCTGGCGGCATACCGCCATTTTTCAAGATTTTGAAAAAGGCAGGTCCAATGAAATGGACTCCCGAAGCGGAGGCTGCGCTGCTGGACTTGAAGAGATACCTGTCCTCCACTCCAACACTTGTCGCACCTAAGCCACAAGAGAAGTTGCTGCTATATATAGCAGCAACCAATCAAGTGGTTAGTGCTGCATTAGTAGCAGAAAGGGAGGCGGACGACGAGCCAGCAACCACGGCAAGCACATCCAGCGACAAGCAGGGGGCTTCGCCGACAAGCTCTGGTCCCGACAAGGACGAATCCGCGCAGACGCATGACCAGATGCAGAAAAGGATGGTGCAGCGCCCAGTCTACTTTGTCGATTCCCTCCTGCGAGGCTAGGTCAAGAGTACTACGGTGTGCGAAATTGCTTTTCGGCCTCCTCATGGCCTCGAGAAAGCTGCGCCATTACTTCCAAGCACATGAGATCACAGTTGTCACTCGCTTTCGGCTGAAGAGGATCTTGCAGAATCCGAAGCAGCAGGCGGGATTGTCGAGTGGGCATTGGAGCTGTCAAGCTTTGGTCTCAAGTTTGAAAGCACATCAACTATCCAAAGCGAGGCGTTGGCAGAATTCATAGCAGAATGGACGCCGACACGGATGAAGAGATTCGAGACGAGCATCCCGTCAAGGAAGCAAGTAAAGAGTGGCTGATGTACTTTGATGGTGCCTTCTCGCTGCAAGGCGCCGGTGCCGGCGTCTTGCTTATCGCACCCACCGGGAGCACCTCAAGCACGTAGTCGGATGCACTTTCCCAAGGAGCAAGCAACAAACAATACTGCAGAGTATGAAGGTTTGCTTGCCGGTCTCGAGATCGCGATGGACCTTGGGATCAAAAAGCTTATTGTCGGGGTGACTCGCAGCTTGTCGTCCGCCAAGTGAACAAAGATTACCGAGTCCGTTGATGGAAGCCTATGTTGATGAAGTGAGGAAGCTAGAAGAGCACTTTGACGGCTGCAAATGGAACATGTTCCAAGAGCTCGAGAATGATATTCTTGACGGCTTTGTCAAAGTGTGCACCTTGAAGTTGCACAATGGAACCAGGGATTTTCGTGCTCAAAGTATTTCGACCAACCGTAACACCATCAACTGGACAAAGCAAGAAGAGGAAGTTGACCTCTGGTGACTACTTTCCGACAGAGCTTCCCGAAGTTGCAAAGGTCCCCAAGCTCAACACCAATAGTGCTGAGGGGCAGTCTGCTCCGACAAGCCCCAGGGTTTGTTTCGTTGAAGCAGACGCTCCCGACAAGTCTTGCTCCGGCAAGCTTGCCGGGGAGCATCAAGCTCCGGCGGTGCGCGAGTTCTTGCCGTGGAAGCTGATGTTCCCGGAGTAGCGAATGTGCCTTTAGTCCTTCTTTGCCGAGCCGCAAGCTCCGGCATGGGCGCAGCAGATTGTCCATTTCCTTGAGACGGAGAACTTCCGAAGAGCAAGAAAAGCGGAAAGAGTAGCCCGGCGGTCAAGTATGTACCAGTTTGTCGACGGCATATGCATGAAGAAGACTCAACGGTGTGAAATTGAAGTGTATTCCCGGGAAGATGGATGGAAGCTGTTGGCGAGAGATACACGAGAGGCATATGTGGTCACCACATTGGCGCAAGAGCACTTGCCGGCAAAGCTTTCCGGCAAGGTTTCTTCGGCCGACAGCCCTCCGGGATGCAACTGCACAAGTAACCAAGTGTGAAGCGTGCGGTTCCATTCCAAACAGATACACCAGCCAGCTCAAGCTCTCCAGACGATCCCTTTATCACGGCCATTTTTGGTGCAGGGGCTCGACATCCTCGACCCCTTCCCCGAGCTGTCGGGGCTTTGAGTACTTGTATGCCGCCATCGACAAGTTCACAAAGTGGCGGAAGTGGAAGCGATGAGGAAGGTGACGGCACGATCGGCGATCAAGTTCTTGGTCGATTGTTTGCCGTTTGGAATCCCTAACAGGATCATCACCGACAACGGCACACAATTTACGAGTCGCACCTTCATGCAGTACGTCCAAGATCTTGGCGCCAAGGTCTACTTTGCTTCTGTTGCTCACCCGAGAAGCAACGGTCAAGCAGAGAGGGCAAATGCTGAAGTGCTGCGCGGGCTCAAGACCAGAACTTTCGACAGGCTGCACAAGTGCGGAAGAAATTGGATCGAGGAGCTGCGGTGGTTCTTTGGTCGATCAGGACGACGCCAAATCGAGCCACCGGCGGACACCTTTTGCTCTAGTCTATGGAGCAGAGGCAGTTCTCCCCACGGAACTTCGTATACGGATCGCCTCGAGTGCTCGCTATGATGAGCTTGAGCAAGAGCAGCTGCGACAAGATGACACGCTGCTCCTTGAGGAGGATCGTCTTCGAGTCATTTGGCGAGCCGCCGCTACTGACAAGCTTTGCGTCGCTACCATAGCCGCAGAGTTAGTGCGAAGTCTCGAGGAAGGCGACCTTGTTCTTGGTAGCGTTCACTCCGCCAAGAATTCAAACAAGTTGACGCTTGAAGTGGGAGGGCCCTTATCGGGTGAAACGAGTCACTAGGCTCGGGCGCTGTCCGCCTTTGAGACCGAAGATGGCATTCGGTGAGCAACTCACGGAACATTGAGCATCTTCGTAAGTTTTACCCATAGAGGCGCGGTTATGCGGACCCGTTCCGGCAACCACCTTTTGTACAAGTCTTGCCGCTGTTGCATGTAATCCTTTGTACAAAGCCGGGCGCAGACCCCGTGCATCAGTAAAGCTCATGTGTTGCGCACAACTTGTCAAATTCATGCTTTCATCATTTTATTGCTTGTTTTGGCTAACACTTTGTGCAGCAACCACACCCGGTAAGCAAAATCGAGCCGCTGGGCTCCATAACTTTATTTCCTCTTCTTTCTCTTTTCTCAAAGAAAGGAAGGCTCCCTCGCGCACAAGTTAACCAAGGGGGGAGGAGGAGATAATACTATGGACCAGGCACCGCTCGAGGAAATTTCACCTCATCGGGAAGCAAGAGACAGAAAAGCTAAGTTGCCAAAGTTTGAGCAATCAATTTTTAAATTTTTAAGTTATCTTCCTCGAACGATAGTACTTTGTATGGAAAACACATGCTTGAGAGGAACCAACTCGCCGGCTTAGTCGCGCCCTTACTTTGTTTCGAGTCCGCTCAACAACTTAAGTGAGCTGCGGCTAGTCGCGACAAGGTTGCTTTGTCGGAGGCGGCACTGCCAGGCGCCGACGTTCAAGACTCGGCCTTCAAGGCAAAAGTGCCAGCGCCGACAAGTCCCCCAAATGCGTAAGGCGTAAACGCATACAAAGGAAGGAATCAAGTAGAGGAAATAACGTTGCATTGATCGCCTAAGATAGAGTATATTACAAAATAACTTGTCGCTGATCTAACAAAGTGTTCTAAACATGATCGGCAGCGACAAGGGAAAGATAAAGTTGGCGGCCTAGTCTACGCGGGTCGCCCTCAATCCGCTTGATCTTGTTCACCTTGTCCACAATGGGTGCGACAAGGGCTTTGAGCTCCTCCACGTTGGCATCTGGCGGCAAGGATCTGAGGACGCCGTTAAGGTTGAGGCCCGGATTGCGGAATGCCACCTTTATCAACACCTTCTCGAGGGCTCCTGCACAGATCTGGCGTGATTCCTCGGCCAGCTGCTTTGGGACCTCTTCCCGAGTCGGCTGGAGGCCCGTCACCACGCCTTTGAAGAATAAGCTGAGTTTGGCGCTGGGTTGGAGATGCTCGTCGGAGGAGTATGCAAGGTCCGCCATCCCCAGCTCCATCACTGCTAGGATGTCGGCGGCGGTGTCCACAAGACCTTGATCCAGTGCTCCACGCTCTCCCTCAAGGTGCTCTGGATGGAGGCAGCATTCGCTAGCAGCTCCTCCTTGGCCTTGATCGCCTCCAACAAGCCCACCTCCCGCTCTCTGGCACCGTCCAACGTTTGCGTCAGAGTGGTTAGCTTCAGCTCAAGATCCGCCTTGGAATTCTTGGCAGCGTCGAGCTCCTTGCCCCTATCAGCGAGACGACTCTGCAGCTCACCAAGAGTGTAGGCGTCCTTCTCGCGCTCATGCTTAAGCGCGGCAAGCTCTTCGCCGCTCTTCTTGAGGCTGGCCTCCAGTTGTGCCACCTTCACCTTCAGCTCATCCTTGGCGGCCTCGGCTGCGGCAGCATCCTTCGCTTCTGGCGCCCGCCAAAGTGACTCCTCGCGACGCAGCAAGGTCTTCTTCGTGGCTGTCCAGGTTGACCTTCCGCTGCGCCCGGCTCGCTTTCTGCGGAGAGCTTCTCGGCAGCCGCTTGCTCCTCCTCGGCGTGGCCTTCTCAAGGATAAAGGCCGTGCGCTCCTCTGCAAGTTGCCCCAAGCGCTCGCTACGTCGCGGAGAGCTTCTTGGTTGGCGCTCCGGAGCTCCTCTGCGCGCTTCTCCATGTCCGCTCCTGCCCTCGCGACAAGTGCTTCCCGGGTCTCCAACTTGGCCTGCCGGGTGCGGTAGAGCGACAACAGCTTCTTGGCCATTGCTCCTCCTCAGACTTCGCTGCTGCTTGGCTGGCGTCCACCAGCGTCAGCCCAGAGGCGAGTAGCTTCGCCGTCGAAGGTCTCTCCTCGACCGGCGCCTGAGCTCGGGTTCCCGGGGAGCTTGATGAAGACGCCGCCGGCCTTGGTAGGCGCCAGGCTGGGGCTCCTCGGAGCCCGACGCCGCAGCAGCGGCGGGGGAGTCGGCTGTCGGTGTAGCACTTGGCGCTCCTGCGGCCTCAGGGCCGTCAGTGCGATCGCCCGACCCCTCGTCGGCCCCTGCGTCGGCAGCCTCGGTGGCCTCCTCGCCAACAGGCTCATCGGCGACGGCCTCTTCTTCCACAACAACGACCTCTTCTTCCTCGACGGCGGCCTCGTCGGTGTTGCCGCGTGCTTCCTCCTCGCCGGCAGCCTCGACCTCCATCGGCTCTGCGTTAGACGAAGAATGAGCAGTCAAGCAAATGTTCAAAAAGAGAAACAAAAGAAAGCAAGCCCAAGGGAAATTTTCGTGTATGGAAATTACCTGCAACGGGATCCGCAACCATGGCCTCGACCACTGGAGGGTCACTGGCGCTGTCCCTTGCAGGGTAGCCTCCCTTGCGGGAGTGGCCTCCTTGTCGGAGGGTGCTCCCTTGCCGGAGAATCCTCCCTTGGCGGCGAGTGGCGTGGCAGCGGGCAGGATCTCGGAGGCGGCTTCCGAGCCCTCTGATGAGGCTGCCTGCTCCTACACAAGCAAACAGTCGGTATCAACGAAGAAGGGGCACCCCTGCACACCCAATAGTAAGGAGAAAACTGCACACTTACTCTGGGGGCTGTGCTGGGGGCTGCTCCGAGGAAGGGTTGCCGGGTCCGGCAAGGGAGTCTCGGACGCGTCCCCTGTTGCCACGGGAGAATCGTCCTCAACGACGATCGTCGGGATCTTGGCCCTCTTCGACGCTCTCTGGGCCAGCGTCCTGAAAAGGAAAGAGTCCAGAACGAAGCAAATCAGATTCAAGATGAAGCAATAAAATTGAAGAAATACAAGCACAATCTCAAGAGCTTACTCTTCGCCTTCCTCCTCGGAGCTGAGCGGAGAAGTCAAACTCTAGCTCGCCTCCGGTGCGACGAGGCGGGGAGTGGGCTCTCTTGGCCGCTGGCGGAGGCGTCGGCGGTGGCTCGAGAAGATCCCGCCCAGCTTGTCGGCGGTGTGGGGCGCTCCGCGGCAACCTCGCTTGCAGCGGTGGGCTGCGTCATGGCGCTATTGCTTGTGGGCGATCTGCCGCCTCGACTCGTCTCCGCCTTGCGGAGACGCCTCTTCGGTGGAGCCGGGGCTCAGCTGGCGGCAAAATCGCTGGGTGGTGGAGAAGAAGCGCCCTCGGCGGGTCCACTCGACCCGGCCTCGGGCTCGACAAGCTCGTCCTCGCCGACGACCTCCCTCGCTCGGCAAGGCTTGCCGCCGCATGGCGTCCACCTCCTCCACGGTGTACCGAAGGCTCGGCGGCGGCAGCTGCTGCCGCCTCCTCCACCCTACGGTGGCAATCTGCGCCATCTCCTCGTCGGTGGTGTCGCTGGTGGGCCTTTTCTTCGCTCGTCCGGAGCGGATCGGCACTTCTTCCAAATCATCGAAGAACTGCTGCACGACCTGCGTCAGAGGCTCCTGCCAGTTGGGGCGATCCATGGGAGGCGCACAACGGCATCATGGCGCGGATGCGGTCGAGCGCCGAGTTGTTGCACAAAGGGACGACCCCCCTCGGCAACCTAAACCACTCAGGGTGGTCGGGGTCGTTCTTGAACAGCTCGAGGAGCATCGCATCCAGCTCCAAGACGGTGAAGTTCCGATTCAGACCAGGCGCAACCTCATGATGTCCGCCGATTACGCACTCCCAAGCAGGCCTCCTCCTCTCCCGCAAGGGAGGCGTCGCGGCGAAGAAATCTCGCCAACCGCGCTTACGGTTAGTCCGGCAAGCCCGAGGCGCAAAATCCGGTCACGGCTATCTTCAACCGCATCCTCCGCGCCAAGTTACTCCAATCTCCGCCGCGCACTATTGGGGTTTGGCGACGGCGGTGAAGGGCTGCGGGTTCTCCTCACGACCCAACACCAATTGGCTCTCCACTCCTCCCACTTGTTGCGGAACTCTCCTTCCAGACACGCTTCTTTCTTGCCGATCCTGGAGACCCAAGCTATCCCTCCGCAAGTGGCTCTCCTCTCGACGCTGGGCACAAAGAAGTGGCGGAAGAGTGCCACATTTGGGTGGACTCCGACAAAGTTTTCGCAAAGATGCGCGAAAACTGCCATGGTCAAGACGGCGTTGGGGTAAAATCAAGGAGGCGGAGGCCAAATGTGTTCATGATGTCGCAGAAGAACTTCGGAAAAGGCGGGCAAAGCCCGCAATAGAAGAAAAGGGCAAAAAGGGTACCTGTTGGGGCCAAATCAGAGGCGGAGGCGGGAGTACCCTCGGCGCGGATGCGCACGCATCTCCGTCGACCAAAAGAGGTAGAAGACATCCGCAGCTCCCTTGCGCCCGAGCTGCGGGGAAGATGGCCCGCTCCTTGCGCGCCCGCGAGCCGCTGCGCCTCGGCCGACAGACGCCCTTCTCCTTGTCGGCTTTTGGAGCCATGGCGAGGGCGGCGGAGGAGGCCGGCAATGGCGCGCTTGTGGCGAAAGGGCGGGCGCTGCTCTTCGCACCGGAGAAGAAGGGGAGCGGCGGTGGTTTTCTTGACAACACAGCGATGGCAGAGTGGACGGCCTGCCTGTTTCCTCCGCTTATAAAGAGGGGAGGGGCGGACGCCCGCTTTTCTTAATAAAGAAACCCCCACGACCACGCCCACGATCTTCGCACGACGCCACGTCCGGTGCGTGCCGTTAGTGGGGATCGTGGTGGGTAAAGGCGAAGTGCGGCGACGTGGTCGAGGCGCGTGTGCCCGTGCACTGTTTTGGGCCTGGCCCGACAGCGCTTCGGCACCGTGTACCGCCCAGCCCGGGGCTCTGTCGGGTACTAGAGTAGGGTACCCTAGTATCCCGTACTCGTGCACTGGACAGTTGTAGCACCCAGCTGCGGGTTTGCCTCGTCACCGCCAAGATCCTCCGTGGTTCCTTTGGAGCCATTCAAGAACAAAGTATTTGATTAAGAAGACAAGGCCCCGGCAAGAGGAGCTTGTCGGGAAGGCCACTCAAGGCATGCAGAAGACAAGGCCCTGGCAAGAGGAGCTTGCCGGGAAGGCTCGGAGCACGACAAGCCTCCGGACGCGACAAGGATTCGGCCGCGGAAAGGCGCTTGCCGCGGCAAGCAACCTCTCTCCATCTCCGCTCTAGCTCATCCAGCGACGTGTCGCCATGGTACCGTTCCATGCGTGCGTGTCGAGAGGCTGTGCAGCCAGCGGAGAGCAGCGATAAGCGGCGCTGACAAGCTTGCCATCGTGGCGAGCGGTGGCGCACTGACGGTCTCTGTTGCCTTGTTTGGGCGACAATCGACGGGCATTTATTGCTTTCGTCCCTTGCCGTCGAGTTAGGTATTTTGCACTTTGTAATCGCTCGAGTAGGTGTACCAACTCCTGTTTTTACATTTGTACCCTCGCCTATGTTGCCACCTGTCGGAGACCCCTTGAGCATATAAAAGGAGGCCCATGCGCAACGTAGAAGGGGGTTCGGTTCATTCGACTCACCAGAGACCAGATACGCTCAGGCTAGGTTTTGTAGCTCGCATCGCTCCCTAGAAAGAAGAGAATACATCAAACAAGCAGCAGTAGGAGTTTTATCTCTCCGGAGAGCTCCGAAGCTGGGTAAACTGCTCGTGTGTCCCGCCTCGATCCGCTCTTCGTGCGATCTCCGCCCCCCTCCGAACCACAAAGGGGCCTGGTCCGCCGGCCCCATAGGTGTCCGTGGGTACGATCAGCCTCCCCGACACCGAAACGTTACGAAAAGGAAACGAGTTTGCACTGCGAACTCGGTGGGACCGATCGCTCATTTCGGTGAGACCGAAACGTTACAAAGGGAAACAGAGAGCTTGCAATCTCATCTCGGTGATACCGAGATCCCTATCGGTGAGACCAAACTGATTAGGATTTCTGGCTATGGATACGTCAAGTGAACTCAGTGGCGCCCGATGAATCAAATCGGTGGGGCCGAGTTTGACTTTAGGTTTAGGACATATTTGGATTTGAGAAAGTGGTTGAGGTCTTTGGAGCATATCACTAAGCATTTTGAGCAAGTATACATTAAGCAACACCTCATCCTCTTTTAATAGTATTGGCTTTTCCTATGGACTCAATGTGATATTGGATCACTAAAATAGAAATGAAGAGTCTTGAGCTTTTGCCAATATTTGTCCTTAGCATTTTAAGGGGTCCACATCTCTAGTCCATGCCATGCCAATCATTGAACTTTCTGAAATAATCATCTTGAAAGGACATTAGTTCAATGAGCTATATGTTGTTATGAATTACCAAAACCACCCAGGGATTAGTTGCACTTTCAGTGTACCATCGATGATTGAGGGACTTACATTCACAGATGCGGATGAGTGCTTCAGATTAGGGCGCAAAATGCTTGTGTTCATGGAACCATATCTGAATGTTGTTCCAAACGGTTGTGCCCTTTTGCTCCATGCCATGGAGAGGATCAAGGCTAGTGGCCAACCATGCATCGCGCAATAGCTCGTCCTCCCGCATGTTGAAGCTTTCTCCTCCACCCTTCTTCTTTGGAACGCCGGCTGTATCTGCCGGATCATCATCCTTGCCGTCCTCCCCTTCCTCCTCCTCCTCCTCCTCATTCGGCTACTACTGTTTGATAGCCCAATGCTACTATTGCTATGTGTCCACGTCGGTCTAGGTGTAGGACTACTGCGTGGCCATCTGGGTGTAGGACTGCTGGTGGTAGTTGCCAAATAGGGTGGGATCTGAGTCATCCACCTGCCCGTCCTCATAGACTGCTCCTCCTCTTTCGCCTCCATCCTGGATGATGTCGAGCATCTTCCTGTCCAGATAGTAGTACATTGGCTCCCTCGCTCTAGGCATTGTAGCGAATAGTGTGCGGGCAACCATCTGTTCCCTAGTCGTTGTTCGAGCCCGGACAAGTTGTGGCAAAGAATACTCGGAGAAGAGTGGCGCCGCATTTACGTCGACGATGTAAGGCACCATACCGGTGGGGTTTCCCAGCTGCTTGGTGAAAGTGCAGGTTTACTACCAGAGGGGGTGAATGGGAGATTTTTAGATATTTATCAAACTCTAATGAATTTGACGAAGATCATAGTGAAGAAATAGAAACGAGGACGAGACTAATTCATCACAAGAACATAGAGTATGCACACATGATACATAGTAGTGAAGAACATGTAATCATACAAACATTCGAACATGAGGAGGATGAATTGAAGAAAAGAAAAACAGCATGATGAAAGTCTTCAGTTCAAATTCTTCTGAAAGTAGATCACATATTATTTAGCAGTGGAATAACATCAAGGTAAAGGGTGAGGGATTTGAAACCAGTTGGGCTCGGAGATGACACGGTGATTTGGTAGACCAGTTCCAAATGTTGTATCAATTGTACATCTGGTTGAGGCGACTGAGTTGAACTCCGAAGACACCAAGTCTTCACTGTATTCCTCTTGAGCTAAGGTCACATCAAACCTCGCCCAATCACTCATGGTAAGTCTTCAAGGTAGACTTCCAAAACCTCCATAGACTTATTCACCGGCACACCACAATTTCTCTTGGGTGCTCAGAACATGACGCCTAACTGCCTGGAAGAATAACAGTCTTCAAAGGTAACATGCGTCGGATCACAAAGATCAATCTCTTCAGTGATGCTCAATCACTTTGGCTCTGGTTGGGGTTTTCCTCACTTGGGTTTCTCACAAATTCGTCAGAGGAAGGGTTGCTCTCAAACGACAAGTGTCAAATTCTTTGTGGAGAAGCCAACCAACAAGTGGTTGTAGGGGGCGGCTATTTATACGGTTATACCAGGGGGCAACCCGACATGAATTATCATAAATTCCCTTCGAACATGACTGTTGTCAAGATAAGGATCCAATCGACAGCTAGCATGCAGCGCAACAACGATCAGAAAATTGAACTCTCAATTTCTTCGGGGCACTCAATTTCCTCACGATAGGCAGATAGCATTGGTGAAATCCTAACTCCTTAGTCTGACCAAATTCATCAGCAATCAAAAGAACTCCGTCTCTCTCACTAGCAAATTCGTCAGCTCTGCCGGAGATTTCCAAAGGCTTCACTCGAAGCGGCAAGAGTGTGTATAGATTTGAGCATCACTTCGAAAATACGATAAACATATCATCTAGACCCCCTTTAACAGCACAATTTTTCCTATGACTCAAATAAGAAGAAAAGGAACTAGAAAACAAAGTCCTCAAGCTTCCAAGTCTTCACATCATTTTGCTCATAGGCGCACCAAATTCTTCACTTGAAGAAATATATTTTTAGGAGTCGTCTTTCTTTAAACCAAATCTTCAGGGACTATATCTCCTATGTACACTCATAAACACATTAGTCTCTTAACCTATGTGTCTTCAATACTCCAAAACCACTAAGGGGGCACTTGGTGCACTTATACTTGGTGGCATAGTAGTAGGGACAATTGCACTTTTACCCCTAGTTGGTTCCTACCCACGGGTTTTGCCCTTACTTTTCGAGCTTGCTCAGTTTTGCCCTTACTTTTTCTGTCGAGGTCCCTCGAATGCCCTTTGACCGTTTGACCAAAACTTTGAAAATTCATAACTAATTCATATGAACTCAGAAAAATGCAAATAAGATATCAAAATGTTCAGATAAACATTACTTTTATGTGTATATCATTTGCATTCAGGACAAAAGCACCCTTTATTATTCTCTGCAATTGAAGGTTGGGCCTACATATCTCTTATTTGTGTGGATCAACCATCCAACCTTTCTTCTTTCTTTCCATAAAAGCGTAGGTAGAATGCGTATAGTAATGGTAGAGCACTACCTGAGGTAATTAATGTTATCAACATTATTAAAAATAAAAAGGTATAAACAATATTTTTTTCATGAAAAAAAATTACATGCAGATGTAGGTGATGTTTTCTGAACATCCAGATATGTTTTTTGCATTTTTACGAGTTCGTATCATCTTGTTAAGAATGTTCTAACGACTTTGACCATTATTTGGAAACTTCATAACAAGTTGATACGAACTCGTAAAATGTAAATAAGATATCGGATGTTGAAAACATCACCTACATTTGCATGTAATTTTTATTCATGAAAAAAATATTGTTTATACCTTTTTATTTTTAATAATATTAATAACATTAATTAACTCAGGTAGTTTAAAGGGTGCGTTTGTCCTGAATGCAAATGATATGCACATAAAGGTAATGTTTATCTGAATATTTTTATATCTTATTTGCATTTTTCTAAGTTCATATGAATTAGTTATGAATTTTCAAAGTTTTGGTCAAACAGTCAAAGGGCATTCGAGGGACCTCGACGGAAAAAGTAAGGGCAAAACTGAGCAAGCTCGAAAAGTAAGGGCAAAACCCGTGGGTAGGAACCAACTAGGGGTAAAAATGCAATTGTCCCATAGTAGTATGTAGGCTCGTAATGCTCCGGCCACAACATCGTCTGTATTGTGGGCGCACCCGTCTGGCGACGTATGCATGTCCGCAACGACCACCGCGACCACCACGCCCACCAGCGGCCAACAGCTTCTTGAGCTTATCCTCCTTTGCAACCTTCGCTTTGACACGACGAGTTTGTTGTATAGCCGAGCTGATCTTTCAGCGAGCGTGATGCTCGGATCCTCCGGCACCTCCGCCGCCTCCATCTCTGACAAGTTCTCTGACAGTTTCATGCATTAACAATTGAAGGAAGGAGAGGGTGGGATAAACGAGTGAGAATTGGGTGGAGAGTGGCGGGGATGGAAGAAAAGAGTGGGGGATTTTGGCGCGGAAACAGTGAGGGTTGCTACAAAAGCGTGGGCTCCGTCTTCCTTTGGGTGGGACAGGGTGAAGAGAGCGACGTTTCGCGTGTCCGGACTCCCGCAAACCCTACCCCCATGTTTGGTTTTGGTTTGCAGGAGAAAACACGTCCGGACTGCTCAGTGGACTGACACAGGCTCGCGTTGGATGGCTTCCGCGTTCCGGACAACGTGGTCCGGATGGATGCGGGCAGTTTAATGGTCGCCGTTGGAGATTCCCTAACAACACTTTTTCTTTGGGATGTCCGTGTCTCATAACTGAAAAAACAAAGTTTCATGGCTATTGGCATTCTTATATTTAGCAAAGATTCAAGGTAGTTGATACGTCTCCAACGTATCCGTAATTGTTTTATTGTTTCATGCTATTAAATTATCAGTCTTGGATACTTTATGTGCAATTTTATATCAATTTTGGGGACTAACCTATTAACTCAGTGCCTAGTGCCAGTTTGATGTTTTCTGCTTGTTTTTGGTTTTAGAGAAAATCTGTACCAAACGGAGTCCAAAAGCTATGAAACTTTTTTACGATTTTTTTCTGGACATAAGATGCCCTAGAAGCTTTGGGGGGGGGGGGACAGTAAAACTAAAAGGAGACGACAAGGCAACAGAGCGCCCTCGTGGGTATGCGGCATACCGATGCCTTATGGGCTCCCTAATAACCGCTGACCTAATTCCAACCATATAAATTCCAAAATATTCCAACCCCCCCCCCCCAGAGAAGCCACTGAAACATTTTTGCCGCCGTCGCAACCTTCTATTCTTCCGTGATACCATCTGGAGGCCTTTTTCGGTACTCTGCCGGAGGGGGAACCGATCATGAAGGTCTTCTACATCAACCTTTATTTCACCTCCGATGATGTGTGAGTAGTTCACCACAGACCTACGAGTTTATGATGGCATTCTTTCTCTCTTTGATCTTCAATACAGTGTTATCAGAGTTTTATTCGATGTAATCTTGTTTTGCGGTGTGTTTGTTGGGAACCAATGAATTGTGGGTTTATGATCAGATTATTCGCTGAAAGTAATTGAGTCTTTTCAGAACTTCAACATATATGATTATTATAGCTTTGTATTTCTCTGCAATCCATCTGTTTGGTTTGGCCAACTAGATTGATTTATCTTCAGTGGGAGAGGTGCTTTGTAGTAGGTTCAATCTTGCGGTGTCCTCGCCTCGTGACAGAAGGGGCAGCGAGGCACGTATTTGTATTGTTGCTACTAAGGGTAAAATGATGGGGTTTAATCATATTACTTGGTTTTATTCTATCTAGATTATGTCATCTTGCTTAAAGCGTTACTCTATTTGTCATGAACTTAATACCATAGATGCAGGCAGGAGTTGGTAGATTAGTGGAGTAATAGTACTAGATGCAGGCAGGAATTGGTCGATTAGTGGAGTAATTGTACTAGCTACAGGCAGTAGTCGGTCTACTCGTCACGAACGTAATGCCTATATACATGATCGTTGCCATGAATAACGTACAACTATGCGCTTTTCTATCAATTGTCCAACAGTAATTTGTCTACCCATCGTGTGCTATTATTATGAGAGAGATGCCTCTAGTAAAAATATGGCCCCCGGGTCTATTTTATTCATATTACCAAACCATAAATACCTTGCTGCAATTTTACTCTTTTTATTTTACTTTGCAATTTATCTATCTATCATTATCAGATTTAATCATTGCAATTAAAGAGTACAAGGGGATTGACAACCCTCTTGCCCGTGTTGGGTGTAAGTATTTGCTCCTGATGTTTTGGGGCATCAGGTAATTGTGTGTGCAGTTACTGTTTACTAGGCGTTTACATGGTTCTCCTATTGGTTCGATAAACTTGGTTCTCATTGAGGGAAATACTATCCGCTACTATATTGCTTCACCTTTCCTCTTCGGGGAAATCCCAACCCAGCTCACAAGTAGCAGAAAGAATTTCTTGCGCCATTGCCATGGAGACATCATCAAACACCTACATGTTCCTACATTCACATGATCATTTACTTGTTACTTTTCATTTGCTTTTATTTCCTTTCTCTTTTTCATTCCCCTCCACTTCTAAAAAAATCAAAAGTACAAACATATTTTATTTTGCTTGTTTGCTTTGCCACTATGTCCCAAGAAAATACTAAGTTGTGTGACTTCTCGAATACCAATAACAGTGATTTTATTAGTACTCGAATTGCACCTCCCGCCACTAGTGCGGAGTCATATGATATTAATGTTGCATTGCTAAATCTTATGATGAAAGAACAATTTGCTGGAAATCCTAATAAAAATATTGCATCCCGTCTTAATACCTTCGTTGAATTTTGTGATATGCAAAAGAAAAAGATGTGCATAATGATATTTTTATGTTGAAATTATTTCCTTTCTCACTAAGAGATCGTGCTAAAACTTGGTTTTCGTCCTTACCTCGCATAATAGTATTGATTCATGGGATAAATGTAAGGATGGTTTTATTGCTAAGTATTTTCCTCCTACTAAGACTATTTCTCTTAGAAATCAAATCATGAATTTTAAGCAACTTGAGCAAGAATATGTTGCACAATCTTGGGAGAAAATGAAATTAATGATTAATATTTGTCCCACTCATGGATTAACCTTATGGATGATAATAAGAAATTTCTATGCTGGACTGAACTTTGCGTCACGAAATCTTCTAGACTCTGCTGCAAGCGGTACCTTTATGAGAATTACATTAGGGGAAGCAACGAAGATTCTCGATAATATGATGACAAATTATTCTCAATGGCACACCGAACGAGTTCCAGCTGGTAAGAAGGTAAACTCTGTCGAAGAAGTTTCTACTTTGAGTGATAAAATGGATTATCTTATGAATATGATTGCTAGTAAAAATGCTCATGTTGATCCAAATGATGTGCCACTATCTAATTTGATTGAGCAAAATAACGATGCTATTGATGTGAATTTTGTCACTAGAAATAATGTCAACAACAATGCTTATAGAGGGAATTTTAACCCTAGACCTTATATTGGTGATCCCTCTTATGATATGCTTCATATTACAATTCAGGTGCAAGAACATAATTTGAACACAATAAGCACTCTATTTAATTACTTAGAGCATGCAGAGATAATGAAACTACTACAATTCTAACCATGAGTTTATTGTCAATGTTGGTCTTTTCAAAATGTGCAATAGGGGCACATAGGAATGATCTCTTGGTCCAGCTGGTAATTTTCTAGAAGCCTCCAAATTTTATCAACAAAGATGATGACAAACCCCATATTTTCCTAGCTTACTCTAGTGTCGTTAGTAACCTCCATGTTGTTTACAAAATGTTTCTATACAATATCCAGTTTGTAATAAGCTGTCAAATTATTTCTAATGAAGATTAGTTGAATCTAGCAAAAAAATGTCACTTAAAATTGATGGATTTGTGCAAGAAAACTTACACGGATACGTGATGAGATTATTACTCAAATGCACCTGGATATGATGTTTAGGGTTTTCATCTAAAATAAGACACATTCCATACCTACTTCGAACTGGTGCACTTCGGATTTTTTTCTCCATGTATAGCCGGTGAAAAAGATCATATCTTATTCGTTCATGACCTTGCATATGAAAAACTGCCTTTTTCTTGGCGGGCTTTGACAGAGTCTTGTCAGATTTTCTTATACACAGCTTATCCAGAAGATCGTTTCTTGCAAAGCAGGGGATGAACTTAGCATAATTAAAGGAAAACAATAAATAACCATTTGTACACTCAAATAATTATACATGCAATAGCGATGCCCAATTAAAATTCTTTCTAAATATTGACTGAATAGTTCTGAAACTGTTATGTGTGGTGGTGCTACTACGATGTTTGCAATACGCAGCATGTGTTCCCTGAGTGAGAAACCAAGGTATCAATATGTAGAGATACCGGTATCTTGCAACAGTTTAATGCCCTGCAACACGAATAAAACTTCACTTGTGTTCCCAACAGTTCTAAAAGGTTATCAACCCTGGCTTGTCTTGCTAGTTGCATAAGATTATTAAAAGATAATGTGGGATGTATTTTTTGGTATTTTTGGGTAAATTAAAACAACGTGTAGAAGTTATTGTAAGGTGATTCTTATGCTAAAACTGTACTAGGGTTCATAGGTTTACCAAGTGTAATTCTCCAAAGCATAAAAGTGTGGTAGGTAACATTATCATGTGAAAAAGTGAAATAGGAAACATCTCATATTCATGCAAGATACATGAATGTGTAAGATTATATATAGGCAATACGCCCAATTACTAAAGACCGAGATCTTCTCATGCATCTTTAGCTAAATAGCCTATCCATAGATGGAGAACACTCTGCATCATTTGGACGTTAAGTGTAAAAACGGGTAATTGTGTTTAGAACGATGAGATACTGCTATGGTTAGGGGACTATCGATCCTCTAATAACCCTTAATCCATAGTGGAAATATTCAGAACAAGACTTTTTCATTTTCTGTCATTATGGTAGATTACTTTCAAGATTGATCCTAACTAATGCAGACATTTTCACTATTTATTATTGATCCAAACTGGCCTAGAGAAGACAAGTAGTTGGAAAGAATTATGCATATGTATATCAAACATAAAGCATACACAAATCTAAACATAAAGATATAATCCACCACATGATCTAGATCACCACCACAAGTACATCAGATAAACCATAATCATGTAGGGCAACTCATATGACTATTGATTGAACATCGAAAACATGCCGGTGAGAAGCGGCGACAAACTGGATTTGGAGATTTTTAGTGGTAGACTAAGGCGGCGAAATGGAGGAGAAGAGAGACAATGAAGTTGATGAGACTATACGTGAGTGCCTCCACGGTTTGTTCCCACTCGTTAGATGTAGCACAAAAACATATGCAAAAAAACGCAAAACAATATAGGAAATGTATAAAAAGAATAGTATATGTAAAATAACAAAAGATCTTTGAAATCACATATAATATGATTCCTAAAACATGAAGAAGAACTTAGGGCTATGTTGGCTTAAATTTTCTGCAAGATGCTTTCAAAATTTGATTATAAATTGTTCATAAAAGAGATTGCAACAAAGTATGTGAAATCTAGAAGTAAGCAAATGATATCAGGCAGAAAAATATAACCACATGCCAAATTTCACATTTTTGAATATTTTATGATTTATTTACCTTTTCTTGATGAAAAATGTTTGGGCCCACTTGTTAGCTATAGCACAAAAGCGTTTGCAAAAAAAATACAACACAGTTTCTGAAATCAAGAAAAAAATATATGAAAAAAATTAGTTTCAAATCACATATACTATGATTCCTGATTCCTAAAACATGAAGAAGAACTCAGGGCTATGTTGGCTTAATTTGTTTTCTAGATGCTTACAAAAACCATTATCAAAGTTTTCAAAACAAAGACTTTGAAATTATTTTAATGGATGTGACAGAGCATTGTTGACATTAAGTTAATGCCAATAATGCTACATCACGTCAATTTATATAATCTCAAAGAATAGCGACTTCCTAGTGAGTCGCCCGTCCTCAAACTACCCTAGAACAAGCATTCTTAACCTAGAGGTTCTTTGGGGATGAGCTTCCAGGAGGGAATATGAGTTGTCTACCAGCCACATGAGACATTTTCATCAATGTTATTCACGCAAAATATGACCCCATGCCAAATTTCACATTCTTGAGCATTTTAAGATTTGTTTACATTTTCTTGCTGAAGAGTGTAAAAATGCATTTGAAACCTAAAAGGTACTCTCTCTGTCCCATAATATAAGATGGTCTTTGACACTAGTGATTATGGGATGGAGGGAATAGAATTTAAAAATAGTAAACGATTAAAATTTTGCAAACATTCTTTTTAGAGTTGTTGACTTCTGCATTACACAAAAATACTACTCCCTCCTTTCATCTATATACGGTCTAATGCGTTTTTCGAGGCTAACTTTGACCAAATGTTAGAGCAATAATATATGACATGCAACTTACACAAAGCATACGATCAAATTCGTATGTGAAAGGAGTTTCCAATGAAATAATTTTCACATTATACATCTCATGTACTATTAATCTTGTCAATATTCGAAGGCGGTCTTGAAAAACGTATTAGGCCCTATATAGATGGAAAGAGGGAGTACTGAGTTTGATTTCTCATACATTAGAAAAGCATTGTTATACCAAAAATTGCCAAATATGGTTAGAATTTTCATGACCATGGTTCCTACATTTTATAAGTTATACTAGACCACTGTGAGTTGCCCGATCTCAGATGGACGTGTATAGCATGATATTCTTCCTTGATTCCCATTTGACGTAGCCGGTGGCCACACGTCATCAGCCGAATGCCACGTCATGGCGACCCGACCGACCTCGAGATGGTCAAGTCTACGTGTTTGATGTCATCCTTGGATCGATAATCTTGACACACTATACTCGAAGGAGTTATAACAGAGTAGCAATCACACACTTATTACAACGAATGTCTCAAAAGAGAACTTATTACAATAATATGGCTTAAGGCCATCTAATGCGATAACAGCGGAAGGCTTGGAAGATAAAGTGAGTCCATCAACTCCAACGGCATAGCTGAGCTGCACAACAACGACCTAACGATCCTTACTCCTCGTCTGAAAAGTCTGCAACATAATACGTTGCAGCCCGAGAACGAGTCAGCACATGGAATATGCTGGCAATATAACACAGTAGATCAGGAACAGAATAATGCTATCACTACATGCATAAATGGCTGGTGAAAGCTCTATGTTTATAGTTTTGCGAAAAGCCAATTTTTCCCTATAACAAAGGAATATATTTTAATTTAACTATCATGGTGGTTGAAACATCATTGAGAAGGTATAACCCCAACTCAATCCAAATTAAAGTAATTATCATCCCAGCAATTTTAATATGGAGTGATGAGATACATGTGAATACTCAAGTACTAGATACTCAGAATTGTCCATAACCGGGGACACGGCTAACCATGATTAGATTGTACACTCTGCAGAGGTTTGCGCACTTTTCCCCACAAGACTCGATCGCCTCCGTTGATTTTCTCGCACTACATGGTGTTTGAGAAACGGATGACCGAGACACAGTCTTTCAGAAACATTAACTCTCTACTCCGGGTAGACCATACCAAACCTACAAAATCCACTACCTGCTGATCTACCTCTTCAAGAGCTTCACGTAACTTACTCAACTATGCTAGAGCCCATAATAGCTTGTGGCTGCACACAGAAGTTTCTAGCATGAATAATCTCAGTTCCCTTTGAGCCTGGGTGGCGGTCCATAGGAAGATCACACGGGTACCCCGGGATTTCAAAAAAAAAAAATAGACAACACTGGGTTCCCCAGGTGTCTCAATCCACCCAGATGTGTATTAAAGTTGACACCTTAAGTTAAACCAGTAATTAACAATCTTACATCTGTCATGGAATACACTCAAACCCAAACCACGTCTACGAGCATAGCATAGCAATATAAGAAACACGTAGAAGTAACTCCCAAGGGTTTGATAGTAATAGGGCAATAGGTTCTACCTCAACTACTACTTCCCAACCCACAAGTTAATGACATCCTAATCATGCAATGTCTGGGGATTGGAACTAATGCATAAAAACTGGGTATGAAAAGAGTATGATCAAAGTGTTACTTGCCTTGCTGACGATCCGCGAATCCTAGAGACCCGTAGTAACACGCTTCGCACTTCGGGAATTCTATCGCAAGCAAACAATAACATACATAAGCAACAAGCAAAGATGCACAAGCAAAACTCTACTGAAAGAGGTTGATCGGAGAGTTCAATTTAAGAACTCCGGTTCGCAAAAAGAATCAAACCAAACCGAGCAACGAAACTCAAACGGCGAAAGAAATAAGATCCGTTTACTAATCTGAACTAGGGTCAAATTTTACAGAGGCAAAAGGTGGTTTGAGTTGGTTATTCGGAAAGAGGGTTTCGAGATGAAACTCCAGGCGCTTGAATCGCCTGATTCCGTTAAACGAGCGAAAAGTTATACTAAAACGAACATCGGATCAGAAATCGCGATCAGGAAAATCGCGAAATAAATCCGATAAAAAGAAAACGGCGAACAGTTTAATGAACGAACGTTCGTTAACTGAAAATAAACGAAGAACGCGTTCGTTAAAACGAACGAACGAGCGAACGCTCGTTAATTAGATAAACCGAAGAAATAAACCGATCTAAAATAAAATAAAATAAAATAAACGCAACTAGGGTTTTAAAAAAGCAAGCAGTTTTCTTGAAACCGGACGGGCGGCTACCACGTGGTAGCTCCGTGAACTCCGGCAATGAGGGGAGGCGGCGGCGGGCGACTGGGCGGGGCAGCGTGGCGACTCGAGGCTCGGGCTCGGGAGGCGGCGGTGGTGGTGGCGGCTAGAGGGGGGGCGGTCTTTATAGGATGGGGGCGGTCCGGCTGGGAGGAGGGGGCAAGGCAGCGGCGGTGGTGGTGTCCGCATCGGACACGGCGGCGGCTCGGGCCGGCCTGGCTGGGCCTCGGCCCAGTCGGGTGCGGGCGCGCGCGCGAGTTTTTTTTATAAATAAATTCCACCGAGAATTAGAAAAATCCTAGAAAAATAAATAAAAATCTAAAAATGCCAAAATAAATTTTCACAGCCTAAATGAAATATTTAGAACGGACTGAACATTTTCTTGGCCCCTAAAATGCAATTTTTTAAAACGTGCAAATATTCTACGGCAAATAAAATTCCAAATAAAATCCAAATAATGATTTTAACATTTTTCCTCCAATATTTCAATTGTTTTGGAGAAGTCATATTATCTCCCCTCATTTATTTTAATAAGAAATATTTTCCGGAGAGAATAATTAAAATAAAAAATCCTCGTTTTCCAATATTTGATAAAATCAAATATGAAAATCGGAAAATCCCCAACTCTCTCCGAGGGTCCTTGAGTTGCTTAGGATTTCGAGGATTGCGGAACGAAAATGCAATAAAATATGATATGCATGGATGACCTATCTATAACATTCCAAATTGAAAATTTGGGATGTTACAAACCTACCCTCCTTAAGATGAATCTCGCCCTCGAGATTCGAGTTAGCTAGAGAATAGGTGCGGGTGGTCCTTGCGAATATCATCTTCTCGTTCCCAGGTGGCTTCTTCCTCGGTATGGTGGCTCCACTGAACTTTGCAAAACTTGATAACCTTCTTTGCGAGTGACTCGGCTGTCAAAGTCAAAATCTTCTTGGCTTCTCCTCATAGGTCAAATTCTTGTCTAACTGAATCGCCTCCAGAACCTTTGTGTCTCTCAACGGTATATCAGCCATCTCAGCATGACACTTCTTCAACTATGATACGTGGAACACATCGTGAACTCCTGACAATCCTTCAGGTAACTCCAGCTTGTAGGCCACTTCTCCCATCCGTTTCAAAACACGGTACGGTCCTACAAATATTGGGCTAGTTTTCCTTTAACTCCAAAACGTTCCGCTCCTCGCAAGGGTGATACTCGCAGATAGGCTCTGTCTCCAATTTCGTAGGTTACTTCCTTGCGTTTTGAATCTGCATAACTCTTCTGCCTGGACTGAGAAATCTTTAATCTGTCTCGGATTAGTTTAACCTTCTCTTCGGACTCTTTGATCAAATCTGGCCCAAACAACTGACGGTCTCCTACCTCATCCCACATCAGAGGTGTTCTACATCTGCGCACATTGTGAGCTTCGAACGGTGCCATCTTTAAACTGGCTTGGTAGCTATTGTTGTATGAGAACTCTGCGTAAGGCAAATTGTCATCCCAACCAGATCCATAATCTAGCGCACAGGCTCTTAACATATCCTCCAGTATCTGATTGACTCTCTCATGCGCCCATCCGTCTGCACGGGTGGAATGCGGTACTGAACTCCAATCTGGTACCCAAGGTCTGGTGTAGCTGATGCCAAAATTTTGAAGTAAATTGGGTTCCTCTATCTGATACAATGGTCCTCGGAACTCCATGCAAACATACGATCCTGGACATATATATTTTGGCCAACTTTGCACTTGTATAAGTTGTTTTCACCGGGATGAAGTGAGCTACTTTGGTCAAACGATCCACTACTACCCATATTGAGTCATATCCTGCTTTGGTTCTGGGTAGTCCGATGATAAAGTCCATGCCAAGTTTGTCCCACTTCCATTCGGGTATCGGCATAGGTATGCTTGATCATCTTTGGCTTCTGATGCTCTGCCTTCACTCTCTGACATACATCACATACGGCTACATACTCGGCAATGTCCTTCTTCATACCAGTCCACCAGAAACGTTCCTTCAAATCCAAATACATCTTGGTGTTTCCGGGGTGTATCGAGTATGGTGAGTCATGGGCCTCCTGAAGTATTAATTTCCTGATCTCTGGGTTATTGGGTACATAAACTCGGTCCTCAAACCATATGGTATCGTGCTCATCCTCGCGAAAACCTTTGGCTTTTCCTTCGCTCATCTTCTCCTTTATTTCAGCAATCTCTTTGTCTTCCTTCTGAGCTTCCCGAATCTTGTCCAACAATGTAGACTGAACCTCCATCGTTGCAATGAAACCTCTTGGAACAATCTCCAACCGAAGTTCCATAATATCCTCAGCTAACTCCTTTGGCAGTCCTCTACTTTCAACGATATTAGCGTAGCTCTTCCGGCTCAAAGCGTCTGCTACAACATTGGCCTTTCCTGGATGATAGTGCAGCTTCATGTCATAATACTTTATAAGCTCCAACCATCTCCTCTGCCTAAGGTTCAACTCCTTCTGCGTGAAAATGTACTTCAAACTCTTATGATCCGTGTACACATCACAATGATTTCCAATAAGATAATGTCTCCAAGTCTTCAATGCATGCACTACGGCTGCTAGCTCCAAATCATGCGTGGCATAGTTCAACTCATGAGGCTTCAGTTGTCGTGAGGCATACGAAACAACCTTTCCGTCCTGCATAAGCACACATCCCAGTCCCAAGCGAGAGGCATCGCAATACACTTGAAACTCCTTATGTATATCTGGCAATGTCAAGACCTGGGCTGTAGTCAACCGTTCTTCAACTCACGAAAACTTGCCTCGCAATCTTACATCCATTTAAACTTAGTATCCTTCTTGACAACTCGGTCATTGGCTTGGCGAGTTTGGAAAAATTCTCAATGAATCTCCGATAATATCCATGAGTCCAAGGAAAGCTGCGGATCTCGCCAACTGAAGTGGGTGCCAACCATTCGATGGCCGATCGAACCTTACTAGGATCTCTTGCTATACCCTCTCCTGATATAACATGCCCAAGAAATCCAACTTCCTTCAACCAAAACTTGCACTTGCTGAATTTGGCGTATAACTGGTGTTCCCTGAGCTTCTCGAGAACCAAACGCAAATGCTCCTTGTGCTCCTATTTGTTCTTCGAGTATACCATAATGTCATCAATAAGTACCACAACAAACTTGTCCAAATACTTCATGAACACCTTGTTCATCATACTCATGAAATAGGCAGGGGCGTTAGTTAGTCCAAATGACATGACCGTATACTCATATAATCCATATCGCGTGGTGAACGATGTCTTGGGTATATCCTTCTCTCGAATCTTCAACTGATGGTATCCCGATCGTAGATCAATCTTCGAAAACACCTTAGCTCCTTGCAACTGATCAAACAGATTATTGATCATCGGTAGTGGATACTTGTTCTTTATCTTTACTTCATTCAAGGCTCGGTAATCAACGACCATCCTCAGGGATTTATCCTTCTTCTCGACCAAAAGTACTGGTGCTCCCCAAGGTGATGAACTCCTTCGAATATAACCTTTCTCCAATAACTCCTTGATCTACTTCTTAATTTCCTCCAGATCATTTGCGGGCATCCGATAGGGTCTCTTGGATATTGGCCATGTACCTGGCAATAATTCTATCAAGAACTCGATGTCTCGATCCGGTGGCATGCCTGGTAACTCCTCTGGAAAAACATCCGGGAAATCTTTTACTACAGGCACTTCTTCCTGTACAACTCCCGTGAGGGCATTCACTTGGCTCCTCTTCGGCACATGCCTAGATACATACTTAATCTTTTTCCCTCCGGGGTGGTAAGGTGAATCGACTTGCTAGCATAGTCAATACTTCCTTCATACTTTGACATCCAGTCCATACCTAATATCAATCCTTGTGACTCCAAGATAATTAGGTCAGACGGAAAAACATGTGTTCCAATGGTTAGGGGTATTTGGGTGCACCATCTGCTAGCCATGAACTCTGCTCCAGGCGAGCTCACTAAAAGAGGGGTCCTAAGGGTTTGGGTTGATAACTTAAACTTATCCAAAAATCCCCTTGATATGTATGAATGCGATGCACCAGTATCGAAAAGAACAATAGCGGCAAATGACTTAACCAAAAACTTACCTATTACCGCGTCCGGCTGCTCTTCAACTTCCTCCACGTTAACGTGGTTCACTTGTCCTTTGTTGAATGGATTTGGCTTCTTCCCAGCGCTCCCATTTCCGTCTCCATTCCTTCCTTCAGGGCAGTCATTGGCATAGTGCCCTGTCTTCCCGCACTTAAAGCAAATACCTTGGCTTAAGTCCCTCTTGGCGGGTGTAGGTGGGTTAGGGCGGTTCTGGTTGTTATTAGCTTCGTTCCCATTCCCATTCTTCGCACCATTTTGGTTATGCGATCCTCCTCCAGTATGATTATGTCCTCCATGGTTATGGACAAGTCCTCCCGAGTTCGGGGTCAAGCGAGGCTTCTGGTGAGCTCCTAAGTTGTACTTCCCTTGTCCATACTTCCTCTTACGACTCTCTATTTGCTGCTGCTTTCCTTCAATCATGAGGGCCTTGTCTACCAACTCCTGGTAGTTGTTGAAAGTTGCCACCATCAACTGCATGCTCATCTCATCGTTCAGCCCTTCCATAAACTTCTCACCGCTTCGCGGCATCCGTGGCCACATCATCGGGGCATAGCGTGATAACTTACTAAACTCATCCACGTCTTTGTGCCATAGCACGGTTCCCCGGCATAAGTTGCGAAACTCACGCTTCTTCATCTGCATGGCTCCAGTTGAGACATGGGCACGTCTGAAAAGCCTGTTGAAACTGATCCCAAGTGACATTGGCTATAGGAAAAGTAGCCGTGTAATTCTCCCACCATGCGGTCGCTGGTCCATCCAATTGATGTGCGGCAAAGCGCACCTTCTCAGCATCCGTGCATCCTGCGGTGGTTAACTCCCTTCCAAATCTGGCGTAGCCAATCATGACAACTATTGGCTCGGTGCTCTTTGGAAAACACCGCGGTTGTAACCTCGTGAAGCGGGCTAAATTGTCCTTTGGCGGCGGGTTGTTATTGTTGTTGTTGTTGCCCTGGTTACGAACTAGTAATTGCATCAAGGCATTACGCTCTTTGGATCAACTGGGTGAGCTCGGTGGGAAAACAAAACCGTGTCACGTCTCGGAGGCATCGATGGGTTTAGATGGAAGAGATTAGAATAGAAAAAGGTCTAGTGAGAAAACACTACCCATATGCACATGAGGCAAACACAATCATTTCACTCAATCAATCAAGCAAGGGCATACAACGGTCTAGGACTATCAAAAAGTGCTCGGCTACTACTAGTTACATGGGGAATACTACTAATATATGGTGGTCATCTAAAAATTTGATGGGTGGAAGACTCCATGATGTTCCGCTCCACTTCATCTTCGTAGTCATCATCGCTTGGATCGGAATCGGTGTAAATCGATGATGATGTAGTTATCCGGGCAAGTGGAATCTTCTTCCTCTTCTTCCGGTGCGGATCCTCCATGAATACTCTGATCTTCTTGACTAGATCGTCGTTCTTCTCCAGTAGTATCTTGATTTCCTCCTCATATCCATCGCGTGTAGACTTGAGTTCTTCCTCTAGCTCGATGATCTTGGTCTTCGCCTTCTTCAACTCCATCATGTCTGTGCACATCTGGTTCTCCTGACGTCGAATGTGCTGGTTTAGCTCCTGAATGAACGCTGCAATGGATCTATCCTTCTTGGTGCTGATTACTTCCCATTGCTCGTCTCGGCGCCCACATATTTGGTAGATGGTGTCTTGAAGCTCCCTGTTGTAGACTTCTCCAATACGTCCCATGGTAATGTGAGCTTCCATACTCTTGCCTAAACTCCAGGTGGGTGCTTCGAAAGAAAACTCTATGGGTTTAGAAGTTGGTGAGAACGTCCTTCCTGGAACTTGTACTTGAATCATCCAGCGCTCCTCTTCTGGTAAAGTGGCGTTGTACGTCCGGTGAAGCTTGGTATTCCAATGTTCAAGTACCTAGTGACTTCCTTCAAGTGGCGTCCAAAAGGTGTGTCTTCATCCGGTTGTGCAAACTTGTTCTTCATCTCCGTCATCCTAAAGAGTGGAAAAATGGAGAGAGTCGAAATGAGTAGAGAAGAGTGTCCTATGGTTTATCTTAGTGGTCGTGTCCTACACTTTCGTGTGCTCGATACCATCTTGTAGCGACCCGACCTCGAGATGGTCAAGTCTCTGTGTTTGATGTCATCCTGGATCAAGAATGTTGACACACCACGGTACTCGAAGGATTTATAAAAGAGTAGCAATCACACACTTATTACAACGAATGTCTCAAAAGAGAACTTATTACAATAATATGGCTTAAGGCCATCTAATGCGATAACAGCGAAAGGCTTGGAAGATAAAGTGAGTCCATCAACTCCAACGGCATAGCTGAGCTGCACGGCAACGACCTAACAATCCTTACTCCTCGTCTGAAAAGTCTGCAACATAATACGTTGCAGCCCGAGAACGGGCCAGCACATGGAATATGCTGGCAATATAACACAGTAGAACAGGAACAGAATAATGCTATCACTACATGCATAAATGGCTGGTGGAAAGCTCTATGTTTATAGTTTTGCGAAAAGCCAATTTTCCCTATAACAAAGGAATATATTTTAATTTAACTATCATGGTGGTTGAAACATCGTTGAGAAGGTATAACCCCAACTCAATCCCAATTAAAGTAATTATCATCCCAGCAATTTTAATATGGAGTGATGAGATACATGTGAATACTCAAGTACTAGATACTCAGAATTGTCCATAACCGGGGACACGGCTAACCATGGTAAGATTGTACACTCTGCAGAGGTTTGCGCACTTTTCCCCACAAGACTCGATCGCTTCCGTTGGATTTCTCGCACTACATGGTGTTTGAGAAGCAGATGAACGAGACTCAGTCTTTCAGAAACATTAACTCTCTACTCCGGGTAGACCATACCAAACCTACAAAACCCACTACCTGCTGATCTACCTCTTCAAGAGCTTCACGTAACTTACTCAACTATGCTAGAGCCCATAATAGATTGTGGCTGCACACGGAAGTTTCTAGCATGAATAATCTCAGTTCCCTTTGAGCACTGGTGGCGGTCCATAGGAAGATCACACGGGTACCCAGGATTTCAAAAAAGCAGACAACCTTTGGGTTCCCCGGTGCCTCAATCCACCGGATGTGTATTAAAGTTTCCACCTTAAGTTAAACCAGTAATTAACAATCTCACATCTGTCATGGAATACACTCAAACCCAAACCACGTCTCTGAGCATAGCATAGCAATATAAGCAACACGTAGAAGTAACTCCCAAGGGTTTGATAGTAACAGGGCAATAGGTTCTACCTCAACTACTACTTCCCAACCCATAAGTTAATGACATCCTAATCATGCAATATTTGGGGATTGGAACTAATGCATAAAAACCGGGTATAAAAAGAGTATGATCAAAGTGTTACTTGCCTTGCTGACGATCCGCGAATCCTAGAGACTCGTAGTAACACGCTTCGCACTCCGGGAATTCTATCGCAAGCAAACAATAGCATACATAAGCAACAAGCAAAGATGCACAAGCAAAACTCTACTGAAAGAGGTTGACCGGAGAGTTCAATTTAAGAACTCTGGTTCGCAAAAAGAATCAAACCAAACCGAGCAACGAAACTCAAACGGTGAAAGAAATAAGATCCGTTTACTAATCTGAACTAGGGTCAAATTTTATAGAGGAAAAAGCTGGTTTGTGTTGGTTATTCGGAAAGAGGGTTTCGAGATGAAACTCCAGGCGCTTGAATCGCCTGATTCCGATAAACGAGCGAAAAGTTATACTAAAACGAACATGGGATCAGAAATCGCGATCAGGAAAATCGCGGAATAAATCTGATAAAAAGAAAACGGCGAACAGTTTAACGAACGAACATTCGTTAACTGAAAATAAACGAAGAACGCGTTGTTAAAACGAACGAACGAGCGAACGCTTGTTAATTAAATAAACCAAAGAAATAAACCGATCTAAAATAAAATAAAATAAAAATAAAAAACGCAACTAGGGTTTAAAAAAACGAAACGGTTTTCTTCGGAAAACCGGACGGCGGGGCGGCTACCACGTGGTGGTAGCTGGGTTCGACGGGCTCCAGCCGACGGGGTGGCGGCGGGAGGCGGCGGCGGCGGTTAGAGGCGGCGGCGGCTAGAGGCGGCGGCGGCGATTTCAAGTGGGCGGCGGTGGTGGTGGCGGCTAGAGTGGGCGGTATTTATAGGATGGGGGCGGTCCGCTTGGAGGAGGGGGCAAGGCGGCGGCGGCGGTGGTGTCCGTGATCGGACACGGGCGGGCGGCGACGCGGAAGGCGGGCGGCGGCTCGGGCCGACTGGCCGGGCCTCGCCTGGGCCGGGTCGCCACATGAAGTTTTTTTTTATAAATAAATTCCACCAAGAATTAGAAAGATCCTAGAAAGATAAATAAAAATCTAAAAATGCCAAAATAAATTTTCACCGCCTAAATGAAATATTTAGAACAGACTGAACATTTTCTTGGCCCCTAAAATCCAATTTTTTAAAACGTGCAAATTTTCTAGGGCAAATAAAATTCCAAATAAAATCAAATAAAATCCAAATAATGATTTTAACATTTTTCCTCCAATATTTCAATTATTTTGAAGAAGTCATATTATCTCCCCTCATTTATTTTAATAAGAAATATTTTCCGGAGAGAAAAATAATAAATCAAAAATCCTCGTTTTCCAATATTTGATAAAATCAAATATGAAAATCGGAAAATCCCCAACTCTCTCCGAGGGTCCTTGAGTTGCTTAGGATTTTTAGGATTGCGGAACGAAAATGCAATAAAATATGATATGCATGGATGACCTATGTATAACATTCCAAATTGAAAATTTGGAATGTTACAGTCGCCCACCTATCTGGAAGGTTCCCACCCATGTATAGCTATTTCTCGTGTTTCACCCTATTTTTTATGCCCGTCCACCTATTGAACACCCCCGCGCCGGCCATTTCTGATGAGCAAACACAACACATGCCCCGGCAACCCCTTCGTTCCATACTATCATCGGTCGAGCCCATAACCGTGATTCGTCGTAGAATCACCACCTGTAACAACATTAATGACATATGGAGTCGCTTGATTCCCAGTCATGCATGCCACCCTACATCCCTCTCTGCCTCACTCTCCATCTCCCCCATTTGATCCATCTCCGAAGAACCTCGAAGCAGCGCGCCGTGAGATTGAATAAGAGGAGGCCACAATAGAGACAACTGACGACGATGGAGACTAACGACAAGGGTGTGGAGATGGAGATGGACGATGACTATGATGAGGATGAGGTGATGATCCAGCTGGCGGTCCTGGATTTGCTTCCAGTGATCGCGACTAAGCTGCCTCCAATGCATGAGGATGACCTGCATCCGTCCATCACCTTGCAGGCGTCATTCGTAACTGTTATCACTGATAAACTTGACCGTGATACAAATTCATCCATCCTTTGTTAGTGCTAGGAAATCGCACTCAAGAACTTCCTCGGCCCCGATGAAGCAAGGCATCAATTCTATGCGGATAGATGATGAGCCTCGAGGAGATCCACGCAAACGCGGACTGGGCTCATCAGGAGAATGAGCTGACGTTGATGAAAGTGGGTAATGCACCTAAGCGTGATGATGGGTCGGGTGTAGCAGGGAGGCCGTTGTCCCCTCTTTCGACGAGGTGGATGACAGACAGTTCTAGATAACGACTACAAGTTGTACGGCGAGCTGTTTTGAGTAGAGGATTAATTGATGTCTAGTGTAATTACATGTTATCTTAAGTTATGAGAATGTTGAAGTTCGAGGTGTGAATATGTGGTTTCATTTTGTGGTTTGGACTGAAAATTGCCTACAAATGTGTTAGTAATTGATCAAATTTGACATGCAAACCACAATGCCATCGAGCAAGGCATGTCCATTGTCTGAATTTGCGCCTAGACTTTTTGGCAAGAGAACTAATCTTTAGCTTCAAAATTTCACATGTTTTCTTTAGTTACATGCGGAATACAATTCAATATGATTTGTTCTAATCAACAAACAATTGCACTAAAAACTATCAGATATGCTACAGTAAACTATAATAGACACCAAACTAAGAAGCGTTGCATTTGTTCAGGACTTTAAGAAAAAAATTAAGATTTTTGGCTCAAATTTTCTCATATTCATTCTATAATGTATACACAAATAACAAAAATAAATTAACAAGAGCACCTTGAGAAGCTCTTGGTGAGGTCCTAAATGGTGTGCACAGAAGGATGGGTGCGAACTTCGGCCGAGCAGGTGTGTGTCTCTGGAAGGCATCCTGTCCACCATTACTACGCTTGACCGACGACCATCATGGGGCAAGGTAGAAGGCAGCCACGTGTCTTGCCCTCACTGAATCTTCACCTCATTCCTCACTCTCCCAAATATCCCCGCACTCCTGTCATCTGTGCTCCCCCTAACTGTGCCCACTTTCCTCTCATATGTAGTGCTAGGTTCCAAATGGATTGTCTGCCTCTGCAATCACTGGCTCAATGGCCCGATTTAAGCTTTCGGCACGAGCAGGAGCGGTAGCGGCGCCGTATCATCCGGTCGGAGATGGACCAACGGATGTGCTCTTGCAAGCAGGCACCCAGAGTAGCTTGGGAGTTTTCGTGCTATGCTATTGACGACATTCTAGATCCAATTGCCGCAAAATGAAATGCGCCTTTGGTTGTTGCAGGAGAGGAAAGTGAAGAGGGCCCACATGCTGGCGCTGACAATTGTGACGGGGACAACTGATGAAGCATTAGCACACATGGATTTCAAAAGATCTATGCAGATGATTCGATGTGAGACCAAGTAAGGAGAGTCACACAACCCTGCCCAATTGCTCGGTGGGGGACAAAAGGAGGTTGTCATTTACTGGTCCGGCTCATTATAAAACTCATTGTCATGTTATTAGTCGTTGTAGTCTTTTGTTAGAAGGTCCAGAGTTATAAGCATGGTTGTAAGCAATTCAAGCAGAGTTATTGTGCCTATGAGAGAGTGGAGGAACCTTCGATCCTTTGAGGAACGTAGATAATAGGGTAGGGCTCATCGGCAGCGCTGGCAGGATGGTGGTGGCGGCGGCGCTGTGGAATAAGGTGGTTGGAGCTTTTCGCCCATCCCAGCGATGCCATGTGTGGTGGAGCCGACGAGCTTTTGATAGTTTGTGCTCCCGTATCTGGCGATTCGGTCAGACCCTGGTGCTTTAGGCGTTGTCTTCAGGGTGAAGGCGCCGACCGGATGTGGGAGATTTTGTACCTCGATCTCATCTTCGCCATGGTTTGTCTGTTCCTGGCCATGCTTTGGGGGTGCTGGGGCTTTCTGAGGATTTCAGAGATGTGTTGTTGCCACCATGGTGAAGTGATGGTCGACCTTCGTCTCTCTCCGACATGTTGGTCCTCTGGGGCCGAGGCTGAAGGCTTCCCATCCATGTCCAATCAGTCTATAGATTCCAAGGTCATGTCGGCTCTGTGTGGGAGCGCGCCTGCAGCCCGCGATGGATGGAGGGGTGGGTTTGTTCCCCAAAGATCTGTTTGTTATTTCTTACCTTGTCGAGGTGCTTCATACCACAATTCGATTTCAATATATATCTGAGTCCTTTCCGCAAAAAAGGGATGTAGCTATGTGCATCAACATTTTTTGTTTTGCCATTTTTAAGCTATAATTCAGATTGAACAATATGCACATCCATGTTTGGCTTGCAATTTCGATGCCATAATAGATTTGCTGAATCTTTCCCTCCTTTTACTTAGGTCATTTTTCATCGAGTCAATGAAACAATTGTCAACAGTGCATGAAGCAGCGGCACGTGTGTTCTAGCGCCTGTCTTTTTTATCAAGCAAAATGTGTAGATCATAGCATGGTATGAATTGAAGACATGATGAGACAATCATATTTGCGGCCTGCTGTTTTATGTTCTATTGCAATGAAGCCCTCAAAGTGAAGATTCATGCGATATGCAGGGGATGGCACTTGCTATGTAGTAGCGTTCTAAGCTTCCAGACATTGTATAATCGAACTCCATGGAGGCTCTTTCCACATTGTCAGGCGATGGACTTTCTCGTTTGGCCTACGGTCACTTAGTCGGGGAGATCAAAACACTAATGACCGGCAAACAGTTTATTCCTCAGAAGTTTAGACGTGATCAAATAGATTAGCTGGTCTTTTGACAAATTATAGTCGTACGGAATGCATCATGGCTGTGTGGATGCATCAAGGACCCGCCATGTATTGAGAAACGTTTGGCTCTAGACTGTAAATCTACTGTTATGGAATACAACTCCTTTTACCCTGAAAAAAAATCAGAAAGGAAAAGAAAATGATGGAACTCGAGGATCAGTGTGCAACTTGGCCAGAATCGCACAACGTGGAAACATGGAAAAACGTAGGGAAAATAGCAGTTTCGCCATCGCCACGCACGGCAAGATAATCCGCCGATCAACCTGGACCGATGATCAAAGGAGAGCCGAGCCAAACCGGCCACGCGCGACCGCCCGCGCGTGCGTATATATTTGCCGTGGCGCTTCGCGGAGGAAGCTTCCCGATCCCAGTTCCCAGCCGGGCGGGCCTCCTCGATGGAGCCTGCAGCCGCAGGGACCCGGAAGCCGCTGCCGCAACCACCGGGCGCACTCGCAAGGGACAGGGCGGGCGCCGTCGCCGCAGCAGCCGCGACGTGGCCGGCGCCGGCGTGGGCGTCGACGTCGCTCCTCGCCGCTGGCCTGGTCGCGGTGGGCCTCGGAGGCGTCGCGCTGCTGGTGTGGTGGGCGGTCGCGTTCCACCGCGCGAACGCTAGGCTGTGGATGGTACCCGCAGGGCTCGTCCTCCTCGGAACCCCGCTCGTCGCCTGGCTCTCCGTCTTCGCCTCCGGCCCGTGCGACCGCTCCAGGGCGCCGCCGCCAGCCGCCTTAGGAGCTTAATTAGCTTGCCGCGCCCACGCATGAAGTACGGCTCGTTTGGGCTGCATCTTGAATACATTACATGGTGCTTGTGTGCGCAGTTGATCTTGGGAAGACCCCTGCATTGTCTGCTGTCCAATTTTGGAACCTCTCTAGTATTGTCGATACTTTTAGCCCTCGATGATCCATTTTCTGAACATCACTTGCTGCACGGATGGTACTATGAATTTGAGCGAATTTGCTTCTGGAATTCTCCTTTCCTACATTAAGGTCCATAATTGCCGTCATTATTCTCCTTTCCACGCAACAGACTAGCAACATGAAGGTCCATAATTGCCGTCATTATTCTCAATCCACTGTCTTTTTCTACCGCGTGCTGCGTGGGGTACATATTCTTACGTGCAGAAGCTTCTCCCCAGCACAGATCACTATCAAGACTGCAAATTTTCCACGCTTGATCCAGCCGCAGGAGAAGCGCACTTGTTGATTTCGCGCTCCGTCCGGTCGTTTCTCTATGCGCAGCCGACGGGTCCGTAAGCCTGGTCACAATGAACCTATGAAAGTATCATAGTAGTACTTGCGTGTCGACTAATCATTTTTGCTGGGCTGACACACCATTGAATGAGTAAAGAGAAGATTAAGTATCATGATATGTGTCATGCGTGAAAATAAATAAGATCGCCATGATAACAAGATATATTATTATTGTGAAGGTAATATCATACGCTAATATGATAGTATCCATTCTAAAAAAATAATATAATATTATATGCATAATACTAGTATATGATATTTTTTATTGTAACCAGCGTATTCGTGCCGTCCACCGTCTGCAACTGCGATGGGAGTTCTCACCTTTGCGTGAACCGAGTGTCCTTCCGGCCGTGCATGCACAATGACCACGGATGAATCATCACACAGTACTTTCATGTCCCCTTCGATGGTGCTGCGAATCCGCGATGACGCTTCATCATATCTGAATATGCGAATATAAAAAAAGGTGCATGAATCAGGGCCAAAGTGATGGCAGTGCAACCTGTGCGAGCGCACAGGGCCTCTAGTTGGGGCCCCAAAGGTTTTTCAAACACTACAGAATAGCACCCAGTTCCAGGCCAAATTTGGAAGAAGTCAGAAGCATGGCTTAAGGAACTTTCTTTTTTAACTGGGCGCAGCTAAAGAACTGGGCGCAGCTATGTACCGCCAAATGCGATGCCTAAGCACGTCTCGCCTGCATGATCTGGAACTGGACCGAACCAGTAACCAAGTGCCCGATCGTGTGACGTCAATCACGATTTTTATCATTTGTTTTTCTTTTTTAACTTTTTCTATATTTCAAAATATTCTTAGCACATATATTAGAAAAGACATAACATAAAAAATAAATTTTTTATCTTGCATTTAGAAAATGTTAAACTTGTGTAGAAAATGTTTCTAATTTATACGAAAAAGCATAAATGTGAATGTAAAAAGTATAAAATGTTAATCATGTGTATAAATTTTTTGTGATAATTAAAAAAATTCAAACATTTAAAAATGTATTAGAAAAATGCCTATGCAAAAGTAAATATTTTTTGTGTGTAATTCAAGAAAATATTTCTTACATTCAAAAATATTCACATGTTTGAAAAATATTCTTGTCATTTTCAAAAAAAGTATGTACAATGTACAGAATGTTTTCATAGTTCAAGAAAAAATTATCACATATTTGAAAACTATATTCAGAAAAGTTTCTGTAAAAATGCTAAAGATGTATTTGATAAATGTAAAATGTGTATTAAAAATGTTTTACATGTATACAAAAAAGGTAAAAGCGAAGAAAATAAAATCTAAAAAAATAAAGAAACAAAGAAATACAAAGTATATAAAAGAAAATAAAAATATAGCAAAGAAAAAAGAAAAACAAAGAAAGCCAGAGGAAAAAAACTAAAAAAAAGCCGAACTGAACTGATCGAAGGCAGCGACCGAACACAGGGCGAGCGAAGGCATCAAGTGACCTAGCTAATGGTCGGCCCGTAGTCGGTTCCTATTAGGAATCAGTACGAGTGAGACATAGCGCTGGTGTAAAGAACTGCCCAGAGAATAAAGTGAAGGGCCAGTTAGGTCTTCATTGAATAATTAATAAAGTGGCTGCATGCATCATCTAGATGCAAATGTTGGGGGTCCTCCTCCTTTTCTAAAAAAAAAAGTTAGGTCTTCATTCCTCCTTTGGATGGGCCGCTTTCAGTCGTTGGCTGCGGCGAACTAGTGATTAGCGTAGGAGGTCAATCGATCGGCTGATCCAGCACGTGGAGAAGGGCGTAAGGCGATTGCCGTGACGGCTGGCATCTTTTCATTTCCATTTTCATTAGAACAACCGGATAAGGAGGAACATGCAAGATCGAGCTGCGCGACCCATGAGCTCTAGTAATTTGCCAAAACCCACCACAGTTGCGCACATCAAATCAGAAAACCACCATTTTGTTAGCAGTTAAAAAAACACAGAGTGTAAGTAATCCGTTTGTTGAAAGCACTAAGTGCTCGATTGGACGTGTTTTGAAAAAAATGACATTCAGGGACCGCTGTAGTGATAACATGACACGAGGAAAACGGAAGCAGGAGATGGAATTTCTTTCTTCCTCCACATTCCCACACATTTCGTCGAACACCTTATGGGCAGCGCAAGGGACGAGGATGTCATCAAGGAGGCGTACGGCGAAGTGGCTGCTGGTCAACGCTGGCCTACTGTTGCATGTGTTGCCTGATAACCCACAAGTTTAGGGGATGAGTTGTAGCCTTTTCGATAAGTAAGAGTATTGACCCAACGAGGAGCTAAAGGTAGAATTAATATTCTCTCAAAAGTTCTATCAACCACTGATATAACTCTACGCACGTTAAACGTTCGCTTTATCTAGAACAAGAAATAATACTACTTTGCGAGAATAGAAAGATAGCTTTGCAGCAATATAAAGAGTTAGGTGCTACTTTAATAAAAGAACAATAAAGTAAAGGGTTTTTAGAGCACAATAAAAAAATTGTCCCTAGGCAATTGGATATGAAATGATAGTGATCATTGGATCAACCAGGAATCGAGTGAAACGGCGGAGAAAGAGACCCTGGTGCCTTGGCTAAGCGCCCACATTGTGGATGCCCTAAACGTCAGGCCCTATTTCTTTTCTATGTCCACAACAACCAAAATAATAGCATATCAATCTTTGATGAGTGAAAATATTCAAAAGCGATAGTAGTCAAATGCAAATATTATAGTTTGATTAAGTTTTAAAATAAAATAGTTCAAACATGAATTCAACTCCACATATGTTTTAGTTGTTCCCTTTAACCATCCATGGATGGTTAATCATATATTCCTTAAGCTACTCATGAGTTGGTCGATTGCAAAATTATTGTTACATTTGGACAAACTCATCAAATGTGGTCGGATTTTGATTTGAAAGTTGGATAAGATCACCCATGTCCTAAAGTTCCAGACCTCTGGTAACATCTTTACCCTCATCCTCCATGATCATTTTGTGCATGATCACACAACATGTCATCACCTTCCACAAGTTCTCTAGATCCCATTGTTTAGTAGGTCCACAAACAGCTGTAAAACGGGCATGGAGCACTCCAATGCGCTCTGCACATCCTTTCTAGATCCTTGTCTTTGGGCAAAGTGAGTTATTTTCTCACCAACTAGCTCAAAGATGGTCTTGTCGAAAGTCGCCTCAGAGGATAGATACCGCAACCAGATATTAACACATGTTGCAGTCATGCCCATTTGATAGTATAGTTGCACGGAGGAGCTTGTCCTTCAGTCAACCTAGCAAACAATGGATCTGCAGCATATTTATGTCATTGTGAGACCAGAAAATGCCAAAGAAAGTGTGTCAAATTCATAGGTCATGTGATGCAACTACTTCAAAAATGATGTTGGGCTTCTAAACATGGCCTTCATATTTCCCATGTAGAGATTTTCGGGTAGTTCTTCCATCCATAGTGAATGAAATCAAGAGATTCAAGCATACGTGGGCACCCTTTTGCTTTGGATATTGCCGTGAGTTTTTCGGTGTCTGCGACAGATAGTTCTCTCAAGTACTGAGGTCACTAGTATGCCTCTACTTGACTAGCTCGTTGAATCAAAGATGGTTAAGTTTCCTAGCCATAGACATGAGTTGTCATTTGATTAACGGGATCACATCATTAGGAGAATGATGTGAGTGACTTGACCCATTCCGTTAGCTTAGCACTTGATCGTTTAGTATTCTGCTATTCCTTTCTTCATGACTTATACATGTTCCTATGACTATGAGATTATGCAACTCCCGTTTACCGATGGAACACTTTGTGTGCTACCAAACGTCACAATGTAACTGGGTGATTATAAAGGTGCTCTACAGGTCTCTGCGAAGGTACTTGTTGGGTTGGCGTATTTCGAGATTAGGATTTGTCACTTATTGTCGGAGAGGTATCTGGGCCCACTTTCGGTAATGCACATCGCTATAAGCCTTGCAAGCATTGTAACTAATGAGTTAGTTGCAGGATGATGTATTACGGAGCGAGTAAAGAGACTTGTCGATAGCGATATTGAACTAGGTATTGAGATACCGACGATCGAATCTCGGGCAAGTAACATACCGATGACAAAGGAACAACGTATGTTGTTATGCGGTTTTGACCGATAAAGATCTTCGTAGAATATGTGGGAGCCAATATGAGCATCCAGGTTCCTCTATTGGTTATTGACCCGGACCGTGTCTTGGTCATGTCTACATAGTTCTCGAACACAGAGGGTCCTTGACGCTTAAAGTTCGATGACGGTTATATTATGAGTTTATGTGTTTTAATGTACCGAAGGTCGTTCGGAGTCCCGAATGTGATCAAGGGCGTGACGAGGAGTCTTGAAATGGTCGAGACATAAAGATCGATATATTGGACGACTATGTTCGGACACCAGAATGGTTTCGGGGAGTTTCGGGCATATCAGGAATGCCGGGAGTTACTGGAACCCCGGGAGACTAATAGGCCTATTGGGCCCTAGTGGAGAAAGAGGAGGGGCGCCAAGGGCAGCCATGCCTCCCCCAAGTCCGAATGGACATGAGGAGGCGGCGCCCCTTTCCTTTCCCCCTCTCTCTCCTTCCTCTCCTCTCCTACTCCCACTTGGAGGGAGTCCTACTCCGGTGGGAGTAGGACTCCCTCATGGGGCGCGCCTAGGGTGGCGGCCCCCTCCCCTCCTCCACTCCTTTATATCACGGGAGGGAGGCACCCCTTGGAGGCCTGCCGGGTGGTAGGTGCGACATATGCCAACGGTGGCTTATCATTGTGGGAGCCAATAAGGCGTCGCGGTGCACAGAAGCGGGATGAGGTGAAGACATGCACGCCGGCGAATCTCACCCAGCTTCGGGGCTCTCCGTGGAGTTAACACCCCTACTGCTGCTCTGCGGGGTCTCCGCATGATCACTAGGCGAACAAGTAGCTACAAGAGGCTCCTTGAGCTGTTCCGGTGAGAGGAAGAAGAAGGGCACGACTAGCTCTCTTCTTCCCTCTATGTAGTGTCTAAAACTCTAAGAGATCAACCCTTTGCATGGGTGCCCTGGGGGGTTTATATAGGCCTACCCCCAGGGGTACAGTGGTAATCCGGCTGGGCACAAGCCCTAGCCGTCAGTGTCTACGATCGGGCTTCTCATGCCCGGCTGAGAACCCGCCTTGGTGGGTCCCGCCCATTACCGGCTTCCTAGTCGACAAGCTGGCCCCCACTGGAGGCCTTGTCGGGGCTGAATTCTTGTTGCCTCACTCACGATGATGAGGGCTTTGTCGAGGTAAGCATGGCTACTGATGCCGCCTTGGCGGCGATCACTGTAGCCTTACCTCATCTTGTCTCCTTAATGGCGCCTCCTTGAGGAGGGAGTGTCGACGGCTGAGGCTGGCCATATTCGAGCCGATTGGAGGAGGCCCGGCCGCCAGGTATCTCTCGATCGGGGGCCCGCCGCTGGGCCGTCTGATAGCTTGTCGGGGGACGTCATGGTCAACATGGCAACAAAGGCTTGCCACGGGACAGGGGATGGCCGCCCGGGCGTGACTTGTGGCCATGCGCGCTCCGGGATTCGGGGGTGGCAGGCTTTATTGTAGCCACGCCCCGTCTCATCGCTGTTATGAGGATGCAAAGTTTGAGGGTGCGGTGTTGGCCGCCTGCTTGGGGGGGGGGGGCTTCTTGGAGTCGGCCTTCTCGTGGCCGGCTTCTTGGAGATGGCCCTCTGGTGGCCTTCCTCCTGTGGGATTAGGGCCGGGCTGCCTCCCGGTAGCCGGCCTGAGAGACAACCGGCCCAGGGAAGGCGGCCCCGCGTCTTGGATGCTTGAGGGCTCGATCGGCCCGTAATTTTTAAGAAGAGCCAGGGGAGCCGGCTAGGCTACCCGTGGTCATTTACTTCGATAGTAGTCCCCGAAGCTGGTTGGGCTTCGAGGCTGAAGAGAGGACGAGAAGCTCGATCAACTTCCTACCCTGAAGAGCCGGCAGCTAGGAGCCGGCTTTGAGTAGGTGCGCCGTCTTTGGGAGGCTCTGCAGCATGAAGGCAGGAACCGGAGGGCACGCGAGCCAAGACACGCGCTGACTGCCTACCACTCGCGCGCCACATGGCGGCCGTCAGCACGGAAGGCCTGCCAGACCACGCGCGTGACGGGACGTCGCCGCAGGCCAGGGCCCGCCACTCCTAGACCTCGGCCCACGTGCAGATCTTCTGCGGCCCGAACGGACCACTCACCTTCCCGCGGCGGTTTCAGCATGCCTTTAGGGCGCGATAATCGCGGGACATGGGGGAGTGGGCACAGTTAATCCCACGTCCCCCCACGCCTCGCCCCCTCGGCTCCGCCGCACGAGTCTATAAGTAGGGGGAGGAGGGGGAGCGGCAGACGCTCGCACGCTCACCCTCGCTCCTCCCTTTCTAATTCTTCTTTCTCCTCTCCTCCGCCGCTGCAGCGCCTCACCACCGCGCTGTCTCGCCGTCAACCTTCTTGGCTCGTCGTAGCTGGGTAGTGCATCCTTCATCGCTTCCTCGTCCCCATGGCGCTATCCAGCTCTTGGGATGGTTCCAACGTCCATGAGGACCACATCGACTGGCTCCGCAAGACGCGGCGGCTACCGGGCACGGGTTACGTGTGGGCCCGCCTCGCGCCGGAGACGGAGGTCTCGCCGGCGCCGGAGGAAGACGAGCGGGTAATCTTCCGCTCGCACTGCCTGCGCGGCCTCGGCCTGCCGGCGAGCGGGTTCTTCTGCTCCTTCCTCGAGTTACCATCTCCAGCCGCATCACCTCACCCCCAACACGGTGATGCTGTTGTCGGCCTTCGTCACTTTGTGCGAAGGTTTTCTTGGCGTCCTCCCCACCCTCAAGCTCTGGGGGGGAGTCTTTTCAGTGCAAGCTCCCTGCGGCGCCTTCATCGCCATGCGAAGGTCGAGCGACAACAACCCGTTTCCGCCTATCCCGCTGATCCAGTCGGTGAAACTCTGGCAGCAGTCCTACTTCTACGTGAAGAACGTCGCCCCGCAAGGCGACTTCGTCAACCTGCCGGCCTACGTAGCCGGCCCGCCGGCTGGGAGGCAGCCTTTGTGGTCCTACCGAGCCAGGTCGCTGTCTCCGGCTGGGGCTGCTACCGTTGCCCGGCTTCGGGTGATGGTCCAGTCGGAAGGCCTGGTCGGGCCGACACAGTGGCCGCGCCTTTGTGGGCGCCGGTGCTCCGGCTCCAAGGTCGGCCGCACATGATCTGCCACATGAGCGGCCGCTGACCCAAGGCTGAGCACCAAGGAGATGCCTCATGATGAGGTATCTTACATGGTGAACTACATCTCCAACTGCAAGCTCACCGAGGAATGGCGGTACGACAAGGAGCCGTATTCTCGAGCTGATCCCCCGCCTGCGGTAAGTTTCCCTTCTTTTCTTCTTGCTGGGTTTGTAACGGCCGACTCTTGACCAGCCGGCTTGTTTTTAGCAGAGCCCCCTTCTTCGACCAGCGGCCGGGGCCGCGGGGCCGGAGCGCCAATTCATGCCCGACCGCGTGGTGGACGACGTGGACGATCCGTACTTGGGAGCAGCCGCCCTGGACGACGCCGTCGTAGGAGGAGGCGGCGAGGCAGGCGGCCTCGAGCTCGGAGCCGGCTTCGGGGACTGGCTGGATGAAGACGATGCCGAAGTTATTCCGTGTCATCGACCGGCGTCCGATCGCTAAGGGGCGGGCCCATCTGCCACGCTTGACTACGGGCGGCAGCGAAACGTCGAAGCGCCGACTCTCTTTGGCAGCCGGCCGAAGAAGCCCAAGGGTTCCACGGCGACGACTAAGCGGGACGAGGCGGCCGCGAAGGCGGCCCGCTTCTGCAAGATGGTGAAGCAGCCGCAGGCGGTTTCGGCGTGAGTATCGATTTTCCCACACTTTTCTTTCTGCTCTTTGGTTGAGGCTCTTCTGAGCATTTTTCTTGATTGGTCAATCAGGGCGCCGCTTTCCCTCGAACGGGTTCCTGCCGCCTCCATAGTCGGAACGGCGGGAGGGTCTTCGAGCTCCCGCCCGTGGATCGCGCCCAACCTCCTGGAGGCAGCAGGCGGAATGCGCGGGAGGCCTTGGGAGGAGGCGGAGGCGGAGGAGGCTGCCCAGGAGGCGAAGGGAAGTCGGTCGAGGCGCAAGCCGACGCGATGGCCAAAGCTCAAGCGGAGGCCGCGGCTGCAGAAAGGGAGGCGGAGGCCCTACGTAACCAACCTCCGTAGCTCATCATCGCCCTCCGCACCGTGGCCCCCAACATCCGAGTGCCTCAGCCGGAGGAAGCCGGCCGCGACCGGCCGGTGATGGAGAGGGAGGAGGGCGACGTGATCGTCCTGGAGGGAGAGGCGGTGCCGTCGGTGCCGACTGGAAGACGCCAAGGCGGCCGACCTGTCGCGTCGCCCGAGCAGCCGGCGGGAGGCGAGCCGGCTGTGGGGGAGGATCTCGTGGTTCATTCGCCGCCTCGTCGGTAGAGAGAAAGCGACCTCAGCGCCGGAGACGCGAAGGTCGCGGGAGCCAGCTCGGCAGCTCGGGGATCTGGGCGGCCAGCGCCAACACGTCTGAGTGGACACCCAGCGGTGGGACGGCTGAGCTGAACGTGGCGGCGCAGGAGGTCCGGAGCCGGCTTCAGGCCTAGGCCGCCTCGTTGAAGCGGTACACTCGAGAGTTCCTCACGACGCGGGCGTTCATTCGGGTGAGTCCTGTAGCCTTGGTCGATTGCTTTCTTGATTTCTTTCATAGAAGCGGCGTCAGTGCCCTGCTGGAGTGTAGTCCCGAGTTCCGAGTCGGCTCTTTGGCGGTGGCTTGGAACTTATAGTGAGCTTCGATTTGCTGTCTTGTTCTTATTCGCACCTCCGTCCTGTTTCCAGGAATATCATAATCTCCGCGCGGCTGCCTTCAACTCCCAGGCCCAGGAGCTCAACGAGAAGACCGCTGATCGTGATGGCGGAGTGAGTGTTTCGTTTCTTTTATCTCACGTGGGGCGCGTCAGCCCCTGCTGAGTGTAATCCACGAGCTTGGGCTGGCAGCGGTCGAGGTCAAATCTTTCTGACGACTTCTTCCTTATTGCTTTTTATTTTTCTCCATGTTTGCGAGGGGCCAACGCCGACTTGAGGAGCAGCTAGGCGGGGTCAGACCGCCCTTCGCGCCAAGGAAACTGAGTGCAACGCCTTGGCCCAGGAACGTGACCGCCTGGCCAAGAAACTGGCCGACCAGGAGGAGAGCCATAAGGCGGCCCTGAAGAAGGCGCAGGACAGCGAGGCCGCCCTCAAAGCCGAATACGAGACTGAGGCGGTGGGCTAGGCTGAGGCGAAGCAAGCGCTGAGCGAGGGCTACGGACGGGTTGAGGATTTGATCGACGGTACGCCGCCTTCCTCTTCGTCCCTTTGCTTGCCCCTTGTCTTCTGGTTTATCTTTTGACTTTGTGCTGCTTCTTTCTTCTTTGTGCAGATTACTTTCCCGGTTACTCCGTGCCGCCACCCAAGCCATCGAGGCATATCGCGAAGCACGCCGGCAGGCAGGGGTCGAGATCGCGCCGGATGCCAGTCGGACACTTGAGGAGCAGCTTCTGGCGATTCAGGCCCGTCTGCAGCCGGCTCACCGCATGCTCCGCCGTCTTCAGCGTGCCGGGGCACAAGTGTTGGCCGCCCTCTGGCCCGGCGAGGCAGTTCCCCGCACCCCGGTCAGCTGACCGGCCGGTGGAGATTCTGATCGGCCGCCGAGGCCTGGAAGGCTTCTGCGGCTTGGTCCGGCGCCAGGCGGGCGCTGGAGTTCGTCCGAGCCTGGTATCCCGGGCTGAGCTTGGCCCAGCTGAGCACCTGGCGGCAGGAGGCCGACGAAGAGCTGGTGGCGGTGCGGCCGGCTATCATCCAGCGCGCCTCGGCGATCGTCGACTATCTGAGCACCGGCGCATTTGCTCTGAGGTGAATGATGGCGGTGTCGCTCAGCGAAAAAGGAGTGGTTCGGGCTGAACCTGCGGAAGGCGAAGATTGGCGAAGGAGATGCGCTTCCGGCGATGAGGCGAAGATGAAGGGAGGGTGGCGAAGAGCGTCATGCCAGACGGTGAAGCGACCAGCCGACTTGACTGATCGTGCCTCGACAGCGAGGCCTTGTGGCCTTGGCCGTCTGCCAGAGGTGATGATCAAGCCGAGCCCGCCGGTGACCACTCCTCCGGCCCGGCACTGCCGTCTCCACTGACCTGCCTGACTCGCCCGTCGTTCCCTTGGCCTGATCTGCCGTCCTTGCTTTCCTGCCTGTTACTCTTTGAACAACTATTTATTAAATTCGCGCAGTTCCACCCAGTGGGGGTGTATTCAAACTATGTTGAATGATGGCCTTTCGAAGGCCTTTTGTGTAAATATAATCATGTATGTGTTTGGCTTCCATTCATATTTGCTTTTTATCCTTAGGCTGTTTCCTTTGTCGCCTTCCCGGTAGGACATTTGCTTTCTGCGGTGTGGCTGAGGAGAACAACCATTTTGGGAAGACAAGTACTCGAGCTTTCTTAGATTGTAGCAAGGTGAATTGGAAGCGGCCAGCCGGCTGCTTTCTGGCAGGGTCGAGAGGGAAGCCGGCTTTCCTTAGCCATTTTTCATGTGGGAATCCTTTCCTGCCTTTGAATCTTGCCAGCCGGACAGCCGATTCTTCGAGCTGCGGCTTTCGACAAGAGAGGGCTTGGGTGCCGGCACACTACTTGTCTGACTGCAGGTGGAACTTGAATATAACTCAAGCGGCAAGTCCCGGGCCCGGCTGGTCGAACCCAAAGGTTTTGGACGAGAAGAATGAATGTAGTGACATAATCATAGGCATGATACTCATCATTCATAGATAAAGAGGTAGTCCCGAGTGCTCCTCGGGGCCCGTTATCTCATACTTAGTATAAAAGGTAGCGTGGTACATATTGCTTTTTATTTGTAAAATCTTGAGGAGGATATTGGCGTTCCATGGTCGTTCCGAGCTCCTTGCGGAATCATCTCTCTTGCATACCTTGACCTGGCGTCGATCGGGTAGTAGGTCGTTGCCTAATGCTCTGCTGATGTGAAGGGCCTTTCCAAGGGGCCGAGAGCTTGTGTTGGCCGGCTGTTCGCTGGATCAGCCGGAGCACAAGGTCACCCTCTTGGAAGGATCTTGGCTTGACCTTCCGGCTGTGGTAGCGGCGCAAACCCTGCTGGTAGATGGCGGACCGGCTGAGGGCTAACAGTCGGCTTTCTTCCAGCAGGTCGACATCGTCTTCTCGTGCTTCCTTGGCCTCCGCCTCCGTGTACATGGTCACCCGAGGTGAGTCGAACTTGATGTTAGTTGGGATGACAGCCTCGGCACCATATACAAGGAAGAAAGGGGTGAAGCTGGTTGACTTGTTCGGGGTAGTGCGCAGAATCCAGAGCACGACCGGCAGATCTTTGAGCCAACAGTCGGCCGAACGCTCCAGTGGCACGACCAATCGGGGCTTGATGCCGGAGAGGATGAGGCCGTTTGCTCGCTTGACTTGGCCGTTTGACTGCGGGTGCGCAACACACGCTAAGTCCAGTCGGATGCCCCTGTCGCGCAGTAAACGCGTGCACATGCTCCTTGGCAAAATTCGTGCCATTATCGGTGATGATCTTTGTGTGTACGCCCGTGCACCGGGTTGTAATATCTGCGATGAATGTCACGGCGATCGGCCCATTCAGCTTCTTGATCGGCTTCGCTTCAATCCATTTAGTAGAATTTGTCCACGGCGGCAAGCAGATGTGTCATGCTGCGTAGCCCGCCGTCTTAAACGGGCCCACCATATCCGGTCCCAGCACGGCAAAGGGCGGTGAGGGAATTGTCTTGAGTCTGAAGCGGCGGTGTTGCTTGGAGCTGAAGACTTGGCACCCTTTGCGATGTTGACTAACTCCTTGGCGTCATCCAAAGCGATCGGCCAAAAAGAATCCATGGCGGAAAGCTTTTGCAGCGAGTGATCTTGAGGCGGCGTGGTGGCGCATTACGCCTATGGTGAATGTCCTTGAGGATGCGATGCCCTTCTGCGGCTCGGCGCAGCGCTAGAAAACTCGGTGGCGCTGCGCCCTAACGAGCTCTCGGTTAACAATTGTGTATGCTCCAGCTCGGCATTGGACTTGTCTTGCCGTGATTTAAATCAGCAAGCAGCTCTCTGTTTACCAAGAAGTTGAGGATGGGCTGGGCCCATGATGGAGCTGTGACTTCTTCTATTGCCAACACGGCTACTGTGACCAGGGCGGGTGGGCTGGGTGGTGATGAGCTGGAGTCGGCCACCGCCTGTTGTGTTGATGTAGTCCCCGGGTCGGGTTCTGAAGTCCCCGGGCTGGGTGCGACTATGGCAGTCCTCGAGCCGCCTGTTGAAGTCCCCGGGCCGCCTATCGAAGTCCCCGAGCCACCTGCTCGGTTCCCAAAGTCGGATCCGACTGCGTCGGGGTTTGGCGATACAAAGATGGAATCGGATTTTGGAGACGGCTTGATAGACGGCTTGAGGAGGCGCTGGAGAGAGACGCCGGTTGGTATAGCTTGTCGCGTGGAACCTATTCGTGCCAGGGCATCTGCTTGCTCGTTGTCGGCCCGTGGCACATGGAGGAACTCGCATCCTTCAAAATACCCGCTGATTTGCTGAACGAGGAAGCGGTAGCTCGCCATGTTTGCGTCCTTGGCGTCCCAATCTCCAGATGATTGCTGGACTACCAAATCCGAGTCGCCATAGCACAGGATCCGGCAGATGCCGAGTTCTTTGGCTAGCCGGAGCCCGTGTATGAGCGCCTCGTACTCGGCCACATTGTTAGAGGAGGCAAAATGAATTTGCAATGTGTATCTGAGCTTGTCGCCTTTGGGAGAGGTGAGGATGATGCCGGCTCCCAAGCCGGTGCGCATCTTGGACCCATCGAAGTGCATCCTCCAATGAGTGGAATCGGGGGCCGGTGGCAGGTACTGGGTCTCGACCCAGTCGACGAGGAAGTCGGCCAATGCTTGGGACTTGATGGCAGTGCGAGGCTGGTAGAAGATCGTGTAAGGGGCCAGCTCGATGGCCCATTTGCCACCGGCGGATGCATCCCGGCTGCCTATGATCTCGTGGCGGGGCGGTGCACGACCGTGATGGGGTGCTCTTGAAAGTAGGGCTTGAGCTTCTTGGCGTGAAGTACACACCATAGCACATCTTACGGTAATGCGAGTAGATTACCTTGAGGCGGACAATACTTCACTTAAATAATACACCGGCCACTGGACTGGCTGAGCTCGGCCTTCTTCTGGGCGCTGAACCACAATGACGGTGCTGACCACCCGGCTGGTAGCGGCAATGTAAAGGAGCATTGGCTCTTTCTCAGTCGGCGCCGCCAAGACAGGCGGCGTGGCCATCATCTTCTTCAGCTCGTGGAAAGCTTGGTCGGCTTGGTCGTTCCACTCGAAGTGAGTGGTCGTCTTCATGAGTCGGTAGAGGGGGAGAGCTTTCTCTCCAAACCGGCTGATAAAGCGGTTCAGGGAGGCCAGGCATCCGGTAAACTTCTGGGCGTCTCGTAGTTTAGTGGGAATCTCCATTCTCTCAATGGCTTTGATCTTCACTGGGTTGCATTCGATGCCGCGTTCGGAGACCAGGAAGCCTAGAAGTTGGCTGGCTGGTACTCCGAACATGCATTTCTCGGGGTTGAGCTTGATCCAAAACCGGCGCAGGTTCTCAAACATCTCTTTGAGGTCTTCCAGCAAGGTGCCGCGCTTCTTTGTCTTCACCACAATATCGTCTACATAGACGTGGGCATTTCTGCCGAGTTGCTTGAGGAGGCATTTCTGCATGCAACGCTGAAAAGTAGCACCGGCATTTCTCTAGCCGAATGTCATAGGCAGGTAGCAGAAAGCTTCGAGTGGTGTGATGAAGGCGGTCTTCAAGCGGTCGGCTGGATCCAACTTTATCTGGTGGTAGCCTAAGTAAGCATCCAAGAAACTCAACAGCTCGCATCCGGCTGTGGAGTCTATGACTTGATCAATCCTTGGTAGGGCGAAGGGGTCTTTGGGGCAGGCTTTGTTGAGGCTAGTGTAGTCTATAAACATGCACCACTTGTTATTCTTCTTCAGCACGAGGACCGGGTTGGCGAGCCATTCCGGAAAGAACAACTCCATTATGAAGCCGACTGCCAGAAGTCGGGCTATCTCTTCTCCTACAATCCTTCTCTTCTCCTCCGACAGTCGGCGGAGGGGCTGCTTAACGGGTTTTGCATCTGCTCCGACGTGTAGCTTGTGATCGGCGAATTCCTTCAGAACACCCGGCATGTCCTTGGGGGACCATGCGAAGATGTCCCGATTCTCACGGAGGAAATTGACGAGCTCGCCTTCCTATTTGCTGTCAGAGTTTGCCCCAATGGCGGCAAACCTTCTGAAGTGCTCGGGTCGAGAGGTATCTTCTTTGTTTCTTGACCGGTTTGGAAAGAACCTTGGGCATCACACTCCTTGGGGTCGGGGGCGGGGGCCGACTGCTTGCGGCCATGGCCACGACTCGGTCGACATCTTCTTTTCTTCGGCGATCACTGAGGGACTCGGCCACCGGCCATTTGGCTGCAGCCTTTTCGGAGGATTTCTTTTAATCGCCGGCTATGGTGATGATGCCCTTGGTACTCGGCATCTTCATCTTGAGGTAGGCGTAGTGGGGCACATCCATGAACATGGCCAGAGCAGGTCGGCCGAGCAGTGCATGGTAGGGGCTCTCGAGGTCCACCACTTCAAACCAGATCGCTTCTCGGCGGAAATGATCCTTGTCCCCAAAGAGAACATCTATCTTGATCTTGCCGATTGGTGAGCAGGACATGCCGGGTACAATGCCATGTGTCGGTGTCAAAACCGGCGGATCTCGGGTAGGGGGTCCCGAACTGTGCGTCTAGGCGGATGGTAACAGAAGACAAGGGACACGATGTTTTTATCCAGGTTCGGGCCCTCTCGATGGAGGTAATACCCTACTCACCTTGATTAATATTGATGATATGGGTAGTACAAGAGTAGATCTACCACGAGATCGAGAGAGGCTAAACCCTAGAAGCTAGCCTATGGTATGATTGTTGTTAGTCCTATGGACTAAAACCCTCCGATTTATATAGACACCGGATAGGGTTAGGGTTACCGCAGTCGGTTACAATGGTAGGAGATCTACATATCCGTGTCGCCAAGCTTGCCTTCCACGCCAAGGAAAGTCCCATCCAGGACACGGGGCGAAGTCTTCAATCTTGTATCTTCATAGTCTAGGAGTCCGGCCAAAGATGATAGTTCGACTATCCGGACACCCCTAGTCCAGGGACTCCCTCGGTAGCCCCTGAACCAGGCTTCAATGACAGCGAGTCCGTGGCGCATATTGTCTTCGGTGTTGCAAGGCGGGTTCCTCTTCGAATACTTCATAGAAGGTTTTGAACACCCGGGATAGTGTCGGCTCTGCAAAACAAGTTCCACATACCACCGTAGAGAGAATAATTTTTACACAGATCTGCTGACGTATTCCGCGGCGTGTCATCACACCACGGCCAAGCCTTTATACGAATCATTTTTTTACTGTCCTGCCTTAGCGCGTTTAGCGAGGCGGTTTCTTTGGCACGTCTTATCAAAGCATAGATCGTGCCCCCTTATTCCTGGATTCCCATCAATACGGACGTGGGTAACCCAACCGTGCCCGTTGGCACGCCTCCTCTATCGAAGGCGAGTCCCAATCGACCACGGGGAGGGCTCTTGGTATTCAACCTCTTTATAATGAGACCAAGGCCCTCTTCTTTTTTACACCCTCCATCGAGTTCGCCTCGCGCTTTGAGTTCTAACACCCAAAGCTTCAGATTTAGGCGCTTCGGACTTTTCGACGATGTCCGGCTCCTACCAGCTCGGCCGATGGATGTCTTCTTCCGTCACAGAAGAAGATGTGCTAAAGCTGCGAGACGCCAGGTATCTAACCGGCGAGATCTCGCATAGACTGCCTGCTCGGGGCAGGTCATTCCCACTCGAGCCCAGCGAGGCGTGGTGTTCGTGTCACACTTCCTTGGGGTTTAGGCTTCCAGCGGATCCCTTTGTCTTGAGGGCTCATGTTTTATTATGGGCTGGATTTCCATGACTTGAATCTGGAGTCCATCCTCCATATCTAAATCATTCATTGTCGTATGTGAGGCCTTCCTCCATATTACCCCTCACTTGATTGTAGCTCAAGACCTTCAAGGTGGAGCGAAGATGATCGAGGGCAACAAGCGAGTCTTGGAGGGGCGGCCATAAGAAAGTGTGTTGATGCTCTGTGGCCCGAGGGGCTCTTTTCGGGAGGAGCTTGGTTTGTGGCAGCAGGGTGGTTTTATATCACCGCTCGGGGGCACCAAATGGGTGGCGCCACCCGCCTTTCGCTCGAGTCCACCACGGGCTGGCATCATGGGTCAACGGGGGCTCATTGAGGGGCCATCCAAGGGCGTTCCTGCATTGCGAGGGCCGTATATGAGACCTCCAAGAAAGAGAGATCAATCTGGTCATGATGGCGCGAGTTATGTTGATTTGGCGCATATACGCCATGCAAGCGTCGCCCCTCCGTGCGTGGGAATTTAATCCGGAGGGACCACGAGCTCTCCAACATTTTATGGAGTACGACACCCGTGGAGATGTATAAACTATTCTTGGATCACAAGAGAAGTGTCGGACCTGGCCCGAGGAGCCTTGAGGACCAAGCTGCAATCGCCCGGATACTCAAGTAAGTAGTCTTGTACAGACGGGCTGTTCATTCATTTATCATATATATATACCCTTTAAGGAGCCGTTTCTTGAACAGGAGTGGATAGCCAAGGCAAAGTTAATAAGGTGTCGGCTCCCTCCGGAGACCACGCCGGATCCCATGCTGACCAAGATGTTAAAGGCCGCGCCTTTTAAAGAAGGCGAAGGGGGGAGCGGGGAAGCAACTGCCTCCATGAAGGAGGCTTTCGAGGAAGGAGGGATCAAAGGTCTCACCCTCCAAGGAGAGAAGAGGACCGCTTCGGAAGATCCGGAGGTCAAGGCCTCAAAGAGGGGAAAGAAATCTTCGTCAAAGAGTCCGGCGCTGGGAAGTACCCCAGCTGCACTATTTCCCAAGGGGATCAGCCCTCCAGCGAGCCGTAAGTAAAAAGAAGGGGTCCTGTGAATAAAGAACATCCCTATATTTATTTCTGAAGATAACCGAAATTGTACCTTGTAGTTCGGATCTCAGCCCTTCTCAGCAGAGCTTCGTCTTGAGGGATCTTCTTAGGAGATGATGGAGAGCAAACGCCTCCACTGTCGCACCTTCATGCGGGGCGGACGACCACGAGGTGTCATCGCGGAGGGTTTTCCCGAGGTCCGTGGGGCGGAAGGTCCGCGCCAACCGGGCGTCTTGGTCGGGAGGAGCTGAAGGATATGCTTGGGCGAGCGGCTATCTTAGAAGATCACCGTGCGCTAATGAGTACGGTGATTGATAGAATTGCATCCGCTGAGAGCGGATTGCATGAAGCCGCCAGAAGTTTACTGACGGGGTTTGAGGTACGCAAAAATGATGTACCTTCGGCGATTATGCATATAGAATCGCCATGTATAGATAGTAGCCTCGAGACTCGGTATGTTGTCAAAATTGACAGCGTGCGAGGATCATAATCTCGATTATAACATATCGCCGCTCCTAAATAGGTGGGGGCGTCCGGTGGCCAACCGGACTGATGAATTTACCGAACTAAAGCGGCAACAGCGAAGCGGAATCTGGACATTGCGCTTGTCAATAAGCGGTTTGACGAGTCACAAGGTATCGACTTCTTCGCGGGCGCTTTAGTAAAGGAGCTTGTCGCCCGTGCCTTACTACTTGTATGCTTAATGCAGGTGGTGCCGCTGTTGTGGAGGAGCTGCGGGCGGAACTCGCCCGAGTTAAAGAGCAAACAAGAAATAATAATGCGGCCGCTTTAAGAGGCGGCGAAGAAACTAAAAGCTGAGCGGGCTGCTCCTTTGCCGAAGCAAAGAGGAAATGGCCGATATGGCCATAAAGTTGAAAGAATGCTACCGACGCTGCGGGGGTCCTTGAAAAAGAACGTCAGCGGAGCAAGAGGACCTGAAAAAGGCCACCGCGAAGCCAAGGATGCCGCTCCGCAATGAGAGCTGCAAAGGAGGAGCTGCCTCGGTATGGATGTTCTTGCTTTGGAAAGCCTTTTACGCTGCGGAGGAAATATATGGATCCAGTATGCTCGGTTGGACAAGTTGTGGAGTTCGGAGGATGCTTATCTGGACTTAGCGGTGGCGCTATGAAGACCTTGATCGAGCACTTCCGAGGCCGGAAGGGGCACATAAGGGAAGAGCCATATTGGTCGCAATTCCATAGTCCGGAGCGTCCTCTTCCGTTGACCAATCGGTTGGCCGAATGGGCCAAGCTGAATCGATTATCCGGACTTGCCATGAAGCATGTCATGACTCATTTGTGGCCAGGCGGACCCCAGCCAAAGAGTTATTTTGGCTTAGTGCAGCAATTCCTTGGTGCGGTACCGCGTATCGACGCAATGAAGCGGTCGGCATGCATAGAGGGAGCGCGGATGGCTCTTGCCCATGTCAAGACATACTGGGCGGAGATGAAGGCCACCGACGTTGCATCGAGGATTGAGACAGAAGTTTAGTACCGCCGAGCACTATTTTGAGGAAGTCCTGCAGGCGCTTCGTTTAATAGAGACGATGCTTTCGAAGGATGTTAAGTTTGAATGACATGTATAATTTATGAAACAACGTTTCAATATAATATAAGAGCTTTTTATACTTGTGCGTTCAAGTAGTAAACTACTCCCTGTGTGGCCGTTGATGTATATGTATATGTAACACGAAAGATGGCAGTCTTGACTTCAGCCCCCACGCACATAGTGCGGGGGTGTTTGCAAAGAAGTCGCGCTTTCACACTTAATCCAACGTCTTGGTCCTATAAAGGAGGTGGTGGCGTAGCAAACTAGGCAACCGGACTATAATGCTTTATCGCTTTCACTTAGCCATAGGAGTTCGAGGGTGGGGCTACTATATAGCCCCTGGGGGCACCGCACTCTCCCGAATTCGAGTGCGTATGTGCTGACCGAAAACGGTCCTTCGTTAATGCGGAGGAATTCTAAACATTCCGGTAAGTCATCGAGTGGTTTACCGGTCTCTCGCTATATCATGACGATCGGTTTTCGGCTTTCTCTCTTGAGGTGCTTTCGCCCGGCGAACCGGGCACGATCGCAGTAGTTCTCCTGGTGCCGCGTTAGCCGATAGAGCGCAACGTAAGGCAGCAAAACACAGGAGCCGGGCAAACCCAACATTTGACCAAAGACATGATTCGGAGCTGATGCATATAAGGCCTAACTCGAGACGTCGAACACTCCCTAAGGTATTCGGTCTTTTATAAAGCGGGCCGAACAATGCCCTTGGTAATAAGCCCCTGGTGTCCAGGTACGTGCAAAATTCTGACGGCCCGATGCCAAAGCGCCAGCCTCCTCCTCGGTTATAACTAGAAACCAGGGATGTGTATCAACAAGAGGCGATAAAAAAGGTTTACGCAGGTCTTAATCTGAAAAGAATCCTTGCAACGGGTCCCTCGCACGCGTCTGCGCCTGTGTCTTCGTTGTGACGTTTCCTGGACGGGTGTAGCACGTTGTTCATCTGTAAAAGAGAGGAACTTAGTTGAAAAGAAAAAAAAGATCATGCGAAAAATGTACTTTATATTAAATAAACAGAGTACGGTTCGAAAAGTGAATAAAATTGAGCTTTATTGTCTCTTGTTGTATATGAGTGCAGCCCCTTGTACGGGGGTATGCCGTTAGTAGGCGCCGGACTCGTCTAGCCGTGTCCGGGATTTAAATGACCTATTCAGGTGCTTTGATTGGCGGAGCCGGATTGGTGTGGGGCTGTCAAGGCAGTCTCACGTTCTTCCGCGCTCGAGTAACACTTAATACTCCCTTTTAATGAGATGATGCCGCGTGGACGGGCATTTTAAGTGTAAGAGATGCATAATGCGGTATTGCGTTAAAGCGGTGAAAGCTTCACGCCATGAGTGCTTGATGGCTACTTTGAATGGGGCGATGTGGAAGGTTAACTTTTCGCGGCGGAAGTTGTCGGATGAGCGAACACAACTTCTAGCAGTAGGGAGCCCGTACAATGGGCATATGGGCCTGGCATTACCCCTTTGAAGGAGGTGTTGCTATGGTGAATTTTGGTTGGGTCTATCCCCATCCTGCGGATTGTGTCCTGATATATCAGGTTTATGTCGCTGCCGCCATCCATGAGGAATTGTGTAAATTGGAATCCGTTGACTATAGGATCCAATATCAAGGCAGTCCATCCTGCGTTCCGGATACTTTCGGAGTAGTCCTGATGGTCGAAGGTGATTGGTTTTGACAACGGTGTTGGTACTCCGCTAGGGTAGTATGTGCGGTAGCGCATCTTAATGGGCGCCGCTCTATTTTTCCCTTTTATCACGTGAAGTGAGTTTACTGTTTTAACCTCTTGTGGGAAATTCTTTTGTTTTCCGGTGCTTTCGCTTGTGGGGTTCGTCATCATCCTCACTTGGTGTGTCGAGCCCCTTGTGTTCAGCGTTGACTCGACGGACTGCTTGAAGACCCAACAATCTCTGTGGGTATGGTTTGCAGGCCTCCTGTGAGTAATCTTGTGGATTTGACATATCTTGTCCAAGATTTTGTTTAAGTTGGATAGCTCATCGCTATTGTCCTTAAGGGGCAGTTTTTATTGTTACGTCGTGAGCTTTTGAATCCGGCGTTGATCGTCGCGCTCTTTGGACCGTTCCCCTTAATCCGTATTTGGTCCTTGTTGCGTCGTGGTTTCCCATTTCCATCCGACCTCGAATGTACTTGGGTCGCTGGTCTGCATCTTGCTAGCCAGCTATCCTCTCCCTGGCAAAAAGCGGGTCATGAGGCTTGTTAATGCGGCCATGGTTCTCGGCTTCTCTGGCCGAGGTGTCTGGCGAGCCATTAAATCTTGGACGTTGTGTTTGAAAGTTGCTAAGGCTTGGCGTCCGGACGATCGACTATTTGGTTCTTTTTGGTGAGGAACCTGTTCCGAATTTATGCGGGCTGACTCTCGGGTTGTTGAGTTATATGACTTAAATAAATGCATCCGGAGGACGGACATAAGTCCCTTGAAAATTTGCCCTAAAAGCATCCTCGAGCTCTTCCCAACTTCCAATGGTATTTTCAGGGAGGCCTTTGAGCCAATGCCGGGCTGGCCCTTTGAGCTTGAGGCGTAATTATTTTATGGCGTGGAGATCATCTCCTCTAGCCATGTGTATGTGGAGGATGTAATCCTCAATCCAGACTCCAGGGTCTGTTGTTCCGTCGTATGCCTCTATGTTTACGGGTTTGAATCCCGCTGGGAATTCGTGATCCAGCACCTCATCGGTGAAACACAGGGGGTGTGCGACACCCCTATATTTGGCTGTGCCGTGATGTTCGGATATTTGGTGTGTTGCATTTCTTTGAAGAGCTTGCTTTCTCGGCCCATAGATGGACCTAACTGGGCCATCCTTTTGATGTGAATCCTTATGCGGATCGCTGCATGGCTTGTGTGCGGCGCCATTTGCCGCTCTCTTTTTTCCGTGGGGTCGTCCATCCGACCGGGTGGCCTTCTTACTTTTTGATTGTGGGGGCTCTATGGCCTCCTCATCAAATTCAGGCAATAGTTTTCTCTTTGGGTAGCTCTTTGTTCGGCGACTGTCGCCGTATTTGTCTGCGGTGTTGAATACTTTGCTCCATCTGATTCTGAGTGCATCTTCCGCTGTTTTGAGCTTTCGCTTCTGCTTTTTCAGGCTACGCGAAGTGGCGACCAGCCTTTTGTGGAGGTTATTCTGCTCCAACAATTTGTCCGGCGTGAGATCGTCCGGACTGTTATCTTCACCGGGGACGGGTTGTTTATCCAAGTTGTCCTGTTCGGACGGTTGCTCGATAGCATGTTCGTCGTCCATCGGTTCGCCCTGCTCTATGGCTGGGTCTTTGTTGAGGCGGGACTTGGTGCGGCGTTTACGTTACCGTTTTGACTGCTTTTCGAGGGATTTATCCTTCGTAGCGTCTCGTTGTTCCTCGTCGTCACTTCCTTTAGGTGTATCCACCATGTATACATCATGGGATGAGGTGGTTGTCCAGCATCCTATAGGTGCTGGTTCATGGTTGTCTCTTACATCGTCGTCCATACCGTCGATGTCTTCGGAGTCGAAATCGAGCACGTCGTGTAAGCTTTCGATAGTGGCTACAAAGTGGGTGGTGGGTGGGCGTTGAATTTCTTCGTCGTCCGCATCCCAACCTTCCTGACCGTAGTTAGGCCAGGGCTCTCCTGATAAAGAGAGAGACTTTAGTGAATTCAGGATGCCGCCAAAGGGCGAGTGCTGAAAGATGTCCGCGGCGGTGAACTCCATGACCGGCGCCCAATCGGATTCGATCAAGGTGGGGCGCGAGAGGGTTGGAGTCCGAGAGAGGAGTCCGGAACCTTGGAGTCTGATCTTCGCAAAGCGACAGGGATGGAGTTCGCTCAATCGCCCGTTGAGATCGTAGCCCCGAGGCGGTGTCCAACCACTCGCCCTCGATCGAGGGAGTCGGCTCCGAGCTAAGGGTCGGGCGGACGCCGGTGCGGCCTCGTGGCCTTGTCCGCAGCAGAGCTAGATCGTGCCCATCGAGACAGTGCGGCGCGCTTGGCTGTGGCTCGAATCCGTCGAAGATCAAGTCTCCGTGGACATAGGCCGTATAGTTCAAGCTTCCAAATCTGACCTGATGGCCAGGGGCGTAGCTTCCGATCTGTTCCAGATGGCCAAGTGAGTTGGCCCGCAGTGCAAAGCCGCCAAATACGAAGATCTGTCGTGGAGAAAAGTCTCACCACGGACCGCGTCGTTGTTGATGATCAAGGAGCCATCGGGCCTATAGGTGACGATACGAGGAACTCTCAATGAAAGCACCAATGTCGGTGTCAAAACCGGCGGATCTCGGTAGGGGGCCCGAACTGTGCGTCTAGGCGGATGGTAACAGGAGACAAGGGACACGATGTTTTTACCTGTGTTCGGCCCTCTCGATGGAGGTAATACCCTACTCGCTTGATTAATATTGATGATATGGGTAGTACAAGAGTAGATCTACCACGAGATCGAGAGGCTAAACCCTAGAAGCTAGCCTATGGTATGATTGTTGTTAGATCCCCACGGACTAAAACCCTCCGGTTTATATAGACACTTGGGATAGGGTTAGGGTTACACAGTCGGTTACAATGGTAGGAGATCTACATATCCGTATCGCCAAGCTTGCCTTCCACGCCAAGGAAAGTCCCATCCGGACACGGGACGAAGTCTTCAATCTTGTATCTTCATAGTCTAGGAGTACGGCCAAAGATGATAGTTCGGCTATCCGGACACCCCCTAGTCCAAGACTCCCTCACCATGGAACACGGTCCGACTAGGCATGAGCTGCTTTGTCTTGATGTTTAGCTTCTCCATGGTGTCACGGTACAGGGTGTTGATGCTGCTCCCCCCATCTATCAGCACGAGGGAGAAACGGGCAGACGCTCCGCTGCTGTAGGGTGGCGTCCAAAACCAATGCATAAGAGCCGGGGGACGGCATCACCTCTGGGTGGTCGGCCCGGCTCCAGCTGATGGGCCTTTTTGACCAGTGCATGTACTCAGGGTTGTTGGAGGCGACCGCGTTGACTTTTTTGTGCCGCCGGCGCCGGCTGCGCCGGTCTTCGGGCTGGCTTGTAAAGACGATGTAGGCGGCATGCTCGTCGAGGAACTTGTCTTGAGCACCGGGCCGGGTCGAGCGGCCGGCTGTTGAGGAGCTGAGGCGGCCGGTGACCAGGCGGAGGCGGCACCAGCCCTTCGCCTTTGGAGATTGACGTGAGCCAGTGGCATTTCCGGGTCGTGTGGTTGGACGGCTTCGCGCCGCTGTGAAACTTGCATGGGGCATCAAGGGCCTGCTCGTAGGAAAAAGCCAGCTGCCAAGTCGGCCTGCCGCCCTTCTGCTTCTTGGGCGCGGGCCACCCTTCGGGTTACTCATCTTCGACTGTGGCCACCTGCCGACTGGTTGTAGGCGGCATTGGGCCCTTGCGCTTGTTGTCGTTCTGGTACGGGCGTCAGCCAGAGTCCCCAGCCGGCGTCTTGGGAGCCGGATTGAGCACCTTCCCAGAGGACTCTACCCGAAGCTCTGTCTTCATTGAAGAGTTGGCCGTGGTGTACTTGTCTGCTATGACCAGCAGCTCGTTGAGGGTAGTCGGCTCGTCGCAGAGGATTTTGTGCTTGAGGAGGGTGCCTTCTCGGCACCCGGCTGTGAAGTACTCTATGGCTTGAACCTCGTGCACCCCCTCGCAGGAATTGCGGAGCTCGGCCCAACGCGTGAGGTAGTCGCGAGTTGATTCAGTGGGCCCTTGAACGCACAAGGAGAGCTGTCGGGGCTTGGGAGCCCGCTTGTAGGTGTTGGTGAAGTTGCGGATGAAGGCTTGTGTGAAGTCTAGCCAGCTGTTGATGCTGTAAGGCTTGAGGCTGTTGAGCCAGGTACGCGACGTGCCTTGGAGCGTGAGGGGGACATACTTCACGGCAACACGCCTGTTGCCGTTCGCTATGCTGACTGCGGTGGAGTAGTCGATCAACCAATCTTCCGGCTTCACGGAGCCGTTGTACTTGGGCGTGTCTCTTGGGAGCGAGAACCCTTTGGGGAAGGGCTCGTCACGGATACGGGGGCCAAAGCAAGGCGGGCCGACATCGTCTTCTTCTTCTAGCGCCAGGGATCACGCTAGGCGGTTGATCCGATGGTGGGCATCGTTCTCGCCGACTCCTTCGCGGCGGCCCAGCCGGCCGCTGAGAGTCGGATGCGTGATAGGCGGCGGGGTGGGATACCTCTCCCCACGAGGTGGGGGAGGAGGCGGGTTGCCTCGTCGCTCCACGGCTCGAGGGCGGCCTTCTACGTCGCGCTCGATGGAGATTCGGGTCCGGCTGCGGCTGGCGGCCGGCTCCTTTTCTTGCCGTGCGCGGGTGTTGCACGCAGTCGGCGTCTGTGACGTCGCACCATGCTCTCGGCGCGGGGGAGGACTTTCTGCACGGACGCCGGCTTCGTGCCGCTGCGCAGCTGCATCGATCAGCTGCTGGATGCGTCTGGTCATGTGGGGGAGCTCTTCGGCCCCCAGTCCATTCAGCTCGTCTACGGCCGCCTGGGCGGCGCGTAGGTTCTCGAGGGGCGTGGCATAGACTGGGCGATGCTCCTCAAAGATGTCGGCGATGGCTGCGCCACGCTTCTTGATGACGCCGATTCGGCTCGGCCCGTCGAGGCGGCGTGCCAAAAGCGGCCTTGATCGACTTCATACCGGTGAGCCTCAGTGAGGCGCCTCATGGATGCTATCTTCTGGCCCACCGCAATGAGGGCGAGGCTGCGTGCCTCCAGTGTCTCGGCGTCGGCGTCAGCCGAGAGGGGGACGGACAAGTCGTGGATCGCCGCTTCCAGGGCGTCGTGGGCGTTCTTGCTAGAGGCGACGCCGTGGCTGATGACCAGCACCTCGGTGATGGCGCTGCCACAGCTGTCGGCTCGTCGGAGCGGGTCATTGAAGATCACAACGTTGGTGGGGAAAGCGTCAAGCGATGCCGTGTCGGAGTCGACAAGCATCGGGTCGGTGGAGCCAACCGACTCAAATCTCTGACAGGCTCGCTAGAGACGTGGAGTTGGTCGAGGAGGCTGACGAGGTGGCTCTTGAGGCAGCCTGTGCCCGCGTCAGAGGCGGGCTCGTCGGATATGCGAGCCTCGCCAAGAAGATCGGCGAGGCAGCTCGCCCAGCGTCGGCGGCATATGCGATCTTGTCAGGGCAAGCGCCATCAGGCGGGGCTGGCTACGCTTCCGGGAAGGAAGAGGGTTCCCATCGAGAATAGGTCTCGGACGACGGTGCACTGGCCCCAGTGGGCGCCAAATGTCGGTGGTAGGTGCGACATATGCCAACGGGTGGCTTATCATTGTGGGAGCCAATAAGACGTCGCCGGTGCCTGGAAACGGGATGAGGCGAAGACATGCACGCCGGCGAATCTTACCCAGCTTCGGGGCTCTCCGTGGAGATAACACCCCTACCGATGCTCTGCAGGGTCCCCGCATGATCACTAGGCGAACAAGTACCTACAAGAGGCTCCTTGAGCTGTTCTGGTGAGAGGAAGAAGAAGGGCACGGCTAGCTCTCTTCTTCCCTCTATGTGGTGTCTAAACTCTAAGAGATCAACCCTTTGCATGGGTGCCCTGGGGGGTTTATACAGGCCTACCCCCAGGGGTACAATGGTAATCCGGCTAGGCGCGGGCCCTAGCCATCAGTGTCTACGATCGCTGGCTTCTCCGCTTGACCGGGGCCCGGGCTGACCGGTGGGTCCCGGTGCCGGCTTTCTGTCGACAAGCTGGCCCCACCGGGGGAGCCTTGTTGGGGCTAATTCTGTTGCCTCACTCGATGATGAGGGCTTTGTCGAGGTAAGTATGGCTCTGAGCACGCCGCCTTGGCGGCGATCACTGTAGCCTTACCTCATCTTGTCTCCTTAATGAGGCGCCTCCTTCGAGGGAGGGAGCAAGCCGGCGGCTGGGAGCCGGCCATATTCCAGGCCGACTGGAGGAGGCCTGGCCACCTTCGGGTATCTCTCTGACTGGAGGGGCCCGCCGCCTGCGGGCCATCCTGACAACTTGTCAGGGGGACGTCATGGTCAACATGGCAACAGTGCCGCGCCCGGACGGTGGATGGTCGCCCCGTACGGCGCACTGGGGCCATGCACGCTCCGGGATTCGGGGGTGGCAGGCTTTATTGTAGCCACGCCCCGTCTCATCGCCGTTATGAGGATGCAAAGTTTGAGGGTGCGGTCTTGGCCGCCTGCTGGGGGCCCGGCTTCTTGGAGTCGGCCTTCTCGTGGCCGGCTTCTTGGAGTCAGCCCTCTGGTGGCCTTCCTCCTGTGGGTTTAGTGCCGGGCCGCCTCCCGGTAGCCGGCCTGAGAGACAGCCGGCCCAGGGAAGGCGACCCCGCGTCTTGGATGCTTGAGGGCTCGGCCGGCCCGTAATTTTTCAGAAGAGCCAGGGGGAGCTGGCTAGGCTACCAGTGGTCATTTACTCCGACAGAGACAACAATTAATCTCTTGGATCTCTTAGCCGTGTGCGGTGCCCCCCTCCACCATAATCCACTTCGATAATATCGTAGCGGAGCTTAGGCAAAGCCCTGCATCTGTAGAACATCATCATTGTCACCACGCTGTCGTGCTGACGGAACTCTCCCTCAAAGCTCGGCTGGATCGGAGTTCGAGGGACATCATCGAGTTGAACGTGTGCAGAACTCGGAGGTGTCATGCGTTCGGTACTTGATCGGTCGGATCGCGAAGACGTACGACTACATCAATCGCGTTGTGCTAACGCTTCCGCTTTCGGTCTACGAGGGTACGTGGACACATTCTCCCCTCTCGTTGCTATGCATCACAATGATCTTGCGTGTGTGAAGGAATTTTTTTGAAATTACTACGTTCCCCAACAGTGGCATCCGAGCCAGGTTTTATGCGTAGATGTTATATGCACGAGTAGAACACAAGTGAGTTGTGGGCGATACAAGTCATCTTGCTTACCAACATGTCATACTTTGGTTGGCGGTATTGTTGGATGAAGCGGCCGGACCGACATTACGATACGCCACGCTTACGAGACTAGTTCTACCGACGTGCTTTGCACAATACGGTGGCTGGCGGGTGTCAGTTTCTCCAACTTTAGTTGAACCGAATGTGGCTACGCCCGGTCCTTGAGAAGGTTAAAACAGCACTAACTTGACGAACTATCGGTGTGGTTTTGATGCGTAGGTAAGAACAGTTCTAGCTCAGCCCGTAGCAGCCACGTAAAACTTGCAACAACAAAGTAGAGGACGTCTAACTTGTTTTTGCAGGGCATGTTGTGATGTGATATGGTCAAGACATGATGCTATATTTTATTGTATGAGATGATCATGTTTTGTAACCGAGTTATCGGCAACTGGCAGGAGCCATATGATTGTCGCTTTATTGTATGCAATGCAATCGCCCTGTAATGCTTTACTTTATCACTAAGCGGTACGATAGTCGTAGAAGCATAAGTTGGCGAGACGACAACGATGCTACGATGGAGATCAAGGTGTCGCGCCGGTGACGATGGTGATCATGACGTTGCTTTGGAGATGGAGATCACAGGCACAAGATGATGATGGCCATATCATATCACTTATATTGATTGCATGTGATGTTTATCTTTTATGCATCTTATCTTGCTTAGATCGACGGTAGCATTATAAGATGATCTCTCACTAAATTTGAAGGTATAAGTGTTCTCCCTGAGTATGCACCGTTGCGAAAGTTCTTCGTGCTGAGACACCACGTGATGATCAGGTGTGATAGGCTCTACGTTCAAATACAATGGGTGCAAAACAGTTGCACACGCGGAATACTCATGTTTTCTTGAACCGAAAGTTTCTGGAAATTACAGCAAGATCAAATAACTATCATCCAAGAAGATCCTATAGGTTTAACTTGGCACAAACACTAATTAAAAGATAAAACCACATCTAAACAGAATGCAGATGAATTATATATTCCTAAACAGAAACAAAAAACAAAAAACTAAAATAAAATTGGGTTGCCTCCCAACAAGTGCTATCGTTTAACGCCCCTAGCTAGGCATAAAAGCAAGGATAGATCTAGGTATTGCCATCTTTGGTAGGCAATCCATTAGTGGCTCTCATGATAGATTCATATGGTAATTTTATTTTCTTCCTAGGGAAGTGTTCCATGCCCTTCTTTAATGGAAATTGGAATCTAATATTCCCTTCCTTCATATCAATAATTACACCAATCGTTCTAAGGAAATGTCTACCAAGAATAATAGGACATAAAGGATTGCAATCTATATCAAGAACAATAAAATCTACGGGCACATAATTCCTATTTGTAACAATAAGAACATCATTAATTCTTCCCATAGTTTTCTTAATAGTGGAATCCGCAAGGTGCAAGTTTTGAGAGCAATCATCAAAATCACGGAAATCTAGCAAATCACACAAAGTTTTGGGAATACTGTAAACACTAGCGCCCAAATCACATAGAGCATAAAATTAATGATCCTTAATCTTAATTTTAATAGTTGGTTCCCACTCATCATAATGTTTTCTAGGAATAGAAACTTCCAACTCAAGTTTTTCTTCATAAGATTGCATCAAGGCATCAACGATATATTAGTAAACGCTTTATTTTGACTATAAGCATGAGGAGAATTTAGCACGGATTGCAAGAAGGAAATACAATCAATTAAAGAGAAACTTTCATAATTAAATTCCTTGAAATCCAATATAGTGGGTTTAGCAACATCTAGGGTTTTATTCTTTTCAACCCCACTTTTATCAATTTCATCATCAAGATCTAAAAACTCTGAATTTTTGGAACGCCTTCTAGGTAAAGGAGGATCATATTCAGTCTCATCAAGATTCATATTGCAAAACAAAGATTTAATAGGGGACACATCAATAACTTTTAGATCTTCATCTTGTTTTTCATAGGAATTGGAAGAACACGCTTTAATAAAGGCATCTTTCATAGCACGCATCCTAGCGGTTCTTTCTTTGCACTCATCAATGGAAATTCTCATGGCTTTGAGAGACTCATTGATATCATGCTTAGGAGGAATAGATCTAAGCTTTAAAGAAATCAACATCAAGAGAAATTCTATCAACGTTCCTAGCCAATTCATCAACTTTAAGCAATTTCTCTTCAAGCAAAGCATTGAAATTATTTTGCGAATTCATAAATTCTTTAACACTAGTCTCAAATTCAGAGGGCATATTATTAAAATTTCCATAAGATTTGTTGTAGGAATTTCCATAATTATTAGAAGGATTACTAGGATAAGGCCTAGGATTAAAGTTCCCTCTATACGCGTTGTTACCAAAATTATTCCTACCAACAAAATTCACATCCATAGGTTCGTTATTAGTCTCAATCAAAGTAGACAAAGGCATATCATTAGGATCAGAAGAAACACTCTTATTAGCAAATAATTTCATAAGTTCATCCATCTTTCCACTCAAAACATTAATTTCTTCTATCGCATGCACTTTCTTATTAGTAGATCTTTTCGATTGTGCCATTGAGAATAATTAACCATAATATTATCTAGGAGTTTAGTAGCATCTCCTAAAGTGATTTCCATAAAAGTGCCTCCGTGGCGAATCTAAAAGATTTCTAGAAGCAAAATTCAATCCGGCATAATTTTTTGTATAATCATCCACAAATTCAAACCATGAGTAGGACAATTACGTATCATTAATTTCATTCTCTCCCAAGCTTGTGCAACATGTTCATGATCAAGTTGCTTAAAATTCATAATATCGTTTCTAAGAGAGATGATCTTAGCGGGAGGAAAATACTTAGAGATAAAAGCATATTTGCATTTGTTCCAAGAATCAATACTATTTCTAGGCAAAGACGAAAACCAAGCTTTAGCACGATCTCTAAGAGAAAAAGGAAATAGCTTCAATTTAAAAATATCATTATCAACATGTTTCTTCTTTTGCATATCACATAAATCAACGAAGCTATTCAGATGAGTAGCGGCATCTTCACTAGGAAGGCCGGCGAATTGATCTTTCATAACAAGATTCAACAAAGCAGTATTGATTTCACAAGATTCAGTATTGGTAAGAGGAGCAATCGGAGTGCTAAGTAAATCATTATTGTTGGTATTGGTAAAGTCACACAATTTGGTATTATCTTGAGTCATAGCGACAAACAGGCAATCCAACACACGAGCAAACAAAAAGCAAGCGAGAAAAAGGCAAACGGAAAAAGAGAGGGAGAATAAAACGGCAAGGGTGAAGTGGGGGAGAGGAAAAGGAGAGGCAAATGGCAAATAATGTAATGCGAGAGATAAGGGATTGTGATGGGTACTTGGTATGTTGACTTTTGCGTAGAGTCCCCGACAACGGCGCCAGAAATTCTTCTTGCTACCTCTTGAGCACTGCGTTTGATTTCCCCGAAGAGGAGAGGATGATGCAGCAAAGTAGCGTAAGTATTTCCCTCAGTTTTTGAGAACCAAGGTATGAATCCAGTATGAGGCCATGCGCGAGTCCCTTGTACCTATACAAAACAAATAGCTCAACGCAACCAACGCGATCAGGGGTTGTCAATCCCTTCACGGTCACTTACGAGAGTGAGATCTGATAGATATGATAGATAATATTTTTGGTATTTTTGATATAAAGATGCAAGATAAAATAAAAAGCAAAGTAATAATAAAGCGTAGGAATATTAATATGATGATAAAGACCCGGGGGCCATAGATTTCACTAGTGGCTTCTCTCAAGAGCATAGGTATTTCTATGGTGGGTGAAAAAATTACTGTTGAGCAATTGACAGAATTGAGCATAGTTATGAGAGTATCTAGGTATGATCATGTATATAGGCATCACGTCCGAGACAAGTAGAACGACTCCTGCCTGCATCTACTACTATTACTCCACTCATCGACCGCTATCCAAAGATGCATCTAGAGTAGTAAGTTCAAGAAAACAGAGTAACGCCTTAAGCAAGATGACATGATGTAGAGGGATAAATTCATGCAATATGATAAAAAAACCCCATCTTTTTATCCTCGATGGCAACAATACAATACGTGCCTTGCTGCCCCTATACATCCTTTGGGAAAGGACACCGCAAGATTGAACCCAAAGCTAAGCACTTCTCCTATTGCAAGAAAAACCAATCTAGTAGGCCAAACCAAACTGATAATTCGAAGAGACTTGCAAAGATAACCAATCATACATAAAAGAATTCAGAAAAGATTCAAATATTGCTCATAGATAATCTTGATCATAAACCCACAATTCATCGGTCTCAACAAACACACCGCAAAAAAGAAGATTACATCGAATAGATCTCCACGAGAGAGGGGAGAACATTGTATTGAGATCCAAAAAGAGAGAAGAAGCCATCTAGCTACTAACTACGGACCCGAAGGTCCGAGGTAAACTACTCACACTTCATCAGAGGGGCTATGGTGATGATGTAGAAGCCCTCCGTGGTGGATTCCCTTCTGGCGGAGCTCAGGCAGTGCCCCAAGATGGGATCTTGTGGGTACGAGAAGGTTGCTGGCGGTGGAATTAGGTTTTGGCTCCTTGTCGATCGTTTGGGGTGCGTGAGGTATATATAGGAGGAAGGAGTATGTCGGTGGAGCTTCGGGGGGCCCACGAGGCAGGGGGCGCGCCCTAGGGGGGGCGCGCCCTCCACCCTCGTGGCCGCCTCCCTCCTTTCTTGACGGAGGGTCCAAGTCTCCTTGATCATATTTGTTGAGAAAATCACGTTCCCGAAGGTTTCATTCTATTTGGACTCCGTTTGATATTGTGTTTCTTCGAAACACTGAAATAGGCAAAAACGACAAATCTGGGCTGGGCCTCCGATTAATAGGTTAGTCCCAAAAATAATATAAAAGTGGAAAATAAAGCCCAATATGGTCCAAAACAGTAGATAATATAGCATGGAGCAATAAAAAATTATAGATACGTTGGAGACGTATCAGGCATCCCCAAGCTTAATTCCTGCTCGTCCTCGACTAGGTAAATGATAAAAAAGAATTTTTGATGCGGAGTGCTACTTGTCATAATTTCAATGTAATTCTTTTTAATTGTGGCATGAATATTCGGATCCGAAAGATTCAAGACAAAAGTTCATATTGACATAAAAATAATAATACTTCAAGCATACTAATTAAGCAATTATGTCCTCTCAAAATAACATGGCCAAAGAAAGCTCATCCCTACAAATCATATAGTTTATTCATGCTCCATTTTCGTCACACAAGAATGCTCTCATCATGCACAACCCCGATGAGAAGCCAAGCAATTGTTTCATACTTTAATAATCTCAAACATATAAACTTTCACGCAATATATGAGCGCGAGCCATGGACATAGCACTATGGGTGGAATAGAATATGATGATGGGGGTTATATGGAGAAGACAAAAAAGGAGAAGATCTCGCATCAACGAGGCTAATCAATGGGCTATGGAGATGCCCATCGATTCATGTTAATGCAAGGAGTATGGATTTCCATGTAACGGATGCACTAGAGCTATAAATGTATGAAAGCTCAACAAAAGAAACTAAGTGGGTGTGCATCCAACTTGCTTGCTCACGAAGACCTAGGGCACTTGAGGAGGCCCATTGTTGGAATATACAAGCCAAGTTCTATAATGAAAAATTCCCACTAGTATATGAAAATGTCAAAACAAGAGACTCTCTATCATGAAGATTCGGTACTACTTTGAAGCACAAGTGTGGCAAAGGATAGTAACATTGTCCCTTCTTTCTTTTTCTCTCATTTTTTTATTTGGGCTTCTTTGGCCTCCCTTTTTTCCCTTTTTTTATTTGAACCTCACATGGGGCAATGCTCTAGAAAATGATGATCATCACACTTTTATTTATTTACAACTCAATGATTACAACTCGATACTAGAACAAAGTATGACTCTATATGAATGCCTCCAGTGGTGTACCGGGATATGCAATGAATCAAGGGTGACATGTATGGAAGAATTATGAATGGTGGCTTTGCCACAAATACTATGTCAACTACATGATCATGCTAGCAATATGACAATGATGAATGTGTCATGATGGAATGGTGGAAAGTTGCATGGCAATATATCTCGGAATGGCTATGGAAATGCCATAATAGGTAGGTATGGTGGATGTTTTGAGGAAGATATAAGGAGGTTTATGTGTGAAAGAGCGTATCATATCACGGGGTTTGGATGCCTGCCGTGAAGTTTGCACCAACTCTCGATGTGAGAAAGGGCAATGCACGGTACCGAAGAGGCTAGCAATGATGGAAGGGTGAAAGTGCGTATAATCCATGGACTCAACATTAGTCATAAAGAACTCACATACTTATTGCAAAAATCTACAAGCCATCAAAAACCAAAGCACTACGCGCATGCTCCTAGGGGGATAGATTGGTAGGAAAAGACCATTGCTCGTCCCCGACCGCCACTCATAAGGAGGACAATCAAAGAACACCTCATGTTTCAAATTTGTTACATAATGTTTACCATACGTGCATGCTACGGGACTTGCAAACTTCAACACAAGCATTCTTCAAATTCACAACTACTCAACTAGCACGACTTTGATATTATCACCTCCATATCTCAAAACATTTATCAAGCATCAAACTTCTCTTAGTATTCAACACACTCCTAAGAAAGTTTTACTATTTTTGTATACCTAGCATATTAAGATTATTAAGCAAATTACCATGCTATTTAAGACTCTCAAAATAATTTAAGTGAAGCATGAGAGATCAATAGTTTCTTTAAAACAAATCCACCACCTTGCTCTAAAGGATATAAGTGAAGTACTAGAGCAAAAACTATAAAGCTCAAAAGATATAAGTGAAGCAGATAGAGAAAAACTATAAAGCTCAAAAGATATAAGTGAAGCACATAGAGTATTCTAACAGATTCCAATTCATGTATGGCTCTCTCAAAAGGTGTGTACAGAAAGGATGATTGTGGTAAACTAAAAAGCAAAGACTCAAATCATACAAGACTGTCGGCGTTCTGGGAACGGGGGTCCCCAGACTTGCCTGCCTGCGGCCTGCGGCGTGGCACAAAGGAGGCCCAGGACAGCCCATCTTCATCAACACAAGCTCAAGACCCTCGCGAGGGGCCAAGCCTCATGAGGCGGACGACAAGGAGCTTCTCGGGCACGGCCTCGTCGGGCTGGCTCATGAGGAGGCGGAGAGTTCAAGGCAGGGTACCTCGCGAGGTGCCCGTGACGCAAGCCATGACGACCAAGGGCGCCAGTCGGGCGCCAGCCGCGCAGCGTCTTCCTTTCCTCTTTGGTGCAAAGGGAGCAAGCGCAAGCGAGGGCATCAAGCAAAGGCATCCGTTTTGGTGCAACAAGACCAAGACCAGCCCCAACGGCTGGAAGGGAGTCATCGTGGAGCCCAAGCAGGCGTCATCACCAGAGCCTTTGGCGGCGAGGACCAACTTTAGTCAGGATAAGTGTACCCGTTGTTCCCCTTCAAAATGGCCAATTGTTGGCGCCCTTCCCGCTCAATATTTGGGAAGAGGCCCAGGGCCTTCGTCTATATAAGTAGAGCTAGCCACCATAGTAGAGAGGAGGGACGAAGAGGTGAGTAGAGACCCGGCATTCGGAATCCAGAGAGAGAGATAGAGACCCGATCCTCAAGCTAGAGCGACGGGACACCACCTAGCAGTTCATCACACCCACCAAGAACAGACCCTCGCGAGGCTGTTCTTCCCTATCTTATTCTTCATCAGCCCAAGAGGCAATCCACCACACCACAAACTAGAGTAGAGTATTACACCACAACGGTGGCCCGAACTAGTATAAATCTCGTGTCTCGTGTGCTGTTCTTTCGAGTAGTTTAGGTCCCTGCGATTCAGCGAGGTATGAGACGGTGGAGGGTTGGATCTCCGCGCGCACCCCAGAGTTCGAACCTTAAAGGTCTACCGGAACCCGTAATCTGACATTTGGCGCGCCAGGTAGGGGTGTGCCGGAATCTTCCTTTCGTTGCCTCGTTCTTCCCCGACCACCGCAACCATGTACGGCGCTTCGTCGGGCCAGCGCCAGGCTGAAACGCCGCCCTCGCCTCCCATGTCGCCAGACGGCTCCGTCGGCGGCGTCCTCGTCGTTCCGTCGCCGCCGTCAACGCCGCCATCGCCCGGTGGGGAACGAGCAGCAAGCATCGTCCCAAAGCACCCGTCCATGAGGCGGGGCCGCACCGCCACGCCGCTCACCCCGCTGGCCTTTCGCCACGCGCTTCCAGCGTATGGAAGCTCGAGCTGCGCTCGCGCCAACGAAGCTCTGCGCTACCGCTTCGTCGACGACGTTTACGAAGAATGGCTCGACCGAAGTCGCTGAAGCTCGTCCGCTGCAGAGGCGACCGCTGCCCATCCATCTGGCCAGACCGCACGCTTCGCTGGCGATGAAGCTCCGGCGCTTTAGCCGCCTCCTCCTCAAGACGGTGCCTGGCCCCATATGAAGCGCCCTGGCGGAACCTGCTGCCAGCGCCGCGCAGCAAGAGCAGAGCTGCCAAGAAGTACCTCGCCCGCAAGAAGCTGCCCGGCTCCCGCCCAAAGACGCTAAGACCTTCGCGCTACCCCAAGCGGCGCAGGGAGGCCTGCAAGACCAAGCTTTACCGTCCCGAGGGCCCCAGCTGCCACGGTGGGCTGCCGCGCCTTCACCACCGAAGGCTGCGCAGCGTCGCAAGGCCCGCCAAGTTCAAGCAGACCTGCCTCCATGCTACGGTGGCGCTGCCGACCTATGGAGTTCCTCCAGCTCTCTGAGCTGGGCATCGAGGCTGCCAACGGGATGAAAAGGTCATGGCGAACTGGTTTCCCATGGCGCTCAGGACGGGCCCGCACTGCTCTGAATCGGCCCTGTGCACGATCTCTTCTGGCCGAGATGCGTACTCCACTTCATCGCCAACTTCCAAGGTACTCGCGACCGGCCACCGCCGTGAGCGACATGCGTCGAATCAAGGGCAGCCTGGGGAAACCCCGCAAAAGTACATCCAGCGCTTCAACAACGCTACGCCTTTAAGATCCCTGTGGTGACGGAGGAGACCATCATCTCCGCCTTCTCCGACGGGCGTGGCGCGACGTCAAGATGAAGGAGGAGCTGGCGATGCATGAAGATCTGCGGCACCTCCCCGAGCTGTTCAACTTGGCGACCAAGTGCGCCAGGGCTGAGGAGGGGCGCCTCTCCCTCCTCGAGCTGCCTGCCGCGGATCCCGAAGAGAAGAAGTCCAAGGCTAAGGACGTGAAGCGCAAGGGGGTTGCCGTGCTCGCGGCCGAACCAGACACCAAGCGACGGTAGAGACCAGCCCGAGAGCCGGGACCCGAGGACGTAGAGTTGCTGCGTCTGACCCAGCTTGCGAGTTAAAGGGGGGGTGCCTGAGCATCACGACTCAGGGCTCCTACCGGCTCTCCGGCCCTCACCCTCTGGTCTTGTCCATGGCATCGCGACCTGGCTTGCCAATGACGGCCGAGACCAGCCCGAGAGCCGGGACCCGAGGACGAGAGTTGTGTCATCTAACCTAGCTTGCAGCGTTAAAGGGGGTGCACGAGCATCGCGACTCGTGGCTCCTACCGGCTCTCCGGCCCTCACCCTCTGGTCTTGTCCATGGCATCGCGACCTGGCTTGCCAGCGACGGCTGAGACCAGCCCAAGAGCCGGGACCCGAAGACGTAGAGCACCGGCATCTGGCCAAATTTGCAGGAACACACTCGAAGATAAGGCCCAGAGACAGGTGCAACCCGCCTTGAGGAAGGGCCTCGTGAGTCCCGCGCTGGCTCACGGGTGCCCCAACACACCTCGCGAGGCCTCTCGTGCCTCTCCAAAGCAACTAACAGCAGGACTAACGATCGCCACGGCGAGCTCTTGTTCCTTTTGTGGTGAACCTGCAGGGTCCCTCCAAGGAGCACGAAACAACCTCGCCACGCAATCTCTCGCCGGCCAAGGCACGGACCTGGCACCGCACCAGGAAGCATTGTCCTGACCCTCGAGATAAGTCACCCTCCGGACACACTAGTCATCGCAACACCATCCCCACACTCAATGCAACTCCGTGTTAGCAATGTCAATCTCCTTTCTCACCGAATGATGGCTGCTTGAGCGCCAAGGGGGACCCCCTGAGCATCGCGACTCAAAGGCTCTTACCGAACCTCGGGCCGCTCACCTCCTGGCCTTGACCACGACATCGCGACCTGGCATACCAGCGATGGCTGAAGCCGCCTTGGGACTGGGACCTGTCGATGCAGAGCACCAAGCCCTCACGAGGTCTGAAAGGAAGAAACTGCGCTAAAACGGAATGAGCATCCCGCATCGCCTCACAATAAGGATCATATTGACAAACGAAGCTATAAATATCTTACAAGCCCTCAGCTGGGTACATTCTTGGCTCCTCGCAGGAACAAAAGACGCGAATCCTAAGGAGTCCTATCTACAGGGACCACAGCGGCAGACGCCATCATCAACAGTGGGCCACCCGGTCCGGAGCCAACCCCATCCAGATCAGGGGCGGCGACGACCTGACGAGCTCACCTTGCTCCGGGAGCGGCGCAGGCTCGAGGGCTCGTAGCTATCGTCGCTCGCCTCCGGCGTCGCGAAGAGCTCGGCGGAGTCGCTGGATCCTCCGGCGCCTTCGTCGCCTAAGAAGCTGCCAAGGGAGTGGTCGGTTGGCCTCCGCCACCGCAGCAGACCTCACCACCTCTCCGGGGCAGCACTCCAGCCGACGACCCTGCGTGTCGAAGACCTTGAAGGACACCACTGAAGCACCATCGTACTCGGGTGGATCGTGAGGGCGCCCCTCGCCTGCAGACCAGGCGACCTCGTCCCAGCCTCGAGTCATGAAGACCTCGCCCGGGGCAACTACTGCGACCTCTGCCCCGGTCGTGAGGGTGCCGCAGCCGGCGTGCTGCAGCCAGAGTCCCAGGGGCTCCCCCTGCCGGACGATGGAGGCGAAGAAAGAAGGAATACGAATCCAAGACTTAGGAGGCGCGGCGACGCGAAACACGAACTCCCGGCAGGAGCCCTCGGCATGGACTCCAGGGGGGAAGACTCACACTTTCGTGACCCGCGGCCGGGCGGGCGGCGCCGCTTCGTGGCGCCTGCATCACCTCCTTCAGGCCACCAATCTGCAGCATAAGGGAAGAGGAAACTGGTGGCGGCCGCATGCACCAGTGGCACGGGCGCCTCAAGGCCTCCCCGCCTCGACACCCGGAGGGCAAGCCGCTTCTTTGGGGGGAGCGGGTCAGGATCCTCTTGAGGAGCCTTTCCCTTCTCTTCCCTGGAGAACCGACGGATCGGAGCCATGGCAACCAGACGAGACGAGGAAGAGGAGAAGCAGAAGGATAGACCGGAAGGGCGCGCGCCGTTCCGTACTTATAGCCGGCGAAGGCCAATCGTCGACCACCACGATCACCGATCATCATGACCAACTCTGCATGCAGGGACCTATCGAATCCGGGCGGTTACCAAGGCGTCGTGGGGGAGCAGTGCGCACGCGTCCAATCAACCGCCACGCGCCCAAGGCCGCAGGCTGTTAGGGGCCCATGAACGCCGCACTTGCCCTTCGCCTCGCCCGGCCAAGGCGGGCGCGGCCAGGGGGCTCTTGTCGGCGCTTCGGGAACAGGGGTCCCAGACTTGCTCGCTGCGGCGTGGCTCAAAGGAGGCCTGTGACAGCCCATCTTCATCAACACAAGCTCAAGACCCTCGCGAGGGGCCAAGCCTCATGGGCGGACGACAAGGAGCTTCCTCAGCACGGCCTCGTCGGGCTGGCTCATGAGGAGGCAGAGAGTTCAAGGCAGGTACCTCGCGAGGTGCCCGTGGACGCAAGCCATGACGACCAAGGGCGCCAGTCGGGCGCCAGCCCGCGCAGCGTCCTCCTTTCCTCTTTGGTGCAAAGGGAGCAAGCGCAGACGAGGGCATCAAGCAAAGGCATCCATTTCGGTGCAACAAGACCAAGACCAGCCCCAACGGCTGGAAGGGAGTCATCGTGGAGCCCAAGCAAAGGTCATCACTGAGCCTTTGGCAAAGCGAGGACCAACTTTAGTCAGGATAAGTGTACCCGTTGTTCCCCTTCAAAATGGCTAATTGTTGGCGCCTTCCCGCTCAATATTTGGGAAGAGGCCCAGGGCCTTCGTCTATATAAGTAGAGCTAGCCACCATAGTAGAGAGGAGGGACGAAGAGGTGAGTAGAGACCTGGCATTCGGAATCCAGAGAGAGAGATAGAGACCCGATCCTCAAGCTAGAGCGACGGGACACCACCTAGCAGTTCATCACACCCACCAAGAACAGACCCTCGCGAGGCTGTTCTTCCTCAGATCGTTTCTTCATCAGCCCAAGAGGCAATCCACCACACCACAAACTAGAGTAGGGTATTACACCACAACGGTGGCCCGAACTAGTATAAATCTCGTGTCTCTTGTGCTGTTCTTTCGAGTAGTTTAGGTCCCTCTGATTCGGCAAGGTACGAGACGGTGGAGGGTTGGATCTCGACGCGCACCCCAGAGTTCGAACCTTAAGGGTCTGCCGGAACCCGAAATCCGACAAAGACGCTCCAAGCAAAACACATATCATGTGGTGAATAAAAATATAGCTCCAAGTAAAGTTACCGATGGAAGTAGACGAAAGAGGGCATCCCCAAGATTTGACTTTTTGGTGTCCTTAGATTATCTTGGGGGTGCCATGGGCATCACCAAGCTTAGGCTCTTGCCACTCCTTGTTCCATAATCCATCAAAAGATTTCACCCAAAACTTGAAAACTTCACAACACAAAACTCAACAGAAATCTCGTGAGCTCCACTAGCGGAAGAAAACAAAAGACCTCTTCAAGGTACTGTAATAAAGTCATTCTTTATTTATATCAGTGTTAAACCTACTGAGGGAGTCCTGGATTAGGGGGTGTCCGGATAGCCGGACTATAGCCTTTGGTCGGACTCCTGGACTATGAAGATACAAGATTGAAGACTTCGTCCCGTGTCCGGATGGGACTTTCCTTGGCGTGGAAGGCAAGCTTGGTGATACGGGTATGTAGATTTCCTACCATTGTAACCGACTCTGTGTAACCCTAACCCTATTCGGTGCCTATATAAACCGGAGGGTTTTAGTCCCAGAGGACGAACAACAATCATACCATAGGCTAGCTTCTAGGGTTTAGCCTCTCGATCTCGTGGTAGATCTACTCTTGTACTACCCATATCATCAATATTAATCAAGCAGTGAGTAGGGTTTTACCTCCATCGAGAGGGCCCGAACCTAGGTAAAAACATCGTGTCCCTTGTCTCCTGTTACCATCCGCCTAGACGCACAGTTCGGGACCCCCTACCCGAGATCCGCCGGTTTTGACACCAACATTGGTGCTTTCATAGAGAGTTCCTCTGTGTCGTCATGTTTAGGCCCGATGGATCCTCCGATCATCAACAACGATTCGCCTGTGGTGAGACTTTTCTCCCGGACAGACCTTCAGATTCGGGCGGCTTTGCACTGCGGGCAATTCGCTTGGCCATTGGAGCAGATTGAAACCCTCGCCCACAGCCACCGGTCAGATTTGGAAGTTTGAACTACACGGCCGACGTCCGGAGATTTGATCTTCGACGGGTTCGAGCCACAGCCAAATGTGCCATACATCACGAGGGGCATGATCTAGCTCTGCCGCCAACAGGTCCTCGAGGTCGCACCGATGTCCGCTCCGACCTTTAGTTCGAGCCGACCGCGCCGATCGAGGACGGTGGCTGGACACCGCCTCGGGGCTGTGATCTCTACGGCGATTGAGACGTACACCTACCCCTGGCCCTTGGCTTCGTGACTCAAGGTGCGGACTCCTCTCCGGACTCCGAGCCTGCAGCGCCTCGCCTAATCGAATCCGATTGGGCGCCGATCATGGAATTCACCGCGCGGACATCTTTCAAAGACTCGCCCTTTGGCGACATTCTGAATTCACTAAAGTCTCTCTCTTTATCGGAGAGCCTGGCCGGATTATGGTCGAAGGTTGGGATGCGGACGATGAAGAAATTCAAAGCCCACCCACCACCCACTTCATAGCCACCGCCGATGATTTAACCGACATGCTCGACTTCGACCAAGACATCGACGGTATGGACGACGATGCAGAGACGATTAAGAACCAAATACCACGGCAATCGGAAGGCCACCTCGTCATACGACATATACATGGTGGAGATCCCAAAAGATGGGAATGGCGATGGAACAGCGGAGGATGACCCCTCCAAGAAACAGCCTAAGCACCGGCGTCAGCGGCGCCGCTCTAAATCCCGCCACAGCAAAAACGTCATTCCGGCACGGGAGACAATAACACCCCGGATAGTGCCGAAGATAACCCCCTCCAGCATGATTTAGCGCAGGTGGATGGAGAAGCCAGCCCTCATGAGAGAGCGGCAGAGAGAGAGGTAGAGGACGATAATTACATGCCTCCCTCCGAAGATGAGGCAAGCCTCAACGACGAATTTAATCTGCGTGCCCGAGGATCCCGTCGAACAAGAGCGTTTCAAACGTAGGCTAATGGCCACGGCAAGCAGCCTCAAGAAAAAGCAGCAACAGCTTAGAGGTGACCAAGACTTGCTAGCTGATAGATGGATCAAGTCCTTGCGTCAAGAGTACGAACTCGAGCGCCCCTCCAAGAGCTACCCAAAACGCAGGCTGCTACCCCGATTAGAGGAGGAAGCACCCAAACCTACATCACCACCGCATGATATGGCTGACCGGCCACCTCGTGGCCGCGTCAGAGAGGCCTCTCGGCCCTCAACTCAAGCCGCACCCCGGCGCCGCTAAAAAAATACCAAGGCACGGGGAAATGCGCCAGACCAACGAGATATATTGGAGGACAAGGCAAGGCAAACAAAGATTGATCTATGGATCGCGTGGGCGCCCCACGACACGTGACGATAACCGTCACGCCGGATATGGCAACTCCGGCCGGGCCGAACACAGTAGACAAAGCTCATTTGAGCTGCGTCGTGATATAGCCCAATCTGTAGGCGCCAAGACACCCACTATGCTTCACAGATGAAGTGATGGATCATCAAATCCCTGAGGGTTTCAAATCCGTAAACATTGAATCATACGATGGTACAACAGATCCTGCGGTTTGGATTGAGGACTATCTCCTTCACATCCACATGGCCTGCGGTGATGATCTACACGCCATCAAATACCTCCCACTCAAGCTTAAAGGACCAGCCCGGCATTGGCTTAACATTTGCCGCCAGAGTCAATTGGTTGTTGGGAAGACACGGAAGCCGCATTCCTCGACAATTTCCGTGGCACATATGTGCGACCACCAGACGCCGATGACCTAAGCCACATAATTCAGCAGCCAGAGGAATCGGCCAGACAGTTCTGGACACGGTTCCTAACCAAGAAAAATCAAATCATCGATTGTCCGGATGCCGAGGCCCTTGCAGCCTTCAAACACAACATCCGCGACGAGTGGCTTGCCCGGCACCTAGGACAGAAAAGCCGAAATCCATGGCAGCCCTCACAACACTCATGACCCGCTTTTGCACGGAGAGGACAGCTGGCTAGCTCGTAGTAACAACATGACCAAGAGCCCCGGCAATTCGGATACCAAGGACATCAATGGCAGGTCGGCGTCGCAACAAGCACAAGCGCCGCGATTAACGGCAATAATGCCGAGGATACGGCGGTCAATGCCGGATTCAGAGGCTCTAAACCCGGTCGATGGAAAAGCCATTTAAAAGAAATACTCCGGGCCCGTCCAATTTGGACCGAATACTCGATCGCTCGTGACAGATACAAGGCACCCCCGAGAAGCCAGCCAATCACACCAACAGGGATTGTTGGGTGTTCAAGCAGGCAGGCAAGTTAAATGCCGAAAACAATGACAAGGGGCTGCATAGCGATGACGAGGAGGAGCCCCGGCCGCCGAACAATAGAGGACAGAAGGGCTTCCCCCCGCAAGTGCGGATGGTGAACATGATATACGCAACCCACATACCCAAAAGGGAGCGGAAGCATGCACTAAGGGACGTATATGCAATGGAGCCAGTCGCCCCAAAGTTCAACCCGTTGTCTTCTGCCCGATCACTTTTGATCGAAGGGACCACCCACTAGCATCCGCCATGGCGGATTCGCCGCATTGGTTCTAGACCCAATCATTGACGGATTTCACCTCACTAGAGTCCTAATGGACGGCAACAGCCTGAACCTGCTTTATCCGGATACGGTCGCGCATAAAATGGGCATAGACCCATCAAGGATTAAACCCACAAAGATGACCTATAAAGGCGTCATACCAGGTCTAGACGCCAACAATACAGGCTCAGTAACACTAGAAGAGGTCTTCCGATCACCGGATAACATCCGAAGCGAGGAGAAAATCTTGACATAGTCCCGTTCAAGCGGCTATCACGCCTTTGCTCGAACGAACCGCATTTGCAAAAGTTCAATGCGGTGCCGCACTACGCATATCTCAAGCTCAAGATGCCAGGTCCTCGAGGAGTCATTACGGTCAATGGAACACCGAACGCTCTCTCCGGACGGAGGAGCATACTGGCGTTCTTGCGGCGGAAGTGCAAAGCAGCCTCTTAAGGCAATTCTCGAGTCCGACTATTAAACGCCCGGACACCGTCAAGCGCGCCCGGAGTAACCTACAACAAGACCGCCTGGCACGTTCCGAGCACTCATAGCAATGCGGCCCAAGCCCCAACCCTCGCGAAATCGCGAGACCAGTATTACGTGTACATAATTAAGCTCTGGAAATACCATGGGCATAGGGGAAGGGGCACGACCACTGCATGCCCAGAATGCGGCTCAACCGCACTGCAGGCTCCCGATTGTGTCATTCTTTTCTTCTTTCTTTTTACTTTCAGGACTCCATTCTCACGAAGCCTGTCCGCATTAGAATCGCCGAACACACGATGCAACAGCCAGTGGAAGCGTAAAGCTACGCCGAGTGTCCAGTGGTCTCTATTACGAGCAATATATCTGTTTTACACACCATCCCGCGGCTTACCCCTGGAGGGGGACATGTTAAAAAGTCCCGTCCCTTGCTTATTGCACTATTTGTATCATTCTGCTCTTACTGCAGCCCTTTTGAATAAACAATATATAGCTCCTGCCTATTATTGAATTCCCTTTTTTCTATGTATATATATATGTTCATTTATGACATTGTGCAACCGTACACTTTGGTACGGGAAATACACCAGGGGCTTAAGTACCCCACAATATGGTGTGATAAGTCCGAACACTTTCACAAGTGCGGCACCCGAACTTATAGCATTATATGCATCGGCTCGAATCATGTCTTGGGTCAATAGTTGGGTTTGCCTGGCTCCCATGTTTTGGTACCTTATGTTCCTTTATATCGGCTAAGGTAGGCTGGGAGAACCACTGCGATTGTGCCCGGTTGAGCTGGGTTAAGCACCTCTGGAGAAAGCTAGAACCGACCGTCATGATAGGGCGAGAGCCGCCGCTGTTCGAGAGGTTTTAGTCCCTAAAGACTTATGCCGCTTAGAGCGAGGAGTCGGCATTATCCGGCCTAGGCGTGGATAGCGCCCCGAACTCGGTCTTCCGAATACTAGGGGCTTCGCCGAAATTTAAAAGTATAGAATTCTATGGCTAAGTGAGAGTGTTCAAGCATTATAGTCCAGTTGCCTTGTTCGCTGCGTTGAGCGCCTCCCTCGAAGGACCCAAGAATGGGAACAAGAGCGCTCAAGTTTATCCCGAACACCCCAGCACTCATGGCATGGGGGCTAAAGCCGACGACTCGACATCTCTCAAATTTAATACACGGCCGCACAGAAGGTAATATTTTAAATTCAAAAGTGTTGCTTAGCGCATATGAAGAAGTTTTCAGCGTACAGGATAACAAATGCGAGTCTACTCAAAAATTATATCTTTGGAGCATTCATCCGCTATAAGGCAGGCACCCTTCAAGACGCCCTCATAATACATTTCAGGCTTGCGATGCTCCTTCTTCGGTGGTGGTCCGTCCGTCACAAGCTTCTCAAAGATCCATCTTGCCCCAAAGGCACCTTAGCAGGGCAAGGCCCTACGGGCACCTTCGATGCAGACGGAGCGCTTGATGACTTCAACCCATGGACAAAGGCGTCCACCAGCCGCCTCACCAGCCAAGTAGCTCCTGGCATGGCTTCCTTAGGCCACACCGAACTATGAGGCCTTTCATGGCCTGTTCGCCACCTTATGGAGCTCGACCAGCTGCTTCAACTGGTCGCTTAAGGTCACGGGGTGTCGGCCTCAAAGATCTTGAGACAGAACACCTTCTCCGCCGAGCTTCCCTCCTCATTTCGGTAGAATGCGGCAAAGACGCCACTACATCACAAGGCAGATCTGCGAATGCTCCTGGAGAGCTCCGGATTCAGGTAAGTAACAGATAATTCACTTTCACATGCCTGCTTTGCATATAGAATGCCTTACCCGCCGCTATCTTCTTCATTGCCTCAATCTCCTGGAGGGCTTTTTGGGCTTCGGCCTTAGCGGCCTTGGTGCTCTCAAGGGCCGAGGCGAGCTCGGACTCTCGAGTATTTGAGTCACGCTCCAAACTCTCGTGTTTTTACACGAGAGCCTGGAGCTCTTGCCGCACCTCCGCCACCCGCGCCTCCTGCTTCTCTCGCTCGGTCTTGGACACCGCTTCCTTCAGGGTCGCCTCCTCGTTCGTGGCCCCTGCAGTATTCACGTTATTCCTGTCATGTTTTGCAACCACATCTTTTAAATACTCCCATAAGGTATTACTTACCTTCCTTATCCTCGAGCTGCTTTTTGGCAAGTCCGAGCTCGTTCTCGGACTGCTCGAGGCTCTGCTTCAATGCATCAACCTCCGCACAAGGCGGGCAGAGGTCGGCAACAAGCAGCCTGCATTCCCATATTGACATACTTATGTTAGACTCTCACAGATATCTTTTAGATCCCCAGTTCGGCTTTTTCTTTCCGAACACCAAACTGAGCATCAGGGGCTACTGTCTATGCGGTAATATTTTTACATATCTTAAATACATACCTCAAAGCATGTTAGAAGGCTGGCACAGGCTTCGGTCAGCCCGCTCTTGGCGGACTGGACTTTCTGGATCACCACACTCATAATAGTGCGGTGCTCCTCGTCGATGGAAGCGCCGTTAAGCGCCTCCATCAAATCATCCAGTGCCTCTGGTTGGACGGAGGTCACCGGCGTCGCAGTCTTGCCCTTCTTACGAAGGGATCGCCTGTCGGACTCCGGAACCACTGAAGGTTCCGGTACGGAGTCCGGCAAAGGGCCGGACTTGAAGCCCTTTGGGGTTTTATCCCCTTTGAGCCCGGATTCCGGGAGGTCGCCTTGCGGCGCCTCCAGGGCCACCTCCTCCTGGCTGGGCCCCTTTTGGGACTCCACCCCGACGTCATCCGCAGCAGGAGGAGACGAGGTGGTCGGAAGTGAGGTGCTATTCACATCCGACGAATCCACGGAGCCGCTCGACGAATCGTCAAGCCCGTCCTTGGGCGGGCTGCATGGTTATATTCGGCGTTAGAAGACGCTGTGCGACAAATGGAACGCCATGAGTTATTCTGCTGTCCGGACACTTACGATTTCGCCAGGGGCTTGGTCCTTGGTGTCCACTCCTCTCCGCCGTCGTCGGTGTTGGCGGTGTAGTCCAGAGGGAGGGTACTTCCCTTCTTGGACCCTCCGGCCTCCCCAGTTGGGGCGGCCTTCCTTTTCTTCTCTCCCCCCACTGGGGGAGAGGCCTCTTTTTCCTCCTCCTCGTCTTCACGGGAGGAGTCCGCCTCGGAGTCATCGGACGATGAGTCCAGCAACACCTGGCACCGGGAACTCCTTCGAGTCCTCGTGGCCTTCTTCTCCGGCACCACGTAAGGTGCCGGAACCAGCAGCCCCGTCAAACGGGCGTCCACTGGGTCTTCTGGCAAGGGAGCCGGACAGTTAACCTGTCTGGATGTCTTGAGCCAGTCCTGTCAAAGGTAAGGGAGTTTTAGATCCCGCGTAGAGTCAAACTATGAAAAAAGAGTCCCGTAAAGGGTAAAATAGCTTACCTCGCTGGCTTGATGCTGCGAGCTGAATCTGCGATCTTCATTAGCGGATGCGGGAGCCTCAGCGCCCTTGAACAGCACCTTCCAGGCATCTTCGTACGTAGTGTCGAAGAGCCGGCTCAAGGTTCGGTGTTGTGCCGAATCAAACTCCCACAAGTTGAAGGCCCGTTCTTTGGCATGGGAGGATCCGGCGGATGAGCATAACTCGGACTATGTTGACAAGCTTGAGCTTCTTGTCCACTGTATCGGACGCAGGTTTGGAGTCCAGTCAACTCTTCCGATTACTCCCACGCCAGCCCGTCTCTTTCCATGAGGTGAGCCGTGTAGGGAAGCCAGATCAGAATTCGGGGCCGCCGCCCATTTTAGTCAGCCTTGGCTCGGTGATATAGAACCACCCCGATTGCCACCCCTTTATGGTCTCCACGAAGGAGCCCTCGGGCCATAGGACGTTGCCCATCTTGCCCACCATGGCACCTCCGCACTCTGCTTGGCAGCCGCCCACTACCTTCGGCTTGACGTTGAAGGTCTTCAGCCATAAGCTGAGGTGGGGCTGGATGCAGAGGAAGGCCTCACACACGATGATGAATGCCGAGATGTTGAGGATGAAATTCTGGGCCAGATCATGGAAATCTAGGCCGTAGTAGAACATGAGCCCCCGGACAAATGGGTGAAGTGGAAACCCTAGTCTGCGGAGGAAGTGGGGGAGGAACACCACCCTCTCATGGGGCCTGGGGGTGGGGATGAGCTGCCCCTTGTTGGGGAGCCGATGCGCGATGTCGTCGGACAAGTATCTGGCCTTCCGCAGCTTTTTGATGTGCCCCTCCGTGACGGAGGAGGCCATCCACTTGCCTCCCGCTCCGGACATAGTTGGAGAAGGTTGAGGTGGGATGTGTGGACTTGGGCGCTGGAGCTCGAGTGCACGAAAATGGATAAGCAAAGGAGGAAGAAGGCGTGTGTGAAAAGGTGGATTCTTATCCCCTTATATGGACGGACAAAGCTATGCGTCCCCACTGGCCTGATAAAACTCGCTTATCTCCCAAGCGCCGTAGTCAATGGCGCGGTTGGGTTACCCACGCCGTATTGATGAGAATCCCGGAATAAGGGGACACGATCTCTGCTTTGACAAGACGTGCCAAGGAAACCGCCTCACTAAACGCTACCGAGGTGGGACGGTAAAACGATTGAATAAAGGCTTGGCCGTGGTGTGATGTCACGCATGAATACGCGGAATCGTCCAGATTGAACTTGTGTAAATATTATTCTCTCTACGGTGGTATGTGGAACTTATTTTGCAGAGCAGACACTATCCTTGTGTTCAAAATCTTCTATGAAGTATTCGGAGGAGGAACCCGCCTTGCAATGCCGAAGACAATATGCGCCCGGACTCGTCGTCATTGAAGCCTGGTTCAGGGAGACTCTTGAGGAGTCTGGATTAGGGGTGTCCGGATAGCGGACTATAGCCTTTGGCGGACTCTTGGACTATGAAGATACAAGATTGAAGTCTTCGTCCCGTGTCCGGATGTGACTTTCCTTGGCGTGGAAGGCAAGCTTGGCGATATGGATATGTAGATTTCCTACCATTGTAACCGACTTTGTGTAACCCTAACCCTTTTCGGTGCCTATATAAACCGGAGGGTTTTAGTCCGTAGAGATCGAACAACAATCATACCATAGGCTAGCTTCTAGGGTTTAGCCTCTCTGATCTCGTGGTAGATCTACTCTTGTACTACCCATATCATCAATATTAATCAAGCAGGAGTAGGGTTTTACCTCCATCGAAAGGGCCCGAACGTGGGTAAAAACATCGCGTCCCTTGTCTCCTGTTACCATCCGCCTAGACGCACAGTTCGGGACCCCCTACCCGAGATCCGCCGGTTTTGACACCGACACCTACTGTATTCCAACTTCTATATGGATTATAAACTATTTTACTAGCCATAGATTCATCAAAATAAGCAAACAACACACGAAAACAGAATCTGTCAAAAACAGAACGGTCTGTAGTAATCTGTAACTAACACGAACTTCTGGAACTTCAAAAAATGATCCAAAATAGGACGACCTAGGCAATTTTTTTATTGATCCGCTGAAATTGGAATCACAATTTTATCACGTTCTGGTGATTTTTAACAATTGTTTTCGTGAACCGAAAGTTTCTGGAAATTACAGCAAGATCAAATAACTATCATCCAACAAGATCCTATAGGTTTAACTTGGCACAAACACTAATTAAAAGATAAAACCACATCTAAATAGAATGTTGATGGATTATTTATTCCTAAACAGAAACAAAAAACAAAAAACTAAAATAAAATTGGGTTGCCTTCCAACAAGCGCTATCGTTTAACGCCCCTAGCTAGGCATAAAAGCAAGGATAGATCTAGGTATTGCCATCTTTGGTAGGCAATCCATAAGTGGCTCTCATGATAGATTCATATGGTAATTTTATTTTCTTCCTAGGGAAGTGTTCCATGCCCTTCTTTAATGGAAATTGGAATCTAATATTCCCTTCCTTCATATCAATAATTACACCAATCTAATATTTTCTTCCTAAGTTTTTCTTCATAAGATTGCATCAAGGCATCAATGATATATTAGTAAACGCTTTATTTTGACTATAAGCATGAGGAGAATTTAGCACGGATTGCAACAAGGAAAAACAATCAATTAAAGAGCAACTTTCATAATTAAATTCCTTGAAATCCAATATAGTGGGTTTAGCAACATCTAGGGTTTTATTCTTTTCAATCCCACTTTTATCAATTTCATCATCAAGATCTAAAAACTCTGAATTTTTTGAACGCCTTCTAGGTAAAGGAGGATCATATTCAGTCTCATCAAGATTCATATTGCAAAACAAAGATTTAATAGGGGACACATCAATAACTTTTAGATCTTCATCTTGTTTTTCATAGGAATTGGAAGAACACGCTTTAATAAAGGCATCTTTCGTAGCACGCATCCTAGCGGTTCTTTCTTTGCACTCATCAATGGAAATTCTCATGGCTTTGAGAGACTCATTGATATCATGCTTAGGAGGAATAGATCTAAGATTTAAAGAAATCAACATCAAGAGAAATTCTATCAACGTTCCTAGCCAATTCATCAACTTTAAGCAATTTCTCTTCAAGCAAAGCATTGATATTCTTTTGCGAATTCATAAATTCTTTAACACTAGCCTCAAATTCAGAGGGCATCTTATTAAAATTTCCATAAGATTTGTTGTAGGAATTTCCATAATTATTAGAAGGATTACTAGGATAAGGCCTAGGATTAAAGTTCCCTCTATCTGGCGTTGTTACCAAAATTATTCCTACCAACAGAATTCACATCCATAGATTCATTATTAGTCTCAATCAAAGTAGACAAAGGCATATCATTAGGATCAGAAGAAACACTCTTAGTAGCAAATAATTTCATAAGTTCATCCATCTTTCCACTCAAAACATTAATTTCTTCTATCGCATGCACTTTCTTATTAGTAGATCTTTCAGTGTGCCATTGAGAATAATTAACCATACTATTATCTAGGATTTAGTAGCATCTCCTAAAGTGATTTCCATAAAAGTGCCTCATGGCGACGAATCTAAAAGATTTCTAGAAGCAAAATTCAATCCGGCATATTTTTTTTGTATAATCATCCACAAATTCAAACCATGAGTAGGACAATTACGTATCATTAATTTCATTCTCTCCCAAGCTTGTGCAACATGTTCATGATCAAGTTGCTTAAAATTCATCATATCGTTTCTAAGAGAGATGATCTTAGCGGGAGGAAAATATTTAGAGATAAAAGCATCTTTGCATTTGTTCCAAGAATCAATACTATTTCTAGGCAAAGACGAAAACCAAGCTTTAGCACGATCTCTAATCGAAAAAGGAAATAGCTTCAATTTAACAATATCATTATCAACATCTTTCTTCTTTTGCATATCACATAAATCAACGAAGATATTCAGATGAGTAGCGGCATCTTCACTAGGAAGGCCAGCGAATTGATCTTTCATAACAAGATTCAACAAAGCAATATTGATTTCACAAGATTCAGTATTGGTAAGAGGAGCAATCGGAGTGTTAAGTAAATCATTATTGTTGGTATTGGTAAAGTCACACAATTTGGTATTATCTTGAGCCATCGCGACAAACAAGCAATCCAACAGACGAGCAAACAAAAAGCAAGCGAGAAAAAGGCAAACGGAAAAAGAGAGGGCGAATAAAACGGCAAGGGTGAAGTGGGGGAGAGGAAAAGGAGAGGCAAATGGCAAATAATGTGATGCGAGAGATAAGGGATTGTGATGGGTACTTGGTATGTTGACTTTTGCGTAGAGTCCCCAGCAACGGCGCCAGAAATTCTTCTTGCTACCTCTTGAGCACTGCGTTGGATTTCCCCGAAGAGGAGAGGATGATGTAGCAAAGTAGCGTAAGTATTTCCCTCGGTTTTTGAGAACCAAGGTATGAATCCAGTAGGAGGCCACGCGCGAGTCCCTTGTACCTACACAAAACAAATAGCTCAACGCAACCAACGCGATCAGGGGTTGTCAATCCCTTCGCGGTCACTTACGAGAGTGAGATCTGATAGATATGATAGATAATATTTTTGGTATTTTTGATATAAAGATGCAAGATAAAATAAAAGGCAAAGTAAAAAAGCAAAGTAATAATAAAGCGTAGGAAGATTAATATGATGAGAATAGACCCGGGGGCCATAGATTTCACTAGTGGCTTCTCTCAAGAGCATAGGTATTTCTACGGTGGGTGAAAAAATTACTGTTGAGCAATTGACAGAATTGAGCATAGTTATGAGAGTATCTAGGTATGATCATGTATATAGGCATCATGTCTGAGACAAGTAGACCGACTCACCTTTGCATCTACTACTATTACTCCGGTCATCGACCGCTATCCAAAGCATGCATCTAGAGTATTAAGTTCAAGAAAACAGAGTAACGCCTTAAGCAAGATGACATGATGTAGAGGGATAAATTCATGCAATATGATAAAAACCCCATCTTGGTATCCTCGATGGCAACAATACAATACGTGCCTTGCTGCCCCTTCTGTCACTGGGAAAGGACACCGCAAGATTGAACCCAAAGCTAAGCACTTCTCCTATTGCAAGAAGAACCAATCTAGTAGGCCAAACCAAACTAATAATTCGAAGAGACTTGCAAAGATAACCAATCATACATAAAAGAATTCAGAAAAGATTCAAATATTGCTCATAGATAATCTTGATCATAAACCCACAATTCATCGATCTCAACAAATACACCGCAAAAAAGAAGATTGCATCGAATAGATCTCCACGAGAGAGGGGGAGAACATTGTATTGAGATCCAAAAGAGAGAAGAAGCCATCTAGCTACTAACTATGGACCCGAAGGTCCGAGGTAAACTACTCACACTTCATCGGAGGGGCTATGGTGATGATGTAGAAGCCCTCCATGGTGGATTCCCCTTCCGCGGAGCTCCTAACAGGCCCCAAGATGGGATCTCGTGGGTACAGAAGGTTGCGGCGGTGGAATTAGGTTTCTGGCTCCGTGTCTGATCATTTGGGGGTACGTAGGTATATATAGGAGGAAGGAGTATGTCGGTGGAGCTTCAGGGGGCCCACGAGGCAGGGGGCGTGCCCTGGGGGGGCACCCTCCACCCTCGTGGCCGCCTCCCTCCTTTCTTGACGGAGGGTCCAAGTCTCCTGGATCATATTTGTTGAGAAAATCACGTTCCCGAAGGTTTCATTCCGTTTGGACTCCATTTGATATTCCGTTTCTTCGAAACACTGAAATAGGCAAAAAAATAGCAAATCTGGGCTGGGCCTCCGGTTAATAGGTTAGTCCCAAAAATAATGTAAAAGTGGAAAATAAAGCCCAATATGGTCCAAAACAGTAGATAATATAGCATGGAGCAACCAAAAATTATAGATACGATGGAGACGTATCAACTATCACCATGTTTCTAGAACTTCGTGATAAACTATAACATGCAAGGGATAACGGAAACAATTCCCAAGCTCTTTGTGATGCTGAAATCGACGAAGGTAGAAATCAAGAAAAACATCAAGTGTTGATAGTTGACAAGACCACTAGTTTCAAGAAAATGGCAAATGGAAGAAGGGGAACTTCAAGAAGAACGGCAAGCAAGTTGTTGCTCAAGTGAAGAAACCCAAGTCTGTACCTAAGCCTGATACTGTGTGCTTCTACTGCAAAGGGACTGGTCACTGGAAGTGGAACTACCCCAAGTTTTTGGCGGATAAGTAGGATGGCAAAGTGAACAAGGGTATATTTGATATACGTGTTATTGATGTGTACTTTACTAGTGTTTTTAGCAACCCCTCAGTATTTGATACTAGTTCAGTTGCTAAGATTAGTAACTTGAAATGGGAGTTGCAGGATGAACAGAGACTAGTTAAGAGTGAAGTGACGATGTGTGTTGGAAGTGGTTCCAAGATTGATATGATCATCATCGCACACTCCCCATACTTTTGGGATTAGTGTTGAACCTAAATAAATGTTATTTGGTGTTTGCGTTAAGCATGAATATGATTTGATCATGTTTATTGCAATACATTTATTCATTTAATTTCAGAGAATAATTGTTTTTCTGTTTACATCAATAAAACCTTCAATGGTCATACACTCAATGTGAATGGTTTGTTGAATCTCGATCGTAGTGATACACATATTCATAATATTGAAGCCAAAAGATGTAAAGTTAATAATGATAGTGCAACTTATTTGTGGCACTGCCGTTTAACACTACTAGGAAAAGGGCTATAGCTGATATGGACATTAATGGCGCACCATGTATGTGGTGCGCCATCTATATAGCGATGGCGCACTGCATACAAAAGCGCCACTAGTGTCCTCATTACTACCGGGCGCACTGCATGCACGGTGCGCCATTACTAGCAATTTGTTTTCCAAAACTATTAATAGCGCAGCAGGGCACAGTGCGCCATTAGTAGTTTTAACTAGTAATGGCGCACCACAAGCTCTGTGCGCCACTACTAGCAATTTTTTACTTTTTTTTTCAAAACTAGTAACGACGCACCTGTGTGAAGTGCGCCATTACTAGTTCAAACTAGTAATGGTGCACCACAACCACGGTGCGCCACTACTAAAAATTATATTTTTATTTTTGCAAAACTAGTTATGGCGCAACCCTAACTGGTGCCATTAGTAACCAGGGTTACTAATGGCGCATTTTTAGGTGGTGCGCCATTAGTAACCTGAGACAACCTAGATATTTTGGACAACCACCTACCACACTCACTTTCCCCACTTCATTCTCTCCACCTCCTCCTCCAAGCTTGTCTCGGCTGCCTCCTCCTCCTCCTCACCTCATTTGCACAATAGATTCACCCAAATTAAGTGGTTAAATTATCTTTTTTTGATAGGTAAGTAAGGGGAAAGCTTTCTTTATGTTGTAGATCTACTTTTTTCTCCCTCCAACAACATGCACATGCACTTCTTATGGCCTAGCTAGATCTATGTAAGTTTGTGGTGTTGCATATGTTTGTGGTGTTGCATATATGTTTGTGTTTGCAGGTACCAGTATTTGAAATGCGATAGTTGCCATATTTTGCCAGAATGTTGATTCATTTCCGTTTCGGCGAGAATTTGGCACTATGCATTCTTTTTGGTCCTATTTTTAGGCAAACTCATGCCAAATTTTTTCTTGGTTCTAAAATATCGTTTTTCTCTACCCATGACGCATCAGTAGTCCGCATACGATGACCGAAGGCATCGTGAATAGGTTTTGAGCTCATGAAAGCCGAGATGCTTCAAAAGAACGAGACGGAGATAAGATGTCCGTGTCGAAGATGCAAGTGAAGAGCCTTATTGCGGACCCGGATTCGAGGCAGGTGCGGGACCACCTACTCTTGCGTGGTTTCATGGATGGCTATCGGTGGCAAGGTGATGAAGATGACTATGAAGTCGTCCATGGGGGCCGGGCAAGAAATGAGGAAGGGCAGCAAGACAACCACCGCGGCGAGGGCGGGCGAGAAGACGAAGAATCTCCAGGACATGATCACGACGGTAATGTTGTACACAGTCATCATGTAGAAGATGCCAGACATGATGATGAGGAAGATCAAGACAAAGGGCATGATCATGAAGATGAAGATGCCGGAGCAGACGACGATGGACCATCAATGGGCTGGGTGCAGGACCCTCATATTCAAGAGCTGCTTCTCAAGCAGACGGATAACACAAGAGCTGCCGCCCGAGAGAAAGCCAAGCTGGATCAACTGGAGATAGACGCGGTTACTCCATTGTATGAAGGATGCAGGCCCTAGGATACCCGCTGAAAGTAACGCTCAAGGCTCTAGAGATGAAGGTAAAACACAAAATGATCGACGCATGCTTCAATGAGAACATGTCATTCTGGCACGAACGTCTTCCCAAGGGGAACAAGTGCCCGATCAGTTTCGAGGAGGCGAAGGAAATCATGTGTCCTCTAGATTTACCACCATGAAATACCATGTGTGCATGAACAATTGCATCATTTATCGGGACGAGCACGCAGAGTCTATCATATGTCCGGTGTGCGGTGTCACTCGATACAAGAAGAGGAAGAAAGGTCCTCGAAAAGTGGTGTGGTACTTTCCGATCACTCCTCGTCTGCAGTAGTATTTCACAGACCCTTGGCTAGCAAAGCTCCTACGTTGGCACGCAGATAGGCAGGAGAAGAAGCAAGAAGATGACGGAAATGATCCGGAGATAAATAAAAAAGACAAGATGCTGAGTCACCCTAAGGATGCGAGCCAGTGGCAAGCATTGAACTTCGAACACCCAGAATTTGGGGACGATCCAAGGAACATCGTGCTGGGCGCGAGCACCGATGGAGTCAATCCGTTTGGCAGCCAGAGAAGCACACATAGCACCTGGCCTGTGTTTGTGTGGATGTACAACCTTCCCCCCTGGTTGTGCATGAAGAGGAAGTACATTCACATGAGTATGCTAATTGAAGGGCCGAAACAACCAGGGAATGACATCAATCTATATCTGGGGCTGCTGAAAGAGGAGCTAGACACGCTGTGGAAAATGCCAGCCAATACGTGGGACGCCGCAGAGAAAGAATATTTCCCTATGAGAGCCGCCTTTGCTCACGACGGTGCACGACTATCTCGATTCACGGGATATCTCGCGAGGCAGGTGGTCCACGGATTTTCTGGATGCGTCAGGTGCATGGATGACACAACGTATCGCCAGCTAGATAGAGATCCCGGGTCTTTGAAAACCGTGTTCATGGGACATCGAAGGTGGCTTCGCGACGATGACCCATGGAGAAAACGCAAGGATCCGTTCGATGGTGAAACCGAACCCCGAAGACGCCCGCGTACGAGGAGAGGCGAGGAAATATACGAGCTGTTGAAAAATTGGAAAGATTGCCCACTGTCAGGAAAGAAGCAAAAGGCGCCAGAGCCGGGAAAGAAGCTAAAGGCGCCAGAGCCGCTGCTGAAGGTATGGAAAACGAGGTCTGTTTTCTGGGACTTGCCGTACTGGAAGATCCTCCGTGTGCCTCACAGCCTTGATGTCATGCATATCACGAAGAACGTGTGCGTATCGCTTGGTACCCTGCTCAACATGCCAGAGAGGACCAAAGATGGGCCGAAAGCAATGGCAGACTTGAAATCAATGGGCATCAGGGAGGAGCTTCACGCTAATGATGATGATGGTGATGATGATGATGATGAGGCGAAGCAGGACACGGAAAGTCGTCACAAAGGCAAAAAGGCCAAGAAGATCGGAAATGACTACCTCCCGCGTGCTTCACTCTAAGTCAGGAGGAGATCGAGCAGTTTTTCACCTGCCTCGTAGGAGTAAAACTTCCTTACGGTTATGCGGGGAAGATAAGCAGATACCTAGACTTCGTGAAGCGAAGTTCAGCGGGATGAAGTCTCACGATCATCACGTCGCGATGACGCAGATACTTCCAGTTGCAATCCGTGGGATAATAGACGCGCACGTCCGTGAAACGCTATTTGGCCTATTCAACTTTTTCGACGTCATCTCTCGGAAGTCGGTTGGCGTGAGGCAACTCAGAAGGCTACAGGAAGAGATCATGGTGATACTATGCGAGCTTGAGATGTACTTCCCTCCCGCATTCTTCGATGTTATGGTGCATCTGCTGGTCCATATCGTGGAGGATATCATCCAACTCGGGCCGACGCCTCTGCACAGCATGATGCCGTTCGAAAGGATGAATGATGTCATCAAAGGATACGTTTGCAACATGTCACGTCGAGAGGAAGCATAGCGAGGGCTTCGACCGAAGAGTGCATCTCCTCTGCACGAATTATCTAGGCATCGAGAACCCCGTTGGTACGCCCGTCAACAGCACCTCGGCAGGCTCGCTGGATGGGGTCACCGCGATGGTCGCCGCGAAATGCATGTCGACTTCGAGGGTCGACTCACCGACTTTGAAAGAGCAAACCTAGCCGCGCTACAACACATAGACGTGGTCGATCCTTGGGTGGTAGAGCACAAAACCTTTATTGAGAAGACGTACAATGACCGAGGCCAACAGAGGACGGACGGAGATATAATCAAAGAGCACAACTCATTTTTCACGCGTTGGTTCAAGGAGAAGCTTCTGTTGTACCCTTTACATGAGGATTCTTCCATGGAACAAAAACTCATATTCGCCTTGTCACAGGGCGCCGAGCACAACCTGATGACGTATGAGGCGTACGATCTCAACGGCTACACATTCTACACCGAGGACAAGGACATGAAGAGCGATGGTTATCGTAACTCCGGGTAACGATGGAATCCTACACCGGTAACGACAAGGACATATACTACGGAAGGATCTAGGAGATCTGGGAGCTGAGCTACGCTGGAGAGAAGGTCCCGATGTTCCGTGTCAGATGGGCCAAGAGCGTCATAAAAGAAGATCAGTATTTCACCACCATGGTTATACCCGAAGCCAAATCCAAGACCGCAGCGCATAAGCGTCATCACAAAAATGAGCCATGGGTACTGGCTTCCCCAGTGGACCAATGCTTCTTCATTACCGACCGTCAAAGCCCAGTCGTGTTGTCGTGAGGAGAGGCAAAAGGAAGATCATCGGAATGGATGGAGTCGCCAATGAGCAAGACTTCGACAAGTATGGCGACCCGAAGATGGAACATGACAACGACGATGAAGTGCCATACACCACAAGAAGAAGCAGGACCACCCTACCTAAAGGACGTCCGTTCAACAGAAGAACTCCATTTGCGAAAAAGAAGGGCAAGAAGATTGTGAAAAGATAGCTAGCTAAGATCGATTGTATTTAAATCGTAGTCTTCATTTCTCGATTGCATTTCGATATTTTGAAATGATATTTCTTCTATTCTAGTCCTCATGAATATTGAATTTGTTAATATTTTTTGAACTCATGAATATTTTTAAATTTCATGGGCACTATTTGAATTCATGAATATTTTTTCAAATTTGATGATATTTTTTAATATTCATAAATGTTTAACCAATTCACAAATGAATGCAACTAAAAATCCAAAAAAAATATTGATGATATTTTTAAATAACAAATTTGATGATATTTTCAAATAACAAATTTGATGATATTTTTTCGTATTCATAAATATTTTCAAATAACAAATTTGATGATATTTTTAAAAAAATTATTACTGTTTTTATAAAAATTTACTGTTTCATATTCATATTCATTTTCTAAAAAATTATTAGATGCAACAAAAAATAATAATAATAATAATAATAATAAATTACTAATGGCGCACCGCTGGGTGGTGCGCCATTGCTATCCAAAAAAAAGTTACTTATGGCGCACCGCTGGGTGGTGCACCATTGCTGTCCAATAAAAGTTACTTATGGCGCACCAGAGGAGGGTGCGCCATTTCTATCAGTGTTTTTATGGCGCACCCGTAGATGGTGCACCATTACTAACCTTCCCCCCTCTAGCTAGATCCCCCTTCGCCCGATCCCCCTTCCCTCTCCCTCGCCACACCCGCTCCGACGACTCCCGCGCCCACTCCGACAACCGCCGCGCTCGCTCCGACGAGGTGCTCCGACCGAACAGGCGAACAACCCTCCTTCGCTCGGCTCGAACTCGAGCAGGGCCAGCGCTAGGGTTCCAGCGCCGCCGCCGGCCCCGCCTCGCCGCCAACCTCGTCCACCTCGCTCTCCGGCACACCTCCCTCGAGCCAGCAGAAGCTCCCTACTTTCCCCCGTCGGCAGGAGCAACCATCCCGCCCGCCACCCAAAGAAAGGTGAGGATCCAAACTGTAATGTTTGACTAAAAATTTGAGTAAAACTGAAAAGTTGAAGTTGCGGTTGCAGTTGCAGCAGCACGGGCCTGGAGATTTGGTCACGTTCTGCAACCAAACAACCGGCCTTCTCCGTTCTCCTCCAGCAGCAATAAAAGGATTTTGCTCTCCCTTGTTACTGGATTTAAGTTGGAGACAACATTTAAGTTCTGAACCTTGTAACTAAATCATGTTCTGAATCATTTAAGTTCTGAACCATTGGAATTTCTGAATCATGAACCTTGTTAGGTTTAAAAAAATATGATTGTACATCCAGGACACATAGGCGACCCAAATCCAACATTTTAGTAAGATTTGTACTGTCTCAAAATTCACCCATGAACTCTGAACTCTGAAATTAGTACTGTCTCAAAGTTCAATAAGATTTGCTCATTGTTGTGCAGTACTGAATCACAAGTGCTCTGCAAGTCTGCATTGGGTAAAGTCTGAAATTTTCATTTTTACTACCATCAAAATTCAGTTGACAAAGAAAGTGCTCAGGTGTCTTTGTGGGTTCTAATTCAGTAAACTGTATGTGTGTGTGTGTGTGTGTGTTGTCTAGATGCCATCCACAGGTCAGTGGCCATGCTAGACAGAGTTCTTATTCATGGCTAGACAGAGTTCTTATTTATGACAAAACTAGATGTCTAGAAAGAGTTCTTATTCATGTCTAATTGTAAAATTGTAGTGTGATGTACTGTACTGTCATTATTTAGTGTGATGTCTTGTCTTGTCATAATTTCCAGTTTGTAAAATTGCAGTATTGAAGATGTGTATTTTCCATTTTGAAGCTGGAAATAAACTGCCAAAACTGAAAGAAATTGGAGTGCTGAAGATCTGCTAGTGCTGAATTTTAGGAGCACACTAAAATAAATTTTAGAATGACTGAATGTATGCAGCCTGCAGTAGTGTAGCTGTACCAAAATCACATCTGCCCTAATGTATGCAGTCATGTTTTTATGCCATTCTGACTTGTCCACTGGGACTTCTCTCCTGTGATGTCTGTTTTGGTTCTGCAAAAACCCATTCAGTAGTGTGGGACTGTGGATCATTAGCAAGGAAACCGTGCTTTAGTTCAGACTTCAGAGATATTTGCCTTTGCTTCAATAGGTAGTTTGCTCACAGTCAACATATAATAGCATAATTTGTTGTCCTACATTGGAATACATCACACTAATACTGTATACGAATTAGGGTCCTTACGTTATGTTCTATTCCATGCAGCAAAGGCAATTTTCATCTAAGTTGAGCTGATTTTGATTTCCGTATGTTATGGGGGGACAACAGATATTGCTATAATGTTCATTCTTGAGGGTACAGACTTGCTAAACTATTGATGATTTTTTGTTGGGTGACCTATTAGATCTGGAATCGAAGCTCACATAAGTTGAGCTGATTTTGTCCATATGAAAGCAGAGGACCATATGGTCTGTGGCCTTTTCATCCATATGAAAGTAGAGGCACATTGTGGTGCTAGTTTGCTGGGTTTTGTCTCCGACCATCGTGTCGTGATGATTTTGCAGGTACCCGAGAGGCCTTGAGTTTGCGGAATGTCGATTAACTTCCGTTCCGGCAAGAATTCGGGTACTCCATATGTCCTATTTTCAGCAAAGGTCATGCTGAAATTTTCCGTGAATTTTAGCATGACTTTGGTAAAAATAGGACATATGGGGTACTTGCGACTAATGCATGGGCCGGGGTATCTTAGTACTTAATTAAGTAGGATCAACTGCCTCTTTTGTTATACATAAAGAAGTGTGATATCAACTCATATTTATTACTCTATCTGTCACAATATATGTGTATCCAACCTTGTGAACTTGTTTCATTTTGTAGTCTGTGTTAACTCAAGTATGTGTGATATATATACATATGTGTGTGCCTGTGATATAATACTCTGTATAGGATAGTTTAACCTCCAAGTTGCCTTCTCTGTTTCTCTGTCTGTGAGGGGGTAGCATGATCGGAAGCACCAATGCTCTTTTCCTAGGCACTCGAGTAGGCGGTGCTGCCGATGCAATCTGCCATTTAGAGTACCCATATATATATATATATATATATATATATATATATATATATATATATATATATATATATAGGGTGCCTCGGCATCGATAAACCCTAAATGATGAAAAATTAACTTAGCAGTTAGGGTGCCTCAGCGTCGACAAACCCTAAATGATAAAACCTTGGCTTTTAGGGTGCCTCCGTGTCAATAAAAACCTAAATGATGAAAGCTTAGGCTTTTAGGGTGCCTCGGTGTCGACAAACCCTAAATGATAAAAGCTTAGCTTTTAGGATGCCTCGGTGTCGACAAACCCTAAATGATGAGACCATGATCTTGTTCCTTGACAATAACCAACTTTTTGGCCAAACTTTTTTCCTATTTAGAGCGAAACATGGCCCACAACGATGAGGCCGGCGGTTCGGGCAAGGCATTCTGGGACCTGTCCCAAGAGATGGAGGAAGAACCTCGCCGCTATGAGGACGCCGCGGAAGACACCGATCCTGACTACACAAGCCCTAGTGGCGTCGGGGATGACACCACTGATGGTGCCGCCGAGGATGCCACCACTAATGATGGCGGCGCACGCACAAATGGCAGCCAACCTAAGAGGCAACGGAAGGACCGGCGCCCGAACGTGCTCGGCACCGTCAAGGAGGAATTTACTGAAGAGTCCTCCGAGGGGCATCCAACGGCGCCCAAAGAAATAGTCAAAGTGCATGGGACAGCTCGGGTGCATTCTCCGGAGCACCGTCTCGATCAACACCGAGAACCTAAGGCATCGTGACCGAGGGAATTTGCGCAACCTCCTCTTCACGAAATTGCACGAACGATACAAGTTCCCCGGTGACTTCGCAAACACACGCCTCTCAGGGAATAAAGTGAACAGTGCCGCCCTCATGAAGATGAGCAAGGCCCTGGCTACTTGGAGAGGCGCGGTCAAGAGCATGATTGAAAAAGGTGATAGTTATGAGAAGATCAAGGAGAAAAATCCTTCGATCAGCGAAGATGACTACCGGGAGTTCAAGATCAAGTGCGAGAGCAACGCATCCGAGGAATCAAGTCAGTGGGGGAAAGAGATGCGGGACTTGAACTTAGGGGTCCACAAACTCGGTCCCGGCGGTTACAGAGTGGCGGAACCTATATGGGACAAGGAGGACGCGAAGCATGCCGAGCAAGGCCTACCGCCCCGCTTCGAGAAATACCGTGACAAGCAGACCAGGAACTATGTCAGGGCCCGGTACAAGATTGACCCGGTAACCAAGGAGCTTACCACGGATCCGAAGACCAAGGCGCTTGAGCGTGTTCTGGTAAGGAATACACCCTCGTGTAATTAGCTCCATATGGTTGCATTCTAGTTAATGAAGCCAAATTTCTAAATGAATCACGTTCCTTCCGCAGGACACTGAAAGCAGTAGCGCGGGGTCGTCTCAGAGCTCCCCTTTCGACACCCCTTTAAGGCCCAGTTCGGAACGCTGGAATAGAAAACAGAGGAGTTGAATAAAATATGGGAACATGGCCGGGATGTAGTGCGGAAACATTGGAATGCAAAAACATTGGAAACATAAAACTTGGTGTGTTCGAATTGCAAGAATAGAAGTATAGGACACATGGGTCCCACAAGGAAAGGAGTAAACAACCCTGCATGCAGGCGGCAGCATCCTCCGTCATTAACTTTGGCCACTACCTTTGTCGTTTAGGAAGATGATGGGTCCCAACTCCATTAAACACTGTAGTATTTTCTCTCCTTCCCACGCTTTGCCTCGGGAATCCGCGATAGGATGAGAAAACCAGAGATCGGAGTGAATTTTTCTTTTCCTGTGAAATGAGCATCCCGCTATAGTATTCCAGTGGAAATGAATGGGCTTTTCCTTCGTCCCGAACGCCGCTCCAGCTTCCTTTCCTCCGTTTTTGCAATTCCTGTGGTTTTCCTTCGCAAAACCTACGGACTGAACATGGCCTAAATAGGGCGTTGAACATAATGAAAAACAAGGATAAGATCAGTAAGCCGTCGTCAGCTGGTCGTGTGGCCGGCAAAGGCTTGTCCACGAAATGGTCGGAATACTATACCGCTGGGCGAAAGGAGAGAAAGACCAGCTCGGAAAGCCAGCAGCACGAGGTTCAACAACTCAAGGCACAAGTGGCGCGGATTCCGAAGATGGTCAAAGAGCAAGTGCGAGACCAACTGGGAGCGACGATCACCTCCATTATACATACCTTGGTTTCTGGGCTGCAGGCGTGGGTGGCGGGCGGCCAACAGGGGCCGCCCCCAATTCCCAGCTTCACGGGCAGCAACTCGCGCAACGCGCCGACGGTGCCATCGGTGTCTCCGGCGGAGGCGGCATTGGTGTCTCCCGCGGCGGCGCCATTGGTGTCTCCCGCGGCGGTGCCGGCATTGCAGCTTAATGCACCCGGGTGTGGGAAGAATACGTCGGCCGGCACCTCGGCAGCAAGCGGCCCCTCCGTCAATTGCACGCCCGCCGTTGGCGGTGCCTCGACATTAGCCGAGCTCGACGCCATCACGGTAACTAATTAAGACTCTCGCCGATGACTTCATCTCCTTGCCTTTGACTGGGCATCCCTGACGCCCTACATGTTTTCGCAGGGCACCGCCGACGTTTCATGCACTCTCCTGCACTTCGTGAGCGACGAGTTGGTCGATGTCGCCAAGGGCAGAATCGTTTAACCGGGCAGCCGCGTGTTCCACGGTAATCCGATGCCACCCACCGTTTATGGGGTTCAACTGGTTCGGGTGCTGTCGGGCTTCGACGACATGTTACCTCTATATCGACCCCATGGGGCCGACGAAGATGATGTGATGACCCTCAGCGCCTGCATAAACTAGCCCATGCTTTGGCCGAAGAGCCAGATTCGTTTAAAAGGGGGACACCACCCCACGACAACACCGCTTAGTCGTGTTGCCGCCAAGCCATGGCAAGACCCCCGCAACGCTACCGGACATGCCGGACATGCATATGGCACAGGATCCGGACATGCATATGGCACAGGATCCGGACGACGACGATGACAGTACATTTACCAACGTCGATAAGTACTTCAATGAACATGGGTACGGTGACGAATTCTTGGGGCCTCCTTCTCAAGAACCCAACCCTGCAAAAGACGATCTAGATGGTACCGCAGAGAAACCCAATTGCAACAGGCATCGTCTGGAATTCAGTTCTCAGGAGACGCCTCCAGTTGCCGCCTTCACCGAGCCTCAGATAGCCGAGGTGTGAAATATTATCAGCCCCAACACACTCAAGAAGGCGGTCTCTGAGCAGAACTCGATCCCATTACAGCAGAAGAAGAAGGGATGGAAAAGAAAGAGTAACAAGGGTGCGAGCCAACCGGCACCGAGTACAATCCATGCTCAGGACGGTCCACCTTCACCTAAGGATATCTCGAGGAGGGTGCATGTGGCGGGTAGGCCGTTGCTACCGACTAATCTGCTCAATGCTGCAACCGGTGCTATGCGGAGTCTGCATGACAGTGTTCTTTCTTTGGAGAAGCGGCGTCTCTCCGGGAATGATGTGGCATACCCGGTTTTCATGGCCAAGGTGCCAGAGGGCAAGGGCTTTGTGGATAGCGCCATCAGGGGTACGATCGTCCTGCGGTTTGATGACATCTTTGCTATGTTTAACCTTCATCCGCTGCACTACACCTTCGTTCGGCTATTTTCGTGGAGTATGGAGATGCGGATCATTAGAGACAAGACCCCGGACATCGTGATAGTCGACCCCTTCTACATGCGTGCCAAGATCTTGGGCGGCGCTGGAGACCAGCAAGTCGTGATTTCATACCTCGAAGGCGTCATTCTGGCAAACCCAGATAAGGATAACTTCCTCGTGCCTTACTTTCCCGAGTAAGTCATCCCCTCACCACCCCGTAACATATGATTTATTAGATTTCGATCGTTCTTTTTTTCTAACATTTCGTGTTTTGTGCAGTGACACACATTGCACACTCATCCTCTTAAGCCCGAAATATTCCATGGCCACGTATTTCGACTCGGACCGTCAGTCGAAGAAAGACTACACAGATATCAAGAAAGTTCTTGATGATGTTCTCCTGCCACGCCAGATCTGGAGGCACCTTCAAGAGGGCGATTCAGAGGTACGGCAAGCACGTGTTCACCCACAATACGACGTTCCCCTGCATCAAGCAGCCGTCTGGCGGTCAGAAGGATGCCTACTATGCCCTCCATCACATGCGGGCGATCGTACGGGACAATAATCACCTTCTGCTACCAAATAATCTCAAAGATTGGGCCGCACGCTTGTCGGCAATCTAGGACGTGGACATCAGACAAGAATTCTTTCGCATCCAGTCGGAGTTTGCGGAAATCATCCATCAAGATGTCCTTCGTACCTTGGGGCAGTTCTACCTCAGATATCAACCGTCCAACAGTGAGATCGAAACAACACTACAAATGCAGGCTGACAACGCCCGCGATTTCATGACCATCACGACAGACGGCGGCTTCATCCACGCTTCGGTCCCTGAGTCGAGTCGAAAGTAGTGATGCTATGTAGTTCTGAAATATCGATTAGCTCATGTTGTAATTATACTTTAATGAACTTGTATGTCTCTTTGGTTTGGACAGTCGCTCAACTTATATGTAATCGATGTTATTTCTTAGTAGGACCATGAATCGTGCTATTAATGTCTTGCTTTTCTCTTCCGATCCTTTTGTTGCATACTTGTATATTGCTTATGTATTGTCTGTAAACTGCTACTAATGTTTTGTTTGGCTAGTGCATAGAGATGCCGTCGTATGTCGTGTACAAGGGTATGGTTCCCGGAGTCTACGACGACTGTGGGGAGTGTCGGAGACAGGTTCACCGTTTCAGCGGTAACAGTTACAAAGGGTACACCACTAGGGCGAAGGCGGAAGCAAGATACGCGCGCTATCTAGTGGGAGAGAGGAGGGAGCAGAGGAGGAACCGGAGGAAGACCAGTTTCATTGCGATGATGCTCATCGTGATGACCGTAGCTCTCTTCTATGTGATGGTAGTTTAGATGATCGATATCGACTTGTAATGTGAAGACAAACTCACTACTCGCGGTCTCGAGACTTGTAATGTTCTAACTTTGTTCGGTATTTTGAATTCGGAGACTAGCTAATATGATGAATTGTATTTGGAGACTAATCTTCTATTGTATTCGATGAATCTGCTGTTTATATGTTTTGTTGTCTATATTCTGTGCAGTAATATATTTTGTAACATGTGCAAATATCATAAACGAAAAAAATAAATCCTAATATTCATACTAGTGGCGCACCATACAGCACATTAGTGGCGCACTGCTATAAAAAATACTAGTGGCGCACTGTCTGTTAGTGCGCCATTAGTAACCCAGAGCACAAGGTAAATATGGCCTCGAGGCATACTAATGGCGCACCATGGGACATACTAATGGCGCATCGCACAGTGCGCCACTATCGTTCTGGTATACTAATGGCGCGCAGGTGCGCCATTAGTATTAGTTACTAATGGCGTGATGATAGTGGCGACTTTGTAGTGCGCCATTAATGGCCAAAACAGGTGCGCCACTAACAGACCTTTTCCTAGTAGTGTAAGTCATATTGGTGTAAAGCGCATGAAGAAACTCCATACTGATGGACTTTTGGAATCACTTGATTATGAATCACTTGATGCTTGCGAACCATGCCTCATGGGCAAGATGACTAAAACTCCGTTCTCCGGAACAATGGAGCGAGCTACTGACTTATTGGAAATAATACATACCGATGTATGCGGTCCGATGAGTGTAAAGGCTCGCGGCAAGTATCATTATTTTTCTGACCTTCATAGATGATTTGAGCAGATATGGGTATATCTACTTGATGAAACACAAGTCTGAAACATTTGAAAAGTTCAAAGAATTTCAGAGTGAAGTGAGGAATCATCGTAACAAGAAAAAATAAAAGTTTCTATGATATGATCGCAGAGGTAGAATATTTGAGTTATGAGTTTGGTCTTCATTTGAAACAATGCGTAATAGTTTTGCAACTCATGCCACCCGGAACACCACAGCGTAATGGTGTGTCCAAACGTCGTAATCGTACTTTACTAGATATGGTGCGATCTATGGTGTCTCTTACTGATTTACCACTATCGTTTTGGGGTTATGCATTAGAGACAATTGCATTCACGTTAAAAAGGGCACCATCTAAATCCGTTGAGACGACACCGTATGAACTGTGGTTTAGCAAGAAACCTAAGTTGTCGTTTCTTAAAGTTTGGGGTTGTGATGCTTATGTGAAAAAGATTCATCATGATAAGCTCAAACCCAAATCGGAGAAATGTGTCTTCATAGGATACCCAAAGGAGACAGTTGGGTACACCTTCTATCACAGATCCGAAGGCAAGATATTCCTTGCTAAAAATGGATCCTTTCTAGAGAAGGAGTTTCTCTCGAAAGAAGTGAGTGGGAGGAAAGTAGAACTTGATGAGGCAATTGTACCTACTCCCTTATTGGAAAGTATTTCATCACAGATATCTGTTCCTGTGACTCCTACACCAATTAGTGAGGAAGCTAATGATGATGATCATGTAACTTCAGATCAAGTTACTACCGAACCTCGTAGGTCAACCAGAGTGAGATCCACACCAGGGTGGTACGGTAATCCTGTTCTGGAGGTCATGTTACTTGACCATGACGAACCTACAAACTATGAGGAAGCGATGATGAGCCCAGATTCCGCGAAATGGCTTGAGGCCATGAAATCTAAGATGGGATCCATGTATGAGAACAAAGTGTGGACTTTGGTTGACTTGCCCGATGATCGGCAAGCCATAGAAAATAAATGGATCTTCAAGAGGAAGACGGACGCTGATAGTAGTGTTACTATCTACAAAGCTAGATTTGTCGAAAAAAGTTTTTGACAAAGTTCAAGGTGTTGACTACGATGAGATTTTCTCACTCGTAGCTATGCTTAAGTCTGTCCGAATCATGTTAGCAAATTGCCACATTTTATGAAATCTGGCAAATGGATGTCAAAACTACATTCCTTAATGGATTTCTTAAAGAAGAGTTGTATGTGATGCAACCCGAAGGTTTTGTCAATCCTAAAGGTACTAACAAAGTGTGCAAAGCTCCAGCAATCCATCTATGGACTGGTGCAAGCATCTCAGAGTTGGAATATACGTTTTGATGAGTTGATCAAAGCATATAGTTTTATACAGACTTGCGGTGAAGCCTGTATTTAGAAGAAAGTGAGTGGGAGCACTACAGCATTTTCTGATAAGTATATGTGAATGACATATTGTTGATCGTAAATAATGTAGAATTTTCTGGAAAGCATAAAGGAGTATTTGAAAGAAGTTTTTTCAGAGAAAGACCTCGGTGAAGCTGCTTACATATTGAGCATCAAGATCTATAAAGATAGATCAAGACGCTTGATAAGTTTTTTCAATGAGTACATACCTTGACAAGATTTTGAAATAGTTCAAAATGGAACAATCAAAGAAAGAGTTCTTGCCTATGTTACAAGGTGTGAAATTGAGTAAAGACTCAAAGCCCGACCACGTCAGAAGATAGAGAGAGAATGAAAGTCATTCCCTATGCCTCAGCCATAGGTTCTATAAAGTATGTCATGCTATGTACTAGATCTATTGTATACCCTACACTGAGTATGGCAAAGGAGTACAATAGTGATCTAGGAGTAGATCACTGGACATCGGTCAAAATTATCCTTAGTGGAATAAGGATATGTTTCTCGATTATGGAGGTGACAAAAGATTCATCGTAAAGGGTTACGTCGATGCAAGTTTTGACACTGATCCAGATGACTCTAAGTCTCAATCTGGATACATATTTAAAGTGGGAGCAATTAGCTAGAGTACCTCCGTGCAGAGCATTGTTGACATAGAAATTTGCAAAATACATACGGATCTGAATGTTGCAGACCCGTTGACTAAACTTCTCTCACAAGCAAAACATGATCACACCTTAGTACTCTTTGGGTGTTAGTCACATAGCAATGTGAACTAGATTATTGACTCTAGTAAACCCTTTGGGTGTTGGTCACATGACGATGTGAACTATGGGTGTTAATCACATGGTGATGTGAACTATTGGTGTTAAATCACATGGCGATGTGAACTAGATTATTGATTCTAGTGCAAGTGGGAGACTAAAGGAAATATGCCCTAGAGGCAATAATAAATTTATTATTTATTTCCTTATTACATGATAAATGTTTATTATTCATGCTAGAATTGTATTAACCGGAAACATAATACTTGTGTGAATACATAGACAAATAGAGTGTCACAAGTATGCCTCTACTTGACTAGCTCGTAGATCAAAGATGGTTATGTTTCCTAGCCATTGACACGATTTGTCATTTTATTAACGGGATCACATCATGAGGAGAATGATGTGATTGACTTGACCCATTCCGTTAGCTTAGCACTTGATCATTTAGTATTCTGCTATTGCTTTCTTCATGACTTATACATGTTCCTATGACTATGAGATTATGCAACTCCCATTTACCGGAGGAACACTTTGTGTGCTACCAAACGTCACAACGTAAATGGGTGATTATAAAGGTGGTCTACAGGTGTCTCCGAAGGTACTTGTTGGGTTGGCGTATTTCGAGATTAGGATTTGTCACTCCGATTGTCGGAGAGGTATCTCTGGGCCCACTCGGTAATGCACATTGACCGTGTCCTGGACTAGGGGGTACTCACCACGTCATCTCCCGATCTGTTAGATTGGGCCGAGGGCCCCCTTGGCCCATGATTCTACGGCCATGGGGGCCCACGGCCCAATCTAACAGATCAGGAGATGACGTGGTGAGTACCCCAGTCCAGACACCATCAAGAGCCCTCGGCAGTCTTCAAGTTAGGGACGCTCCTCGATTCTTCCAAACTGTTCTTCATCTTCGGTCATCGGTCTTGAAAACTGGTTCAACAAAATTTCCCATCATCTGGCTTGAGGGTTGCCGAGCTAAATCTGACGACTTTATACGTCGGGTATCTGAGGATCCCTTTAATTCTTCGGCCTTTATCAATGCCTTGTTATTTTTATGCCACGCCTCGGGTTTGAAGTTGTTCCCGTGCGGCGGTGTCATCTTGCATCCGAGCCCCAACGCCGGACTGCGTTCGAGGTATCCTTTGCAGCCAAGCACCAACGCCGGACTGTGTCCAAGCTCCAACACCGACACACATCACTATAAGCCTTGCAAGCATTGTAACTAATGAGTTAGTTGCGGGATGATGTATTACATAACGAGTAAAGAGACTTGTCGGTAACGAGATTGAACTAGGTACTGAGATACCGATGATCGAATCTCGGGCAAGTAACATACCGATGACAAAGGGAACAACGTATGTTGTTATGCGGTTTGACCGATAAAGATCTTCGTGGAATATGTGGGAGCCAATATGAGCATCCAGGTTCCGCTATTGGTTATTGACCGGAGACGTGTCTCGGTCATGTCTACATAGTTCTCGAACCCATAGGGTCCGCACGCTTAAAGTTCGATGATGTTTATATTATGAGTTTATGTGTTTTGATGTACCGAAGGTTGTTCGGAATCCCGAATGTGATCAATGACATGATGAGGAGTCTCGAAATGATCGAGACGTAAAGATCGATATATTGGACGACTATGTTCGGACACAGGAATGGTTTCGGGGAGTTTCGGGCATATACCGGAGTACCCGGGGGTTACCGGAACCCCCCGGGGAGACTAATGGGCCTATTGGGCCCTAGTGGAGAAGAGGAGGAGCGGCCAAGGGCAGCCGCCTCTTCCCGCCTTGATCTGAATTGGACAGGACGGGGGCAGCGCCCCTTTCCTTTCCCCTCTCTCTCCTTCCCTCTCCTCTCCTACTCCCGGTTGGAAGGGGAGTCCTACTCCGGCGGGAGTAGGACTCCTCATGGGCGCGCCTAGGGTGGCGGCCCCTCCCCTCCTCCACTCCTTTATATACGTGGAGGGAAGCACCCCTTGGAGACAACAATTGATCTCTTGGATCTCTTAGCCGTGTGCGGTGCCCCCCTCCACCATAATCCACCTCGATAATATCGTAGCCGAGCTTAGGCGAAGCCCTGCATCGGTAGAACATCATCATCGTCACCACGTCGTCGTGCTGACGGAACTCTCCCTCAAAGCTCGGCTGGATTGGAGTTCGAGGGACGTCATCGAGTTGAACGTGTGCAGAACTCGGAGGTGTCGTGCGTTCGGTACTTGATCGGTCGGATCGTGAAGACGTATGACTACATCAACCGCGTTGTGCTAACACTTCCTCTTCCGGTCTACGAGTGTACCTGGACACACTCTCTCCTCTCGTTGCTATGCATCACCATGATTTTGCGTGTGCGTAGGAAACTTTTTGAAATTACTACGTTCCCAAACAATGGTAACCCCCACGAATAACATCCCTAGCAGGGGACGATGGTACCTGCGCGGTACACGGACGAGAGGTGTGGAATGACAGTGTAGACAAAGCGGCATGGCGACTGGGTGGAGCGACAGCGCTCATGGAGGTCTGGCATGGGCTTGGCGGGCGACCGGGGTGGTACAACAACGACGTCAACCAGGGAGGAAGTGGATGCAGATAAAGGGGAATGGTGGAGATGCGGGGTCCGTGTGTGGTTTTGAGTGGGCGGAGGTGAAAGGATCGAGAAGAGGTGTCTAGGAGGGGGGTGAATAGACTCTTAGCAAGAAAAGTTGCAGTTTTTAAATTCTTTAAGTTGAAGTGGAGTTTTAGCACAAGTTCAAACATTCACAATACATATCAAGCAAGCATGACAAGAGTATATGAGCAGCGGAAAGTAAATCATGCAAGTTGCAAGAATGTAAAGGGATGGGATTGGAGTGTGCAGACGCAATTGGAGACACGGAGATTTTTTATCCGTGGTTCCGACAGGTGGTGCTATCGTACATCCACGTTGATGGAGAATTCAACCCACGAAGGGTAACGGTTGTGCGAGTCCACTGAGGGCTCCACCAATGAAGGATCCATGAAGAAGCAACCTTGTCTATCCCACCATGGCCATCGCCCACGAAGGACTTGCCTCACTAGGGTAGATCTTCATGAAGTAGGCGATCTCCTTGCCCGTACAAACTCCTTGGTTCAACTCCACAATCTTGACGAAGGCTCTCAAGTGACACCTAGCCAATCTAGGAGACACCACTCTCCAAAAGGTAATAGACGGTGTGTGGATGATGAACTCCTTGCTCTTGTGCTTCAAATGATAGTCTCCCCAACACTCAACTCTCTCTCTCTCTCTCTCTCTCTCTCTCATAGGATTGGATTTGGTTTGAGTGGAAAGCAACTTGGGGAAGGCTAGAGATCAAGATTTATGTGGTTGGAGTGGAATATCTTGATCTCAAAACAAGTGTAGGTGGTTCTCTCTCAAAAAATGTATGTTGGAAGTGTAGGCATGTTCTGATGGCTCTCTCCACGAATGAAGAGTAGGTGGAGGGGTATATATAGCCTCCACACAAAATCTAACCGTTACACACAAATCACCAAACTCGGTGGGACCGAATTATAAAACTCGGTCGGACCAATTTGGTTCATAATGTGACCGTTAGGCATTTCGGTGGGACCGACATGACCAACTCGGTGGGACTGATGTGCTAGGGTTAGGGTAAAGCCTTATCTCGGTTGGACCGATTACACAAACTCGATGGGACCGATTTGGGTAATAAGAAAAACAGAGAGTTGACCAAGCAAACTCGGTGGGACCAATTTCATATTTCGGTGAGACCGAAATTAATGCAACAGGCAACAGAGAGTTTGCAAGCCCATCTCGGTGAGACCGAGATCCCATCGGCGAGACCGAATTGATTAGGGTTTCTGGCAGTGGCTATGTGAAGAGAACTCAGTGGCGCCGGATAGAAAGTTTTGGTGGGGCCGAGTTTGACTTTTGGTTTGGGACATATGTGGATGTGAGAAAGTAGTTGAGGACTTTGGAGCATATCACTAAGCACTTTGAGCAAGCAAGCCATTAAGCAACACCTCATCCCCTCTTAATAGTATTGGCTTTCCTATGGACTCAATGTGATCTTGGATCACTAAAATGAAAGATGTAGAGTCCTGAGCTTTGAGCTTGAACCAATCCTTTGTCCTTATCATCTTGAAGGGGTTCCACATCCTCTAGTCCATGCCACTCCATTGTTGAACTTATCTGAAGCATACTAGATGAAAGCATTAGTCCAACAAGAGATATGTTGACATTAATTACCAAAATCACCCAGGGAGCACTTGTGCTTTCAATCTCCCCCTTTTTGGTAATTGATGACAACATACATCAAAGCTTTAGATAAAGATATAGAGAATAACAAGTAAAGCTTTGGAAAGACATGTAACATGCATATGCTCCCCCTATATGTATGCAATCATGTAAATATGGAATATAAGAGCATGTGAATGCATAAGCATGACAGAGTAAGCAATGTGTTACATGTATCTTGGCTATATGCATCAGAGCAAATGATGTAAGTATAGGAAATGTACCTTCATGCTCATGAGTCCTTCTTGCAAACAGTATGTACATCAGCAAGAAATCCTCATGCACATGAGTGTGATGCATATACTTACCTTGTTGTCTTGAGTTGGCTTAGAAAGGGATGAACCTGAGTAAACAAGGTTAGATAACATAGATACATCAACTAGCCAGAGCAAACAAAAGGAACCACAAGAGTACCAAGATTGGGATGACATGTAGGGTGTGAGCACTGGATACTCTATTAGATATAGACATGTCCCCAAAAGGTAAATATATGCAATGAATTCGAGATTTCCTTCCCTTAGATGTCTTGCTCCCCCTGAATCTTGTATGGGATACTGGGAGAAGATTGGGAACAAAAAATCAGAGCAAAGAAACTCAGAGCAAAGAAACTCAGAGCAAACCAAATAAGCAAACATGAACATGTCTTTTCCCCTCTAAAGACATGTGACTTCTCTCCTCTTTGAATACCAAGCATCTGGGGCTTTTATGTGATTGCTCTCTTCATTCCTATTTGAAGTATTCTCTCTTTCCCCTTTTGAAGAATTAAGCTTTGATGTGATCTCTCTCTCCCCCCCTTTGAAATCAATTTCCAAGAAGGGTTCTTCTTGAGTGTGGGTCAAAAGGTTTGGTCCTTGAGTAACAGAGCAAAGCAGCATATAGAGTGTGATGCTGGTAGAGGACATGGATCATCAAGTCGAGCTGGAACAAAAATGCAGGAACAAGTGGAAAATGGTATTTTCTGGGTAGAAATCGGTGACACCGAGTTGTTTACTTCGGTAGCACCGAAAGGTGTCGGTTTTACCAAAAATGGCAGACTGGTGTGACCGAGTTCAACACAGAGAGAACACTTGTCACCTCAGCTCACTGGGCAAATAAGATCTCACAAAGATTTGCAAGGAATTAACTGAAGAATTTGCAAGGAATTAGATGCAGGGAATGCAGAACAAATCGGAGAAAAGAAAATCTAGATGAAGTTTTTTTTGATAAAGGAAGGGGAATAAATATGCAAAGGGCAATATGCAAAAACTCAAAGAAACACTAGAGAACTTCATCTACAATTGGGCGGTGACAAAGTCACCTATGTTAGAGTATATTGACTAAGGAGTCAAGTGAGAACACTTGATCATAAGTCACACTCATCATTTAAGCTCAAAATGGGGTTACCATTTATCGTTTAAGCATTTGATGTATTCTCATCTTGTTGAGTTGCTTTGACCTATCACTTGAGGTTGCTGCCTCTAAGATGGAATGACATACCTTGGGTGGTGGTGTTGATCCTAGTCATGTAGTTGAACTTGTGTGAGTTGCTCGAGGTTGATGTAGCTCATCAAGAGTCGGGAGCACCACTTGGAAGTGAGTTCATCTACCTACATGGGTTAGTTTTTGCAAGGAAGAGCACTTGTGTATCCAAAATGACAATCATGAAACTTGATACCAAATGAAATTTGATATATATAATTTGTCAAAGGATATGTTGAAGGATTTCATGCTTCCTTGTCATCAACCACCATTGTGTAGAGACTTGGTGATGCAGAGATTGCTCAAGATGTGAGTGAGTTGCAATCTCATAGATTTAGATTCA